>JAZKJV010000908.1:0-600000 GCA_037367405.1 Ottelia alismoides | reverse complement strand
TATGCTTAGTCTACCCACTCAACAATCCCACCATTGTCACGACTCTTGGATTGCGCAAAAACCTCAAATCCGAGTCGGTACTCGATCATGTTCTTCAACCTAAATAGAATAACAAGAATAAGAATCCTATATGCCTTTTAAAAGTATAAATCAATATGGGATAAAATAGCACTTACAAAATCATGCTTCAAGTGATTCGTATTTTTATACCCATCTTGTGGGTTGCCTTGAATCCCTTCTTCCTATTCTCCATGTTCCTCTTAGAAATATCCTGTAACTTATAATGGTTACTAACTTATATTGAGTAAAAAATAAAGAATAATTGTAATACCCCTTGTTCCCGTCCAACCCAATATACAACAAGCTCCCTCCAATGGGTGGGATCAACGCCTGGAGGTACCCTCTTAAATAGCTGCTCTAGTGGGAGCTGTGGATCGAAATACTGAAAAAATATGGATTAATACCACAATCACAGTTATTGTTAAAAAAATTTTACTCACAATATTCTTCAAACAACCTCCAAAGCATCGAAACATTTCACCAGCATGCCCCAAAATGTGTGCATCAAGATGGGGACTATGATCCCATGAAAAAGTAACCAAAAAATTTTTACAAGTAATTTATTATTTACAATGATATCCATAATGAAAATTAAATATTTATCAACTATTTACCTCCATATCACGTAGAATGGCATTCTTGACTGAATGAGGAACCGGTCTGAAATCAACCACGTTGAGTGGGACACAAGAACGAGCCACCTGTCTCAGGTAACTGTGGAACAATGTAGAGTTCTTGCCCACCACATCTCCACAAACAATCTCCACCCGTAAAGTCATGCTTGGAGGGAGACGGTCTAGAGATCTACATTGTTAGGGTCCTCTCCGCCTAACAGAAGCGTCCTGTGGAGGGTCTATAGGTGAAGAGGCTTAAGCTGGTGTCTCCCTAACATGTCTCTCACGCTGAGGCAACATACCTATATAAAATGCAATATAAATTATTTAAAATCCATTATAAAATTATTATCTGTTATACCTTTTAGCCAATCACTGTATTATCACAAGCTCTATGAGTTATTGTGTTGACATTGTTATCTATGGATGAAGTCGAACTCCCATAAGCACTTTCTTGATATGCACCATCAATATAAGACAAATCTTTGTCTTCAATAACATCAAAGAAGTCTCTAGGAACGGTTCACATTGGAATAATCCATCCACTATGAGAGTTATCTGGAACATAAAAGACTTGCTCAACCTGACTTGCTAGCGTAAATGGTTCATTTCTTTGTAATTGGTCACTCTCTTTTAAAGAAATATAGCCATTCTTATATCTCCGGTAACCAATTCCTTCACGGCCAATATCAAACCATTGGCACTTGAATAAAATACATCACATTTTATGCATGAAACTAATTTTTATGATATCAATAATATGACCTTAGTAGCCATCAATAACACCTTGAAGTTCTGCTTTTACAATAATACATGACATCTGTGTTGCTTTCATGTCATCGATTGATTTATTTCTAAGCAAAAACTATTAACAATGTATCTGGATGAAAAACAACTTATGAGTATGGAGTTCGTACAAGAATTTCAAGATCTTCGGTGAAACGATTGTCCCTGCTATTCTTTAATTTCTCAACATAATCTTGAAACCATTCAATACATTTAGTTTTCTGGATATTAGGACCTTATAGAACATTGTATTCATCGAATAACCATTCAACTTCATCGATCTGCATAAGTATGTAATAATGAATTAGATCTCTTTCAAGTACTCAAATAGCTAATGGAAAAAAAACATGTAGACATGACAATCATGTCTCTTCAACCCAATGATTTTTTGTTCCGCTTCATTAAAACATCATCCTAATTGTGAAGAAAAACCATCAGAAACTTAATATCTTTCACAAAGGTGAATATTTTAGTTTGTTCTTCATTTGATAATGTATACATCACTGCAGGTATAGTTATGCGACCACTCTCCATCTCAACTAGATGTAAGTACTTATATTTAACTGAACTAAATCATGTTTGCTTCTCAATGTATCTTTGGCATTTCCTGAAAGATTAAGAATTCTTAGAATATTCTCCATCACATTTTTTCAATATGCATAACATCGAGATTGTGGCGAATCTATAAATCCTTCCAATAAGATAACTCTCAGAAAAAAATACTCTGTTTTCTCCATCCGTCAAGAATTTTCTTCTTGAAAGGTCTGCCCAAATAAGACCTCCCCATTTGTAATTGTCGCACCAATAAAAGTGTTCCATCCGTTATACATAAAGATTTATGTCGATCAAAAGACAATCCGTCAAATTTCATAATATATTCACTCCTAAGACACCGATGTTTAACTGGCAAAAAAATACGGTGTCCTAGATAACAATGTTTCGTGTAAGCTAGTTGGAATAAGTATCTTCTAAACATATGGGACATGCAAATTTTCCCTTGGTACCCTAACCAGATAGATTCACATAAGCTAGAAATCATTAGTCTATAATATTGTTGCACGCATAATAAATGACTCCCCTTTAAATGCATCATAAGTTTTAATTCCACAATTCCACACAAGCTTTAATTCATCGAATACTGGCTCCATATAAACATCAATTGCATTTACTGAACTTTTCGGACTTGGTATAAGTAACGACATCATCATGAATGATGAATTCATTGACATCTATGGAGGAAGATTGTATGTTATAAGTAGAACCGGCCAAATCGAATAACTCATGCTCATATTCCTGAATGTGTTTAAATCATCAGTTGCAAGTCCTAATATGGTGTTTCGAACATCTTTTGAAAATTCAGGAAATCTTTATTTGAATTTTTTTCACTCCTCTGCATTAGTGAGGTGCCGCATCACGCCATCTGAATTATTCCTTCTTCTATTGTGGTTGTTGGACATGCGAGCCCACGGCGAGCCATTATGCAATAAATATTATTGCAATTCACTCCTTAGTCTGAAATAAAGAGTACATAATTTGCATAATAGGTCCCTTAGTACAATTAGGGTTATGTACCATGGCCATCTTAATGATCATACAGCTGTTGATTCAATTATTGAACCATAGAGGCTGGTGCTTAGATGAATATCTAATGAGTTAGATTGAGGACTCATCAAGCACCGACAAATGATTATTAAGAGATGATCTCCAGCCTGAGTAGGAGATGGCAATCCTATCTCATTTAGGTTGATATCTGACCGACCTCTTGATGCAAGTCCTTTGCATAGGAATAGAGATTCGGAGGTGTCAGATGAGTTAGGTCAAAGAGTTGACTTAACGAGATCGAGATAACCAAAGTCCTATATCGTATGCTGTCACGATACAGGCACACATCCTCTGATCGGAGACAGATGTGTTACTATATGTCTGAGTATGTACATTTGGCAGACCAATAGGTTGATGGCCTAATCAAGGTCTATACACCGGCGCGCTGGTGTGCATATAAGGGCATATGAGTAATACGATCTCTCAAAGGGATCATACAGGTTCACTACTGAACCGGAAGACATGAGCTCACTCATGAGATATTGGGAAGAATCAAATTCCGTGCGCACGGTCGTCTCGCTTTGGAAGCTTGACTGAATTTGTTGGTTTGATATATACTTTCGGAAAGTATATGATCAAGACCTAGGTATGATATATGCTTTTGGAAAGTATATGATCAATACCGACTCCCAATGATCGAATGAGAAACTTATTGATAAAACCATGAAGTAGACAGTATAAAGTTGATCCAATACTTCGGGTTTAATCTAGGGTCTTCCAGTATGCAGGATGTACAGGTATTGGGAATGCCTGAGGGTGATGTGATCATAAACGGTTGTATAACCATGACGCTTCCATTCCTAGGGAGTGATGAAACGGGTCTGGATTTTAGTGACTCCTCTCAGTAGAGAAGTAATCTGATCTTAGTCCAAATGTTGGACATTAATCTGAATGTGATTCAGATTCAATGAGAAGATTAGATTTGCGGTCTTGATTTAATCAAGCATCTATGGGAGGCCCGCGATCTGGATTTGAGATATGATCTCAATATCCATGTCACTATACGTGGAACAATACAATCGCCCTGTCCTTATCTCCAAGTATTCGCGGAGAAAGCGCATTATCCTTAAAAGAGTTCATGGATAATTCTATTGTTGATATATGTATCCGAGCATTGAGAAAATGGATAATTAAATGTGATTTAATTATCATGAATGATATGAATTTGATTCATATTATAAGAAGAGTTATCTTAGATAATTAAATGTGATTTGATTATCAAAGATGTAGATAATGTGAATGTGATTCATATTATTTGAGTACATGAGAATAAGTTATCCAATATAATTAATATGATTTAATTGTTATGGATAAGAATAATGTGGATAGAAATATCCAATTATTCATAATATATTATAAATGTGATTTATAATGTATTAGAGAGAGTTAATTATAATTTATATGTGTTGATTAATTATTATGTGTATTGGATACACATTGTGTAATTAATTGACAATGTAAATTATATGTTGTTTTGGGTTGTGAATTTGATTCACAATTTTTCTATGGCAAGATTGTAATATTCTCAAATATAATTGTGAATTATTTTTGAAGAATAAAAAGCCAACAAAAGTTGTTGGAAATAAATAGAGGAGATTTTCAAGGAGATATGCAATCTCATGGATTTCCATGAGATTGCTCTCTCCATGGAAAGAGGGGGGCGGCACATCATTCCTATAAGGAATGTGTGGCCGTCCACTTTGGAAGGTACATGGAGATGAAATCTCCATGTATCTTCTCTCCTTATTTATTGGTTTGATTTGGATTAATTTATTTTGATTTTGTCAAATATATTTTGATCTAAATTTGTTGGTTTTTACCAACAACAATCTTAGCCATTGGATTGACATAAATCAATCTCATCCATTGATTTTATATGTCACATGGATTGAGATCCATGGATCCCCAAAACCCTATAAATAGAGAGGCACACCATGCTCTCTATTTTACACAACACATCTCTCTCTCTCTCTCTCTCTCTCTTTCTTACTAGAGGTCAGCCCTCTCTCTCCCTCTCATGGCCGTCCACCATGGATGCGATGGAGAGGTTCTCCATCGCCGCGGCATCGTTGTTATGCTGCCCGTTCTTCTGCTCGTGGATCTCCGTCTCCTTCGGTGTGCCTCGCTCGTGAAGAAGACGTCGGATCTTGTGTGTCGAGATCAGGAGATCCGCCGCTTGGATCATCAACATGGATTGCGAGAAGCACGCGGTTCATCCCCGCGCTCGCAAGCGTCTCCTCCGTCGGATCGGACTTGAGACAGGAGGTCTCTTCGTTTAGAGACTCGATCGCAACCACGCTTCAAGAGGTAATCCTATTACTTGTTTGTGGTTTAGACGAAACGATCCGAGATGTGTTCTTGGATCGTGTGGTTTCGTCGTATAAATTTTTTTTAAATTCCGCTGCATCGAGCAACTAGTGCGACTAGTCGCTCCTCGTCGTATTTGATACGACGCTCACGCTCCCGTGATGCGCTTGAGGATCTAACCGTATCATTCAAGTGGTATCAGAGCCAGGTCGACGGTTTCGAATATGATTCGCTAACCGAGGACGACTTGGGTTCGTTAAGGTCGCGAAAGTTTTTCATCGCATTTGATTTCGCAGATCTGTTTAGTGTAATTTTCGGCCATGTTTAAATTGTTTAAACACGAAAATAGCACTTGGATTTTGTTCCCCATTAAATAAGGAAACCATAGGATCTGAGTTTGCGTAAATTGGATTTCGTATGCTCGAGATATGGTCGTTTTAATGAACATGTATGCACTGTTGCGGGCACTGTGAATCTGAACGTGATTAAAATGTTAATTACTGTTTAGACATGCCTCGAAATGCGTAAAACATCACTTAAGTTCTGTTCTAAATCAAATTAACAAACTTTAGAAATTGACTTTGCTTAATTTGGATTTAAATTGATTGAGATATTCTAATTTTAGTAAGTAGGGGTCACTGCTGAAATTACTTTCCTAATCAAGAACCATGTGATTGTCAATTAATGAAATTAATTGTTAATTTCGAGAAATAATTATGGAAAATATTTGTGAAATATTAGAGAATGATTATTTCCTTAATTGACTTGGCCCCAATCAATTAATTGATTAGATTTGATCTAAATCATAATTGAAATCACAATCATCAAACTCTTGCTTGAATAGGATTGGGAATTTGTCTAGCAAATTTCCTTATAATCAAAATTGTTTTGATTACTATATAGTATAATTTCGATTGAAGAACCGATGATCATCTCAAGTATAAATTAATCAATTTGGCATTATCCTTTCCCGAGGCGGATATGGTGTCTAGTCGGGGATCGCTGGGGTAGCGGGTTGCAACGTATGCGGTCCGTCCCACTCCCGCCGGTACTGGCCATGACAGCGGGTAGGGCCGGGATAATGTCCGAGGGATTAAGATGTATTTTTCTACTTTGAGAATAATACCATATATTCAAGTAAAATCAAGTTTGTTGATTGAATTGGATTGAAAATTAATTTAATATGATTAAGATAATTATATCTAATTAAGAACACTCTATTATGAATAGAGTTATTATTTCCCTTGGAAGAATTAATCGTAATGAATGTGATTCATAATGATTAATTATAATTTGAATACGATATGGAGGATCACAAAAGTGACATCCATGGTCTCCCGTCAAGGCGAAGGGTTTCGTCGTCAGATATTATATGTGGGAGATGCCTGTCCGAAGTGACAGCTCCTGCATATGATCCATTTGGATCGGGCTCGTCGCTTCTCGAAAGAGTAAGGACGTATGCATAGTGACCCCAATATCGGGTCCTCATATTTATGGGGCGATATTGGATTGCGCATAGCGAGTTGTATTCCTGTTGACGGTTGGTTCAATTAATGACGGGTCAACATCACCTTAGGGGTGGTGGGCCCGGGCATTAAAGACCGAATTGGGAAATGCAAGTTGGACTTGCAAGGCAGAATGTGTTCCCGCTTCTCTTTATTGGAGTTGCAGTTTCTCATATTATTGGGATGTAACAAAGATAAAGAGGAGATCCCAGATCTTGCTGAGATATAATGGTAAGTATATCTCTTACATTGAAAGTGATTAAGGGAATGAACTTTCATTGTTGACATGGCAAGACAACTTTGATATAAAATTCCTAATTCAAAGTAAAACATGTATATATATATATAAATATATATACTTATGCAAATTACTTATTTCAGATAATCCTTCATTAAACCCACTCAATTCTATACTCAATAATAACCAGTAAAATATCATGGATTGGACCCTTGATCCAGATATTGTAATTGCAGTTGGACACATAATGTATGTGGTTGCAATATGCAAGTTTCCTCATAATAATGAGAAGTGATAATTAAATAGACAATAGGACTAAAACCCTAGGGTTTGTATGTCTCTATAAGTCTTGATCTCATCGAATGTACTTTTGAAGTGACATGTCGATAATGATCGTAATTATCAAATAATCCTTATAAAATCAATAAAGATATTCTGGCATACATATGTGCTCTTGACATTTAATCATGAATGACATGGTTCTCTACATCATGTAGAATGGTAGCTCTATAACAGAAGATGTATTCAAATTGTTTGAGTACCTACCTGAACCTATGCTTTAAGAGTTTAGATGGATGTAGGTGATGAGTGTCATCATTCTACTATCTTTACTCTAGTCATTCATGAAGCTTCATAATATTCATATTGTATGAACTTAAATGAAGCTTGTATAAATGTTGAAATACTCTTATATTGATTTTTTTTTGATTTTAACATAAGAGATCCTTGGTCTTGAGCAATGGTTGTTTATAGACAAAGGGAGCGCAGTGGAAGCATGGGTTGGACCCAAGTAAGAGGTATAGTCAAAGAGTTGACTGTACTTCTGTGACTTCCATATGACGTCCAAAGAGTTGGATGAATTCCAATACTGCAATAAGTTGATGTGTTGATAGTATGACTATCAAGTCTATCTAGAATCCTTAGAGAAGGAATCAGATAGTGCATCAGATTAATCTACATATAATCATTGATATTAACTTACTTATTTGATAAGATAAGGTCTAATAATTGTATCTCAATTTTCTAATGACACTTGCAATTGGTTGCATCTGTTTTAGAATATTAGAAATTTGATCTTAAGGTTTATTGATCATCCATGTTGAAAGTGATGCAAGTGTTGCAAAAGTTTCCATGAGATCAATAGACTTCATATTTTCAGTGGGAGCCCTTAGTCTTAGAGAATGTCTCTATGACCTAGATATTAGAATACACTCAATGTTTATTTCTAATTGTTGGATATAAACATGAATTCTGTAATAAATCTATCATAAAGAGTTATGATGGAGATATTTCAGATAGTAATCTAAAAATCTAGTGGACTCTATTAAATTAGAAAATTATTGAATGGTTCATCAAAGATTTCTAATACTGAAAATTAAACCTTTAAAAGATTAATAGGAGGATAAAGATCATTTGACAATGATCTGACATAATGTTTTGGACATATGTCTGTTGATGAGATCAATGGACAAGTAAGAGATGAAACTTTAGAATGTCTAAAATTTCAAAACTTACATACTTATGAATATTGTATTCAAAGTAAAATGTCCAATACACCCTTCTTTGGGAAAGGTGTAAGATGTTAAGGTATTCAAGATCTCATACATATTGATGTATGTGAATCATCTATATCAGAATAAACATTATGGATATGTGATATCTATTAATGATTATTTGTGATATGAAATTTCTTCTCTTCACTTAGAAAACTTTGAAATGTTCAAAGATTTCACAATTTTGGTTTAGAACCAAAGTTTGAAGGAAGATGAAATGAATTTGATCTAATCAAGGTAGCTTGTACCTATTAGATGAATTCAAGGAATACCTTATGGAGATGTGAATATCATTTCTATCTCAATCCTCCTAATGAACCTTAACTCAATAGAGTTGTAGGGAGATGCAATTGATCATGTGTGACATGATTTGATCAATGATTAATCTTAGCATAATTATCTCTTAGTTTCCAGGTATATGTATATGTGGTTGAGACTACATTATACACTTAATAAGGTCCCAAGCTGGTAAGCTGGAATCTAGCACCAGAGAGTGCTACTTCATTAGGAAAATAAAGGATGGTATTAGATACCTACTTTATGACCTTGAGATTCTTAAAAGATCTCATCTTTGAGAATATGATTCTTATAGGATGACTCTCTTGAGAATCAAGATGAAAATGAAGTAAAGGAACTCATTTAATCTTGAAAAGATAATGAGGCTCCTGAAATCGGAAACTAAAATAGATAATTAAAGATGAAACATTAATACCTATTCAAATAAGTTTGAGGATGGATTCCATGTGTCAGTTGAATCTGACAATGATCGGACTTCATGTGATGAAGCTCCTGAGGATCATGACATGGAAAGATGGATGTTAGCAATAAAAGTCTAATGTAGACTTCATATACAAGTGTTGTATATGGATCCTCGAGGATCCACCTATATGGGTCAGACCCATTAAGGTGTAAATGGATCTTCAAGAGAAAGAGGGAGCCTGATGAGAAGGTATGGACCTTCAAAGCACGGTTCGTAGCCATGAGCTACACACCGAAGCGAAGGCATCGCTTGCGATAAGACTTGCTCTCCAGTGTCCTTGCTTTAGCCCATTAGAATATTGCTAACTATAGCTACACAACTTGTCTATAACATCTTTATGATGTGAGTCAAGATCGCATTCCTCTATGAATACCTCTCTAAGGATATTCATATGAAGTAGCCCCAGGGCTTCATGGTTGAGGAAAGCAAGGTGTGCTAGCTAAAGAACTCCATCTTTGGACTCAAATAAACTTCCTGTAGTTGGAACATAAGATTTGGTGAAATTATAAATGTTATGATTTCAGATAACATCTTGATGAACCATGTGAAGCTTAGTGGGAGTGCCATTGTGTTCATTGATAACCCGTCCGAATGACTAAGGGTAAAGGTCGAAAAATGGTCGTTGCAACCTCAGTCAAACGAACTAAGTGTATCAAGAAAAATAGACCACTACGAAAAATAAAATCAATAAAAAAGTGAAAGCGGTCTCGCTATGTGATTAACCTGGTATAGCTCCCAGGGTCGAACTCAAGGAGCACGGGTTGGCAAAAGCCTACGAAGTAGTGAAAAAGAAATAAAAATAAAAGAAAATGATTTTTAGGGGTTTTAATTAATTTTTATATTTTTTTGGATTTTTAAATGATTAAGAAAGTAAAAGAAAACAAAAGTAAGACAACTTCAACAATTTATTAAACACTCCAAAAATAGTGCAAAAATTCCAGAAAATTTGTTTTTAAGTTTTTTAGGTTTTTTACTGTTTTTGGTGAATTTTTGGAATTTTTCTAATGGGTAAATTATTTATTAAAAATCAAACAAGGCAGAACAGTGAAGGTACTGTCCAGCAGGGCTAGAAACTCAAAAATAAAATATTTAAGAGTCTCAACCAGCCCTGTAGTAATTTTCCTGTAAACTATGAAGAATAAGGAAAATTTAGGCACCCTATTTATTATTTTTGGATTTTTAAATTAATTTTTATAATTTTTAAGGGGTTTTTAAGGGTTTTTCAATTTTTAAGGTTTTTAAGCAATGAAAAATCACCAAAAATGGCTGGAAAATCAAACAGCAAGCAAACTACAATACCTAATTTTTTTATAATTTTTGGAGGTGTTTTTATATTTTTTTTGGTATTTTTAAAGTTAGACAGTGACTAAAGAAGGTGTTTTTGAATTTTTTAAAAATAATAAATGAAAATAAAAATGTCCTCAAAAATCACAGAAATTACTACACCATGGCAGGAGCCATGTGTCGAAATTTCATTAGATTTGGAGGTGGTTTGATATTTATTCAAAAATAAAGAAAAGGGTACTATGCACAAGGACCAATGTGCAAATACCCAAAGATCTGGGGCCGCTGGTGCAAAATGCCCAGCAAGTCACGCGCGTGGCGCGTGGATGGGGCACACAGGGACCAAATTGCAAGAAAAACTAAGTCCAGGGGCCTTTTGATAACTCGTATCAAAAGCTCAGGGACGAAGTTGCAAAAAGCCCACTAAATAACGCACATGCGCATAAACAATGCTCACAGGGGTATAATTGCAATTACTGAAAAATATTCATTCATTCATTAACCATCCAGATCTACAGGACAAGATGTGTAAAATGCCCAGATACACACGTGACGAAGCACTTGGTCACTCACACACAGGGGCATACATGCAATTAAAATAAAGCACAAGGTCCAGATTGCAAATAACCCAACGTGAAAAAGTTTCTAAAAATATTTACAGGACTAAAAAGGAAATGACAAACTAAGAGGGGGCCCTACGATATTTACCCCTTTATTCACCGACGGTCAGATGGGCGCCACGTGGTGATCGGACGGCTCGGAACAGTGGGCGCTTTACTCCTTGGGCCTTTAGCTCTGATCGACGGTCAAGGGAGAGGCACGTGGACGATCGAGCGGTGCTGGGCTCCGGGCCTCTCTCCTCTGCTACGGACGGTTCCGATGCGCTCCTCAGATGGATCAACGGTCGCTGCCCCTCAACAGATGGACGGCGAGGATGAGAACTGGAGCAGAGGGTGCATCGGACGGCTCTGGAAGATGGAGGAAGAACTCGACGCCGGTGAAGTTCGCCGGCCTCCTGCGTGCACTCCGGTCCTCCTCAGCTGCCGCTAATGATCTGAACACGTTCCTGGTGGCTGCCCGCAGCTGACGGTGATGGCCGATGGCCCAGCCGAGCCCTGGAGGGGCTCCGGCGAGGCCTGGCGGCGCGAAGCTCCGGTCTGAACTGTAGGGGGGCTCAGATGCCTCCCTTTGGACCTGCAAAGTAGACACGAAGGTTCGCGGGTCGAGGGCAAAATGCCTCGACCCAAGAAAGCGGGGTGAAGATGGTCTGTGCGGTGGGGCGAACGAGCTCCGGCGAGGCGGAGACGATGGAGCTCGACTCCCAGCTCCGGGGCGAGCTGGGTTGAATGAGCGGGCGTAGAAGGTGCGTGGGGATACGGCGGAGATGGCAGGGTGCTCCGATGATCGAAAGATACGGCGTGTCGGTCGGAATCAAAGGAACGCGGCGATGGGTCGATTTGGGGGTAATCCTAAATTAGATGAAACTAGAAGGAGCTAAGGTTACCTGGTGGCTGCAGTAGACTGTGCTGGAGCTGCTCTTGCTCCTGGTCCTCGCCTCAAGGGCCGTCTCCTCCCGAGGCTCGAGCTCCAGATGGTGGTCGGAGCACGGCGGCGAAACGCGGCCGGATCGATGGTTCTGCACCCCTTCCTCGCTGCAACACCGGCGGGAGCAAGCTGTCACCTTGCTCGACTCAATGGAGCTCACTGGAGAGAGAGTGGATAGCCAAAAGATGCGTGAAAAATGCGGCGGAGCTCGGATTATATACACATGAAGGTCCGGAAAGGAGGTGGCGGGTAGGGCGCGCCGAAGCGCGGATCTCGAGGCAGAAGCTCCGGCGAGCTTCTCGGATGTGCTGAGGTCATAACGGACCCGGATTTGGGGTGAATGGGAATCGGGTCGACAAAAGATAAATCCGAGAAGTCGGGTCGAGAGAACAGACCCGGGCTCTGGTGGTCCTGGGGGAGGTGTTGACCGGGGGTCAACAATCCCCCGTGGACCAATCAGAGCCCGCCATTCATTAAATTTTTATTTGATTTTTTTAAGGCCTTAAATGGCCGAATTTTCAAAAACTTAAAACATAAAAAATGTTTGTTTTAATTTTTTCTATTTTTTTGTGATTTTTAATTAATTTTTAGAAATAAAAATAGGGTATATGCATATTAGCTATACATAGGTATATATACACTATATAGGATTTTAATTTTTGATTTTTAATTAGTTATTTTTATACATTTTTATTCCCATTTTATATTTTATTTATTTATAGGATAAAATGAGGAATAAAAGGTCATTTTTATTTTATTTTTATTATTTATATACATAGGTTAAATAATTATTTATATACATCTATATACATGGTATATATACAAGGTGTTTTTTTTTGTATTTTTAATTTTGTGATTTTTATTTGCTTTTTGTTTTAATTCTTTTTATTTATTTTATTTACAAAACATAAAAAGGAATATTTACAAAAAGTTTTGAAAATAAATATAGGTTATTTACAAGGTGGAATAGGTAAAGAGTGATGGGCCATGTACATGATGAATAGTTGTTTTTGGTCTTTTTAATTTTTTACTTTTTATTTTGTTTTTAATAGTTCTAAATATATACAAAATACGTACACATATGTTTTTGGTTGAGGAAAATGTTATTTATTTATTTACAAAAATATGTACATGTGAGCCCCTATCTCCCTCTACTTGTGGCTTTTATGCGGTCAGGCCCATGGTGAGCCCTCCCTTGGGTTAGGTTGCTCAATATTTATTCTAAATATTTCCCTCTTTTTCTTTTTCTTCTTTATTCTTTTATTTTTGCACAAAAACATGCTAATTATTTATTTTTACAAACATGCATGCTTTTGCTAACTTTGCCTATTTACACATATCTACATGCATTTGCATAGGTTTTTGTAGCTAAAATATAAGAATAAAGAGTGATGAATGGGTATTCATCACCCCCCTATACTATACTTTGCTAGTCCCTTAGCAAACACTTATTTGAAAAAGAAGTGCAAAAGAAAGAAAAAGGAAAAAGAAAAAGAGAATATGCATGGATCAAGGTTGATTATTAAACTTTCCTTCATTAAATTGAGGTATGGAGCTTAATCAGATCTTTGGATTATTGATGTGTCGGAACCTTATTTAGACTTAAGCTTAAAACCTAACAGCCTCTAAGTTCCACTATTCTATAACCAAGACTCCTCAATGTTCCAGATCAGAACAAGTCATCAACCACAAACCCTGAAGATCATGAATCTTTTCTTGTCCTGTGAAAGTGAGGTCTAAGCTCTCCACCTCAGAAATGGCAACTTGACAACCCTCCCCAACAAGGTAACTCTATGACCTCAATCTGGCCACTCTTTCCTCGAGGAGCGGGGTATTCCCTTCTAAGTTCAAGTGCAACCGGCTCAAGAAGAGGGGGAAGAAGAGAATGGGTCAAGGCCAGTGTAGCCAAGTACCCTTGGGAGCTTGACCAGTGTAGCCAAGTCTCCCTGCTGCAAGCTACAACAGGTGAATCATGAAACCAAGCTTTGCTTATTGCACTTATATACATACTCCGGTGGGATTATCATTTTCTCTCAGACCCACCACTTTTTTGGAGTTATTTTCTTTTTCACATTTTTTTTTCGAGTGCATCTATACAGCATGTACATGTGCAGCATATATACAAGGAGTTTTTCCTCTTGAGCCAGTAGACTATCCCTCTTTTGAAGCTTTATTGCAACCCACAACTCCTGTCGTTAGACTTCATGGCAACCAGACCAAGTTGAGACGCACTTCCTTCACTAAATGAAGAAGAGAGGTTCCGCCTAGAAGTACTACCCTCATATGCTACCCCAAGTCAAGGAAGACTGCCTCCTCACCATCTCATCCGTAGAGAGCTCGGTGCATAGTGCGGTTGTCCAAGTAAAGCCATAATCTATATGAGTCATGTGTTGTTGTTAAGTGCTCTACTTAGGCTCATTGAGATGACATGTGATCATAGCCTAGTGGACTCAAAGAATTAAGTCACCATGGACCTGAAAAGCCTTAAACCTAAGTCCTATAAGGTTCCTCTTAGAGTTAGGTGGATTAAGATCTTAATCAAGCTCCATTTCTCAATTTGATTCCAGGCTAGTTTAAAGGTCAACTATCATCCAAAGAAAAACTATATACATATGTACAAAAAGATGCATATTTACACAATATTTTACAATCATGCAAAATTTTTGAAAAATGTTTTGAAATCATGAATGATGATGCATGAAGTGCAAGTTTTGCAAAAAGATATTTACACACATTTACACAGGATTTTTGCAAACTTTTGATTTTTCAAAACATTTTGGAAAAATTTTGTACCATATACATAATTTTGATACAGAAAATATTTACACAAGCTTTACACAAAAGATTTTTGAAATCATTTTTACAAAAATAATTTGTACACTAGCTATGTATGTGCAAAATAAGAGAAGATATGTACATGAAAATTTTTAATTTTTGTGGTTTTTAGCCATTTTTATTTATTAACACACTCACACAAAGTACGAGTTATGGCTAAAGTATATATGAAATATATACACACCCCCCTATACTTAGCTCGAACGATGTCCTCAGAGTCAAGAGCGATGAAGAAGACATAACTCGTGCTATGTATAGGGAAGTGAAAAGAAAGGCTATACAAAAGGAGATGAAAAATCAAGAGGGACTCGGGTCTTCCCCCTATACTTAGGATCAAGTAATCCTAAGTATAGCAGGCTGTATACGAAGGGAAAACCGAGTAGAGAATGTACAGGGTCTACCCCCCCTATACTTAGGGTGAAATACCCCTAAGTATAGGCAGCAAAACAGGGGTAAACAAAAACAAAAGAAATACCCGAAATGTCTCACATCCCCCCTATACTTAGGGTAAAGTGCACCCTAAGTATAGCATAATCATAAGATGAAGAAAGGGATGTGGGCCTAAAGAGAGTGGTGATATAGACAACTGGATCTATGTACAGCGGAGGATCAGTAAAGCTCAGGCGTGAGATGCAATAGATGTGAGTCAAAGACTACATCTCACGCAAAATGAATGGGGGCAAGATCAACGACCCGCGGCTCATGATCTAGAAATGGCTTGAGCCGCTGGCCGTTCACTCGGAAGGTACTCTCAGAAGACAACTCAGATATGTCGATACTACCGTTGTCGTGTACCTTCCGAACCAGATAAGGTCCTTTCCATTTGCTTTGGAGCTTCCCTGGAAATAATCTAAGCCTCGCATCAAACAGCCATACTCTCTGTCCAATCTCAAAATGTTTGTGGCTGATATGAGAATCGTGCCACTCCTTGACTCTCTCCTTGTAATGTAGGCTGCTCGTGAAAGCTGCATCTCTAAGCTCCTCCAGGGCAGCTAGCTCTGCCCTCCTCTGGTCTCCTATACCATCTGGATCCATCAATATGTCTGTAACTGCCCAGAGTGACTTGTGCCTCAGCTCAACAGGAAGGTGACAAGGCTTGCCATACACGAGGCGAAAGGGAGATGTACCCAAAGGTGTCTTGAAAGACGTCCTATATGCCCACAAGACCGAGTCCAATAGCTGTGACCAATCCTTTCGGTCAGGGCGGACGACTTTCTGCAGAATAGTCTTGATCTCCCTATTCGACACTTCGGCTAGACCATTCGTCTGTGGATGGTATGGTGTAGCAACACGATGGTCTATGCCGAACTCGGTAGCAAGTGCCTTCACCTGGTCATTGATGAAGTGAGATCCCCCATCAGAAATAAGAACTCGTGGAACTCCGAACCGCGTGATGATATGCTTCCTCAAAAATCTGCAAACTGTCCTCGCATCAGCGGCTCGGGCGGGGATAGCCTCCACCCAACGACTCACATAATCTACGACCAACAGAATGTACTCAAATCCCTGACTCTTAGGGAATGGACCCATGAAATCGATGCCCCATGCATCAAAAACCTCACAGAAGTGAATGGGCTGCATCGGCATCATATCACGCTGTCCACAAGTGCCCATCCTCTGACAGTCAGTACACCTCTTCATGAACTCATCTGAGTCCTTGAAGAGGGTAGGCCACCACAAACCGGACTGGAGCACTTTCTGTGCCGTTCTCCTCCCAGAATGATGTCCTCCTGCCTCAAGCTTGTGGCAGTAAGTGAGGACGCTATGGTGTTCCTCCTGAGGAATACACCGACGCCAGACGCTATCCCCTCCTTCGTGGTAAAGGATGGGATCCTCCCAATGGTAAGACTTGGCCTTCGCAAGGAAGGTCTCAAGCCTCTGCCTGTGCCAATCTTGTGGGACTTTCCCAGCAACGAGAAAGTTCACAATATCGGCGTACCATGGGAGTGAGGCGACAGCAAGGATCGCCTCATCTGGGAAGGTATCTCTGATCGGATCAATCTGCTCTGACTCCTCAGGCTGCTCTAGTCGGGATAAATGGTCCGCCACCACATTCTTGACTCCAGGCTTATCCTTGATCTCAATGTCGAACTCCTGGAGTAGAAGGATCCATCTAGTCAGTCTAGCCTTGGCATCCTTCTTTGCCATGAGGTACCTGATGGCGGTGTGATCTGTGTACAAAGTCACTCGGGATCCAATGATATATGATCTGAACTTGTCCAGGGCGAACACTACTGCTATCATCTCCTTCTCTGTGACTATATAATTCCGCTGGGCGGAATCCAAAGTACGGCTAGCATAGTGTATAGCAAATGGTACTCCATCCCTCCTCTGTCCCAGCACTGCCCCTACGGCAAAATCGGAGGCGTCCGTCATGATCTCGAATGGAAGAGACCAATCAGGCGGCTGAAGGATAGGAGCCTCAATCACACATCTCTGGAGAGTAGCAAACGACGAAAGACACTTGTCATTGACAAGGAACTCGGTGTCTTTCGTTAAGAGGTCAGTCAACGGTCGGGCAATCCTGCTAAAATCCTGAATGAATCTACGATAAAATCCAACGTGCCCCAGAAAGGACCGAAGCTGCCTCAAATTGGACGGCGGTGTGAGTTTTCTAATGACATCAACCTTGGCCGGATCCACCTCCATGCCCCTGTTGGAGATGATGTGGCCAAGCACCGTCCCTTGAGTCACCATGAAGTGACTCTTCTCCCAAGATAGCACCAAGTTGTACTCAATACATCGCTGGAGTACTCGGTCTAGGCAGTCAAGACAGGAGTCGAATCCGTCGCCGTAGACCGAGAAATCGTCCATGAAGACCTCAAGGCACTCCCCTACCATGTCCGAGAATATCGACAGCATGCACCTCTGAAAAGTCGCAGGGGCGTTGCATAGCCCAAATGGCATGCGTCGAAAAGCATATGTGCCAAAGGGACATGTAAAGGTGGTCTTCTCCTGATCCTCAGGAGCGATGGCCACTTGGTTGTAGCCCGAGTACCCATCCAGGAAGCAATAATGGCTCTTCCCTGCCAGTCTCTCAATGATCTGGTCAATAAAAGGCAGGGGGAAATGGTCCTTCTTGGTGGCTTGGTTGAGTCTCCTGTAGTCAACACAAACCCTCCAAGAGGTGGGTACCCGTGTAGCAATCTCCTCTCCCGACTCACTGATCACAGTCGTGATGCCCGTCTTCTTGGGCACCACATGCAAGGGGCTGACCCACTTGGAGTCGGAAATGGGATAAATAAAACCTGCACCCCACCACTTCGATATCTCCTTCATGACAACCTCTCTTAGGTTGGGGTTCAGACGCCGCTGAAACTCACGCGACGGCTTCGCCCCATCCTCTAGGTAGATGTGGTGGGAGCAAACTGATGGATCAATCCCATGGAGATCTGCTACGCTCCATCCGATCGCCTTGCGGTTCTTTTCAAGAACTCCCATCAGACGGGATTCCTGCTCTCCAGTCAACTCAGCGGAGATGATGACTGGGTACATCTCAGGATCGCCCGCAAGGAATCGATACTTCAGCGAAGTAGGGAGCGGCTTCAGCTCTGGTATGCTGGGTGCTGGCAAATCTGGCTGTGGAAGGAACTGTGTGAAAGCTGCAAGCTCGGCCAAATCTGCCTGGGAAAGTGAAAGTGTACTCTCGCAAACTGGGTCGGGAGAAGGCGGCTCAACTGCACTGTCTCTGCTCTGCTCTGCCTCTGCCTCCTCCTCTCTAGGCTCAGGTGAACTCAGGTCTGGCATCTGATCATAACAATCGGCCCAATCAGACTCTGAGTCCGAGGGATCTGCATCAGACTCGGTGGCATCAGTACCACCGGAAAACAAGGTGGCATCAGCACCACCATCACAAAACACTGTGCTGCGATCGAGAACCGGCTCTGCTGCTGTAAAGGTATCCTGAACCAGGTCTGTGCTCTCCAGACTCTCCTCTGCTATCATCTCTGCCTCAGCTGTGTCTGAAAGTGAGAGGGTAGTCTGTGCCTCAAGATCTGCCCAAGCTGCCTCATCATCTGTGATCACAAAATCACAGTCCTGGTGGATGTCTGCCTCTGCGTCTGTCAGCTGCTCTGAGTCGGTACCGGTATCTGAGCGGGATCTGGATCTGGCTCTGTAGTCCTCGACCGTCTCTATTTGTATACTCTCGCCCTGGACGCGAAAGTACACCTTCCCGCTATCATGATCAGTCACCGCCTTGGCTGTGGCCAAGAACGGACGACCAAGTATGATGGGGGTATCGGCCACTGATTCAGGGATCTCCATGTCCAACACTACGAAGTCCACGGGGAATTGCAGACCCTGAATCGTGACGATAACGTCTCGTAGCAACCCCTTCGGCCTCTTGACAGATCGATCAGCGAACTGAAGGACTGTCCTGCTCTGTCGAAGAGTGCCCAACTCGAAGCGGTCGAGAAGGGCTGCCGGAAGTAGGTTGATCGAAGATCCGCTATCTAAAAGAGTACGGTCGAACCACTGCTCTCTGATCTGGCATCTGACATACGGGGCCCCTGCATCTGGCCTCTTGGCTGGCAGTCGGTTCTGAATCGCAAAGCACGTGGCTTTGGTCAGCACATGGATCTCTGAAGTGTGGTTCCTCCTCCTCCTCCTGACTGTAGTCCTCTCTCTCAAAGATCTCTGGAGGAGGGGGATGTGCTGCAAAGCCTCCTGGAGGGTCAGCTGGATATGGAAGCGATCAATCATGCTCTGGCTGAACTCCTCAAACTCTCTCTTTTTTGAATCATTTTTTCTTCCCCTTCCCCATCTGAAGGGCTCTAGGGAAGGGGACCACTGGGTCCTTCTCAGATGAAGGACTAGGAAAAGATCTACGTGGTTCAAGGACCGGATCCACACATACATCATGCACCACAGTGGGACCAAAAGAATGTAAACCTTTTCCTTTATTCATCACAGAATCCTGAGATATATGACCACGAAGAAAAACATCAGAACTCTCTCTACAAACACCGGTGGCCTCAGTACCACCACGGATGGGCTGCTCTGCTGCTGCTGGTGAAGATAGACGTCTCGCGGCATCAGTACCGCGGGCTGGCTCGGCTGCTGCTAGGGTGGCATCAGTACCACCTCCTCGATCTGGTGAAGTGGCGGCCTCAGTACCGCCGGTGGGATCAGCATCCTCGGTGGCCTCAGTACCACCGTCATCGACTGGAGCGGCCTCAGTACCGCTCTCCTCCTCCTCCTGTGGCACCTCTGGATGGTGCTCAGCTGAGGCGCCGCCGCTGGATGGGGTCCTACCGCTCCTAAGCGTAGCAAAATCAACATCAAACAGATCTGAAGAAGTATCATCAAAGGGATCGCTAGGAGTGGCTAACTCAGTATGTACTACCTGCTCAGACTTCCGCTTCAGGTTGTTCGGATTGGGCTCTATCTGTGCAGGTATGGCGGCCTTCCCTCTCACCAGGTCCCGCAACTCCTGGCGGAACTCATTCATCTCCCGTCTGAAGGTCGCCTGCTGGTCCGTGAGGAGGCGGGCGATGTCATCCATGGCGGGGCTCTCGTGGGAGCCCGACGGGTAGCCTCTCTGTGGGTGAGGCTGCTGGTACTGCTGTGGGTGAGAGGGGTAGGACGGAGGGTGCTGCTGGTGCTGGTATCCCGGGTGAGCCTGCTGCTCACGCCTCCCATACTGTCCCTGCTGCTGATAGGGACGAGGACCATAGGACGACTGCTGCTGGTAAACTGGGGGCTGCTGCTGCGGCTGGTGACGGTCTCTCGGCTGGGAGTACTGCCCTCCCTGTGCTGACGGCTGCTGCTGGGGCTGGGCACCACCACTCCCCCACCTGAATCCGGGATGGTCTCGTCGGATCCCAGGTTGGGGACGGTCGTACCAGATCCCGTTGACATCCATCAACGGCTCTGCATCCAAGGGGGCTGGGGGTAGCACTGCCAACGGCTGATCCGGCTGGTAGACCACCATCTGCATCTCTGGAGATGGTGGGGACTGGTAGGTGTGCTGCGGCTGCTGGTACGGCTCCGCCTGTACAAGGTGAACCTGTCTAGGCTGCGCTGGGGCGCTGGAGCGCTGGGACGAGCTGCTGCTGCTGCCGGAGTCGCCTCGCGACTGAAGACGGGGCTGAGAAGCCGTCTGTGTCTCCTGGAGACACATGATCTGTGTCTTCAGGTCGCTCAAGACCTGTGCCATCTGATCCATCTGTGCTATGCTCTGGCACTGCTTCTTCTCGATCAGCTCCATGCGGTCCAGCTTCTCGCTGATAATGCCCATATCTGCAGCTGAAGACTCTGCCTGTGCTGCTGCTGCTGCTGCAGATGAACTGGAAGGACCTGCATCGACCCGTGCTATCCTCTGGTACTGCACGGGTCCTGGCTGAAGTGGCTGGGTCTTCTGTGTGTATAGGCGGGTCTGAGACATAACCATGTAGTTCTCCGCCATCTCCTCGAAAATCGCCCAGACCTGTTCGTGGTCCTTGGCGAAGTAGGACCCGCCACAAGAAGCGTTCACCAGGCCCTGTAGCTCTGGTGACAACCCACTGAAAAAGCTCTGAACAAGGTTCGGCTTCGTGATGTCATGGTGTGGGCATCTGTCTAGGAGCTCTCTGAACCTCTCCCAAGCCTCGTGGAACTGCTCATTGGGAAACATGGAGAAGTTGCTGATCAGGGCCCTCGCCGCGTTGGTCCGCCCGAGTGGATAGTACTTATTCAAGTACTCGGTGCGGAGCTGCTCCCAGGTGTACACAAATCTCCCCAAATGTTTCAGCCAGGTGGCTGCTCTGTCTGCTAGGGAGAAGGGGAAAGCCATCATCCGTATGGTATCCTGGTCCACGTGCCTGTCGTGGACAGTACTGCAAATCATCAAGAACTCCTGTAGGTGGAGGTGGGGCTCCTCTGTAGCCAGCCCATGAAACCGTGGAAGCATCTGCAAGGTGTTCGGGGGGAACTTGAAGTCCCCCACGATCGCTGGAACCACCACCCAGTGGTGCATCAGTGTAGAGCCGGGATTGTGTAAATCCCTCATCGGTCTCGGTGGTCCTGCTCCTCCTGCGGCTGCTGCCGCTGCGGCGGCGGCTGCGGCTGCTGCTGCGGCTGCTGCTGCTGCTGCTGCGGCTCGTGCCTGTGCCTCATCTGGCTCCTCGGGCTCGCTCTGTGCATCTCTCTCTGCTCGGAGCCTCTCCATCTCACGCCTCATCTCTATCATGAAAGCTCCCTGATCGCGGAGCTGCTGCTGGACTGTCTCTAACTGTGCGATCAGGGTGGAGTTGATCGCTCCCTGGTCCAATACGAAGTGCTCGGGTCTGCGGGAGTGATCGTCAGAACTGCCGGCCATAGCGACGTCTGCAAAATCGAAGGAGCCCAACTCAGGTGCTGTCAAATGAATAAGTCTCTCCTCGGGCTCAGGTCTCTCAGGTAAGTCAGAAAGGGGGTCGAGGGGGAACAGGGCGGAATCATACTCGGGCTCGGAGAGCGGGTCTGAGCTCTCGCGGGCCAACCTAGATGATGTGGTAGACGCGCCCGAAAGCGGTGCGGCCAAAGGCTGCCTAAGAGATCGTCTACCCATCATCTTGATCTAGCGAGTAAGGCGGATGAGATCTGGAAAAATTAAGGATCAGAAAACAAACCCCCAGTTCACCAACGCAACACGAGCTGAAGACCGTAAAGGTTCGGTCAAATTATCTTGTCTATTTTATTTGGTGAACAATCAAGATAGCAGAGCGATTACGTGACCTGTTGGGAACCCGATGCTCCCAAGAGACTGGCCCAATCCCAAAGCTAGATCTTTCCCAGCCAGTACAGGTTGCGGACCGTTTACCGGCTACCCGATCAACCCGCTCTGTTAAGGACGTCGCGGCCCGCTTTACCGGGTACCGGAGAGATCCTCACTGGAGAACGACTAACTCGGAGACTAGTAGTCTAATGGAAGTTCAGGCGTGGCTCTATCCTAGGGTGCGGGTCACTCTCTCGCACAAGCAAACCAATCAATGAGGGGGTTGCTCTCCCCAAGGCAAATTTTTAGGGTGAGCGGGTTTTAAGATCAATAATTTTAGCAGTCCCAATTTTATGGTTTCTCTTTTTATGTATTTTTCAAAGCAAACAAAAATCGCCTAACGAATTTTTCGGTTTCTCCTGGTTATTAAGTCCAAAAACGGGGGGAGAAGTCGAAAAAGCCGATGCACGTGAAATCAATGATGCATGCTGAGTAAGGGATGCGTACCTGTCGCCAGCACTCTACATGCAAAGTGATCCGCGTATAAAATAAAGACAGAAAATAAACTAATCTATATGATGCAGCGGTAAAAACCCGAGTCCTAGACAGGCAATTTCTATTGATCGTGAAGAACAGTAGTTAGCTAATCGAATCGAGTCCGGAGTCCGATCTCGGGAGTCACTCGGTGCCCGCCACAACGGGTCCTGCCAGCGCTGTATGTGACTCCTAACGGCACGTGGTCTCGAATCAGATCAAACTAACTTTTTTAAGTGAATTTAATTAAGGTCCAATTACGTTCTATGGGAACAGATAATCTATTAAGTGTTGGGTCTTAATTATCTACGTCACAATCAACAAAAAATCCTAAGTCTAGGGGCTCGGTCAAAACCGCGAAAAAGCCGTCAAATGACAGTAAGAAAGAGAAAATAAAACCGCGATAAAAAGCCGCGTAAAAACCGAGGGTCCTAATGGGTCCCCCGAGCACGCCGGTGCTCGGCGAAACAGACCCGCTACGGTCTAAGTCTAAAAGTCCAAGTGTCCTGTCCCTGTATTATTACAAAACAATAATGAATAAAATAGAATAAATCTACCCTAATGCCTCACTCCACTCAGCTCTCTCCTCTCGCTCTCTCCTGCGGCTTTGTCGAGAGAAAAGCCGCCTCCGAAAGCCGCGGCTGCACCGGCTCCTCGAAAGTAGCCTCCGCGGTCCTCGGGCCCTCGCAAGAAAAGAAAACAGGGTGGTCAGACCAATACAATAATCAAATAATTAATGAAAATAAAAACAAGGGTATATGTGCAAAAATAGAAATAAACTAATCACACAAAATCAAATAAAAACAAAAACAAAGAAAAACAAAATAAATCAAAATAAAACTAAATACAAAAGCCGCGAAAAGCCGCGAGCTCCGAAGAGCCGCGGAAAACGCGAAAACAAAAACGAAAATAAGGAAGATAAAAACACTACTAAGCCGTGCTCCCCGGCAACAGCGCCATTCTGATAACCCGTCCGAATGACTAAGGGTAAAGGTCGAAAAATGGTCGTTGCAACCTCAGTCAAACGAACTAAGTGTATCAAGAAAAATAGACCACTACGAAAAATAAAATCAATAAAAAAGTGAAAGCGGTCTCGCTATGTGATTAACCTGGTATAGCTCCCAGGGTCGAACTCAAGGAGCACGGGTTGGCAAAAGCCTACGAAGTAGTGAAAAAGAAATAAAAATAAAAGAAAATGATTTTTAGGGGTTTTAATTAATTTTTATATTTTTTTGGATTTTTAAATGATTAAGAAAGTAAAAGAAAACAAAAGTAAGACAACTTCAACAATTTATTAAACACTCCAAAAATAGTGCAAAAATTCCAGAAAATTTGTTTTTAAGTTTTTTAGGTTTTTTACTGTTTTTGGTGAATTTTTGGAATTTTTCTAATGGGTAAATTATTTATTAAAAATCAAACAAGGCAGAACAGTGAAGGTACTGTCCAGCAGGGCTAGAAACTCAAAAATAAAATATTTAAGAGTCTCAACCAGCCCTGTAGGTAATTTTCCTGTAAACTATGAAGAATAAGGAAAATTTAGGCACCCTAATTATTATTTTTGGATTTTTAAATTAATTTTTATAATTTTTATGGGTTTTTAAGGGTTTTTCAATTTTTAAGGTTTTTAAGCAATGAAAAATCACCAAAAATGGCTGGAAAATCAAACAGCAAGCAAACTACAATACCTAATTTTTTTATAATTTTTGGAGGTGTTTTTATATTTTTTTGGTATTTTTAAAGTTAGACAGTGACTAAAGAAGGTGTTTTTGAATTTTTTAAAAATAATAAATGAAAATAAAAATGTCCTCAAAAATCACAGAAATTACTACACCATGGCAGGAGCCATGTGTCGAAATTTCATTAGATTTGGAGGTGGTTTGATATTTATTCAAAAATAAAGAAAAGGGTACTATGCACAAGGACCAATGTGCAAATACCCAAAGATCTGGGGCCGCTGGTGCAAAATGCCCAGCAAGTCACGCGCGTGGCGCGTGGCTGGGGCACACAGGGACCAAATTGCAAGAAAAACTAAGTCCAGGGGCCTTTTGATAACTCGTATCAAAAGCTCAGGGACGAAGTTGCAAAAAGCCCACTAAATAACGCACATGCGCATAAACAATGCTCACAGGGGTATAATTGCAATTACTGAAAAATATTCATTCATTCATTAACCATCCAGATCTACAGGACAAGATGTGTAAAATGCCCAGATACACACGTGACGAAGCACTTGGTCACTCACACACAGGGGCATACATGCAATTAAAATAAAGCACAAGGTCCAGATTGCAAATAACCCAACGTGAAAAAGTTTCTAAAAATATTTACAGGACTAAAAAGGAAATGACAAACTAAGAGGGGGCCCTACGATATTTACCCCTTTATTCACCGACGGTCAGATGGGCGCCACGTGGTGATCGGACGGCTCGGAACAACGGGCGCTTTACTCCTTGGGCCTTTGGCTCTGATCGACGGTCAAGGGAGAGGCACGTGGACGATCGAGCGGTGCTGGGCTCCGGGCCTCTCTCCTCTGCTACGGACGGTTCCGATGCGCTCCTCAGATGGATCAACGGTCGCTGCTCCTCAACAGATGGACGGCGAGGATGAGAACTGGAGCAGAGGGTGCATCGGACGGCTCTGGAAGATGGAGGAAGAACTCGACGCCGGCGAAGTTTGCCGGCCTCCTGCGTGCACTCCGGTCCTCCTCAGCTGCCGCTAATGATCTGAACACGTTCCTGGTGGCTGCCCGCAGCTGACGGTGATGGCCGATGGCCCAGCCGAGCCCTGGAGGGGCTCCGGCGAGGCCTGGCGGCGCGAAGCTCCGGTCTGAACTGTAGGGGGGCTCAGATGCCTCCCTTTGGACCTGCAAAGTAGACACGAAGGTTCGCGGGTCGAGGGCAAAATGCCTCGACCCAAGAAAGCGGGGTGAAGATGGTCTGTGCGGTGGGGCGAACGAGCTCCGGCGAGGCGGAGACGATGGAGCTCGACTCCCAGCTCCGGGGCGAGCTGGGTTGAATGAGCGGGCGTAGAAGGTGCGTGGGGATACGGCGGAGATGGCAGGGTGCTCCGATGATCGAAAGATACGGCGTGTCGGTCGGAATCAAAGGAACGCGGCGATGGGTCGATTTGGGGGTAATCCTAAATTAGATGAAACTAGAAGGAGCTAAGGTTACCTGGTGGCTGCAGTAGACTGTGCTGGAGCTGCTCTTGCTCCTAGTCCTCACCTCAAGGGCCGTCTCCTCCCGAGGCTCGAGCTCCAGATGGTGGTCGGAGCACGGCGGCGAAACGCGGCCGGATCGATGGTTCTGCACCCCTTCCTCGCTGCAACACCGGCGGGAGCAAGCTGTCACCTTGCTCGACTCAATGGAGCTCACTGGAGAGAGAGTGGATAGCCAAAAGATGCGTGAAAAATGCGGCGGAGCTCGGATTATATACGCATGAAGGTCCGGAAAGGAGGTGGCGGGTAGGGCGCGCCGAAGCGCGGATCTCGAGGCAGAAGCTCCGGCGAGCTTCTCGGATGTGCTGAGGTCATAACGGACCCGGATTTGGGGTGAATGGGAATCGGGTCGACAAAAGATAAATCCGAGAAGTCGGGTCGAGAGAACAGACCCGGGCTCTGGTGGTCCTGGGGGTGGTGTTGACCGGGGGTCAACAATCCCCCGTGGACCAATCAGAGCCCGCCATTCATTAAATTTTTATTTGATTTTTTTAAGGCCTTAAATGGCCGAATTTTCAAAAACTTAAAACATAAAAAATGTTTGTTTTAATTTTTTCTATTTTTTTTGTGATTTTTAATTAATTTTTAGAAATAAAAATAGGGTATATGCATATTAGCTATACATAGGTATATATACACTATATAGGATTTTAATTTTTGATTTTTAATTAGTTATTTTTATACATTTTTATTCCCATTTTATATTTTATTTATTTATAGGATAAAATGAGGAATAAAAGGCCATTTTTATTTTATTTTTATTATTTATATACATAGGTTAAATAATTATTTATATACATCTATATACATGGTATATATACAAGGTGTTTTTTTTTTGTATTTTTAATTTTGTGATTTTTATTTGCTTTTTGTTTTAATTCTTTTTATTTATTTTATTTACAAAACATAAAAAGGAATATTTACAAAAAGTTTTGAAAATAAATATAGGTTATTTACAAGGTGGAATAGGTAAAGAGTGATGGGCCATGTACATGATGAATAGTTGTTTTTGGTCTTTTTAATTTTTTACTTTTTATTTTGTTTTTAATAGTTCTAAATATATACAAAATATGTACACATATGTTTTTGGTTGAGGAAAATGTTATTTATTTATTTACAAAAATATGTACATGTGAGCCCCTATCTCCCTCTACTTGTGGCTTTTATGCGGTCAGGCCCATGCTGAGCCCTCCCTTGGGTTAGGTTGCGCAATATTTATTCTAAATATTTCCCTCTTTTTCTTTTTCTTCTTTATTCTTTTATTTTTGCACAAAAACATGCTAATTATTTATTTTTACAAACATGCATGCTTTTGCTAACTTTGCCTATTTACACATATCTACATGCATTTGCATAGGTTTTTGTAGCTAAAATATAAGAATAAAGAGTGATGAATGGGTATTCATCATTCATCGTGCTAAATGTAGATATTATTCTAATCATTTAGAATGATATAAGAATAAATAATAAGTGTTTTATAATTTGGTTGTTCCATACCTTGAGATACGATCTCGAGGATACCTCTTAGATCTTAGTTCTGAAGTAGCTCAGAAACAAAGAGAAGAGGATATTGGGACCGTCACATTAGTAATACACCTTGGACTTATTCCATTTTCTGGAAAATTCCAAGAAAAGCTTCCTTCCCTTAAGATGTGGTAGTGACCTGTCTAGAGGAATAGCACCTCAAAGAAGTTGAGGAAGTGAATGCTAGAACTGCTTGCACTTGTGCATCAGTTATGAGAAGCTGAATATATGCTAGATGTGTACAAGAACCAGATGTCTACCATGCAGTGGGAGTAGTAAACTGTTACTAATCCTACTATGGAGATAAAACACTTGATTGCAGTAATAATAATATCTTCAAAGATGATAAAACTTGGAGATAGTGATCTCAAAGTCTTATCTTCAAAAGTTTAAGACCTTGTAGGTAGTGATCTATAAGGGTCTTAACTGTAGAATACCTTAGGAGATAGAGATCTCCAGGAATGAAGGTATTCTAATAAGGATTATGGGAATACTGGTTATGATAATTAATAAGATGTAGTGTCAAGGATACTATAACCAACAAAATTGAGTATCAGTTGCATGAGATGCAACATTCGCATTGGATGCGAGCACTGTTGCTAGGAGATATGCAAGTGCCGTAAAAGGACTTGGCGTAGTCTCTTGGGAACAGAGTGACTGATCAGCTTACCTAGCTATTTTCTAAATAGCCTATGATTGTCACATGAGTGTGGGTTTAAATGATTAGCCCATTAATGGCTCTTTGGGCTAGTGGGAGATTGTTGGACATGCGAGCCCACGGCGAGCCATTATGCAATAAATGTTATTGCAATTCACTCCTTAGTCTGAAATAAAGAGTACATAATTTGCATAATAGGTCCCTTAGTACAATTAGGGTTATGTACCATGGCCATCTTAATGATCATACAACTGTTGATTCAATTATTGAACCATAGAGGCTGGTGCTTAGATGAATATCTAATGAGTTAGATTGAGGACTCATCAAGCACCGACAAATGATTATTAAGAGATGATCTCCAGCCTGAGTAGGAGATGGCAATCCTATCTCATTTAGGTTGATATCTGACCGACCTCTTGATGCAGGTCCTCTGCATAGGAATAGAGATTCGGAGGTGTCGGATGAGTTAGGTCAAAGAGTTGACTTAACGAGATCGAGATAACCAAAGTCCTATATCGTATGCTGTCACGATACAGGCACACATCCTCTGACCGGAGACAGATGTGTTTCTATATGTCTGAGTATGTACATTTGGCATACCAATAGGTTGATGGCCTAATCAAGGTCTATACACCGGCGCGCTGGTGTGCATATAAGGGCATATGAGTAATACGATCTCTCAAAGGGATCATACAGGTTCACTACTGAATCGGAAGACATGAGCTCACTCATGAGATATTGGGAAGAAGACGTTGTTATGCTGCCCGTTCTTCTGCTCGTGGATCTCCGTCTCCTTCGGTGTGCCTCGCTCGTGAAGAAGACGTCGGATCTTGTGTGTCGAGATCAGGAGATCCGCCGCTTGGATCATCAACATGGATTGCGAGAAGCACGCGGTTCATCCCCGCGCTCGCAAGCGTCTCCTCCGTCGGATCGGACTTGAGACAGGAGGTCTCTTCGTTTAGAGACTCGATCGCAACCACGCTTCAAGAGGTAATCCTATTACTTGTTTGTGGTTTAGACGAAACGATCCGAGAAGTGTTCCTTGATCGTGTGGTTTCGTCGTATAAATTTTTTTTAAATTCCGCTGCATCGAGCAACTAGTGCGACTAGTCGCTCCTCGTCGTATTTGATACGACGCTCACGCTTCCGTGATGCGCTTGAGGATCTAACCGTATCCTTTAGTGGTGTCATATCATCCACTTTGCAGTTGTCTTAGAATTATATAATCTCCGCAATCTGGGAATTAATGTAAAATATTACACATTTTTTCTAACTTTTTCCTTCTAATTTTATAGTCCTCGACTTTGTATCTTGATGTTTGGCATTCCAGACAATGACTCAACTTTGCATTGTCTTTACAAAATAATACACAATCATTAGGGCACGCGTCAATCTTCTCGTATTGCAAACCGAATGATCTAAATCTAGACTTTGTAACTTTCCAATTTGAAAATTTTACATGATTTTTTAGTAGTCTCCTGATCAATGATAAGATGTCGGTCATCACTGTAGCGGTAGAACAGTTCTTGACTTTTATTTTAAATATTTCCAATAGAAATTACAATCGTGACATTTCTACTCCGGAGCTAACATTTCTTCTGCTCAGTGAGATTCTTCATAAAATCATCAGTTATTATATTTTCTATATAATTTAACTGATTTCTATTTATGTCATCTAACATTTTATGAAAATGATTACCTTCATTATCCACCTCCATAGGATCTTCTCTCTCATGTTGAATACAAGGTTGGTTGAGTTCTTCACCATGTTCGGTCCTGATTGTGTACTGTGACCAAAATCCATTTAAGATCAGATTTTAATAAATTTGGTCTCGGACATTTGTTCAACTATTCTTACATCTCGTAGAAGTATAACTTATTTTATTACCAGCAATACTTCTTCTTCGATTCTCACTTTCAACATGAAATGCCTATAGTCTACAAAACTGATTACTCCATTCTTATATGTTTGGAAATAATCGTATCTCTTGTTTATCCAAGACTTAACCATACTTCTACATTAAAGAAAAAATATTACAATTATAATCCTCTCTAACTCAAGACATGCCAACTATAATCGATTTATATGTTCATTTGCATCAAATCGATTCTAACTCAAGACATAACAACTATAATCCTCATTAAGTAGTACCCTATCTCCTACCCTCTTTAATTAGTATTCATCTCTATAACAAGTATTTGATTCTACACTACAACTATATAACGATTATAATAAATATAATAAGTATTATAAAAATTATAACAAGTAGTATTCATTCTATAATAACTATAATAATTGTAATAAGTATATGATTCTATACTATATAAACCTAAAATAATTACACCTTCATGTCAAGTATAAGATATACAACTACAACAGTATATAAACATGAAAAGTTTTAAAATACAAATCGATTATCAATGATGGAGTTGCCACGAGTTACATGGATTAGAGGCGATGAACACAGAAATGAAGAGGATCATCTAAGAAAAAGAGACCAACCCCACGAGAAGAACGATATCGCCGGAAGGGGACACAAGAGGGCACGACGACAGTGGCGACGACGATGAGAGGGTACGAGGGTATGATCTATGTTAGAAAGGGTTATCCCATCGATTTGGGAATTTCATCGTTTTGACCAGAGGGAACGATCAATTTGATCGTTCCAACCTAGAGAATTGGGGATGGTCTTTAGTAAGACCGTACCATATACTACAAAGCCTGCCTTTTTCCTAAGGGACGAGAATGCATATGGGATGGTCACACCATACCCATCCCTATTGAATCTGTCTGATGGGATGATCATTGGATGTCCCCTATGGAATCATAGCTTTCTGACAAGTCTTGAAAGACATGAGCACAAAAAGGTTCATAGGATGGTCAAAACTGTCCCAAAAATCTCTCATGGAAACCCTATTTCGACCAGAAGGTATGCGGGCTCAGGTGGGACAATTGCAAGTGTTCCCGTCCCGCCTATTCATGAAACTGGAAGCGATCGTCACTCACGATCGTCCCATCGGAATGAAGATGGGACGACTGTCGCTCGAAACGTCCCATTTATACCTTCTGTAACGGACAATATTCTTCAAACAACCATCCCTATGAATGCAAATGGGACGATCAACTCGGGATCGTCCCGTCCGAAGTCATGTGGGAGGGTCATTTCACGACCTTCGCCTGTGCCCGTCCCTAAAACAAAGATCTGTTGTAGTGTTCATTTTGTCTAAAATCCTTGGTAAAATACATGTAAATATAGACTAATTCTCATTAATTAACATACTACCTCCATTTGTTAATATTACACACTTAACACTTATTTAATTCGAAATAAAAGAATAAAGATAAAAAGAAAAATAAAAGAAAGAAGGATGTAAATATATAAATATGTACGTAGTGATCCTAATCCTGATACAAGGTCAATATTGACGTGGTTGGTAACATAAATAAAAAGGGGGAGATAAAGATCTTAATCTATAAAAATATTGGAAAATAAATATCATCAATGTGCAAATTATTCACCTTATATATATTCATCTATTTTATTTATCATTCGTATCACTTCAAATCAAAATAATTTCTCTTGCATTGTTGTTTATAATAATGTATATTATTTTAAAATATAAGAAAAGTAATTTAATATATATATATATAACATGGTATAAAGAGCCGAAAAAGCTGTAAAATGAATATTGAAAGCTAAATATCTACTCTGTAAAAACATAGAATTTGTCAACTTATTTTCATTGTATTCATCATTAAATTATCTTTAAAATGAAAGTGGCTTCATTAAAATCGGTGTTAAGATGCAAAAGTCGGCTTTTATGAGGTACTATGGTATCTACACAACTGCATATTATTTATTTATTATTTTATTCTTTGTATTTTATTATTTATATTATTATTATTTTCCTTACATTTTATGATAATTATATAAAATGAAAATAAAAATTACTAACGTTTAAAATAATAAATAAATAAAAAAATATATAAACTTATTATATTTGTATAATGTACCTATATTGTACATAATACTATTTATTCAATTAATTAAATAATCTTAATAAAACAAAATAAAAATATATTTATAATACTCATAAAATATATTAATTAATAAAATATAAAATAAATAATTTTTATGTAAAATTAGTTACTTAAAAATCAGTAAATTATTGTATATAGGTAATCTATACCTATAAATTACAGTATTTATATTATTTAACTAATTAAATTAAATTATTTAATTTACTAAAATTCGCAATTAAAATAGATATTAAAATATCTATAACATTTATTTATATAATTTATTTATTTAAATTAATTTACTATTTATTATTTAATTAACGTTATATTTAAGCTATTTTGTATATAATTGTTTTGTCATCTTCTTCTTTTGTTTTTATTGTTGCCTCTCTATGCCATGTGTCTCGTTCTTATTGTGTGGAAGAGAGATAGTTGAAAAGTCAACCTTCTTCTTCCTCCCTTCTTCTTTCTTCATCCTTCCCGCCAGCTTAACCACCTAGGACCACCTCAGCGACCTGGCCGTTTGCCAACCTCCTCCATCATCATTCTTCTCCAGCTTGATCCGCTTCCAGGTGCGTTGCACCTGGACCTCCCTTTCTCTATTTATAGAACCCACCTCCCTTGAGCTTCAATCATCTGCCATTATCATCTTCTTCCTGCACCGATCTTCGAGAAACAGAGGGGTGATAGTCCTTCGTCGTTGAGCGAGTGAGGGAGAGAAGGTCGATGAGATCAACCATCGACGTCGCAGCACAACTCTGCCACGCATGAGCCTCCGACCTACCGATCATCGAGGTGAAGACATCAGAGCTCCATCGAACTCTGATCCATAGGCATCCGCGCCCATTCAGATCCAGTTCAAGTAGGATTTTCTATTTTGATCTCTTCCCCCCCCCCCCCATTTTTATTCTCCTCTTTATCATCCCTTCTCTGCTACTTCTCATCCATTTCTCATCGGTTCGATACCGCATCCGCATACTTCTATCTCCACATATGAATTCCTCCATTTCCTAATCTATCTTCACACCCGATCCCCTCCGACCATCCACGATGGCCGGAGTTCGAAGCTCAGCCCATCGTCACCGAAGTTTGTCCATTCACAATCTTTTGTTTGCTATGAGGCTGAAGCTTTGTCTTCGAGCAGTTTATCATCTGCAGATCATCGAACCTTGAAGGTTGATCAAACCATGGGAGATCTTCAATCCAAATACAGTTCACCTGGAATGAAGTCATGATGAAGCGCAACCAATCACACACTAGGAAGAGAGAACAAAGCCACGAGGAACACACACCAGAAGTCATGCAGAACATTTAAATATAACAGATATGATCCCAAGAGGGAGGTTGTACGTACCACACAAGGCGAACACACATCAATCGAAGTGACCACTCTCGAAAACCAAATGTGATAAATCAACAATCAACCCACACAATATAATCAAGAAAGAATAAACATGTGTGAATCACAATTTATTATAAATCTTACAAATAAATGTGTATTACGACAAGCAGAGTAGGGTGTTGAATATATGGAACACACGTAGCAGCACGTAATATTATTTATAAATAAATAACAAATAAATAATATATGTATATAGATATGCACACTATTTACTTAGGTTTTTGTGGGTTTCAAAATATATTATATTTTTGATTTTTAAATTATATATATATTGATTTTAAAAAAATTTAAAATAAATAAAATAATGAATAATATTATAACATATATATTATAATACATATATAAATATATAATACACTATGGGATAATATACTTATAAATATAGGTAAAAATAGTCAAAGATAGCAAAATAAAATAGTTTTGTATTTTTTATTACTTTTCAATATTTTTGTGTTTTTCAAGTAATTTTGCTAATTTTTAGGTATTTTTAAAGTTAAAAAAATCCCAAAACAGGGAGTCAGTAAATATGCTGAATTGATTTGAGATTTGAAAATAGCAAAAAGCCTCAAAATTTTTCCAAATCAAATTTAATATATACTAAATATAATTACCGAATAATTAGAAATATTTTTAGGATTTTTTAAGATTTTTTATCTCTTTTATAGAATTTTGGAGTTTTTTATTTTTTTGCTCAATTTCTTTTTCTATTTTTAGGGACTTTTGGTTTGGCAGTACTATATACTATAATAAGTACAAACTATTTTTTGGGGATTTTTAAACACAATTTTATAATTTGGATTTTTTTAAAGCAAACATGGATTAATCGTGGAATATTTGATTTTAATAAAGAGGAAAAGGGTGCAAAATGAAATCTAATTAAATAGCGTGGAAAAGCATGCATCCAGGTACCTCATCCTATTTTTCATAATTTTTGGAGCACATGTTATATTTATAAAAATTCAAGAAACATACACAAAACCCAAAAGTTTTGCAATTAAAAATAACTACAAGGGGCATTGTTCTAATAACCCAAAAGTATTTAACTAATATTCAAAATTTTTATATTAAAACTTAATTACAAAAGGCATAGGGTTATACATGCAATTTGCCTATGCACGTGGTCCACCATGTGAGGTGACGTGGTGGAGGACTAAAGTGCAATATGTAAATGTCCGAGGGCTTACATGGAAATTAACCGACAATTTTTAATTACATAAAATATTTACATGACTATGTAGCTATCACAAAATGGCGGTGGGTGCCTAAGAAATTTACCCATTTAAGTGGTTCGGTCCAGCCGCTAGCTGCCCGCCACATGGTTGATTGTTCGACTCTGGATGCGCATCATTTCGCCAAGAATGGACGGCCACGATTAGATCTGGAAATAGTGCTAGATCCAACGGTTGGGAGGTGCAGTGGCTTAAAATTCAATCTGGCATGATAGTTCTATAAGGAGAGACTATCGTCGTTGTATCGGTCAGATGAAATTTTTAGAAAATTTTTCCTATTTATACTCCTAAACTAAATGTGTATAGTGTTAGTACGGAATTATCAAACTCAGGGAGACACATTGTGGAAGACTAAGGTAAAATACTAGAGCAATTCAAGCAATTGGGTTTCCTAATTATTATTTATTTTTAGTGAATTTTTTAGATTTTTAGCGAATTTAATGTTGTTTTTATGATTTTAATATACCTATGTAAAAATATAGGCATAGATTTTATATTTTTTATTATATTTTTATTTTGTAATTTTTATATTTTTATATTTTTGTTTATTGTTTTTTTGAAATTTTTAGAGGTTTTTAAGATTTTTATGGCCTTTGATTTTTTTAAAGAAGAAAACAATGTTTTTATTGAAAACATGGATTTATTTTTTATTTCAAAAATAGTAAACAATAAGAAAATATTTTTATTTTATTTTTGCTAAAAAGTAGATGATAATACCTTTCAAACGAGGTATTGTACGTATTTTTTTATTTTTGTAAAATTAGTTATGTATTTATGAAGTTTTTATGTATTTCTAGTTTTAATTGGTTTTAATATTCAAATTTTATTTTTTGGTTTAATATGTAAAATATGGTAAAATATATTGTAGATAATTTTTGTAGTATTTTTAAAAATGGTTTTAATTTTTTATGATTATTAAAGTTTGTTATATTTTTGTATTTTTTTAAAATTATTTAATGCTAGAAAATATTTTTATTTTTCAAAACTATTATAATATTGTATATAGTATATTACTAGGTATCTATACGTATTTTTATTGTATTTATATTTTGTATTTTATTTAATACTAAGTATAATATGTGTTATATATAATATACAATAGAGGGGTATTTAGGTAATAATATGGAAAGTATGGGGATACGTGAGAAATAGTAGAAACTGCAACGACAGGCATGCGAAATTCCCAGCAGATTCATGTTACTCCCGTGACTTGAGCATGTAGGGGACCTGTATGCAATTTGCTAAACGTGCTGGGGTCTCTGATGCAATTTTCTCAAAAAAATCTCCAAGCCCACATGTGCTAAACATGAGCTCCTTAATCGGTTTAAACGGTGGGGCGGTGGATTGAATTAGAGGCATCTGTGTGGCATATTGACGTGCATCGGATTTGAGCCGATCAGATGGTATCTGTAGCCCAAGTTCTTCCCCAATATGTAGAATACGTGCGACGATAGCTTCAAATCAAGGCGGAAGTCATCGATCTCTAATGATCTCGCATCAAGTGACCATCTTCTTAAAGTGATGGTGATTCAACAGAGGCAATCTTCGTTGGCTGTGAAGCTTATAGTAGGACTGTGTTTGAATTCGGTGCTCTGATCCCCTACGAGTGGCTTCGAACTCAGATGCAGCAAAGCCCACACGTTCAGTTTGCTCGATCGGACTCCAGGAGTTATTTTCTTGCACCTGCAAGTAATATCTAACTCGAGCACGCAGCTCTATCCAAAATAAGAAATGGATATCTGATTGAAAAGCTTCGTCGAAGGCATGGGAGATGAAGCTAGAGCTTCGACTGCAGTGTGCAGTCGGAGATGAAATATGTGAGAGATAGAATAGCAAGCGAAGGGGGAATATATGGTGAAATGGTGATCGAAAGTCGAATTTGGTGTCGATTTGTAGAGAAGTAAAGGAGAGGAGAGAGATTGAGAAGAGAAATGGAAGAGAAAGATAAGAAGGAGGAATAGAGAAAACCTAATCTGGAAGTGGAAGTAGAATATGGAGGTTTCACTTGGGAATGGAGGTAAAAACCTCTTGGGTTGTTGCCTTCAACTCACGATGCGAAGGAGGATAGGCACGATGGACGACGCAACACTTCGGCGGTGATCGGGCCTCACTTCTCTCTCTCTCTCTCGCAACGGGGAATTATGGTAGAGCTGGAGGCTATCACCCTCGTGGATGTTCTAGGACCTCATAGCTCTGGAGATAGAGATATAAATGGGGATGATCTGTGCTTGGAGGGGGTGGGTGCCTTAAATAGAGGAGAAAACTTGGGGCTCACATCACCAGATGGAGTCACTGGCAAACAACCCAATGATCGGGCCGTTAGGCAGAGATAGGAGGAGGGGATGACAAGAAGTGGCGGAGGAAAAGGGAGGAAGAAAAAGGGGGCGACAAATGTGAGGAAGAAAGGGAGCGGGGGAGAAGAAGAGAGGAGAGAGAAAAAGAAGAAGAAAATACCTAAATAATAAAATAATTAATTAGTTGGAATAAATTTTATTGATAATAAATAAATACTTAAACAAATAAATAACTAAATTAATAATTAAATTATTAATAATTATAATTAAATCATTTAATAAATTTTTTATTTATTTTAATTTAATATTAAAATATTTGTAAAGTACAAAAATATAAGAAATGATATATATTAAATAAATAACATTAAGATACATTGTACAATTTATACTAATAGGGTCCCAAAACCTACTTTAAGCATATTAACTCCAATTTTAGTGAAATTAGTTTCATTTGATAGATAATTCTAAAATGAATTTAAAAGTGAGTACATCCAATTCAGAGTCCATATGTCCGAGTTATGAGGTCAGGAAGTTTAAGGACACAGCTTCGTGGCTTTGGGTTATCGGCATTTTATTTTAAGTTATGTTTTTCTATTTTTTAAATGAGTTTTAGAAACACAATAGAAGAAGAATCAAGTTAAACGAGATTAGGAGTAATTAATTAGAAAATCAAGAAGATTATACACATAGTACATATATACAAAGGGGTCCAAACACCAAAATTCACATGTTTTATTCTATTTTTTTCGATATTTTTAAAACTAGTATTAGTTATAAAATGAAGTTTAAAAGTGAGTTTGGTCAATTTGGAGTTTTCTATAAATAGTTATGAACCTTGGAAGTTGTCTTTTACAGCTTTTTAGGTTCATCATAATTAATTATTTATGCATTAAATAATTTTTCTAATATTTTATAAATTAATATATATTATTATAAACAACTTTTGTGAAGAAAATATTTTAATTTGAGATGATCTGAATGATAAAAAATAGGTGAAATTTGTACCATGTGAAAAATGTGTTTATGTACATCGATGCTCTTGATTTTCTAACATTTTTATAAATTAGGATCCTTATCTCCCCTAATTATTTATTTTATCGACTATGTCAATATTGACCCGATCTTGGGGTTAGGATCAGTCTTTATGTATTACATATCTACATCCTTCTTTTCTTTTCTTTTTCTTTTTCTCTTTACTATTTATTTTGTATAAAATAAGTATTAAATATATAATATTAACAAATATTATTAGAATGTTAATTAGTAAGAATTAGTGAATATTTACATGTATTTTACCAAGGATTTTAGCCAAAATGAAAGAATAAAGGTGATGAATCATGGATTCATCATTCCCCTATACTTTACCTTTTCTTGTCCCTTAGCAAACACTTATTCTATAAATAAATGCAAGCAAAAGGAAAAAAGGAAAATAAAAGAACTTAGAACATGATTGTTTCTTTAAATCGAATTTTACTTCACCCAAAATCAAGAACTTAGAATAGGTCTTTGGATTAATAGTTTGTCGGGACCTCATTAAAATTAGGATTTAATTCTCAACGACCCTCAAGTTCCACAAATCCCTATCTAGGTTCACCTCAACAACCAACTCAGATCCACCCATCCATCATGCAAACTATTCAGCTTTGAAGTCAATTTGTACTATGTGTGAAAGATGTTAGCTCTTCCTGCTTAAAGAAGCGAAGAAACCACCCATCCTAGTAATACACTCCATTGGACCCTCATCTAGTTACTCGATCCTCGAGGAGGGGGTATTCCTTCTCAGGTCAGGTCGTGCTGTGTCCATAATCGAATAGAGAGAGTGAGATAGAAGAATTGGAAGAGAATTGGAGTGTGACCAGTGTAGTCACATCTCCTGTGAATCTTGACCAGTTTAGCCGAGTCTCCATTAAGACATGCATGCTATCAGAAGCTTGGACCATTGTGGTCATCTTTGTATTTGGTATTTGGCTTCTCTTTGGTAGAAATTAATTGTTGCACTGCTTTGATCTTTTATGCCCCGATGGTTATAGAATCTTTTATTTCCGTCTTTTTTTGGGGTCTTGGAAAAAATTGTACCAACATATCCTTCCCTTTTCTGAAGCTTTATTTAAACCCCACTCTCCCATCTTTAGACATTTTCTCCACTAGACAAGGATGAAAATGCATCACCAAAATGGGCTGCCCTTCGCAACCCCATGCAAGTTGAGCTAAGTGTAGAGTGCATGGGTTCAAAATTATTTCAAATGAAGAAAAGTTAAACAAATGATACATGTATACTACCTACGCATGTTTAAGTTGAATTCCGAACACGATCTCATGGAACCTAAAGAATTAAGTCGAAAGACCTGAAGAGTTTTAATTCTAGTTACTAATACAGTCCCTTTAGAATTAAATGAATTAAGACCTAAACCCAGCTCCATCTTCATACTTAGATTCATTCGGTTCAAGAAGCAAACTTGTTATGAAAAATGCTAATGAATGTAACAAATTTTTATGAAGTGAATTTTTCTGATTACATTTTTTAATGTAATTTTTAAAGAATTTGCAAATTTTTATTAAACTTTAAAACTTTTATTTTTTTAAACTTTTGAGGGAGTTAGTGAATTGAATCAATTTACATGAATTTAAAAGATTGTGTACGTTTTTACAAAGAATTTTATACACATTTTACATATACAAGATTATATAAATTTTATACAAGATTTTATAAAAGAATTTTATTTACAACTTTTAAATAACTAAGATTTTATCCAAGTATTTTACAACACATTTTATATACAATTTTAAGACATATTTTTTATAAGTCATATTTACAGTTTTCTACTGACTTTTAAAAACCCAATATATATACCCTTACTTTTATAGCCATATTATAAAATATACAATAAAGAACGAGTTATGACATCTAAAGTATACATAGAATATATATACGACATCCCCATACTTAGCGTGAACTATGTCCTCATAGTGACCAAAGGAGCGACAAAGGAGGACATAACTCAGGCTAAGTATAGATTGGTGAAATGAATACTATACTATAACGATTCAAATGAATAAAAGAATAGAAGTCAATCATACTCACTATACTTAGGATCAAATAATCCTAAGGATAACAGACTCAAAAACAAAGATGATCGAAGTCAAGAGATTATACACAATCAACGACTTGGCTTGTCCCCCTATACTTAGGGTAAAATATCCCTAAGTATAGATAAGAATATCAATAGTTGAGGGACAAGCGAGAAAGCAGACAATACAAAATGAAAACAATAAAAAACGTAAATGAACAATATTACCCCCTATACTCAAGGGAATGTGCATGATAATATAAGCAACAACAGGGGTAATAGAACAGAATGATATGGACAACATAATGTGTACATCCCCCATATACTTAGGATAAAGTACATCCTAAGTATAGCAAAAATCCTAAGCGAGACCTAGTGGTGTAAGACAATGAAATAATGAATGAATAAAATCGAAAACACGTATGTACAAGGTGAAAAGAATGAAGAAATCAAAGTGAAACTCAGGTATGAGATACAAAATGTGAAGAATGAAGAACACATCTCATACAAATTGAATGGGGGCAACCTTAATGGTCGGCGACTCGTGATCAAGAAATGGTTTCAATCTCTGACCATTGACTCGAAAGGTGTACTTAGAAGACAACTCAAATATGTGGATGCTACTATTATCATACATCTGTCTCACTATATAAGGGCCTTTCCACTTGCTCTGAAGTTTCCCTAGAAATAACTCGAGTCTCGCATCACATAGACAAACTTTCTGATCAGGCTGAAATTGCTTATGGCTGATGCAGGCATCATGCAATTCTCTCATCCACTTCTTATAATGAAGGCTATTCGTGAAAGCCTCATCTGTTAATTGCTCAAGGTCTACCAATTCTGTTTGCCTCTGATTTCCCACATCATGCCAAAGATTACTTCTTTCACTGCCCACCATGAACCGTGCTTGATCTCAATAGGTAAGTAGCATGGCTTTCCATAAACAAGCCGAAAGGGAGATGTACCCAATGAGATCTTGAAGGATGTTCTATAGGCCTAAAGAATCGAATCCAAAAGCTATGACCAATCCTTTCGATCTGGGCGAACAACCTTATGCAAGATCATCCTAACCTCCCTATTCGAAACCTTGGCTAGACCATTCGTCTGAGGATGATATGGAGTAGCAACTCGATGGTCTATACCGAACTTGCTAGCAAGTGCCCTTACCATGTCATTGATGAAGTGGCTACCCCCCGGTAGATAAGAAATCGAGGGACCTCGAAACACAAAATGATATGCTTTCTTAGGAACTTGCAAATCGTGTTTACATCAACGGCTCGGGCAGGAATAGCCTCAACCCAATTACTCACATAATCCACATCCAACATAATGTACTCAAATCCATGGCTCTTAGGGGACGAGCCCATAAAGTCGACACCCCATGCATTGAAAACCTCACAGAAGTGAATCGACTACTTTGTCATCATATCTCTATGTCCACAATTGCCCACCCTCTGACAGTCAGTACATCTCTTCATGAATGCATGAGCAATCGCAGCGAGAGTAGGCTACCAAAGATCAGATTGAAGCACCTTTTGTGCTGTCCTCTTCCCAAAACGGTACCCTCCAACTTCTAATTTATGACAATATGTGAGGAAACTATGGTATTCCTCCTGAGGAATACACCGATGAAAGACAAAATCCGCTCCTTCATAATAAAGGATCGGATCCCCCCAATGGTACGACTTTGCTTTCGTAAGGAATGTCTCAAGTCTCTGTCTGGACCAACCTTGTGGGACTTTCTTGGAAACAAGAAAGTTCACAATACTGACATACCATGGGAGTGAGGCGACAACAAGAATCACCTCGTCTGGAAAAATCTCAGTGATATGTGTATCAAACTCAGAAAGTCTCAGGTAGTTCTAAACGGGAGAGGTGATCCACCACCACATTCTTGATTCTAGCTTATCCTTATCTCAATATCAAAATCTTGGAGTAGAAGGATCCATTTGGTAAGATGTGGCTTTGAATCTTTCTTATCCATAAGGTATCTGATGGCAGTGTGGTCAGTGAAGATGGTAAACTTAGATCCTCAAATGTGGGACCTAAATTTGTCTAAGGCAAATACTACAACTAGCATTTGTTTCTCTGTAATGGTTTAATTCCGCTGGGTGGAATACAAAGTCTTGCTAGAGTAGTGTATAGCGTATGGAAAGCCATCCCTCCTTTGTCCTAAAATAACCCAAACGACAAAATTGAAGGCATCCACCATGATCTCGAATGGGATAGACTAATCAGGTGGCTGAAAGGCAAGAGCCTCTAAAATCATATTCCTGAGAGTCTCAAAAGCTGAAAGACACTTATCATTAAAAATAAACTCAGTATCTTTCGCTAGAAGATCAGATAACAACCATGCAATCTTACTAAAACCTCGAGTGAAACTTCGGTAGAAAACGACATGCCTTAGAAAAGATCGTAACTGCTTCAGATTGGACAATGGATTGAGCTTCTTGATGATATCCACCTTAGAAAGATCAACCTCCATGTCCTTATTGGAGATGATATGACAAAGGACTGTCCCCCGAGTCATCATAAAATGACTATTCTCCCGAGAAAGAATGAGGTTAACCTCACTGTACCTCTGAAGAACGTGGTCTAGGCTAGAAATACAAGAATAGAAATCATCGCCATAGACAAAAAATTCTTCCATGAAGACCTCTAAAAAGTCGCTCACCATGTCTGTAAAGATCGAAAGCATGCACCTATGGAATGTAGCCGGAGCATTGCATAATCCAAAGGGCATCTGTCCAAAAGCATACATTCCGAATGGACGTGTGAATGTCGTCTTTTCCTGATCTTCAGGTGCATTAGCCACCTGATTATACCCCGAGTACCCTTCAAGAAAGCAATAATGGCTCTTCCTAGCCAATATCTTGATAATCTGATCAATACACCGTAGTACTCAGGTAGCGATCTCCTCTCCATCCTTATTTATCACTGTAGTGATACATGTCTTCTTATGTACCTGACAGACCCAAATTTTATCCTTTGGATTATGTAGAATTAATAATTTCGTTGCAGTTGAATAAATTCGAGTCAATCAAAAACCCCTTGAATAATGTATCAATTAATAACAAGGAAGCGATTGAATTTTGTTTTAATTGGGCAAGCCCAAGGTCGAACTCAGGGACACGAGCCTCTTAAGTGTGAATCTAGACTCTTATTATTTCGATTGAGTGTTAAATTAAAAATCCATAGGTTAGTGCACATGAAGACACGATGCATAAAAAAACATGTAACATACATTTTTTTATTTGATTTTTAACATGCAAGGAAATGCAAGGTTACAATGATGCAAATATGCCTGAATTATACAAAATATTTGAGCAATTAAATAGTAGTCAAATCCATACTCGAATCAAGAAGCAAGTTCTTATTAATCAATTAAAGCAATGCATAAAAAGTACTACATAAGTGACACTTACATGTTAAAATAAAACATCAACTCTGAAAGTGTCAAAACATAGACTAAGTCATGCCATTAGAAAGAGAATTAAACTAGCTTCAAAACAGGACCAGAATGAACTCAAACGGAGCTCGGATGCTCAAGATATGTAAGAAAGAACTAGAGGCATAAATACAGGGAAAACATGAAAGTAAATAGCAAACATGTCCCTGCAAGGACTAAAATGTAATTAATAAAAGTTGCGAGGCCTTCCCTATAAATAACCCACAAGCACAAGGGTATAATTGTAATTATCAAAAACCTGCAAGGGTTTGAGTGTAATTTACCCCAGGCGTGTGTGGTTTCCATGTGCTTTCAAGACCTATATGCAAATTAAAGAAGTTGTGAGGGCCTCTCCGCAAATTACCCCCGCCCACATGACTGGGCACATGGGGCGAGGCTCAGCAACAACGTAGGCTCGGAGGAGGCTCAGATGTGCTTCGGCTGCTGGCTCAGCTTCGGATCATGGCTCGCGAGGCTCAGATGTGGCTCGGGGGTACCGAGCCTGGAGGTCTGGTGCTAACTCCCATCGCTGATACGTGGTTGAGTAAGGACCGCCCAATCATCGAGATCGGACAGTGGCTGTATGAGGATAGTACGTCATTGTGGCCTCCTATCGATCGTTGGATCGCCACCGGGAGGGCGCTATCCAATGGCAACTGCGTAGTCTAGAGCGTCTTCTCCTCCGCTTAGCTGGCGGAGATATTTGGGCTCCGGCGAGGCCTCCCTTGTTCCGCCTCCATTCATCAAGCTTGGTGAAGATCCCCGGCCACTCCTAAATAGCTAGGTAGCATCATTGAAGCTCGATGGAGCAGCTGGGCTATCTGGTGGGCGTTGCTGCTACTTGTACGCCGGAGACGAAGCTGCATGAAGATGCTCTAGCAATGGCTCCGGCCATTGATGAAGGGGTCCTGCAGTGTTAGTGCGATAGCCGAAGCAAGATGTGTGAAGTGTTGTGAGTGGGATGAAGTGAAGTGGGGGTCCGTTATGGGTCAGAGAACGTGGAAACCTCGTTATCTTCTCTAGCGAGCTTGGCGGAGAAGGGGGGTGAAGTGGTCTGAGGTCACGAGAGAGAAGGGGGATCGTAAGAGTACACGTGAAAGATGGACGAGCAGGAAAGCTTGAGGGATGAACCACTGAAGGTAAAAATGTGTGATTTAACCTAATAAAATGAAAGAAATATAAAGAATAACACAAAGAAGATCGAGGGAGCTTACCTGTGCTATTGCAGAGCGAGGAGCCTGAGCTTGAGGTCCTAGGTGGACCTCGGGTCATCGCTGGACTTGACCGGCTGAGAAGAGCAGCTAGGCGGTGTCGGAGCACCACAGACCTGGGCTTCTATGGCCAGGGGTCGACACCAGGGGTTGCCATCATCATGGTGCCATCAATCGGTCCTCCCCCTGTCACAGGGCCCCACGTAAAGGTGGACGGGGGTTATGGTGGTTGGTGAGTGTCCATTTCAAGGTAGAGCAGTTATGGCAGATGGTGGTGGAGGTCATGGTTAGTGAGCGAAGTTTTGAGTGGAAGAAAAGGAGGCGTGGAGAACGTGGCCGGTCGCGAGGATAAGGGAGGAGTGGACTTGGTCGGAGGATGATCAGCGAGCGAAGAAGGTGGAAGATGAGGTCAGAAAAAGGAAAGGGTGTATGCTGTGTGAGAGGTTGAGAATGGGAACGAGATGGGGAGCCGGAGGAAGAAGATAGGTCCTCGACCGTTGGATCATACGATCCAACAGCGGAGAAGATGTCGCTAAAGGACGAACCATATCAGATCGATGGCAGGCAGATCGAAGGTTAAGGAGCGCGCCACATGTCGCTAGGATATGGGGGCGACGATGAATGCATGAGATGTGATCTGAAGGTTGATCGAAGGGTGGAGATCACGATGCATATGTGTGGAGGAGATGGAGAGTTTTGGAGAAGATCGAGTGGTTATGATGAAGACATGTGGCGAGAGGAGATAAAGGCAGAGGCGGACGACGGTGATGAGATCAAGTAGAAGGATCAGAGGGCCTGGAATTACCAGAGCCTCTTAGCAAGTAGAAGGATCGGAATCCGCCTCATAGCAAATGGAATAGAGCTTAGATCAAGTAGAAGGATCGGAATCCGCCTCATAGCAAATGGAACATAGCCCAATTGACCATTTGATGAGCGCAGAAATCCACCTCTTTAATAATTAGGAATTGTAGCATAGGAGGCGAAAAATGGTCGATCAAAAACCACAATCTTTGAATGTTGTGGAATAATTTTACTTGTCAAGTTTACCAAGGTCGAACACAGGGAACAATGATTTTTAGTTGCGTGGTTTTAGATTAAATTAAATAATTAATTAATGTTTGGTTAATTTCTGTGTTGGGAAAACATAATATAATGCAATGATGAAGATGAAATACAAATAAAATAAACAGATAAGATTATGCCATGATCTGTGATTTTAAACGCGTTAAACCTTCGAATAATATGATCTATAATTTCACAAAGTTAATCACAAATAAAAAAGGATTGAACTCAAAAGATATTCAAATTGATTTCAATGCTTCAGGTCAATAGCTCAATTGATTCGAAGCAAAATATCTGACCTCCAGATTTCTGTGATTTAATTTCTCAAATAGTCGACAATAATATTAATGGAATAAATCTAAATTTAGTCCCCTGCAAATATTAAATTATTGGGAATAATCTATAATGATCACAAGGGGTTGATCAAATTAAAATCCTCATCCGAGTTCCTGCAAAAGATGTCGTTAATTTCTCAATGAAAATATAGCAAAAATATGCCAAAATTAGCATGCATATGTCAATAGAGATCCTCAAATAATAATTATCAATAGACAACCTCAGATCTACCCATAAGCTATGCTAAGTGATAGAGCATGAAAATAGCTTCAAAATGATATATTATACGCAAAAAACAGAGTTCATATGAAGAAGATATGATAAAATGCATCTTCAGGGACTAAAATGTAATTAAATAAAAGTTTTTCCTTCAAAGAGGTCCCTGGATGGAATTATTTGCAATTCCAAAACCCCCAGGGGTACGATTGCAATTTTCCCTGATGCACGTGCCTCTGGAGGCTCGATCGCGGGGCCGAGGTTCGGTGCGACCCGAAGTAGAGGATCGGCTCCCGAGCCTATGTGGTAGTTGATGAAGGTTCGAGAGGTCCAAGCCAGAGGCTTGGAGATCCGAAGCAAAGGAACGGGTGGCGAAGGCGGAGGCTCGAGTGGTGACGAGCCTACGTGGCAGGCTGGTATGGCTCGAGCCTACCCGAACCTTGAGGCACGGAGGGCAGCTCGGGCAGGACCTGTGTAGGGTGAGGAGCTGTAGGATCAAGGCTACAGCCTAATCCAACGGTCCGACGGCAATGGCAAGGCAGTGGTCCGGCGGAGGAGTGACGACGACTTGATGGCAGAGCGGCCATGTAGGAGGCAGCGTTGGTAGCCGGTGGAGGCTGAGGCGGAGTTGCACGACGGAGTGTGGCGGCGAGGGCTTGGCCGACACACGGTCGAGCAGCTGGAGCGGTGCCGGGCAGAGTGCGACCGGCGAGTGGTAGTGGTCGAGGCCTTGCAAGGCCGTGGCGTGTTGTAGCGACAGTGGAGCGGAGCTCAGCCTCCGTAGTGGTCAAGCGATTGATGATGTCTTATGGAGGGAGGCTTCCTGCAGGAGTTAGCCAAACACGAACAAAGGAAGGAAACAGGGATGGGGCTTCATGTGCGGACAAAGGACTTGAGCTTGATCTTCGACCTGAGCGAGGCTGGATGTGAGGGGGATCTGGAGGGTAGAATGAGAAGCAGAGAGGGAGGTTGATGAGGGCGAGCGATTAGAGAGTTGGGTTTTTGCTAAGTTGAGTCAAAGAAGTAGAGGGGAGTTGAGATCTGGAAGACGAGGAGACACCTATTGTGTGATGATCGAAAGCGAGTAGGGCGGAGGACGTGATCACCTGAGAAGAGCTTAGAGCTCCTGGTGGGGTCTTCGCTAAAAGGGCTCCAGCGAAGGAGGCCCGAGCTCGGCAACGCTCGATGGAGCTCTGAAGTAGGATTACAACTCCCTGGATCGCACCTACCCTCCGTTCGTAGAGGCTGTACGGTGACCTAGAGCCGTCACCTCTTGAAGGTCGTGGAGCTTAGGGTATAAAATGGGGGATGGTTTTGGCGGCCGGCGTGGACCTCCTTTATAGGGCAGAAGTTGTAACGGTGGGGGTGGGGTGGGGTGGGGGGGTCGAGGGAGTTACGAGTGGCGACGCGACGAGGAAGAAGCGGGGAGAGATCGGGTCGTTGCAGACTTGAGGGGGAAATGGCTGGAGGAAGATGGTCATGTGCTTGGCACGTGACCATGATGGACGACAGGAGAGAGAAGCGGGGGTGCACGTGGCACGCCCAGGGACTGCCACATGTCACCCCCCAAAAAATTCAAAATTAAAGAGGAAAGAAAAATGAAAAAGAAATATAAGGGACCTCGGATCGAAAACTTTCTTTCACGAAAGTTGTCTGTCTCGTCGAGATCTACAACTTTCGTGAAGAATCTAGGAGCAAAAGAGGTCATTTGTGCGAAGTGGTATTTTTGGTGGTTCTCCATGTGTATAGAAAACCGACTTTTTGGGGTTTTATAATTTTTCTGGTAATTTTAGAAGAGGATACAAATATAGAAAAAATATGATAAAATACAAGAAAATTAATTACAATCAAATCTAATTTTTTGTATTTTTAATAAATAAGAAAATAGGGAAATAAAATAGAAGTACAAACACACAACTTTTTTACAGACACACAACGGGCACATGGACACGGTCAGTTTCTTTGATTCTAGTTTTAATGTAGATTTGGATTTTTATGATGTTTAATAAAACTTTCATCAAAGAACACAAATGGAGAAGAAATAAAATTAAAAAGGTTAATTATGTACATAAAAACTCCAATCAAAAATCGAAAAAAGTTAAAATGCACAAAAGAGGCCCAAAACCCAACTTTCACATATGAGCTCCGAATTTTACGAAATTAGTCGTGTTTTGAGGGTATTTGAAAATGGAGTACTTTAAAAGTGAGTAGACCAAATCGGACACTTTATGAGGAAGATATGCACGTTTTAGTCCATCAGATGTGAAATTAGACTTTGGGATTATTTGACACTTATTTGAGTTAGTAATTTTTTTATAATTTTTTATTCTTGTTAGTAATATCTACACAATCGAGGTGAATTGGGATTAATCAGAGTCAGGATGAATTAATTAAAAATATGAGAAGTTAGCGGCTTTTTGGGCTAATTTACACTTGGAATTTTTAATGCAATTATGCATGATGAGATGTAAATATTATTTACACATGTATGGATGCTAATGATGATCTATTAATGATTAAATGCATGTGAATTTTGGGGAACAAAGCCTATTTGACCAGTTTTAGCATGATGAGTACGAGATTCATAAAGGGCCTGGAATGAAGCGGGAGCATACGAGGATTTGAGTATACAGAAGGCGATCGGACGGTAGAAAATGTAGGCGTGTGGCATGCAAAGGATAGGGCCACATGACACAACTAGAAAGCGCCATGTGCCCCAATCAGGTTATTCAAATAGGAAACCTCGCATTAGAGGGAGAAAATGAACGAATTCGGAGAAACTCAAAACATAAAAGTTGTCGATGAGATCTACAAGTTTCATGTTGACAAAAAATGGAAACGAGGTCAAATAAAGGGCATAATATTTTTGTGAGTGTTTTTAAGGGTATAAAAACACTACAAAATTTTGCTTTGTTATTTTTTGTATTTTTAATTTATTTTAAGGATCAGACATATACAAGGATATATCTGGTTTTTATTGACATTAATTTAAGCAAGGGTGTTAATATTAGCAAATTAAGATGATGAAACAGGGTTTCATCACCCCTCTATACTTAAACTAAGCTCGTCCCCGAGCATCTCAAAAATGATTGAGCTGGATTAACCCTCTTGTGCATGTGCGTACATGATCTGATCCAGTCAAGAGCTCCCAATTTTTAGAGATCCAGAATTTCAAAGCTCAACCCAGCCTTAATAAAGAGGCATCTAATTCCTCTAATTTTCCAGACTCTCTCTTAGATACATATAAACTAAAGATATGAATTTAACTGTTGACCGCGATCACGAGAGTAAAGTCACAACGTCACCCAAGGTCCTGGTCCAAGAAATTCTCCTAAGGACCCAATCTTAACCACTAGGGAATAAATCAAATGTTGCATCCAATCCTCCGTCTCTTTAGTTGTCAGACTTAGAAGTGCTGGTGGTAGGCCAACTGATGGAGGGTTTAGTATTGTGTCATTTCTTCTCTCCCTCTCATTGGAACAAGGATTCTCTCGAGTGCGTTATTACTCAACGTATATTTTGGTGTTGATCAATGCGTCCATCAAAAGAAGTTGGAGTCCTATGCACTTGTTTTCCTGGGAGTACACCGGGGTGTGCCTTTTTTGAGTACCTATCGTACCTTCTATACCCAGACTTGTAGCATTTATAATGTAGAGCCCTTTTTTGGTGCAAGCCCGACTCCTGGTCCTAATAGCTGTGGTCCAAGTGGACACTTTGAAATGGTTGGGAGCGGTCGCCTTTGGTTGAAGCTTTTTTGAGAATTGACTTTGTAGAATGAGAACTTTTCTTTCAACAATGATATTACTTTGCTTTATTTTTGACTAGCTCCACTGCTTTTATCAAGAGTTGGTGCACACTGATCAACATTTTTGTTTTATTCACACCTTGGCACTTAGGTAGATGTCAAGAGATTAGTACAAGAACCAAGTTCTCATACTGGCTAAAAATGCTGACACTCAAGTTTCATGAAGCCTTCAATGATTTTATCCCATCCTCGAGCATCATTAAATCAAGTCCAGACTTGAATCCCTCATCCAAGTCCCTTAAGTGAAATTTCAACTCATATCCTTGAGATCGCAGTCGTGCATGTGAAGTGCTTATCGTATTCTTAAGGATAGAGACTAAGCATGCAACATATCACGCAAATCTAGCAAACTAGGGAAATGTGGAAATTTAAGTCGAAGACCCTGATGGATAAGACTGGTTAACCTAAAATCTCTATACCTTATAAACCAGGTGTTCTTGAATATCACTGACCCTGTATCGAAGTGAAAAATGTAGGGGATTCAATCAAACTCCTTCATCCATTTTTTCTGAAATTTTTACAGACTTTAAAAGGCCTAATGACTGCGTAAACTCAAATGAGTAGATGCATATGCATTCAGCTAGTATAGGTGTAAGTACGAGCCGTAGAATGGTAGCCTTGCTTGAGGACGAAGCCTTACGCGAAGTCCTCTAAACCACCTACTCTGCTAAGGGAGACCCTCATTGAACACATCTACTTATTTGGGTTTAGTAGTCAATTTGACTTCTAAAAGATTTTTGATTTTTTTTCTTATTTTTATGGATTTTTGAATAAAGTTAGAACACACATTAGACTCATTTTCCTTTATTGAAATCAAGTTAACCTTTTTTTCAAACCATGTCACAAACATTTTTCAAATGATTTTTCAAAAATATTTTTCTAAAAATAATGTAACATAATATAGAAAAATTTTAAAGGCTTTGAAAATATCTTGTCTACTTAGTTCAAAAGAAAATACTTTAGCCCAAAAAGTTTATTTTTTTTAAAATTTTTCAAAATATAGCTAAAGCGCATATATTGTATATACAATATACTACTTAAACTTTGCTATGTCCTCATAGCACTAAGTGATATAAAGACAGCTCCATTTAATTATAGAAGAATATACATGAACCGAGGGGGACGTCCACTATACTTAGGTTAGAAATAACCTAAGTATCAAGGAAAGGAAAGATGAGTAAGAAAATCACGGGGACTCGGGTCTCCCCTTTACTTAGGCTGAGAGTAGCTTAAGTAAAGAGATGATAAATGATGATGGGGAGACCTGAGGGGAAGGAAGAAGTTAGGATGGATGTACAGAGATGAATGGAGTACTTAGGTTAGCTGGGAGGGGGTCGAAGCAATCAAGGCTCAATCAAGCATGCAATACCCTTTAAATTCACCAACTCACACATGAAACCAACGTACATGGAGTACTTGGTTGATTATCTTGTCATTTTTATTGGTGATTAAAACATTCTAATTTACGCAAGGATTAAAAACATGTCAAAGCAAAAATCATCCTACGTAAAAAGGGTGTTTCTCTCCCAAAATATTATTTTACTCCATTTTAGGTCAACTTGCATTTAACAGTCCCAATTTTAAACTTAAGGTTGCCACTGTTTAAATTTGAGCATAAATCGATCAACCACTCGTCTACTTCTCATTCCCAATTTCCATTAACCTAGATGATCAAGCCAGGAAGGACGGTCAAGAAAAAGCCATGCAGTCGATAAAATCATGAAGTATGCTCAAATAAAACTCGTAGTGCCTTGAGCAAAATTTCATGGAAAATCAGACTGAATTAAAACCAAAACCGAGTGTATGCAAGTCGATGAAAAACCACACCTAATATGCTTCTATTAGCGGGAAAGAATAGATTTTATTTTTGGCTTAGTGAAGCGATGTTTATGTGCGTCTAGAATTAATGTGTGTCCTACCTACGATCAAACATATATGATGAAACATGAAAGAAACTCGGAGAGACGCGTTCCTGATACTAGGTCGACACTCAAGTGGGGCGATACCCACACAACCATGGATATCTTCGTTCACACGCGAGTCTTCAAACGAAGACCGCTGTAAAGACGATTATTAGATGGAAAATAAAAAAAGCAAGACATCAAATTTTTTCTCTTCAATTTTTCTCCGAGGTTTGCTTCTGCGGCTCCTCATAGTAGGAACTCATGCTCCTCGCCTCCTTGATCCCAAGGGCCCTACCACAAAAACAAGTGTTAGATATCAATAAAAGAAAGATTAATAATGCAAGTCAACGACATGACCTACGAATTAGAAATTAACACTCAATTAAATATTAAATATTAAAAATCTAAATAAACAGAAGATGAGCTGTGTCCCCGATAATGATGCCATTTGACAGACATGAATTTTATCCTTTTAATTATGTAGAATTAACAATTTCATTGTAGTCGAATAAACTCGAGTCAATAAAAAACCGCTTGAATAATATATCAATTAATAACAAGGAAGCGTTCGAATTTTGTTTTACTTGGGCAAGCCCAAGGTCGAACTCAGGGACACGAGCCTCTTAAGTGTGAATCTAGACTCTTATTATTTCGATTGAGTGGTAAATTAAAAATCCATAGGTTAATGCACATGAAGACACAATGCATAAAGAAACATGTAACATATATTTTTTTGTTTGATTTTTAACATGCAAGGAAATGTAAGGTTACAATGATGCAAATATGCCTGAATTATACAATATATTTGAGCAATTAAACTGTAGTCAAATCCAAACTCGAATCTAGAAGCAAGTTCTTATTAATCAATTAAAGCAAGGCATAAAAAGTACTACATAAGTGACACTTAATTGTTAAAATAAAACATCAATTCTGAAAGTGTCAAAACATAGATTAAGTCATGCCATTAGAAAGATAAATAAACTAGCTTCAAAACAAGACTAGAATCAACTCAAAAGGAGCTCGGATGCTCAAGATATGCAAGAAAGAACCAGAGGCATAAATGAAAGAAAACCATGAAAATAAATAGCAAACATGTCCCTGGAAGGACTAAAATGTAATTAACAAAAGTAGCGAGGCCTTCCATGTAAATAACCTACAAACAAAGGGTATACTTGCAATTATTAAAAACCCACAAGGGTTTGGGTACAATTTACCCCATGCGCATGGTTTCCATGTGATTTCAGGACCTATCTGCAAATTGATGAAGTTGTGGGGGCCTCTCTGAAAATTACCTCCGCCCGCACGTGACCGGGCACGTGGGCAAGGCTTGACAACAATGTAGGCTTGGAGGAGGCTCAGATGTGCTTCGGCTGCTAGCTCAGCTTCGGATCATGGCTCGGGAGGCTCGGATTTGGCTCGGGGGTACCAAGCCTGGAGGTATGGTGCTGACTCCCATCTCTGACACGTGGCTGAGTAAGGATCTCCCGATCATCGAGATCGGATGGTGGTTGTACGAGGGCGGGATGTCGTCGTGGACTCCTGTCGACCGTTGGATGGCCACCAGGAGGGCGCCATCCAATGGCAGCTGTGGAGTTTGGAGCATCTTCTCCTCTGCTAAGCTTGCGGCAATATCCGGGCTCCGGAGAGGCCTCCCTTGTTCTGCCTCCTTTCTTAAGCTTGGTGAAGATCCCCGGCCACTCCTGAATAGCTAGGTAGCATTGTTGAAGCTCGGCAGATCAGCTAGGCTATCTGGAGGACGTTGTTGCTACTTGTACGCTAGAGATGAAGCTGCATGAAGATGCTTCGGTGACGATTCCGGTCATTGATGAAGGGGTCCTGCAGTGTTAGTGCGATAACCAAAGCAAGATGTATGAAGTGTTGTGAGTGGGATGAAGTGAAGTGGGGTGTCGTTATGGGGAGGAGAACATGGAAGCCTAGTTATCTTCTCCGACAAGCTTGGCTGAGAAGGGGGGTGAAGTAGTCTGAGGTCGCAAGAGAGAGAAAGGGTGATCGTAGGAGTGCGCGTGAAAGATGGATGTGCGGGAAAGCTTGAGGGATGAACCATGGAAGGTAAAAGTGCGTGATTTAACCTAATAAAATGGAAGAAATCAGAAGAATAACACAAAGAAGATCGAGGGAGCTTACCCGTGCCATGGCGGAGCGAGGAGCCTGGGCTTGAGGTCCTAGCTGGACCTCGGGTCATCGCTGGACTCGACCGGCTGCGAAGAGCAACTAGGCAGTGGCGGAGCACCGCAGACCTGGCCTACCATGGCCAGGGGTCAACAACGGGAGTTTCCATCATCGTGGCGCCATCAATCGGTCCTCCCCTGTCACGGCGAGGGAGGGTGGTGCTGGGCGGAGCCCCACGTAGAGGTGGACGAGGATTACGGTGGCTGGCGAGGGGCTATTTCAATGTGGAGAGGTTATGGCAGATGGTGGTGGAGGTCATGGTTAGCTGGCGAAGTTTTGAGCGGAAGAAAAGGAGGCGTGGATAACGTGGTCGCTCGCGAGGATAAGGGAAGAGTGGACTTGGCCGGAGGATGGTCAACGAGTGGAGAAGGTGGAAGATGAGGTCAAAAAAAAAGAAAGGGTGTGTGGTGTGTGCGAAGGGGAGAATGTGGGCGAGATGGGGAGCCGGAGTAAGAAGATGGGTCCTCGGCTGGTGGATCATATGGTCTAACAACGGAGAAGATGGTGCTATAGGATGGACCAGATCAGATCGATGGCAGATGGGTCGAAGGTTAAGGAGAATGCCACGTGTCGCTAGGATATGAGGGCGGCGTTGAATGGATGAGATGTGATCTGAAGGTGGATTGAAGGATGGAGAGCACGACGCATATGTGCGGTGGAGATGGAGAGTTTTGGAGTAGATCGGGCGACTATGATGAAGACACGTGGCGAGAGGAGATAAAGGCGGAGGCAGACAACGGTGATGAGATCAAATAGAAGGAGGAGGGCCTGGAATGAAGCGGGAGTGGACGACGGGGATTTGAGTATATAGAAGGCGATCAGACGGTAGAAAATGTAGGCGCGTGGTGCACAAAAGATCGGGCCACGTGGCACAACCAGAAAGCACCACATGGCCCAATAAGATTATTCAAAGTAGTAAACCTCACATTAGAGGGAGAAAATGACCGAATTTGGAAAAACTCAATACATGAAAGTTGTAGATCTCCATGAGATCTACAAGTTTCATGTTGACAAAAAATGTAAACTAGGTCAAATAAAGGGCGGAATATTTTTGTGAGTGTTTTTAAGGGTATAAAAACACTAAGAAGTTTTGTTTTGTTATTTTTTTGTATTTTTAATTTATTCTAAGGCTCAAACATATACACAGATTTATCTGGTTTTTATTGACATTAATTTAAGCAAGGGGGTTAATATTGGCAACTAAGATGATGAAAATAGGTTTCATCAGAACCACATGTAATGGACTGATCCCATTTAGAGTCGGAGATGGGATAGATAAAATCGATGCTCCACAACTTGAATATTTTCTTCATAACTACCTCTCGAAGATTCGGGTTCAGCCTGCGCTGAAACTCACGAGATGATTTGGCATCAATCTCTAGAAAATCGTGGTGAGAGCACAGGGTCGGACTAATCCCATGGGGATCTTCTATTGACCACTCGATTGCCTTGCGATTCTTTTCTAGAATCTCCATCACACGGGATTCTTGATCTTCGGTCAGATCAGATGTGAAAATGACCAGAAATACTTTATGCTCTCCAGCAAGGAGTCGGTATTTCAAGCTCTGCGGTAACAACCTGAGATCTGGGGGAGAAGGAACATGGAGAGCTGGTTTCATCAGGGCATGGGTATTGGATACTAAATCTGTATGTGCAAGCTCATCCTACTCTGGAATTGACTGATCTGGAGATTGCTCATCCACTGCCAATCAACATCCTCTGAATTTGACTGAACTAAAGACTGATCATCAAATAACTGACAGAACTGATCTATCTCAGCCTCCCAACTAGATAAAGGATCTGTGAAAGTCAACAACTCATCATGACACTGCCAATTGACATTCACTTCTGACTCGAAGGGATAAAAAATCTCATCACAAACTCAAAAGATACTGGAATCATCTCTACCAACCTCGCCACTAATCGGCTTCAAGACTGTGCTACCCAATCTACCATCATCTATATTTGAAACCCAGACTCTCCTGAAAGCATGATGGAAGATCGTGTACTCGGTTCAACCCAAACTACTTCATCGTCTGTTTGCACAAAGTCACTATCCTGATGACTATCGGGCTCATCATCAGATGTGTGCTCTGATTCTACTAATCTGACTCTAAGGTCCTGGATCGTCTCTATATGTATACTCTCACCCTGGATACGAAAGTACACCTTCCCGGTACTATAATAAAAAACGGCCTTTGCTGTCGCCAGAAAAGGTCATCCTAATATGATCGGGGCATCGAACACACATTCAGGTACCGCCACGTCCAATACGATGAAGTCCATGGGGAATTGCATATCCTGAATAGTGATGATAACATCCTCAATCAATCCCTTCGGCATCTTGGCCAATCTATCAACAAACTATAAGATCATCCTGCTTGGTCGAAGAGGCCCAAACTCGAACTTATCGAGTAAGGAAGAAGGAAGGAGATTAATCGAAGAGTCACTATCTAATAGAGTACTATCAAATGTGTGCTCTAAGATCTCACATCTTCCATACGGTGCTCTAATGAATCTACAATTCTCATTCTTTATTCTTTTATTTTAGCTTTATCTTTTAGCAAAAACCATATATAAATACCTGTAAATATAAAAACTTAACATTGTGCATGTCATTGTTAATATCTCATAATTAACACATATTTTCTGAAATAAAAGAATAAAGAGAAAAGAAATATATATATATATATATATTTAGAATAAATACATATTGGCCTAAACTCCAAAGAGAAGGTCAAGCATTGTCCTGATCGACAAAAAAATAAGTAGGGAGAGATAGTGTGCCTTGTGCATAATACATATACTTGTAAATATAATTATTTATATTACATTTTGTGAAAATCATATTATTTTGAACACTTGTTTAAACTCATAATAATTATATAAAAATGAAAAAAAATCAGAAAATAAAAAATAAAATAAATATAAAATCCAACAATTCATTGTACAAAAGAAATTTGTGTGGATACTTTACCTATTTATTTAATACCCTTATTTAAATTATAAAAATAAAGTAAAAATCAAATCATTTTAGACTCCTCAAATTATTTTTTAAATAAATAAAATAAAATAAAATATAAAACATATTTTGTAAAAATAATAAAATAAAAATACATGTATACAATATATATGTGTATTATACATGTACATAATACCACATACATTATATATAACAATAAATTAATTTATAAAATTAATTAAAAATCATAGAAAAATATCTTATAAAATAATAAACATTTTTTTGTAATCATTACTATTTTTTATTTAATATTCTTTTATTTTTGTGAATACTGAATCCTGATTGGTCCACGTTGGATTGTTGACTTAGGTCAACCGTCTCTCCCACCCCGACTCTGATGCCCTTTCGCCTTGATTTCACCGCCTGACTACTCTCTTAGGATCTGTGATCCTCACGGATCCCTAGGCGCAGCCAGATCTGCCTAGGGTTTTGCAGTGGCCTCCGATCTTTCTAGACCCTCTTGCACCTATATAAAACTTGTCTTCCTTCTCCTGAGCGTGGTAGCTCATTCCTTGCACCACCACAGACCCCTAGACACCTTCAGAAGAGTTATAGATCCTTGGAGGGCCCTTCGGAGCGTTGTTTGGTCGTCCGATTGAGCCCAGCTCATCGCATCGCTGGAGAGCCGCCGCGAGAAGCTTCTTATGCCCTTCGTAGTAGGATTGAGGACATAACCACTTTGTTCACCTCACCTAGAGTTCGTGAGTTCCTTAGTACCATCAGTTATCACCCACCTCACTCGCACTTTCCATTTCATTTCAATCTTTCCATTTCCACCACCATCAATTCACCAGCTCCGACCATCTGGTCGGAGCCCCATTACACACTTTCACCCACACCAATCGATACCCTGACTCATCATCCATCCTCCTACGCAACCTGACCCTCTTAGCCTCTCTCATCGAAGCAAGATTAAGGTTGGACTTCCTCCTTCCATGACATCGGAAGTCGATAACCATCCCCCAATCGCTTCTTTTCTATATTTCCTACAATATTCAGGCTGGAGCAAAGCCCCCGAGTCCTGCTATCCTCTATAGGTACTGGTACATGCGGGGAAAATCATTTGGAGCCCCAACTGCTCAAGCGGAGCAGCTGCAGGTGGAGGGACACCATCTCATTCATCTGACCGACCATCTTCCCATCTTTGCCACCCACTCGACGCAGAGAACTCCCACAACTATGCTGGACTCCTCAGCGGCTTCATCGGAGCCGTGGATCATCCCCCATGCTCAAGAGAAGTTTGCCAGATGCCTGTTCTTCCAGCCTTCTTTCCCGCTGCTCGATCTGTAGTTTTGTCCGGTATTTGATCTGAGTTGTCGGTTTGCATCTTATCCTGACGCTCGGATCATTCTTGGGCCCCTCATCTGAGCTGCCTGACATGCAGCCTTGCAGACCGTTAGATCAGGACTGATGCAACAGATCTGACCACACGTCCCTGACCATCTTGAGCCATCAGATTGTTTTGCACTTGGGGTATATTTCCTTTTTATCATTGCATATTTTCTTATTTTGCTTTACTCCAGTAAATAAAATGTGTAGTTAACGACATTTATAGTTTGGACCCTATAGTTTTCATATTTGTAGTTTATTCCAACTGAGTCTTTGTCACGTGCGTCCCCACATGCTACTCTGGGTATTTACAGTTCCTGTCCTAAATATTTATCTGTTATGGAATGAACTTCATGATTTGATATTTGCATTTATACCCCTATGGGTCTAGATCACGTGTTGTACATGATTTGAGTGGACACATTGCATTATTGGCCCTCGAACCTTTATGTTACAATTTAGCACTGAAACTTAAACAATTTACAGTTGGGTCTCTATAAACTATTTTTAACATCTTGTCTTTTATTGGTTGAAATAAATAGTAAATTGGCTCTAAGATTTCTACAAAAATACTTGTTAGCCCCTACTTATTTGTTATTTATGTGGTACTTTTGATTTGCCAAATTTCATGTATCTTATAATATAAAAATTCAAAAACCCCTAAAAAGTATACTATTTGTGTTATAAAATTACAAAAATTTGAAAAATCGATTAAAAAATTCCACAATTTTTTTTTGTAATTGTATTTTGTTGTGTTTTACTTACAATACCATTTTTGCTCAAAAATACCTGATAAAAACCATTAAAATTACAAAACACTTAAAATATTATAAAATTGTATAAAATGAAAGATAAATCCAAAAATAGTGTTTCCAATTTATGTTTGTAGGTTTCTACTTATATTTTCTCATAAAAATACCATCCAAGAACTTTAAGCATTTTAAATATTTTTAATTTACAAATTGTTCCTAGCTGTGCATTGATTTGTATTTTTATTACTGTTTGATTTTTAGAAAATCACAAAAACATCTGAAAAAGCCACAAAAATAACCAAAAACAAGTTAAAACTTATTAAATATAAAAATGTTTTTATTATAATTTTCTGAGCATTTTTTGACTATTTTGAAAAAATTAAAAAGAGTGGTGTGTATCTTTTATTTGTTGAGCTTGGAAATCTACTTGAAAATTAAAAATTTGAAAAATTAAAAACCACCGAAGATATTTGTTTTCTCAAAATACGACTATTGTTTTTTTCAATTGTGCTCCTTGTGTTCGACCTTGGTGGCTACACCATATAAATAAAATAGCGAAGATTCTTACATTGATTGATTGATTTTATGAGTAGTTGATTTTTCTCATTGATTAAGTTGATTGATTTGGGTGACACTGACATTAAATTAATTTCACACTTAGCCCGTTTCGATCTGCGTGTCATCAGAATGGCGTCGTTGTCGGGGAGCACGAGTTAATAGTAAGATTTCAGCTTTTGATTGTTTTTATATTTATCCATTGTAACAGTTTTCTGACCATAGTCTGTTTCACTTTTTATGCAAGGAACCACCCAAGGGATGATTCGGTTCGCTTTTGGAGGAGTCCGCATCTGAGGAGGAGCAGAGGAGCAGAGGAGATAGCCATAATAGATATATAGTTTTTATTTTTGCAAAAACAATTATTGTAATAACTTAGACTTTTTGAGACACTTGGACACTCGTTTATTCGGGGTCTGTTTCGCCGAGTGCCAGTGCACTTGGGGGACCTCACCGTGATTTTCTGGGGTTTCCACATTTATTTTATATTTGATTCTAGAGGATTTGGCCCCTAGATTTAGGATTTCTATTTGCTTGATCTCATAACTAGCTAGGTCCAAACTCCTTAATATATTATCTATTCCTATAACATGTAATTAGACTTAGTAAAATAAAAAAAGTTTAACTTAATTAGTTAAGAGACCATGCACCGAGATCGGCCTCTAAGACTAGACTCTGGTCTTTTCTCTGATTAGTTAACTACCAGCTCTTCCCACTAATAGAAGTTGCTCATCTTAGGGACGATTTCCTCGTGCATCATATAAGTAGTTTTATTTCTGTCTTTTAATTTATGCACGGATCACCCTGCATGTAAAGTGTTGGAGCAAGGTACACATTTCTATCTTTGCATGCATCATCGTGTTTGATCGTGCATCATCTTTTCCGTCTTCCTCCACCAGTTTTATTGGACTTAAATAAACCAAGAAATCGAAAAATTCGTTAGGTGTTGTATTCTTTTCGAAAAATACATAAAAAGTGATAACCAATAAAATATGGGACTACTAAAGAAAAATTTGACCTAAAACCAAACCTCACTTAAAATCTTTGTTTTGGGGAGAGTCAACCCCGCATTATTTGATTTATCTACAGCGAGAGAGCGACCCACACACTAGGATAGAGCCACGCCTGAACTATCTTCACACTACTGGTTCAGACTATTAGTTATTTCCAGTGGGGAATTCATCGGGTAGCCGGTAATCGGTCTGGACTTCCTTAGCAGATTAGGTAAGATCGAGTAGCCAATAAACGGTCGGCATCCCATACTGGCTGTAGGTAATTAGTTGTAGGAACTCGGACTAGTCTCCTTGGAGCATCGGGCTCCTAACAACTCGCTTAACCACTCTGATAGATTGAATTGCCATGTAAATAAAATTTGACAAGATTAACGATCGAGCTTTCACGGTCATCACGGCATTGCGTAGGTGAATTGGGTGTTTGATTTCTCATCTTGTTTGCATCCCAGATCCACTCTTTATAAATACCCACATCACGATGATGGGAAGGAGGCCTCTTAGGCTGCCTTTGGCAACACCGCTATCTATCACTCCTTCCTGTTCATCTAGGGCGGCTTCATAGAGCTCAGACCTGCTCTCTAAACCTGAATTCACCTCTACCTTGTTCCCACTCGACCATCCTTCATTCACTTCTGAGGTACCAGTATAGAGGCCAACACAACTATATGTTCATTTGACAGCACCTGAGCTAGGGTCTTTTGCCTTTGTAGAGACCAGTGATATGACCAACAGTGAGGGACAGACTGATGAGTAGCCACAAGGATCTAAGTACATATTGGACCAGTCTACAATCAAAAACCCGCTACTCACCTCCTTGGAGACTATGTAGAGGCAGATTAGGGACCAAGGAGCATTCATGTCAAAGGTGAGGAGAGAGCTCACACAGATGAGAGTTGGCAGAGATGAGCCGTAGAGACCAGCCGGTGGAGAGATACCCAGAGATGAGGGAGGATACGAACACTTGGACGAGCTGCAGGAGCCAGCGAGACCATCACGTATGATGATGCAGTTGCACAATCCTGGTGCAACCCTCACCCACAGATGGATCCAGCCGCCCGAGATCCTTGACGACATCGAGCTTCGCCCCCAGACCATTCAGTTACTGCCAAGATTCCATGGGCTAGACACCAAGGAGCCCCATCTCCATCTGCAGGAGTTTGAGATGATATGCAGCAATGTCCACGACATACTTGTGGATGAGGACATGATCAAGATGATTGCATTGCCATTCTCCATGGTTGACAAAGTAGCCTACTGCCTGAAGCACCTAGTGAGGGTAGTCACTACTTGGGAGTAGCTCCAGACTAGTACTTGAACAAGTACTATCCACTCAGCTGGACCAATGTAGCGAGTGCTATGATCCCAAATGAATAATTCCATGAAGCCTAGGAACTATTTAGAGAGCTAATCGATAGGTATCCCCACCACGAGATCATCAAGCCCAAACTCGTCCAGAGTTTCTTTTGTGGGCTAACACCTGAGTTGTAGGGGTTGGTCAATGCTTCGTGCGAAGGTTCCTACTTCGCCAAGGACGAAGACTAGGTCTGGCCTATCTATGAGGAGATGGCAGAAAACTACACTGTGATGTCCCAGACCTGAGTCTACACTCAAGGGAAGCCTCTCTCGCAGGCGGTTTCATATCAGAGGATTGCACGTGTTAATGCTGGTACCTCCACATGTTTGTCAACAACAACACTTGCAGAGTCTTCAGCTGCCGACATGGGCATTATTAGGCAAAAGTTGGATCGGATAGAGATCATAGAGAAGAAGCAGTGCCGGGGCCTTGATAAACTCAACAAGATTGATGAGCTAGCCCAAACTTTGAGTGACCTGAAGACCCATATCATGTGTCTCCAAGAGGCACAAACGACTTCTCAGCCCCGTCTCAGGTCACGGACTGATTCAGAGAGCAGCTCTTCCCAACCATCTACCTCATACCGCCATGTTCACCACATCTAGGCAGAGCCGGTCCAGCAGCTCCAGCACTACCAACAACCACCACCATCTTCAGACACTCATATGGTGGTCTACCGGTCGGATCAGCCATTGGAAGCCCTTCCCCCGCCACTCCACGAGCAGCAGGAGATGTTGATGGAAGTCAATGGGATCTGGTATTCCTAGTACCAACCACAACCTGGGATTCGTCGTGACCATCCCAGCTTTCGATGGTCCACCGGAAGTAACTGTACCCAACAACATCCTCCAGCTCTAGCAAGGCATGTCAGCCAACCTCAGTAGTCCCGGTACTCCCACTACCAGTAGGAGTAGCATGGTCCCCATCCCCAGTATAAGGGGCAACAGTGGAGGCAATCGCATCAGCCTCAGCAGTACTCCCAACCCCCTCCTCACTACCAGCACCAGAGTCAACCTCATTTCCAGTAAGGCAACCCTCCTGGTTCTCATGCACTAGTCTTTGAGAACGCATCACTTGATGATCTCTCATGCTTTCTCTCTGATCAACAAGCCTCTTTTCGGTGAGAAATGGATGAGTTCCAGCATAAGATGAGGGAGATAATAAAGGGCAAGGCCACCATACCCGCACGGATCGAACCCAATCCGAACAACCTGAAGAAGAAATATAAAAAGGTATAGTTTACAGAGACCACCACTCCTAGTGATATTATGGATGATTCTTCTTCTTCTTCTATATTTAATGCTGATTTTATGACACTTAGGAGCAGTAGGAAGTCAGCTGGAGGCGACTCGTCTGAGAGACATCTCGATGCAGATTCTAGGGTGCCAGATGAGAACAAAAGTGGTGCTGATGCCGCTTATCATGATGATGAAGGTGGTGCTGATGCCACCCAGATTCCAGATACCAGGCCAGAGTGCGATACTGATGCTACAAGTTTATATGCTATCGGTGGTACTAATGCCACCAAGTTTCCTTCTGTTGTGTTGCCTCATTATGTACCTGAGGACATTTGTAGAAAAATACAAAAAAGGGAAAAACATCAAAAATAAAAAATATGAACAACTGAAAGGTTTCCGTATCTCCTATGAGTCCATCTATTGTGCTTGATGATCTTGGCATGAATTCTAGCCTATTGCATGCACAGGAACCTACTCCTGACCCTCATCTCTCTAGAGAGGGTCCTTCCATCCCCTTCTCTCAAGCACTCCGCTTAGGAAAGGCGACCAAAATAAAAACTCTGAAAAGGAGGCACCAGTTGGAGTTCAACAAGCAGATGATAAACATATTCCAGATAAAACTGACTCTTCAGGAGGCACTTGAGCACATTCCTCTATTCCAAAGTAATTTGAGAGAGAAGACCACTATTCACAGGACGAAGAGGAACCACAATGCAGAGATCCATGTGCTCACCCGTGCCATATGCTTTGCTATTCAAAACCAATTGCTAACCAAGAGACTAGATGTAGGAGTCTTTATGTCAGATGCCACATCCATGAGCAGCGGTTCGATCGTACTCTATTAAACAATGATTCTTCAATTAACCTCCTCCCGACTTCCTTACTCGATCGATTGGAGTTTGGCCCTCTTACATAGAGCATGACAGTCCTTTAGTTTGTTGGTCGATTTATTAAGAGGTCGAAGGGGTTGTTAAAGGACGTTGTCGTCACAATTTAGGGCCTGAAATTCCTCGTGGACTTTGTTGTATTGGACATGGAGATCCCTGAATCAGTGATTGATACCCCCATCATCTTAGGACGACCTTTCTTGTCCACATCCAAGGCAGCATGCGATCATGATAGGGGGAAGGTATACTTCTGCATCGAGGGCGAAAGTGTACAAATATAAATGATTGAGGAGACTAGAGACAAAGATTCAGCCTTCTCAGAGCAGACTACCGACTCAGAGCAGATGACAAATGTAGAGCTAGACGTCCACCAGGAGTGTGATTTTGTGATTACAAACGATGACACAGTTTGGGAAGATCCAGCATCACGAGCTCTTGTCACACCTTCAGACATTACAAAGTTACAAATGACAATTGATGAGAGTTCAGAGAGCACACTCTTTGTACATAATACCTTAAAGTTTGACGATTGAGATCAAGATAATGAGGCAGATTTTACTTCATGTGATTCAGATCCCTCAGATTCAGACACTGATTTTGATTGGCAGGACTTTGATGAGTATTTACCGTGTCTGATTTTCATAGAGTCGACAGCTAGGGTAGAGTGCAAGCTAGTACACTTGACAGATACACCATCAGGGCCATCTTCATCCGATTTACAGATTCAGCGAGAGTTCTCTCATGCAGATCTGGTAGCCTTCACGCAGATCTTCAGAAGCAAGATATGCCAGTTCTTACTTGTTCTAAACTAAATACCTTTTCATAGAGCATGAAGAATAGGTTCATTGCAGGTGAGCCAGATATGTTACAGGTCATTATCTCAACAGATTTGACTGAAGACCAAGAATCTCATTTGATGGAGTTTCTTGAAAGAAACCACAAGGAAATAGGATGGAGTGTAGCTGATCTCCAGGGAATAAGTCTGACCATGTACTCCCACCACATCTATTTTGAAAAGGATTCCAAGCCATAACGTGAGTTCCAGCGAAGGCTGAACCCGAATCTTTGAGATGTGGTCATGAAGAAAATATCTAAGTGGTTGAGCATTGATTTTATCTACCCCCTCCCCCCCAGACTCCAAATGGGTTAGTCCATTACATGTGGTACCCAAGATGATGGGTATCACCATAGATGTGAGCGAGTCTGGAGAGGAGATAGCTACCAGAGTACCCACTTCTTGGAGGGTCTGTGTGGACTACAGACAGCTGTATCAAGCCACCAAGAAGGATCATTTCCCGCTACCATTTATTGATCATATTATCGAGAAGTTAGCTGGGAAGAGTCAATAGTGTTTTCTTGACGGGTACTCGGGATACAATCAGGTGGCCATAGCGCCCAAAGACCAAGAGAAAACGACGTTCACCTGTCCGTTCAGAACGTATGATTTTACACAGATGTTCTTTAGTTTATGTAATGCCCTAGCTACATTCCAAAGGTGCACGCTTTCCATCTTCTCGGACATGGTGGGCGAATGTTTAGAGGTCTTCATGGATGACTTTTCGATCTACGACGATGGATTTGATGCTTGTCTTGACTGCCTATACTAAGTACTTCAGCACTGCATTAATGTCAACCTTGTTCTATCTTGGGTGAAGAGCCATTTCATGATGACTCAGGGGACGATCGTTGGCCACACCATTTCCAATAGGGGCATGGATGTCGATCCGACCAAGGTGGATATCATCAAGAAACTAAATCCACCATCCAATTTGCGGTGGTTGGGTCTTTTCTGGGGCATGTCGGTTTCTACCGACGGTTCATAGAAGACTTCAGTCGTATTGCCTAACCGCTCACCGATCTGCTGACAAAAGACACTAAGTTCATTGTAGATGATAAGTGTCTTACGTCATTTGAGACTTTCAAGGGATTAGTTGTTCAGGCTCCTGATCTTCAGCCACCCGATTGGTCTCCCATTCGTGATCATGAAGGATGCTTCTGATTTTGCAGTAGGGGCTGTGATTAGACAGAGGAGGGATGGATTGTCATTTTCCATTCACTACGCTAGCCACTCTTTGGATGCCGCTCATCGAAACTACACCGTAACTGAGAAGGAGATGCTAGCTGTAGTTTTTTCTTTGGATAAGTTTCGATCTTATATTCTTAGATCTAGAGTGACTATCTACACAGATCACACTGCCATCTGATACATCATGGCAAAGAAGGATGCTAAAGCCAGATTGACCAGATGGATCCTTCTACTCCAGGAGTTTGATATAGAGATTAAGGATAAACTTGGAGTCAAGAATGTGGTGGCGGATTACCTCTCCCGATTAGAGCATCTTGAGGATTTAGAGCAGACCACATCTATCACAAAGACTTTCCCAGACGAGGCAATTCTTGCTATCACCTCACATCCATGGTATACTGACATTGTGAACTATCTTGTTGCCAAGAAAGTTCCACAAGATTGGCCCAGACAACGAATTGAGACCGTCCTTGCGAAGGCCAAGTCGTACCATGGTGGATCCCACCCTTCACCATAAGGGGGGGGGACAGTGTGTGGCATCAGTGTATTCCTCAGGAGGAGCACCACAACATCCTCACCTACTGCCACAAGCTTGAGGCAAGAGGACATCACTCTAGGAGACGGACAATACATAAAGTTCTCAAATCGACCTTTGGTGACCTACCCTCTTCAAGGATTCAGATGAATTTGTGAAGAGGTGCACTGACTGTCAGAGGATGGGCACTTGTGGACAACGTGATATGATGCGAATGCAGCCCATTCACTTCTGTGATGTTTTTGACGCATAGGGCATTAATTTCATGTGTCCATTCCCTAAGAGTCAGGGGTTTGAGTACATTCTGCTTGTTGTGGATTATGTTAGTCATTGGGTTGAGGCCATCCCCACCCAAAATGCAGATGCTAAGATTGCTTGCAAATTTTTGGGGAAAAATATCATTTCACAGTTCGAGGTACCTAGAGTCTTGATTTCAGATGGTGGGACTCATTTTATCAACGACAAGGTAAGGGCCCTTGCTAACGAGTTCAACAATGAGCATAGAGTTGCCACTCCATATCACCCTTAAACTAATGATCTTGCTGAAGTTTCGAACAGGGAGATCAAGACTATTTTGCAGAAGGTTGTCCGCCCAGACAGAAAGGATTGGTCATAGCTTTTGGACTCGGTCTTGTGGGCTTATAGGACTTCCTTCAAGACACCTTTGGGCACATCTCCCTTTTAGCTCGTTTATGGCAAGCCATGCCACTTGCTAGTGGAGATCAAGCACAAGTCACTTTGGGCAGTTACAAAGCTACTATTGGATCCCAAGAGTGTAGGAGATCAAAAAAAAAACAAAACAGGCAGCCCTGGAGGAGTTGAGATATACAACCTTCTCGAATAGCCTACAGTATAAGGATAGAGTAAAGATATGGCATGATTCTCACATCAGCCATAAATAGTTTGGGCCAAACCAAAGAGTATGGCTATTTGATGCTAGATCGAGATTATTTCCAGGGAAATTGCAAAGCAAATGGAAGGGACCATACTTGGTCAGAAAGGTGCACGACAATAGAAGCATTGATATATCTGAGTTGTCTTCTGATTCCACCTTTCGAGTTACGCCTAAAGCCTTATCTTGATCATGATCCACTGATCGTTGATGTTGCCCCTATTCATTTCTATGAGATGTGGTCTTTGACTCACATCAGTTGCATCTCATGCTTGATTATCACTTCTTCTTCGCAGTTGTATAAATCCAAACTGTCCATATCATTCATTCTTTTTTATCTAATACCCCATCTTCATCTTATGATTAGGCTATACTTAGGGGACACTTTCCCTAGGGTATCAGATCTGTGATCATTCATTTGATTCAATTACCTCTATTTTGCTGTCTATACTTAGGGATATTTTACCCTAAGTATAGGGGAGGTAATACCTGTACATCCTATTCTTCGGGTTTTCCCTTGTGTACAGACTTCTATACTTAGGATTATTTGATCCTAAGTATAGAGGGATCACTAACCTCTATTCATTCTATTCATTATTTCATTTGTCATTATAGTATAGCATTCTTTTTACTTCCCCATACTCATCCCGAGTTATGTCTTCTTTTATCACTCTTTGATAACTCTGAGGACATCGTTCGAGCTAAGTATAGGGAGGTGTCGTATATTATATATATATATATACATTAGCCATAACTCATACTTTGTATGTGTGTTAATAATATGGCTAAAAATCACAAAAAATTTAAAAATTTCACACATAAAATTTTGTAAAAGCCTTTTGTAAAATTTTTTGTACAAATATTTGCAAAAATGATTTTGGTTGTAAATTTTTTATAAATATTTTTGTATCAAAATTATGTATATAGTACATAATTTTTGGAAAAATATTTGAAAATAAATGTTTGTAAAAATATTTTGCAAATCTTTTCCCTTCTTGCATTCAAAAATTTCCATAAAAATTTGCTTATTTTTGAAAAAATTTCCACAAAAAGAGTTTTGTATATATTTGCATGTGTATTTGTCTGAATCATGATTGACATTTAAACTAGTCTGGAATTAAATTGAAAAATAGAGATTGGTTAAGACCTTAATCCACTTAACTTTAGAGGAACCTTATAGGATTTGGGGTTAAGACTTTTCAGGTCCTTAGTGACTTAATCCTTTGAGTCCACTAGGCTATGTTCACATGTCATCTTGATGAGCCTAAGTAGAACACTTAACAACACACGCATGACTCTCAGAGACAATGGCTTGACTTGGACACACACCTTACACGTAGCTCAACACGGATGAGGTGGTGAGGAGGATGAATCCTTTGGCTTGAGGTAGCATATGAGGGTAGTACTGCTAGCCGGACCCTCTCGTCTTCCTCTCGGGAGGGATGCGTGCATCAACCCAGTCTAGTGGCATTGAGATCTAAGGACATGGGTCTGTGGGTTGCAATAATGCTTCAAAAGAGGGATAGTCTATTGGATCAAGAAGAAAAACTCCTTACGTATATACTGCACCATGTAGATATGTTGTATATATGCACATAAAAAAATAATAAATGCAAAATTATGAAAAACTCCAAAAAAAGGGAACATGCCTGATTGAAAATAAAATACATGTCGGAGTGTATATAGTAAATAAGCAAAGCTTATGTATTCCACCATCTCATCTCATGGAAGCTTGCAGCTGGAGACTTAGTTATACTGGTTAAGCTCCTAAGGATACGTGGCTACACTAGTCACAGTCCATTCTCTTCTTTCCACCTCTTCTTGAGTTGGGTGTACTTGAACTTAGAAGGGAATACCCCGCTCCTCGAGGCAAGAGTTGCTAGACTGGGGGATTAGAGTTACCTTGTTGAGGGAGGTTGTTTCCTTGTCATTTCTAAGGTGGGGAGCTATAGATCACCTACACAGTACAAGGAAAGATGTATAGTCATTAGAGTTTTCATATGTAGACTTGCTCTAACATGGTTATTAAGGAGTCCTAACCATAGAATTGTGGAACTTGGAGGCTGTTGAGTCTTAAACCTATTTCCCAAAATGGTTCTTCCAAACTAATAATCCAAAGGTCCGATTGAGCTCCATGCTCCAATTTAATGAAGATAAGTTTAATAATCAACTTTGGTTCCCTTTCTTTTCTTCTCTTCTTTTTCACTTATTTTTCAAATAAGTGTTTGCTAAGGGACTAGAAAAGATAAAGTATAGGGGGATGATGAATCTACGATTCTCATTCTTTATTCTTTTATTTTAGCTTTATATAGCAAAACCATCTATAAATACCTGTAAATATAATAACTTAACATTGTGCATGTCATTATTAATATCTCATAATTAACACATATTTTCAAAAAAATAAAGAATAAAATAAAAGAAAAAAAGAAATATGTATTTAGAATAAATACAGATTGGCCTAAACCTCAAAGAGAATGTCAAGCATTGACCTGATCGATAAAAAAATAAGTAGGGAGAGATAGTGTGCCTTGTACATATTACCTATACTTGTAAATATAAATATTTATGTTACATTTTGTGAAAATCAAATTATTTTGAACAATTGTATAAAGCCCTAATAATAATAAAATAAAACAAAATAAAAAAATCAGAAAAAACAAAAAAAAAATAAAGATAAAATTAGAATCCAACAATTCATTGTACAAAAGACACGTGTGGATACTTCACCTTTTTATTTAATACCCTTATTTAAATCATAAAAATAAAATAAAAATCATTTTATACTCCCCAAATTATTTTGTAAATAAATAAAATATAAAATAAAACATATTTTGTAAAAATAAAATAAAAATACATTTATTTAATATATTGGTATATTAAACCTGTACATAATACCACATACTGTATATATCACATTAAATTAATGTATAAAATAATTAAAAATCACAGAAAAATAGCTTATAAAATGATAAACATTTTTTATTTTAAAATAGTTTATTATTTTTATTTAATATCCTTTTATTTTTTTGAATACTGAATCCTGATTCGTTCATGTTTGATTGTTAACTTCGATCAACCGTCTCTCCTAGCCTGGTCGGGTCTGCATTCACCTCGCCAGAGCTTCTTCTCCAATTTTTAACACCCGACCCTTTCACCTTGATTTTACTGCCCGACTGCTCTCCTAGGATCCATGATCCTCACGGATCCCTCGGCACAACTGGATTTTCCTAGTGTTTCGTAGTGGCCTCTGATCTTTCTAGATCCTCTAGCTTTTCTATAAAACCTCTCTTCCTTCTCCCAAGCACGGTAGCTCGTTCCTCGTGCCACCACAGACCCCTAGACACCTTCAGGAGAGTGACAACTCCTCGAAGGGCCCTTCAGAGTGTCGTTTGGTGGTCCAACTGAGCGCAGCTCGTCGCGTCGCCGGAGAGCCACTGCAAGAAGCCTCTTCTGCCTGTCGCAATAAGATTGAGGCCATAACCACTTCATTCACCTCTCCTGGAGTTTCTGAGTTCGTCAATACCTTCAGGTATCACCCACCTCACTCACACTTTCCATTTCATGTCAATCTTTCCATTTCCACCACCGTCAGTTCATCAACTCCTACCATCTGGTCGGAGCCCAGTTACACACTTTCACCCACACCGATCGATACTTCGACTCATCGTCCATCCTCCTGTGCAACCTGACACCCCTTAGCCCCACTAATCAGAGCGAGATTAAGGTTGGACTTCCTCCTTCCATGATGCCGGAAGTCGACACCCATCCCCCATTGCTTCTTTTCTATATTCCCTGCAATAATCAGATTGGAGCAATGCCCCCGAGTCTTGCTATCCTCTGCAGGTACTGGTACGCATGGAGAGAATCATTTGGACCCCCAACTACTGAGGCAGAGCAGCTGCAGGTGGAGGGCCACCGTTCCGTTCATTTGACCGGCCATCTTCCCATCCGAGCCACCCACTCGACGCGGAGAACTCCCACGACCGTGCTAGACTCCTCAGCAGCTTCATCAAAGTAGTGGATCATCCCCCACGCTCAAGCGAAGTTCGCCAGACGCCTGTTCTTCCACCCTCTTTTCTCGTCGTTCGATCTGGAGTTTCATCCCAGATTTGATCCGAGCCATCTGTTAGCATCTTATCCTGATGCTCGGATCATTCCTGGCCCATCATTTGAGCCGCCCGACATGTAACCCTATAGACCGTTAGATTAGGTCTGACACAATAGATTTGACCGCACGTCCCTGACCATCTCTGAGCCATTAGATTCTTTTGCAGACGACCATCAGAGCTATCAGGGCCCCCACACGTGCCTCATGTACCCTCAGGGTATATTTCCTTTTTATCCTTGCATGTTTGCTTATTTCACTTTAGTCTAGTAAATAAAATGTGTAGTTAAAGACATTTATAGTTTGTACCCTCTAGTTTTCATATTTACAGTTTAGTCCAATCGAGACTTTGACACATGCTCGCCACGTGCTACTCTGGGTTATTTGTAGTTCATGTTCTAAACTATTAATCTGTTATGGAATGGACTTCTTGATTTGATATTTGCATTTATAACCCTGTGGGTCTGGATCACGTGTTGCACACGATTTGAGAAGATAATATTGGCCCTTGAGCTTTTATATGTGTTACAATTTGTCACTGAAACTTAAAATATTTACAGTTGGGTCTCTGTAAACTATTTTTAACATCTTGTCTTTTATTGGTTGAAATAAATAGTTAATTGGCTCTAAAAATTCTACAAAAATACTTGTTGTCTCCTGCTTGCTTGTTATTTATGTGGTAATTTTGGTTTGACAAATTTCTTGTATTTTTATAATATTAAAAATTCTAAAACCCCTAAAAAGTGTCTTGTTTGTGTTATAAAAATTATAAAAATTTAAAAAATCTTAAAAAAATTCCACCAAAATTTTTGTAGTTGTATTTTGTTGTGTTTTACTTCAAATACCTTTTTTGCTCAATAATACCTCATAAAAATCATTAAAATTTAAAAACACTTAAAATCTTATAAAATTGTATAAAATTAAAGAAAAAAAACCAAAGAATAGTGTTTCCAGTTTCTGTTTGTAGGTTTTTACTCATATTTTCTCACAAAAATACCATCTAAGAATTTCGGGCATATTATATATTTTTAATTTGCAAATTGTTCCTGGTTATGCCTTGTTTTGTGTTTTTATCACTATTTGATTTTTAAAAAATCATAAAAACTTCTGAAAAAGACACAAAAATTATCAAAAATAAGTTAAAACTTATAAAATCCAAAAATATTTTTATTATAATTTTCTGAGCATTTTTTCTATTTTAAAAAAACACAAAAAGAGTGTGGTGTGTGTCTTTTATTTGTAAGCTTATTTTAATCTATTTGAAAATTAAAAATTTGAAAAATTAAAAACAACCAAAAATATTTGTTTTCTCGAAATCCGACTACTGAGTTTTTCAATCGTGCTCCTTGTATTCGGCCCTGGTCGCTATACTAGGTAAATAAAATAACGAAGCCGCTTACATTGATTGATTGATTTTATGAGTGGTTGTTTTTTCTCGTTGATTACGCTGATTGATTTGGGTTACAATGACATTAGATTGATTTCATGCTTAACCCAAGTCGATTTGCATGTCATCATGCTCCCATATCGGATCACATGGCTGGGAGACGGTTCTGGATGACATGACAAGTCTCCTTGGTCAACATATGAATTTTTCTGAGAAATGATTATGCTGTCTCTTCTTTCTACAAACTATAGTGTGCTCCTTAAGACCTTTCTGTAGAAGAGGTATGTGTGCCAAGGCTTCTGAAAGAGTGAGCTGGATAGTGAATTTGTCTAACATCTCTTTCGTCAAATTAGTCATTTGAATCTTTTTGTGATTTTCTTTTTTAACGCCTTTTTTCAAGCAAAGTGCTTGGGGAAAAGAAATATGGACATCCTCCCCACCAGTCTTTACACTCGGAGGATCAGAGAAAAAAGAAGAAAATAAGTCATTTTCTAAAACTAGGACTAGCTCCATGTTGATCATCAGAAGTAGACACATGAGCTCTAGCTGAATCAATCATTTTCTCTTTATTCTTCTTTTTGGTATTTCTCTTTTGTACATTTTTTTGTATTTTTCTATCATCATCACTATATACAAAGAAAGGTAAAGCATCTGCATCAGTAGAAGACTCTAACTGCTTCTCATCAGTCTTGGTGGCATCAGCACCACCATCAACATCTTCAAAGTGAAAGGCGACATCAACACCGCCATCATCATCCTTAATAGGTTTGCTGGTATCATCGGGTGTATCCACACTAAGCCTAATTGAGCCTCCACCTGCAGGTGTCCTATCATTCCTAAGAGAAATGAAATCAACGTTATCACAATAAAGGTAATCATATGAAAATACCTGTGACTGGAGGGTAGGCTCGATCAAATGTACCTACTCTGACTTCCTCTTCAGATTATTACGATTTGACTCTATCTGAATAGGAATGGCAGACTTCCATTTGATAATATTAGTGATATGAATTTTGAACTCATCCATCTCTCGCCTAAAGGCGATCTGCTGGTCGACTATTAGACTAGCGAGATATTCTAATTCTGGGTTCTCATGAAAAGGACCATGAGACCTAGATGAGTTGCCTCGATGGTATTGAGGTTGTTGTTGGGCTGACTGAGAAGTGAATTGCTGCTACAAAGGACAAGTCTGTGGATACTGAGAATGATATGAAATCTTTCTCCACTGAGCGGGCTGGAATGGATGAGGACCTGACTGATGCTACTCTCTATTTTGCCCCATATGCATCGTGGTGGCTGTTGGGATGAAGTACCCCCTGAAGATCAACAAAAACTATGATGATCACGACGAATCCTTGGTTGCTGCGACGGATTATAGCAAATCTCATTCACCTTAATAAATGGCTCAGGAATCTCTAGGTTAGCTAGGGGCATCGAAGCAAGAGCTGATTACTCTGATACACCACCATCTGATTGTCCGAGGATGGTGCATGTTGGGTCTATGTGTAAGAAGGAGATTGCTGAGTCGGCTCGAAATGCACATGATAGATGTACTGAATTGAAGAAGGTGGCTGTGGAAGTATGCCTCTGTCTCTGCTCATAGGATCAACCAATGATCTAGAAGATGATGTGGAATATGCATTTATCTCTTGAAGGCACATAATCTGAGTCTTCAGATCACTCAAAAATCTCTCAATCTCGTCGATCTTGTCGAGCTTATCCAAGTTCTGACACTTCTTTCCATTGATCTCCATGCGATCCAACGTCTGACAAATGATCCCCGTATCGGCTGATGAGGAATCTGAATGAGTAGAAGTAGAAGAAGGAGTCCATTCCGTTTGTGCCACTCGGGAATGCTGGTGATAAGATGGTGGCTTAGTCTGTTTGTAGAATCTAGTCTGGGACATCGTGATATAGTTCTCAACCATCTCCACGTAGATAGCCTAGACTTGTTCCTCAAACTTGGAAAAGCATGAACCACTGCAGGATGTATTCACCAATCCTTGTAACTCCGATGTAAGACAACAAAATAAGTTCTGTACTAGGTTTGGCTTTGAGATATCATGGTGGGGACACCTATCAAGGAGCTCTCTAAATCGGTCCCATGTCTCGTGAAACTTCTTATTAATTAGCATGGTGAAATTGCTTATCATAGCTTTGGTAGCTTTAGTACGACCAAGTGGGTAATACTTATTCAAATATTCAGTGCGAATCTTCTCCCAAGTCGATACATATCTCCCCAAATGCTTCAGTCAGTAGGCTGCTCTATCCACCATGGAGAATGTAAATGCGATCAACTTGATCGTGTCCTCGTTCACATGTAAATCATGCACCGTACTACAAATCAACTCAAACTCTTATAGGTGCAAGTGTGGATCCTCAGTAGAATGCCTATGGAACTTGGGTGGCAATTGTATGGTCTTCAGTTGAAGATAAAAATTGCCATGAATGGCAGGGAGACAAATCTACCAATGAGTAGTAGTGGCTCTTGGGTTATAGAGCTGCTTCATCATGCGGCGCGGACCACGCGGTGGTCTCTCCTCTCTATGTGGTATCTCAACCCCCTCAGCATCTGGGATCGTAGTATACGAAGTATCTCTCCTTGCTCTCAACTGAGTCAACTCAGATCGAACATCATTCATCAATCTACCTTGCTCGCTAATCTGATTCTTCGTAGACTTGAGGGAAGCAAGTAGACCATTGTTGATAGTTGCATGATCTATTCCTACTGAAGTAGTATGTGGCTACTGAGGTCCTTTTCCAGCCATACCTTCTGGGACTAGAAAGGAAAAAAGAATCCAAATCAGGCGCTACCAGATCAATGTACAACTACTGAGGCAAATCTAGGTTCTCTCGAACCGAATGTGATGATGGAAGAGAAGAAGAAGATGGAGTAGGAGAAGATCTTTCAAGGTCAGAGTCATGCCTGGAAGAGGAGACACGATGGGACTTTAGTTCAAAAAGAGGGACATCCCGAACCGACCTAGATGAATGGGTAGGGGATCGACCAAAGTCAACTGGAGCGATGGCCTACCCATCATCGTGATAGTGTAGTTTCTCCAGGGTGAAGACGACTACTAGCAACTCTTTTTCAGTGATAGTGTAGTTTCTCTGAGCTTCATCGAGAGTCCTACTAGCATAGTGACTTGCGAATGGAAGACTGTCTCTTCGCTATCCTAGAACTGCTCTAATGGTGTAGTCTGATGCATCAACCATGATCTCAAATGAGAGAGACATGTCTGATGGTTGAAGGACATGGGCTTGGGTGATCAATTCTTTAAGCTGATTGAATGCTTGGAGGACTTTGTTATCAACGATAAAATCTGCCTCCTTGCCTAGAAGCTCTGTCAGTGGTCGGGCAATTTTACTGACATCTTCGATGAATTGTTGGTAAAAATCGCTATGCCCTAGAAATTAGTTGACTTGCTTCAGATTTGTAGGTGACTCGAGTTTGGAAATGTTGTCCACCTTCACAGGGTCTACCTCCATGCCACGTTTTGAGATGACAGGGCCTAGCACAATCCCCTAGTTACCATAAAATGACTCTTTCCCAAGAGAGAACATGGTTTATTTCACAACATCTCTTCAAGATTTGTTCTAGATAAGATAGGCACTGATCGAAACTGTCTCCGTAGACCGAGAAGTCATCCATTAAAACCTCAAGAAAACTCCCAACCATATATGCGAATACGGCCAGCATGCATCAGCGAAATGTCATCGGAACATTGCATAAATTGGAAGACATTCTGCGAAAGGCGTAGGTCCCAAATGGACAAGTGAAGGTTGTTTTCTCTTGATCTTTAGGAGACATAGTAACTTGATTGTAAATAGAGTATCCGTCCAAGAAACATTAATATTCCTTCGTGGCCAATAGCTCAACGATCTAGTCAATGAAGGGGAGCGGAAAGTGGTCCTTCTTGGTCGCTAGATTTAGACATCTATAGTCCACACAAACATGCCAATATGTCAGTATGTTGATGATAATCTCCTATACTTTGTCATTATTGTTCATGGTGATCCCTACCTTCTTCAGAACAACGTGCAAGGGGCTCACCCATTTCAAGTCGGAGAAGTGATATATGAATTCCACATCACACCATTTCATAATTTCGTTCATCACAACCTCTCAATCTTTGATTGAACTCTCGGGATGGTTCGTTGTGTTCCTCAAGATATATGTGATGCGATCATAGTGAGGGGTTGATCCCATGGAGATCAGATATTTTCCAATTATGGCCTTACAGTTTCTTTTTAAAACCTCAAGCAAACGAGATTCTTGTTCCTTGGTAAGCTGTGAATTGATAATGACGGGGAACATGTTCTACGCACCCGCAAGGAAGGTGTACTTCATATTTGATGGAAGTGTCTTGAGCTCAGGCAGCATCTGATTCAACTCAATGGTAACTTCAGCTACTGTACAAGGTGAAGGTGTTGAGTCTTTCAATTGTATGGTGTCCACCATTGTCATTATGAGCTCCTTATTCAATTTGAACATAATTCTTCTATTACAGAATCTTGTTCACACAAGTCTGCAAAAATTGCCTCTTGCTATGCCAAGGACAGGTGGACATGAATGTCTTCATTTGGCAACTCAATGAACATCTCATCCTCAAGGATATCTAGGAACTTGACTGTGCTATCCACTAGTTCTTCTATGGAGAGGAACTCGTGGGTTTGAATGCCATTCATAAACATATTTATATCACAGATTTCAGCAAGAAAGTCACAGTCTTTTGTTTGTTTCTCTGTAGGCTCACTCTCGTTTGATGTATGTTCTGATTGTTTCTACACTTGGATTGTCTCAATGGGCACCTCATCGCTGTTCGAGTGGAAGGTGATCTGCCTAGTGCCATAGTTCACCACTGCTTCAGCTGTTCAAAGGAATGACCGTCCAAGGATTATCAGGGTATGCAGAAGAGGAGCTGAGGTGTCCATGTCTAGCATGATGAAGTATGTAGGGAACTACATTCCTTAGGTGGTGACGATGACATCATCCAAGATTTCTCTAGGCTGCTTGATGGATATGTCTGTGAATTGCATAATCATTCTAGTAGACTTGAGCGATCCCAACCAAAACTCTTTGAGTAGTGAAATGGGCATCAGATATATTGAGGATCCACTATCGAGCAGAGTTCGGTCGAACTCCTGATCGAACATCTAGCATCTAACTAAAGGAGCTCCCATATCCTTCTTTTAGGTCAAGAGATTGTTGATTGCATTTACTGTTGTCAGAATATGTTTTACATTTAGTTATCTATCTCTATGTGATTATCTCTTTACAGTACATGCTTCTTTCAGGCATTTCTTGATGTTAGGAATGTACTTAATGGCTTTGAGCAAGAGTATTTCAAGCACAAGATTCTGAATAATCTCAAGAACATCACGATCAGACATGGATAATTTCATTTTTTTGGATTTTTTGAATACCTCCGAAAATGGAATATTTACAGAATCAAAGGCAACGGTAGGAATAGTGTTCTTATTTACATCAAAATTTGTTACCACATCCGGCTATACAAATTGATGACTAAAATGATCCGGGTCATCCAAGAAAAGTGGTCACCAAAATATGCAAGCAGGACTCCATCGGTTGGTACTGGATCAACTACGGGTGTGGTCTCCTCCAAGGCTGGCTGGTTGGTGCTCCGGCTGCTACTACCACTGCCTTCTTTTTGTAATTTTTGATCTTGCTGATTTGTGGTATTTTTTTTGGTTCTTCTCCTCTGATCTTTTTCTTACTCTCCCAGCTCAGATATTGGATCAATTGATGCACAAGATGATGATTTGATTGGAGAAGCTTTATTCTTTCCCTTCCATGTGGTTGGTGGCTGCAAGGTCCTACTGCTCCTGAGAGTGACAAAATAAAAATAAATCAAGCATATTTGACTCTGCTAGACCAGCTAGAACATCACAAACTATTTCTCTTTATTTCTAAAATTATTGGGGTTAGCCTCCACTTGTGCTGGAATGCAGGTCTTCGCAAACGTAAGGTCATCAAGTTTCTGTTTCATCTCTTCTAGGCTTTTCACTAGCTGAGCTAGACAGTCCAAGGTAGGGTTCACAGGAGGGGCAACCTCGAATGATTCAGCATGCTATCCACGCTGATGCTGGGATTGGTGTGGAGGTTGCTAGTGGGATTATTGATTATGGTACTGAGGAGAAGGATGTTATTGCTGCTGGTGCTGAGGAGGATTCTGATATGGTTCAATCAAGTACTGTTGATTTTTCTGGGACTGACGGTAGTGCAGTTGTTGGTACTAATTCTGTCTCCAATTACCATAGCTCTGGGGAGACTGTTGGTGCTACTAAGGTCGATTCTGTAAAAATCTCCCTCCTTGTTGCTGAGAGAATTGGCGAGTTCCTGATTGTTGGCCTTGCTGGGGTCCACCTGGATGGGCCTACTGTGCATCGTTAGCCAATATGACATTCACCTCTTAAATGAGAGGTGGAGAAGGGAAACATGGATCTTGCATAGACTGGAGCTCAGGATGGTAGACTACTAGCTGCTGCTGTGGCTGCTGTAGAGATGCCAGTTTTGGGGCCTACATGTACTAGACGTGCTGGACCGCTGGCTGACTCTGATGAGGAGGCTGATGTGATACTGGTTCCTTCGACTCAGCGGGAGTGGTAGCTGATGTAGACATGGTAGTGCAGGAGTTGATCGTACTAACCAACATCTCCAATTGCTTGGTAATTTGGTCTAACTTGTCCATATTTTGTGTCCTATGTTTGATCACAACAAGTTTTTCGAGGTCCTGTGAACATTTCTCTATGATGTCCATCTTGGACAGGTGGTTCCCTATGATGCTCAAGTTAGAGCTTTCGTCCCTGTTCGGCTTGTGAGAAGATGCCATATGGACTGGCTTATGGAGAGTGTGGGGTTGGCGCTGATAGGCACAAAACTATGACAAGGCAGCCTCTCCTCCGGTCATTGATGAATCTCCATTTCATCACCTTTATTCTATTATTTTGGCCTCAAAAACCCCAGCAAATGCATGAAAATAGCATCAATTTGTACATAATAGCATCCATTATTCTTTGTATTAATTGTACATTAAATAAGGTTTTTAATGCCAAAATTATAGAATAAAGAGAAGAAAAGAAAAAGGAATAAAATATTGTAAATATTTTATGACCCTAACCCCGAGACCAAGGCCAGCATGGTATTGGTCGACAAGGAATAAAGTAGGGGGAGATAAGGGCTGATATACAATAAATACCTCATTTATTTATTCATCCCTTTATGCATTTTTGACACCTATTTTATGCATACTTATTTATTCATCAAATAAAGAAACTTTGTTCATAAAAGTTATAGATAATAATGTAAATAAAAATACAAAATTGAGTTTGTGTAAAAATAATACCCAGTGAACATTTTATACACATAATAAAAAGCCAAAATCTCAACTTCACAGACCCACATCTTGCAAATAAAAACTCCAAATCACCCAAACTCACCTTTAATTGTATATAGCATTTCATAAACTATTTTATAAAATTGGTTTCATAATTTTTGGAGTCCATCTGTGGAAGTTAGGTTTTTGGCCCTTCTTGTACAAAATACCTGATTAAAATATTCATTTTATTCAATATTCATTATTTTTATAAATCCATATTTTTAGAATTTTGTAGATAATGTATATAATTCATGTACATATTGACATCAGAATAAAACCAAAAATAATTTGGAAAATAAAATAAAACTATGTAATATATATATATAGGCAATATACCTATATGGAGTATATACACAAATAAAAGGGGAAAAACATTCTTTAATTATTCAAATCTCTTATATTTTTGTAATAAAGTATATAGTATATGTGTCCTATTAAAAATACAAATCCTTAATAAAAACACATAAAATTAATTAAGTAAATACAATGTGTACAATACATAGGTAAAGTACCTATATATATATACTTACAAATACATAGACCTATTTATTTAAAAATACAAATAAGTTTATAAAAATCAAACAAAAATACCTTTATACTCACAAAAATAAGTTATAAATTTATAAAATAAGCCAAGAAAATAATAAAAGAAAATAAATAAATTAAAAATAAAATATCCAAAAATACATGTAAATACATACATATACACATTACTAAAACAAAACTCCAATAAAACACCTCGAAAAATTCAATAAAAATCGGGAATAAATACTACATGAAATAATACACATTTTTTATTTTATAAGCAAAAATTAATAAAATCATTTCGAATGTCAAATAAATCAATCTCCCTTCAGTCTTGCTATTTTGTCTCGTAGCGGCTTACGTGGCCCAATGAGACGCCGGCCAACGTTGACCCCCTGGTCAACTGTCCCATCCCGCGCCTGGCAGCTCTGAACAGTCCACTCCCCCGATTTCCTCCCTTTTTCCCGGGCACACCATCCATCAATCGACAACGCTTCCTTCACAAGATTTGTTCCCTAATCTTCCATGATGCCCGCCGAAATCACAGATCAACCAAATACTCTCTAGATCATGAAATAATCGCCGGTCAATAAGGCTACTCGCCAATGTTTATAAATAAAAAGCTCCGCTTCCTTCCTCGAATTTGGCCACTTTCATTCCAACCTAAAGCCTAGATCTTGTGCCTGGATTGTTCCTCGTGACAGGGGGAGTCGCCCAGCATCGAGACTTGGCCGGAGGGAGGAGAATTTTGACGCGGCGGAGCTCCGGCGTCCGCCCTGCTCCCTGGAGGCCCCCAGGTATAAGAGCTGTCCTTTTAATGCATTCTTAGGTAGTTTTTAATGATAGCATTGCATTTCAGTAGTTAGTTTAGTTGTTAGTTGATCACAGTAGCGTAAAAATCAAAAATTGAAGTTCGCCGGAGCTCCGCTCCGGCGACTTCTTCGTCGCGAACCTCACTATATCCGACCACCTCGATCATCCCATCTCGTTCCTCGTCGCCTTCTCCATCTTTCGCGTCCGTCAGATCAACCCAGGACCCTTGGTCTTGGCGAATCCGGGTTCCAACTCCGCCGTTCGCCGGAGCCCTTCCGCCCACCTCCATCTTGCGCCGCAGCTTCATAACCCCGGGTCGAGGAGATAGCCCTCTCGCCCGCGGTTCTTTCTGTGCAGGTACCACGAGGGATCGAGCCCTTCTGGGCTTGCTTTGACCAGGAAGAGGTTCCTGGGGGCCACCTTCTTCTCCGACCTCGCTTCACCGCCTCAGGCCCCCAGGAGCCATGAGATCACCGTCAGACGACGCGGAAGCCTCCCAGCTACGCTCAGGACGCTTCAGATACGCAGGAGGTGCCCGGAGGAGCTCGAGCGACCCGATCGAAGCTCGCCGAGGGCGAGTTCATTCCCAGTTCTTCCTGGTGCCTTCTGCACCGTTGGATCGAGCGGGGCGGCCCAGATTGCACGCCAGCCGTTCGATGAAGGAGCACGCCCACCGTCAGATCAGCCGGGATGTTCTAATCCCAGCCCTTCATCGCCGAAACGAAGTCCGCCGTCCGATGATCGCCACGTGTATAAGTGGCGCCTCCAGCGCCGCAGGATGAAAGGCCTTATTTAAGGGGTAAATTTCACATCTCGCCCTTTACTTTTTGTATTTAGTGTTTGCTCCCAAGAATAAAAGTTTCAGTTGTAAATAAGTTGTAAAAATTGCAGTGGACCCCCTTGATGTTTCTATATTTACATTTTAGTCCCTCCGTGCCTCACGTGCAGCAACCATGTGAGGCGCGTGAAAATTGCATCTAAACCCTGCCGGGTTCTTGTATTTATGAAATGGTCCTGAAAATAAAAGTTACAGTGTATTTTTGTTGTAATTTTTGTCTGTATGCCCCTGCCAAATATTTGATTTGCAAAAATACCCCTGCCAGGCCATTTAATTTTTGAAGGCTTTGTCTATTTATTTCATGCTTCATATTTAATCGAAAAATCTTGCAAAAATAGACTTAAGATCCTGTTTGATCATGCTTGAACGCCATATTTTTAGTTTTGCATTTGTTGCATTTTTGCATTTATTAAAAATCAAAAATTTGTCTTTAAGTCCCTGTCTAACTCATAAAATCCCAAAAAAATATGAAAATGCCCTGAAAAATTCCAAAAAAAATTATATGTAGTGTATTTTGTCCGATATTAGTGTCAGACCAAAAATCCCTAAAAATCCCAAAAAGAAAACCTTAAAAATTCGAAAATACCCAAAAACTTCAAGAAAATATAAAAAATCAAAGAAAAATCAGAAAAATATAAACTCAGGCCCTACTTATGCTATATTTTATTATTATCATTAGAAAATTAAAGGGGAACATTTTTGAGGCTGTTAGTTATTTTTAAATCTCTATTTTTGTGACGGCCAGTACTTAGTCCACTGTTTGCTTTGATTTAGCTATTTTAAAATACTAAAAAGACTTGCAAAAATACCCAAAAATTATAAAAACAGTAAAAAACCATGAAAATCTCAAAAAAGATCTTTGTCCTAATTTTTGACTATTTTTTTTAGTATTATAACACACCTTTTATGTATATATATCTACATCTATATATCCAAAAAAAAGAAAAAAAATATATATATTATATATATATATTTATTTAGTAATAGGTATTCTCTTTAATCTTAATGTGTTATATAAAAAAAAAAAAGAGAGAGAAAAAAATATATATACATATATATAATATTATGATTAGATACACCTATATACACATGTATATTACATGTATTATAAGCTCTATGCTTAACCTCTCTATATATATATATATTAAATTTATATTATATAGATATATATGGATATATGCATAATACTTAATTATTATATTTTAATTAAAAAAAAAAAACCCACACAAGGATGACTGGGATTGACACATAGGCTAGTGCATTTTGTATTGCTCTCTGTGGTTCGACCTCTACATATTTGTCACTATACATTTTATGGTAGAGTAAAATAAAGATTAATTCACATTTGTTTTGAGCGTGATTGTTGTATTCTTTGGATTGTGGGTTAATTGCTGATTGGCAGCGGTCTTCCATGAGTGGTCGCCTCGGCGACAACACTTCTTTTTTTTTATGGTGACCCTCGTGGATAATCGCCTGTTATCAGATGGCGCCGTTGCCGGGGAGCAATGAGCATAGCCAAATTGATTTTTGTCATTCTTGTATAAAAATGTAGATTCATGATTCATTCTTTGCATGAGCAGCTAGTGTTTTATTGTCATTAATCACCATGCTTTATTTCTCTATTTATTGTGATTATTTTTCTCTGCTCTATTTAATTGACTAAGTTTGCTAATGCAATCTTTTTGTGACTTTGATGCAAGGGACCCCCACGCGAGGATGGCTTCCTAGGAGGCCAAGGCAGCCGAGCTTGGAGGAGGATGGTTTTCTCTTCTCATGACCATCTGGAGAGTGCACCAAAGAAGCAAAGAGAGGAGCATTAGATAGGCTAGATACTTAGGGAAATTATTTTTGTAATTCTTGGTGAGAGAGAGACTATTTTGGCATGTAATTAAACAGGACTCTACTCTTCACAATGAGGTCCAGTGCCCGGGTGATTGTTCACCCGGGGGCCTCATCGCGGTTTTTCTCGAGTTTTTATCGCCTTCTTTTATTTTGTTTCCCGCTGTTTTGAGCTTTCCGCCTTTCTTTTATTTTGTTTTGTGTGCTTGGAGCCCCTAGATATAGGTTGCTTGACTCGGTAGCTAGGTCCAAACATTAATAAGAATGCATGTTCCTATAGTCTACTTCGATTGGATCTAGTCAAACTCAAACAAGTTGTAAATTCGTCTCTTAGCCCGCCGCACCGCGAGCTCACACCCGAACAAGCGCTTTCTCCTACTCCAAATGTGTTGGGCAGAGGAGGGGTGAGCCAAGACCGGACTCTCTTGGGCCAGAGACGAATGAGCAACTTATGGTTCTTCACGTTAATAGCAGCTTATGTTTAGGACGATTTTGTGCCCTGCATACCGACATGTAGATAGGTTTAAAAATTCTGTTTTGCATACCACATGGAGAGAGCTGGGATGCACTGTAAGTCTTCTAACTCAGCATGCATCATTCGGTTCAATGGTGAGATTTCCATCATGGAACCACTTGCACGGCTTTTCCGCTATCTCCCTCTGATTTTGAGCACCTAGGATTTAAATGAAAATCTACAAAAACGTTAGGCGCTGGTATGAAAACAGATCCAAAAAAAAGTGAAAACCAAAAATTAAAACAAGGGGACTGCTAAATAAACTTTGACCTTAATTAAAATCTGTAATGGACTATCATTGTACCAGGTTCATAAAGCCCTCATTGTTTTCAGGTACTTTGGAGGGGGACCAAAACCCTACTCCCTTGAGCGAGTGCGACCCCTAAGGATTAGAGCCCAAAACCCAGTCTGCAACTGCCTTGTGTATCGCCTGGATTTCCGAAGTAATGGCGCTTCTATCGTACGTAGGCGAGTAGGACTTGGTCACCAATGGTGACTCTCTGTTGTGAGAGCATCGACCCTGTCCGAAGTATTGAGCATAGGCCACGCCTTCACGGGGGTGTCTGTCTCATCGTCCTGCGTCCGAGTAGGTTCTTGCACGCTCACGGGTGATTCCGTTGCGAGCGAGAACCGAAGTATTGGTTTCGCCTATCGGCTTCCTCTCTCTCTTCTTTGGCTGAGTAGGGATCCAGGAAGGGTTACAAGGACTCCAAAAAGTACAGACTACAGGTTACACAAGAGGAGGACAAGTACGGGATACTCTTCCGGCAGTACTCTCTCTCCTATAGGGTAGCGTACTAAGGACTTGTTATAAGATATGCCTGAAAATCACGACTCTAAAAATGAAAAGATAATAAATAGCCGAGCTTTCACGGCTTCACATGGCGTGAGTTGGTGAACCCGATTTTGTCTTGTGTTTGTATGGATCTAGATTAAGGTTCAAAGATCAAAGTCCCGCGCCTTTGCGCCAATTCTGTTATGTCTTCCTTTGACCACCCCGCTCAACCGAGCCTTTCTACTGTTTTACACTCCTTTTTGTTCCTCGTTGACCATCGTATCATTCTTCCAAAATCCGATATTCTCTTATGCTCCGCGAAGTTGATCCATGGATGGTTTCGTCGGGACCATGCCGACACCTACATCGATTCCATGGACTCCCCTTCGCCAATAATTTCGAGGCGATTCCCGAGAACCGATCCGGACTTTGCGGATCGAACTCCAGACTCCTCGTTTTCTACCTTTCTCTTGACCACCCAATAAACTGGGATCACTTTTGTCTCACTACCGACATTGTGAATGGGAGTCGATTACAGTCTACATCATTTTTCCATTCACAACACGCTGGGATTGACTTGAACCCCAGCCTCATCACGGCAGCTGAGTATTTATGGCAAGTGATCTGATTCGGACCGTCTCATTATGCAGATAGAAGCCAGTGCAAGCCCTGGAGACTACTCCGAAGTTCATTTCGTCCGATTCAGACCCTGACATGGCGCCAGGAGGAAAGGGCAAGGGTCAGCAGCCACCCATACCAGAGGGACAGATGCCAGATCAGAACCAAGTCAATGCACAGTTGCTGGCATCCATCCAGGCAATACAGCAGCAGCTGACTGAGCAGGCCCTTACGCAGACCGCTTTCCAGGACATTTTGACTGATATGATGAACAGTAACGACGGAGGAGGAGGCCGAGGCAGAGGAGGCGGGGGGGGGGGGGGGGAGGTGGAGGAGGAGACGGTGGTGATGACCCCAATGATGATCCTGAACTTCCACCGACGAAACCGACCCTCAAGGAAACATACAATCCGGGAGACAGCCAGATGACCGAGTGGATTCTCATTCCACCGGTACACGCTCACTTTGAGCTGAAGCCCCAATTCATAGCCCTCCTCCCTGCATTCCATGGCAACATCAATGAAGAGCCATACATTCACCTGCAGCAATTCTCCCGCATTTGCCGCACCACCCATTATCCAAATGTCCCCCTGGACATTGTCAAGATGACGGCTTTCCCCTTCAGCCTACAGGACAAGGCCCTCTATTGGGTCAATCATATGGGGAAGGTTGTGACGACCTGGGAGGAGTTGAAGTCTGCCTTCCTGCACAAATACTATCCTCTCGGTCGGCTCAACCAGATGCGAGCCCGTATTAGCAATTTCTCCCAAGGTGCACATGAGTCCGTACATGAGGCCTGGGAGAGATTCACAGATCTGCAGGAGAAGTGCCCCCATCACGAGATCCCTAAGACCAGCCTGGTCCAGCATTTCTTTGGGGGACTCAATATTGAAAGTCAAAGGCTCGTGGAAGCAGCATGTGGGGGCTCCCATTTCAACAAGGATGAAGATGTTGTCTGGCAAGTTTTCGAAGAAATGGCCGAGGGAGAGGCCACCCTCTCTTCATCCAAGGCATACCAGAAACAGCCCCAGATCCTCCAGAAACAAGTTCACATGGCTGCATCAAAAGAAGCAGAGAGAGATGAGAACTCCAACCTCAGCATCATTGGGGGCCATCTCTCTAAAGTTGATATTATTGAGAAGCGATCACAGGACCTTGAGAAACTCGCTGTGATCGAGAAGAGGACCCAGAATCTGGATAAGCTCGATCAGATCAACAAGAACCTCGAGCTGTTGGTCGGTACGATCAACTCTGTCCAGTCGGCTACACCATCAGACGCTCCCGCTGAGAGGAAAGACGAACCGCAACCGCAGCATCAGCCTCAGCCGAGCCAGCAGCCACCGGCAGTCCAGCACGTGTACTACGTGCAGGCACCCGAGCAGGGCCCGCCGCAGCAGCAGATGGTCGTTTACCAGCCAGAGTTCCTCTCCGCCCCTGATCCAGTTTTTCCACCACCACCCCTGATCCAAGAAGTTAACGGGGTATGGGCTAATGATGCACAGCCGACCCGTCCTCAGGGACAACTCCAGGGTCAGCCATTTGCCAACCGGCAGTACCACCAACCTCAGGGTGGTCGTTTTGGGCACGCCTCTCAACAACAACAGCCTCCTCAGTTCGCACACCAATGGAGGCAGAATTTTCCGTATCAGCAGCAGCCGCAGTATCGCCATCCCCAGCCATACCACCAATACGCGGCTGCTCAGCCTCAATCATACCAGCAGTATCCACCTCCGTCCTACCAGCAACTTCAACTTCCTGCTCCACCACAGCAACACCACCAGCAGCCTCACCACCCATCTAACCAACAACAGCGTGGTCTGCACGCTACATCTTCTGATATGCCCCCAGCTAATCCCACCATGGAGTGTCTAGCCCAGCTTGTCCAAGGGCTAGCGGAGATGACCAAGCGGCTTGATGACCTGACCGCCACTCGCACTACCATTCCAGCGCAGGTCGAAGCCAACCCCAACAATTTCAAGAAAAAGGAGCAGGTAGAATGTGATGTCCAGTCCGCGTGTGATAATGATATTACTGCTTTTACTAATGCTGTTACTCTCAGGAGCGGTAGGGCCTTGCCTCCGCCTGCTACCAAATATGGGGTGAATAAAGAAACAGGTGGATCGTCATCTTCCGCATCAGCCGTGCCAGCTCCAGGGGCGGGTGAGGAGGAAGAGGAAGGAGAAGCCAGTCCAGCCGTCGTGCATTGCCAGAAGCAATTCCAGCCAAAAATACAAAAAAATCCGCAAAAACAAAAACACCAAAAAGAAGCCTGTAGCAGAAGTGAAGCCGCGCCAGCCTTGGAGGAGCCGCCAGCAGCAGCCGATCCTGTGCTCGCCGATGGAGCCAACGCTACCCTTTTGGATCGCCCAGCAGCACCAGCAGATTTAGATCCAGCTTGTACTCCTTTTTGTAGTCCGGATGTACAACATTCTGTGGGCGATAATCTTGATGTAAATAAGAACTCTAATTTTCCTGCCAGTAATGTGAATATTCCTTTTCCGCATGCAATACAAAAATCCAAAAAAATGGCAAAAAGAAAAACTGCGTTGTCTGATCCAGGTGTTGTAGATATTTTGGATAAGTTGACTGTTGAGATTCCCTTGTTAAAGGCCGTGGAATACATGCCAGCTGTGAAGAAAGGATTGAAAGAGGCATGTACTAACAGGCGTCGCCCAGCGCAAGACAACAGACGTCGAGAAGTAGAAAAACACGTTCTGTCCATGGCCACAGTTGCAGCTATCACCAACCTCCCCCAGAAAAAGCAAGACTCAGGAGCACCTCTGATCAGTTGTGTGATCTTCGATCAGGTCTTCGACCGTACTCTTCTTGACAGTGGTTCTTCCATCAACCTTCTGCCCTCGTCCATAGTACAAGAATTCGGGCTGGGACCGCTCAAGCAGACACGAATGATCCTTCAGTTCGCTGACCGATCTGTTAAGCGGCCCCGCGGTTTGTTGGAAGATGTGATAGTCACCGTGCAGGATATGAAATTCCCAGCTGACTTTGTAGTCCTTGATATGGACTCTCCTGCACCACTGCTCCAGACTCCTATCATCCTCGGCAGACCATTTCTCCGTACTTCAGGCGCCGTGGTTGACTACGGGTCTGGAAAGATCACCTTCAGCTCGAAGACCCAGCGAATCACCATCAACATGAACAAGGAGCAGAACGCCACAACTGATGAGAGTCAAGCAGCATCCGAAGCAGACTGTGAGTTTATTGCAGAGATCAGAGATTCAGAGTTATCATTGGACGATCCATGGATCCGAGAAATCCTCACGCTTGAGGAGGACTTGGAAAGCACAGTCAGCATATGCTCCGATGATTTGTGGGAGACAGATTCTCAGATGCAGGCGCATCTTCTTGAGCATTCACTCCAGACCGAACACGATCAGCTCACCGCAGAACCGTTCGGTACATCACTGGGATCTCAACAGGATGTTGAGGATGGTAACAGTCTCAAAATACATCCCACCACCAGCATGGTATCAGAAGTGACCGGTAAAGGGGACAGACCGAAACCAGAACTCAAGCCACTTCCTGCAGGCCTGAAGTATGCTTTCCTTACGGGTGAAGAACACATGTATCCAGTTATCATCAGCAGCAGGCTGAATCTGGATCAAGAATCTCGACTTCTCGAGATTTTAGAAAAGAACCGCAAGGCACTTGGTTGGAGCGTATCAGACCTCCGAGGGATAAATCCAGCTCTGTGCTCACACCATATCTATCTAGAAGACGATGCCAAGCCGTCCCGCGAATTTCAGAGAAGGCTAAACCCTAACCTTCGGGACGTGGTAATGAAAGAAATCACAAAGTGGTGTGATGCAGGCTTCATTTATCCCATCTCCGACTCAAAGTGGGTAAGCCCCCTGCATGTAGTTCCCAAGAAATCCGGGCTTACTGTGATCACCAATGACAAAGGAGAGGAGATTTCAACTCGGGTACCGACATCCTGGCGGGTGTGCATTGACTACCGCCGCCTTAATGCAGCAACCAAGAAGGACCACTTTCCCTTGCCATTTATTGATCAAGTCTTGGAGAGATTAGCAGTCAAGGAGTTCTTCTGCTTCCTGGACGGGTACTCCGGGTACAACCAAGTGGTGATCGCCCCTGAGGATCAAGAGAAAACTACCTTCACTTGCCCGTTCGGCACCTACGCCTTCAAGAGGATGCCCTTTGGATTATGTAATGCACCCGCAACCTTCCAAAGATGCATGTTAGCAGTCTTCGCCGAAATGGTAGGCAGTTTTCTCGAGGTGTTCATGGATGATTTCTCCGTCTATGGTGATAGTTTCGATTCTTGCCTCGAGCACCTAGACAGAGTGCTTGAGAAATGCCGGGAAGTCAATTTAGTGCTCTCATGGTAAAAGAGCCACTTTATGGTCACAGAGGGTAATGTGTTGGGCCATGTCGTTTCCAAACGTGGCATGGAAGTCGACCCAGCCAAGGTGGATGTCATTTCAAACCTTCAGCCACCTCAGTCAGTGAAGAATGTGAGGTCATTCCTGGGGCATGTGGGATTCTACAGACGCTTTATCAAGGACTTCAGCCGCATTGCCCGACCTCTGACAGAACTTTTGTGCAAGGAGACAGAATTTATTGTTGATCAGACAGTTCTCCTTGCCTTCAATCAATTGAAGGAGCTTATCACTCAGGCTCCAATCTTGCAGCCTCCAGACTGGGCTCTTCCATTCGAAATAATGACCGATGCGTCAGATTTTGCGGTCGGAGCTGTTCTAGGGCAGAGGAAAGATAAGGAGCCCTATGCCATTCACTATGCCAGCAGAACATTAGATGAAGCTCAAAGAAATTATACAGTAACAGAGAAAGAACTGCTGGCTGTGGTTTTCGCCTTAGAGAAGTTCAGATCCTATTTGTTGGGGTCAAAGGTCACAATTTTCACAGACCACTCTGCTATTCGGTACCTACAGCAGAAGAAGGATGCCAAGCCCAGACTGATTCGTTGGATCCTTCTCCTCCAGGAATTCGATCTGGAAATTAAGGACAAACCTGGAGTTCAGAATGTGGTAGCAGATCACCTCTCCAGAATAGAGCAGCATGACTCTCCTTTGAGCAACGCACCTATCACAGAGACCTTCCCTGACGAAGCTATCTTAGCCGTGGATGCTCTCCCTTGGTATGCTAACATTGTAAATTACCTCGCCTCTGGGGTTATACCTTCGGATTGGACGAAGAATTAGAAGAACAAATTCATGTCGACCATCCGCTTTTACCAGTGGGAAGATCCCCTTCTATTCAGAGAAGGAGCAGATTGTATTTGGCGCAGGTGCATTCCTCAGACGGAGCAATCTAGTGTCCTCGAGCATTGTCATTCGCTCGAATCTGGTGGGCACCATTCTGGAGATCGTACGGCAGCGAAAGTATTGCAGTGTGGCCTCTGGTGGCCCACTTTATTTAAGGATGCAACAGAATTTGTCAAAAGATGTCTTGATTGTCAGCGACTGAAAGGAACACTCACTGCCAAAGACTCAATGCCTCTGAAAATCATTCAGATAGCAGATGTTTTCGATGCATGGGGCATTGACTTCATGGGACCTTTCCCTAACAGTCAAGGTTTTGAGCACATCCTTCTTGCCGTAGATTACGTGAGTCGTTGGGTTGAAGCTATCCCCGCCCGAGCCGCCGACAGCAAAACAGTTTGCCAGTTTCTGAAGAAGAACATCATTTCGCGGTTTGGGATACCGAAGATTCTCATATCCGATGGGGGTAGTCATTTCATCAACAAAGAGGTCAAGAAGTTAACGAAGGAGTACGGCATCGATCACCGTGTAGCATCTCCTTATCATCCGCAGACCAATGGCATGGCGGAGTTATCCAATAGAGAAATCAAGACCATATTGCAGAAACTTGTTAGGCCAAACAGAAAAGACTGGTCTCAACTTTTGGACTCAGCTCTTTGGGCTTACCGTACGGCCTACAAGTCTCCCTTGGGCATGTCGCCCTACCGTCTTGTATATGGAAAACCATGCCATCTGCCCGTGGAATTAATTCACAAATCCCTTTGGGCAATTAGTGATTGTAATTTGGACTCACGAAAAGGTGGTCAGAAGAGAAAGGACGATCTGAACAGGCTCTTGGAATTCCGAGACTGCGCATACGATAACACCTTGATGTACAAGGAGAAGGTGAAACGCTGGCATGACCGGCACATCAGACGAAAGACCTTCGATGTTGGGCAGAAAGTGTGGTTGTTTGATGCAAAGTTGCGGATATTCCCAGGTAAATTAAAAAGTAAGTGGACAGGGCCATTTCGAGTATGTGAAGTGCGTGACAACGGAAGCATTGCTATATCAGAATTGTCCCCTGACGCACAGCCCTTCGTCGTCAACGGCCAACTACTGAAGCCTTACTTGGAACCTGATTCATTCCTGACCGTTGTTGACGCTATTCAGTTAGTGCACCCCGAGGATATCTCTACACCTCCTGCAGCACCAAAAGATTCAGACGATGTACTCCAACCATTAATGCTCTGATTTTCTTCTTTTCTTCTTTTCTTCTTTTCCTTATCTATTTTCTTTTTCTATCTAAAAGGTGCCGCCTTTGTAGACAGTTTTCTATACTTAGGACGTACTTGGTCCTAAGTATAGGGGGAGGTGCACCTACGTTTTTTATTTCGGTTCGATCCTCTCCATTGTCTCCTCTTCTTGTCTATACTTAGGAGTATCTTACCCTAAGTATAGGGGGAGACAATCTGAGTACGATCAGTGTATCCTCACCCTTGACCCTCCCCGCTTTTTGTACACCTGCTATACTTCGGATTATTTAGTATAGGGGGGACGGTCAACTTCTAATTCATTCATTTCATTCGTATTTATTCTTTAGATCTGTCTATACGCAGTACGAGTTATGTCTTTGATTTTTCCTTCCGATCTATGAGGACATAGCTCAAGCTAAGTATAGGGGGGTCGTATATACTGTGTATATACTAAAAGCCATAACTCATACTGAAAAAAAAAATTAAAATTAACATAATAAAATATCACTACAACAAAAAAATAAAATATAAAAAGTAGCTTTATAATAATGAAAGACGATTGTGAGTGCCTCAGACTCATTGTAATTATACTGACTAGTAAGTCAGAAAAGTGTGCTACGAAACTTTCTCCTTTGAAAAATCTTGTGAAATTTGTTTGAAAACAGCGTGTACAAGTATTCAACGATTGAAAAATTATTTTCTGTGTAAAACCTATTTTCTTTGAGTGAAAGCAAAACGTGTGAAATATAGTGTGCAAATGATTGTGAAAAGTGGATTGTCAAAAATTGTTTTGAAAAATCTATCTATGTTGTGTGAAACATTTGTAAGAGGATTTTCAAATGCGTGTACATGTTACAAAAACTATTTTGGACTAGAGTTTTCGAAAACCCTTGTGAAAATGTTTCCCGAGTAAGTCTGAGGAATTTGCACAAAATCTTTCATTTGTAAATAAGGAATAAGCCAAATAAAGTTTATAAGAACAGAACCATACTATACGTCAAATACAATTTTTCTTCTTTTATACCTACTGATTAATAAATCAGATACCTATATAGTATGATTTGAAAAATAGTGTGACCAGTTTTGGAAAATTTGATGTGAAATGATTTCAAATGCGTGAAACTGTGTTGATTGCAAAATTTTTCTTTGTGTGAAAGAAAGGATTTGAAAAACCTATGTGCAAATGTTTTGAAAAATGCTTGTTAAAAGTATTGTGAAAATTGTATATATCTACATATAGTGTGAAAAATCTTTGCAAAAATAGTTTTCAAATGTGTGTAAAGGATTGCAAAAATTATCGTGTACTATAGTTTGCAAAATTATTTTCAAAAAGCTATTAAGAACACCATTGCAGACATTAGTAAATCAGAAACAAGATACATACAATTCTTTCTATACATACCCAAATAAACTATTTCATACCTGTAAAGTCGCTAAAAATTTCCTAAATTTTGAAAACAAAGCAGCATGCCTGTGTAAATAAATGTACATACTCTTTAAACATTTTCAGTTCGTACTTCCTGTGCAGAGATTCTTTTTGTAAAAACATTCTTTGATCCTTCCGAATTTTTGTGAAAAATTGCATCATTCATTGCACATAGCATAAGCATACCATTCATATTCTTTTTGAGTGAAGCTTGATGATTGAACCAGTCTAAGAAAATCTCTAATTGGAGCTCGGTTAGACCTTACCGCACCTAATTGCACTGGAACCTTATGGGAACTAGGTTTAAGGTACTTCAGGTCTGTTCAGACTTAATTCTTTGAGAAATCAGGGCTGGGTTCAAGTCACCTCAGTAGACTAACTAGAACTTTTCGAGACACACGTATGACTCTTGCCGACCGTGATCTAACTTGGACACCTGCACCTTTCACTTGGCTCAACCCAGTTGGAGTGGTGAGGGGGTTGGATTTGCCAGTCTGAGACGCACACGGGTGGAAACATTCGTCCTCGTCTAGGGAGGGAAGTGCACCCCAACCAGATTCAATAGCAATGAGGTCTAAAGACAGGAGATTGTGGGTTGCGATAAAGCTTCAAAAGAGGGATAGTCTACTGGCTCAAGAGGAAAAACTCCTTATGTAAATGCTGCTGTGAATAGTATGTTGAAAAAAAAAATATGATGATCAGGCTGGTACAAAAATAAAATGCCTGCAAAGTATGTACAAAGTCAATAAGCAAGCTTGAGCTCCAAAGACAAACATGTAAGCCTGCAGCTGGATGACTTGACTACACTGGTCTTGCATCCCAGGATAGGTAGCTACACTGGCTACCGTCCATTCTTCTCTTCACCCCCTCCTCTTGAGCTGGTTGCCACTTGAACTTAGAAGGGAATACCCTGCTCCTCGAGGAAAGAGCTGTTGGATAGGGGAATCATTGGGTTGTCATTCTGGAGAAGTCAGTTCCTTTCTCATTTCAGTTGGGGAAAGCCACTATCACTTACACCGTACAAGTCAGCTTCATAGTTATAAGAGTTTGCGTATGATGTAGACTAGTTCTGACCCGGCTATTGAGGTGGGTTGAACCGAGTTCTGTGATTACCGAAGGTTGTCGTACTTTAGAGCTGGTTCCCGACTAGGTTCCACACACCCTCACACCCAAGGTCTGACAGGAGCTCCAAATTCAGATTTTGTAAGGACATGCATTGCACTGAAAGCACCCCAATTCACTCTATCTTTCTTGCATTTTCCTTTTTCTTTTCTTTATTTATTTTGTGCTTATTGCATAAGTGTTTGCTAGGGACTAGCAAAGGCAAGTATAGGGGGGTGATGAATCTCCATTTCATCACCTTTATTCTATTATTTTGGCCTCAAAAACCCCAGCAAATGCATGAAAATAGCATCAATTTGTACATAATAGCATCCATTATTCTTTGTATTAATTGTACATTAAATAAGGTTTTTAATGCCAAAATTATAGAATAAAGAGAAGAAAAGAAAAAGGAATAAAATATTGTAAATATTTTATGACCCTAACCCCGAGACCAAGGCCAGCATGGTATTGGTCGACAAGGAATAAAGTAGGGGGAGATAAGGGCTGATATACAATAAATACCTCATTTATTTATTCATCCCTTTATGCATTTTTGACACCTATTTTATGCATACTTATTTATTCATCAAATAAAGAAACTTTGTTCATAAAAGTTATAGATAATAATGTAAATAAAAATACAAAATTGAGTTTGTGTAAAAATAATACCCAGTGAACATTTTATACACATAATAAAAAGCCAAAATCTCAACTTCACAGACCCACATCTTGCAAATAAAAACTCCAAATCACCCAAACTCACCTTTAATTGTATATAGCATTTCATAAACTATTTTATAAAATTGGTTTCATAATTTTTGGAGTCCATCTGTGGAAGTTAGGTTTTTGGCCCTTCTTGTACAAAATACCTGATTAAAATATTCATTTTATTCAATATTCATTATTTTTATAAATCCATATTTTTAGAATTTTGTAGATAATGTATATAATTCATGTACATATTGACATCAGAATAAAACCAAAAATAATTTGGAAAATAAAATAAAACTATGTAATATATATATAGGCAATATACCTGTATGGAGTATATACACAAATAAAAGGGGAAAAACATTCTTTAATTATTCAAATCTCTTATATTTTTGTAATAAAGTATATAGTATATGTGTCCTATTAAAAATACAAATCCTTAATAAAAACACATAAAATTAATTAAGTAAATACAATGTGTACAATACATAGGTAAAGTACCTATATATATATACTTACAAATACATAGACCTATTTATTTAAAAATACAAATAAGTTTATAAAAATCAAACAAAAATACCTTTATACTCACAAAAATAAGTTATAAATTTATAAAATAAGCCAAGAAAATAATAAAAGAAAATAAATAAATTAAAAATAAAATATCCAAAAATACATGTAAATACATACATATACACATTACTAAAACAAAACTCCAATAAAACACCTCGAAAAATTCAATAAAAATCGGGAATAAATACTACATGAAATAATACACATTTTTTATTTTATAAGCAAAAATTAATAAAATCATTTCGAATGTCAAATAAATCAATCTCCCTTCAGTCTTGCTATTTTGTCTCGTAGCGGCTTACGTGGCCCAATGAGACGCCGGCCAACGTTGACCCCCTGGTCAACTGTCCCATCCCGCGCCTGGCAGCTCTGAACAGTCCACTCCCCCGATTTCCTCCCTTTTTCCCGGGCACACCATCCATCAATCGACAACGCTTCCTTCACAAGATTTGTTCCCTAATCTTCCATGATGCCCGCCGAAATCACAGATCAACCAAATACTCTCTAGATCATGAAATAATCGCCGGTCAATAAGGCTACTCGCCAATGTTTATAAATAAAAAGCTCCGCTTCCTTCCTCGAATTTGGCCACTTTCATTCCAACCTAAAGCCTAGATCTTGTGCCTGGATTGTTCCTCGTGACAGGGGGAGTCGCCCAGCATCGAGACTTGGCCGGAGGGAGGAGAATTTTGACGCGGCGGAGCTCCGGCGTCCGCCCTGCTCCCTGGAGGCCCCCAGGTATAAGAGCTGTCCTTTTAATGCATTCTTAGGTAGTTTTTAATGATAGCATTTCATTTCAGTAGTTAGTTTAGTTGTTAGTTGATCACAGTAGCGTAAAAATCAAAAATCGAAGTTCGCCGGAGCTCCGCTCCAACGACTTCTTCGTCGCGAACCTCACTATATCCGACCACCTCGATCATCCCATCTCGTTCCTCGTCGCCTTCTCCATCTTTCGCGTCCGTCAGATCAACCCAGGACCCTTGGTCTTGGCGAATCCGGGTTCCAACTCCGCCGTTCGCCGGAGCCCTTCCGCCCACCTCCATCTTGCGCCGCAGCTTCATAACCCCGGGTCGAGGAGATAGCCCTCTCGCCCGCGGTTCTTTCTGTGCAGGTACCACGAGGGATCGAGCCCTTCTGGGCTTGCTTTGACCAGGAAGAGGTTCCTGGGGGCCACCTTCTTCTCCGACCTTGCTTCACCGCCTCAGGCCCCCAGGAGCCATGAGATCACCGTCAGACGACGCGGAAGCCTCCCAGCTACGCTCAGGACGCTTCAGATACGCAGGAGGTGCCCGGAGGAGCTCGAGCGACCCGATCGAAGCTCGCCGAGGGCGAGTTCATTCCCAGTTCTTCCTGGTGCCTTCTGCACCGTTGGATCGAGCGGGGCGGCCCAGATTGCACGCCAGCCGTTCGATGAAGGAGCACGCCCACCGTCAGATCAGCCGGGATGTTCTAATCCCAGCCCTTCATCGCCGAAACGAAGTCTGCCGTCCGATGATCGCCACGTGTATAAGTGGCGCCTCCAGCGCCGCAGGATGAAAGGCCTTATTTAAGGGGTAAATTTCACATCTCGCCCTTTACTTTTTGTATTTAGTGTTTGCTCCCAAGAATAAAAGTTTCAGTTGTAAATAAGTTGTAAAAATTGCAGTGGACCCCCTTGATGTTTCTATATTTACATTTTAGTCCCTCCGTGCCTCACGTGCAGCAACCACGTGAGGCGCGTGAAAATTGCATCTAAACCCTGCCGGGTTCTTGTATTTATGAAATGGTCCTGAAAATAAAAGTTACAGTGTATTTTTGTTGTAATTTTTGTCTGTATGCCCCTGCCAAATATTTGATTTGCAAAAATACCCCTGCCAGGCCATTTAATTTTTGAAGGCTTTGTCTATTTATTTCATGCTTCATATTTAATCGAAAAATCTTGCAAAATAGACTTAAGATCCTGTTTGATCATGCTTGAACGCCATATTTTTAGTTTTGCATTTGTTGCATTTTTGCATTTATTAAAAATCAAAAATTTGTCTTTAAGTCCCTGTCTAACTCATAAAATCCCAAAAAAATATGAAAATGCCCTGAAAAATTCCAAAAAAAATTATATGTAGTGTATTTTGTCCGATATTAGTGTCAGACCAAAAATCCCTAAAAATCCCAAAAAGAAAACCTTAAAAATTCGAAAATACCCAAAAACTTCAAGAAAATATAAAAAATCAAAGAAAAATCAGAAAAATATAAACTCAGGCCCTACTTATGCTATATTTTATTATTGTCATTAGAAAATTAAAGGGGAACATTTTTGAGGCTGTTAGTTATTTTTAAATCTCTATTTTTGTGACGGCCAGTACTTAGTCCACTGTTTGCTTTGATTTAGCTATTTTAATATACTAAAAAGACTTGCAAAAATACCCAAAAATTATAAAAACAGTAAAAAACCATGAAAATCTCAAAAAAGATCTTTGTCCTAATTTTTGACTTTTTTTTTTTAGTATTATAACACACCTTTTATGTATATATATCTACATCTATATATCCAAAAAAAAAGAAAAAATATATATATATTATATATATATATTTATTTAGTAATAGGTATTCTCTTTAATCTTAATGTGTTATATAAAAAAAAAGAGAGAGAAAAAAAAAAATATATACATATATATAATATTATGATTAGATACACCTATATACACATGTATATTACATGTATTATAAGCTCTATGCTTAACCTCTATATATATATATATATATATATTAAATTTATATTATATAGATATATATGGATATATGCATAATACTTAATTATTATATTTTAATTAAAAAAAAAAAACCCACACAAGGATGACTGGGATTGACACATAGGCTAGTGCATTTTGTATTGCTCTCTGTGGTTCGACCTCTACAAATTTGTCACTATACATTTTATGGTAGAGTAAAATAAAGATTAATTCACATTTGTTTTGAGCGTGATTGTTGTATTCTTTGGATTGTGGGTTAATTGCTGATTGGCAGCGGTCTTCCATGAGTGGTCGCCTCGGCGACAACACTTCTTTTTTTTTATGGTGACCCTCGTGGATAATCGCCTGTTATCAGTCATCTCCTTAAAGATCTGGCAGATGATGCCCTCATCTTTGTTGAAATGTGAGATGCCAAACGCGACATCCACGAGCTTCTGACTTTCAACTGTAAGTCCCCCGTAGAAATGTTGGAACATGTTTGTCCTGGGAATGCTATGATGGGGACATTTCTCTTACAACTCCGAAAAACCTCTCCCAAGACTCACGGATGGATTTGTGGGTGACTTGGGTGAAGTTTGCTATGGGGGCACGCGTCTGATTAAGTTGCCCTAGAGGAAAATATTTGTGTAGAAAGACAGACTTAAATTCTTCCCATGTCGTGACGACTTTTCCCAAGTGGTTGATCCAATAAATCACCTTATCCTGGTGGTTAAATGGGAATGTCGTCATCTTGACCACTCCTAACGGTGTGTTAGGGTAGTGCATTGTACCACAAATACGCCAAAACTGTTGCATGTGGATATACGTTTCCTCATTTTCATTTTCCGTGGAAGCTAGGCCGGAGCACCAAGAGTTTAGGCTTCAACTCAAAATGTGCATGGATCATTGGGATCTGGATCCACTCAGTGACTTGGCCGACTCCAAGGTTGTATGTCTCTTTGAGAGTCATCTTGGGCTGCTCTTCTCTGGGCTCATCTGTTGGGCTTGCACGGCCTCCACCTTCTCTTCCTTCTCCTCCTCCTTCTCCTCCTCATGGGTTTTCTCTTCCTCTCCTCAAATCACTAACATGTCCTAGAAGGCGACCTGGGCCAACACCTAGTCGGTGAGCTGCTATTGGATCGCCTTAATGGAGGCGAGAAGCTGGTCATTCATGACGTTCTGAGCTGGCTGACCCTACTCTGGCTATGGTTGCGGTGGGTGCTGAGGTCCTTTCCCTTTTCCTCCGAGAGCCATCTCTATATCTGGTTCTAACTCTGAATATGAGAGAATCTATGGCTCCAGATTGGTCCTGTGATTTGCACTTGGAATGATGCCCCAATCAGTTTGAATTGAAGCCCCATATGTAGAGAATCGTTCTTTGTTAAGGTCAACAAAAAAAGTCATTAATGACAGAGAGGTGTAAGGAGTGAAATCAATGGCCATCCAAAATGGGCAGAGTTCGGAACAAGAGTAATCCTGGATTATTGGATAAGATGGACAGTCTGAAGACCGATTCACTGAGTCCAAACCGGGTTCTCGGGAATCACCCCAAATTATTGGAGAAAAAGAGCACATAGAATCGATGTAGGTGCCGGTGGGGTCCCGACTAAGCCATCCATGTATCGCCATCTTGAAGGTCAAGATGAGATCGAGCATGGAAGAATGATACAGAGGTCAAACAAGGAATAAAGGGAGTGCAAAACAATAGAAGGCTCGAAATGAGCGGGTGGTTGATAACCCGGGTTTGGCAAGGGTCTAAGTATCTCACACAAGGCGGAGGCAAGAGTCGTTGCGGCGGCCACTCACTAAGCCCGTATTAATCAACAATGAACCCACAATATATAAATCAAGCAATGAGAAACAAATGTGGAGTCAAATTTATTTTTAACTCTACTATAATGTGTATAGTGCACGTATGTGTAGAGTGTCGAACTCAGGGAGCAAGCAGGATAAATCAAGGAAAGGTGCACAAATGTGATAAGTGATCAAGTGTCTACAAGTATGCAAATTTTTGTGGGTTTTTAATTTTCTATATTTTTTTATTTTAATTTTTGATTTTATATTTTTATATTTTGGTATTTAATTTCTGATTTTGTACTTTCTTTTTATATTTTATATTTTTATATTTTCTTTTTCAATAATTAAGTATATATACAAGGTAAGAAAGAGATAGATAATGGATTAATAGAATTCGGTAAAAATATTCAAAAATCAGGAAATAAAATGTTTTTGGCTTTTTTATATTTTTCTAATGTTTTTATGATTTTTCTAGATTTTTCTTAATTTTTTTGGTATTTTTAAAGTCAAAAATACTGAAAACAGTGAACAAAATAAAGAGCTGAAACTAAAATGGAGAAATAAAATAGGAAACTGTAACAAAAATTCTCCAAATTAATTTTCAAGAAAAGATAATAAAATAAGGAAAATTCAGAGACAAAAATTAGATTTTTATGGTTTTTCTAGAATTTTTAAGATTTTATGAAGGTCTTTAGAGTTTTCTAATTTTTAAGGTTTTTGTTTTGAAATTTTTAATGATTTTTTACTGAAGATAACAGATACTGAAATACACAAAATATATTTTTTTTGGAATTTTTCAAAAAGTTTTACTAATTTTGATGCATTTTCTAATGCAATCAATGCTGAAAATGCATGTTTTTGATTTTTAATAAATATTAGAATGCAATAAAGGTGCAAAATAAAAATATGGCGTGATAGTGTGATGCAACAGGAGCTTAAGATAATTTTTTGGGAATTTTTGGGGTTTTAGAAATGCATGCAATAAATAGAGAAAACGACAAGAAAATACAAACAGGTCCGGGGTATATTTGTAAATAGCAAGAAACACAAGGGCCTGCATGTAAAATTCCACAAAAATATACAACTAAATAAAAACTTTAAAGGACCATTAGCAAATACCCCAAAACGTCAGGTTTATGTCTGCAAAAACGCCTGGGCCATGTGCGAAGCACGCGCCTGGCAAGAGTGATTTAGTAATTAACTAAAGTCCCAGGGCTATAATGCAAAAACGCCAAAAGATTTATAACTACCAATAAACATTCTGGTACTAGGAATAAATATACAAAGGACCCAGGGTTCCCCTCCAAAAATGCCAAGGGACGCGTGACTTGCACGCGCTTGGCGAGGGTCAAAATAGATTATTACAAAACTGTAGGGTGCGATTCACAAGTTTTCCCAAAAATATAAAATAGCCGAGGAAAGTTTGGAGACTAATAAAATATTACAGAAAATAGCAAGGGTTTCTAAGCAAAATACCCACGCTTGGGGCTGATCTGACGGTGGGATGCTTCCCACTTATCCACGTGCCATCCTCCTGTGGCGCGATACCCCTTCGCGATCAATGGCCATGATTAAGACGTTGATGTCGATCTGACGGTGCCGGCAGCCCTCGATCCTACGGCTGCCGCGCTTCTAGAAGAACATCCCCGATCTAACGGCAGGGAGTGCAGGAGCAAGAACAGGGACGAAGACTCCGACGAGCGAGCTTCCCCAGCCTCGCTCCTCCTCCTCCAGCATGAGACGAGGCTACGAGACGGTCCAAGGTGCTCCTGCTGGTGTCCACAAGGTGCTGGCAACTCCAAAAATCCTCGGTGATGGCCGAGGGGCTTGCGCGAGGTCGCCGGAGCTAAGAAGCTCCAAATACCTCCGCCTCCACGAAGATGAGCTCCAGGTGCAAGTTAAGGTACAAGACCTGCAAAAGAAGAGTGAAGGAGTTGGGGGCAAACTGCCCCGACCCCGCAATGGGAAAAAACAACGGAGAATGGCGAAGATGACAGTTGGCCGGAGCTAACACCGGCGAGGGTATCGATTGTGCGAATCGATGGGCGAAAAGCGGGGGTAAAGAGGGGAAATGAATCCTAGAACTAAGGAGAAGAAAATGCGAGAAAAATAAATGGGGGAGAGTGCTGCCTCGATGGCCGGAGCAAGAGGGAGGAGGTACCTCAACGACGACAAGAAGTCGGAGGTGGTGGAACGCCCCTGACGCGTCTTCGACTCTCCTAACGAGCGTGAGATGGAGCTGTCACCTTCGCCTCACTATGGAGCACGAAAGGGTGGAGGAAAAACCAGTCAAATGGGGTTCAAATTTTGAAAATGGATGAAGAGTGGTTTTTGTAGAGTTGACGGATGGGACGCTAAGAACGAGGAACACGAGGCGATGCAGCGGTCCAATCCCCAATATTACATCTGGGCGTGTATCCTTGAAGAATGGGGAGAAAAAGTTGTGAAGACTTCGACATCAAAAGATGCAAGATGAAGACTCGAAAAAACTGGGAAAATGGGACAAAAATTCAATCTGACACACAGCAGGGGGCGGGTCAGAGAGTTGACACACGGTCAACTCTCGGACCCTCCTGGTTGGTCCACGTGGACCTACCACGAAAAACCCTAGAAAAATCTTTATAAATTCGTTTAAAAATAGTAAATGATTTATTTAGTTTGAGGTTATTAAATAAAAAATGTTTATAATTTAATGAAGTATTTTATTATAATTTTTAATTACTTTTATGAGGTATAAAAATACAAGTTACTATTTTAGGCCTATATAGGTATGTTTATCTATGTATTTTAATATTCTATTTTTATTTTGTACATTTAAATTATTTATTTTGTTTCTTATTTTATAAATTTATAAAATATATTTATACACTTAAATATATTTTTACTTTATTTTTATGAAGTGTTTTATATACTTAATAAAATAGAATTATTAATTCTGTAGGTGTATGTATAGGTATTATACCTAGGTATGTTTTATACAAGTATTTTAATTTGTGTTTCTTTTGTATTTTTATTCTGATTTTAATATACACATAAATTATAAATAATATTTACAAAATTATAAAAATATAAAATTATAAAAATAATGAATAAATAATAAAATGAATATTTTAATCTGTGCAAGTATACAATAGGGGTCCAAAACTCAACTTTCAAACCGTAGCTCCGCCAAACGTGAAACCACCATCATTAAATAGATTATTTTTAATTATATACAATTAAAGGTGAGTTTGACGCATTTCGAGTTTTTATTAGGGAGATACATGTCTAGGAAGTTGGGATTCTGAAATTTTATTCAAACCATAACTTTTTATCTTTACATTGTTTTTGATTGAAATCAATTTTATATTTTTATTTATTTAATTATCTACTACTTTCATTTACAAAGTTTCTTTATTTGAGGTATAAAAGTGGAACCAAAAATAGGTCCCAAAATGAATAAAGAATGAACAAAAACAAAGGTATTTTTATTGTATTTAGGCCCTTATCTCCCCCTACTTTATTCCTTGTCGACCTAGTCATCGAGATGCCTAGGTCTCGGGGTTTCGGGTCATAAAATATTTACAATATTTTATTCTTTTTCTTTTCTTTTCTTTATTCTATAATTTTGGCATTAAAAACAATATTTTATGCACAATTTGTACACAAATGCATGGATGCTAAAATGCATGAATTAAGCCTATTTACACGTATTTACTAGGGTTTTTAAAACCAAAATGATAGAATAAAGATGATGAAACGTCGATTCATCATCCCCCTATACTTGCCTTTGCTAGTCCCTAGCAAACACTTATGCAATAAGTGCAGAAAAAGAAAAACAAAGAAAAGAAAAAGAAGAAATGTGGGTTAAATTTAATTATAAAACTTGTCTTCACAAAATCAAAGTTTGGAACTTAAGTCGGACCTTTGGAATTTTAGTGCGGGCGGAACCTTAATGGGAACCGTATTTGAAATCCAACAGTCCCTGAGAATCCCAAAACTCTGCCCAAGTCTCCTCAAGAGCCAGGTCAGAAATATCTCAATTCATACGCAAACCCCTACGACTATGAATCTGACTCGTACAGTGTAAGTGATAGTGGCTCTCCCCAACTAGGATGGCAAAGAAACTGACTTCTACAATATTACAACCCAATGATTCCCCAATCCAACAACTCCCTCCTCGAGGAGCGGGGTATTCCCTTCTAAGTTCAAGTGGCAACCAACTCAAGAGGAGGAGGTGAAGAGAAGGATGGACGGTAGCCAGTGTAGCTACCTATCCTAGGATGCAGGACAAATGTAGTCAAGTCATCCAGCTGCATGCTCACATGATTTGACTTTGAAGCACAAGCTTGCTTATTAACTTTATCTTTTACAGGCATTTTATTTTTGTACATGCCTGTCTCTTTTTTTTAAATACTATATACAACATCATTTACATAATGAGTTTTTCCTCTTGAGCCAGTAGACTATCCCTCTTTTGAAGCTTTATTACAACCCATACTCTCCCGTCTTTAGAATTCCTCATCACTGGATGGGTTGGGGTGCACTTCCCTCCCTAGAAGAGGACAAGTGCTTCCACTTGTGTGTGTCTCATACCGGCAAATCCAATCCCCTCACCACTCCAACTGAGTCGAGCCATGTGAAAGGTGCAGGTGTCCAAGTTAGGTCATTATCAACAAGAGTCGTGCGTGTGCTCCGAAATACTCTACTTAGGTAGTCAAGAATCCATTGAACTAAGTCTCATGATCCTCAAAGAATTAAGTCAACTAGGCCTGAAGTACCTCAAACCCAGTTCCTATAAGGTTCCTATTATTAGGTAGATTTTAAGGTCCAATCAAGCTCCACTCTTCGGATTTTACTTAGACTCGTTCAACTATCAAACTCAATCCGAAAAATGCTCATGCTATGCAATGCGATGCAGAAAATATTTTTGTGATGCAATTTTCAAAGATTTGAACTTTTTATGGATTTTTGGCAAGATGATGCATGTGCATTTTTTTGTATTTTTCAAAGAGATTTTTCAAATGTTTTTGGTATTTTAATTTTTATCAAATGTTTTTGGGATTTTTGAAAACAAAAAGTTTTTGGATAAAAACTAGGGTAAAAGTATTTACACAGGAGTGTTTCTTATATATACAAGAAGTTTACAAGGTAAGTGGTCAATTTTATAGGTATATATAGTGGATTTTAGGTGTAATGTATATATTCCTCAAACTTATTTGAAAAGGTTTTTAAACAATTTTGAAAACTATAGTCCAAACTAATTTTTACAAACAATTTGACAAACATGTACACTCATTTGAAAATCATTTTGCAAAGGTTTTCAAAACGTATAAATAGATTTTTCACATGTTTTTGCAACCATTTTTCAAACCATTTGCAAATCATTTTTCAAACATTTTATTTCTCATAAAGAAAAGAAATTTTTGCAAACAACACAATTTTACAAAGGTTGAAAACATGTAACAAAACATTTTCAAAATAGTTTTCAAAAGATTTTTCACAAAGATTTTCAAACTATTTTTCAAACATTTTGCAAAAAAATATTCACCCGATTTATTAATCAGTAAATACAAAAAGATTTTGAGGAATAATCACATATTTTTATTGAGGTTTTTAATGAATTTTAAAAAAATATTAGCCATATTTATTAAGAAAATACGAAAGTATGAGTTATGGCTAAAGTATATACGCAGTATATATGACCCCCCTATACTTAGCTTGAGCCATGTCCTCATAGATCAGAGAGAAAAAGAGAAGACATAACTCGTACTGAGTCTAGAAAAATCTAAAGAGTATATAAATAAAGAAAGGAATGAACGAATGAGAAGTTGACCATCCCCCCTATACTTAGGATCAAATAATCCTAAGTATAGTGGACTGTACACAAAGTAGGGAGGGTCAAGGGTGGGAATGAACATATCGTACTCAGATTGTATCCCCCTATACTCAGGGTAAGATATTCCTAAGTATAGATAAGAAGAGGAGACAATGGAGAGGATCAAAGAATGGAGAAACCCATGGTGCACACCCCCCTATACTTAGGACAAAGTACGTCCTAATTATAGAAGACTGTCTACAAGGGGCGATACCTTTTGATAGATACAGAAGATAGAAGAGGAAAACAAGAAAAAAAGAAAAGAAGAAAAGATATCAACATATGGAAGAAGATAGAGAAGGATGTACGCATCACTCCCCCTATACATAGGGTAAAAGAAGCCCTAAGTATAGGCAACAATAGGAGTGAAGAGACAAAACGATGAATGAACACTCGGCTCGTCCACCCCCTATACTTAGGACAAAGTAAGTCCTTAGTAAGGCAAACACGAGAATGGGTGGATGAGCAATACAGTAGAGGGACGAAGATGAACAGAAGAGGATATACAGCATAGGTGGATGTACACATGATCAAGAAGGTTGAAAGCGAACCATCTTGCGGGACCGCTGAGGAATAGATCTGGCATGGTGTAGGTCGACATCGGGGTCCACAGTGGAGGGAAGCCGATCAGGGTCGACAGGGTAAAGGCCCTCAGTGGAGTCAAATCGAAAAGGCACGAACTGGTCAATGAAAGTAGTATGGCTAGGTTCGCCCTTGGTGGTCCTATGGTGTGAAGGCGCAGACGGGCAAGTGGAAGAAGCACAACTAGGTCTGGCCTTGGGGGTCTCGCTGATATCAAAGTGGAATGGGACAAACTCATCATCATCGGAAGAAGTGTAATCGGAGTCGTCCTGCGAGGTGTCGTCCAGGTCAAAACCAAAAGGAACAAAATCATCAGTGGAAGAAGTCGAACTATGTTCGTCCTCAAGAATCTCACCCTGATCATCTTTTTCATCAAGAGGCCCGAATTTCTGAAAATAATGGATAGCATCATAACCGACCTCAATCATCATCACTTTAGAGTGACCAGGAACAGACTTATCAATGGAAGTAGTCAAATCAGGTCCGTCCTGTCTAGTCTTAGTATCTGCCCTCCGCTCAATGGTATCAATCACGTAGATCCTGCGGATTTCATCAACACATCGCCACACACCAGAAGGAGGAACTTTGAGGTCCATGCTTTCCGAGTCTTCCCCCTTTTGGATGATTTCTCGAGTCTCATCAGCGGTCAATAAGCAAACTTCTCTCTAATATCATCAGATAGGTCATAGGCCTCGGAGTCAGCTTTAATCGGTGAAGGTGCATCAGGTGCAGGTCTCTGGTCGACTGTGGGTGTGGTGATCAACTCTTCACTCTTGTCAACAAGACAGAAGCGAATCTCTCCTGATCCATAGTCGATAACAGCCCTCACAGAGGTGAGGAATGGTCGTCCCAGGATGATTGGAGAGGGCTCCCCTGAGGAGGTCTCCATGGGCAACATGACAAAGTCAACATGTTAGCTCGTGCCCTGAATCGAAATGACGCCGTTTTCAAGGGTACCCTTCGGCCTCTTTATTGATCCATCAGCAAACTGAACGATCATCCTGGTTTTCTTTAGAGGCCCTAAGTGAAGAGACTGTACCAACGAGAAGGGTAATATGCTAATTGAAGCACCGCTGTCTAGGAGAGTGTGATCACAAGTATAGTCAGAGATGGTGCAAGTGACGAAAGGGGTAGCTGTGTTCTTCTTTCTAGGAATGGGACGGTGTGTGATGGCATGGGCAGTGGCCATGGTCAGAATGTGACGCTCAGATCTGCTCCTCCACTTTCTCTTCTTGGGTAGAGGAGCAGGTAAATTGGTCATGGCCTACCGAAGTGGGGATTGGATGATCTCATGAATAGTGGCCACCACTTCCGGTTTAGTCAACATTTTGTTTGAATTTTTGGACCTCTTCCATACAAGGGAGAAAGTCAGAATCAACATCTACACGAGGCATGCCAAGAGCAGTCTGTACAGCGGCATCCTCAGGGTCAAAGGTGGGACAAGGTGTGAATGAATGTGTGGGTGAATGATCTGGCAGATGGACCTTCTACTTACGGTATAAATCAACCAAGTGTCTCCCAAACTCTTTTGTATTTTTAAAATTTTCTCATTTTTTGTATTTTTGGCGATTGCAAGCTCCCATGATCACCCACAAGGAAATCCGTATCCTCGACGAAAGGAGCATTAATCTGATTATACCTCAAGATAGCAAGATCATCATTCACCGAATTAATGTGCCCTATCATCCGGTTAAAGACAACACTCATGGAGATCGCGGGAGGTGACTCCAACAGGTCAGACTCGGGTGGATGTGAAGGTGGAGGTGGGTAATATACAAGTGGAGGTGGAGGTGGGTAGAAATCCAAGTCATGATACTGTGGCTGAGGCGGGTATGTACAAAAATCAGAAAAAATAGGAGGAGGGTCCTTCTGATAAAAGGGAGGTGGACCGACTGGAGTGAACGAGGGATCCGTAAAGTCTGGATAAAATGCGCTTTAGGGTTCCATCTCGAAAACAAAAGGAATTGATTCGGGGGAGCACGAAGGTCAAGTCAAGAGAGTGAAGAAGAAGGCGCAAATGCGCAGAGAAAATCTGGGACACACACAAAACAATCGCAAACAAAAAATGAAAATAATACAAACCCTCAATTCACCTACTCAACTCGGTAGAGATCGCAAAGAGCAGTCCTTTTATCTTGTCTGTTTTAGAGTCAGGCGAGAAGTCAAAATATTGCACAAACACTTAGGGGCTGAATAGGATTTGGGCACTAACCTTAGTGTGTGCGCGAGCAATGTAAAACGAAGACAATGAGGGTATTACTCGCCCCAAGAAAATATTTTTCTTTTTTGATCTTTTTTTAGGGTCAAGTAATATTAACAGTCCCAATTTTATTTGTTATCACTTTTTTTTATTTTTAGTGAGAATGCACGATCCTATCGGGGATTCAATTCCTTTAAGCACATAGGTGATCAAAATCAGAGGGAGAGTAGGAAAAGCAATGCAAGCGGCAATCGATGATGAATGCTAAAGCGTAAATGCTCACCTTGCCTCCAACACTCTACATGCAAAGATGCTTAGCAGAATTGAAACCTATCTATATGCAAACGCACACAGAAATCGTCCTAAGCAGGCAATTGCTAGCGTGAAGCATCACAAGTCGGTCACCGATCTTCAATCCAGGAGTCCGGTCTAGGCTCACCCCTCCTCCTCTCGACACATCAAGTTCAGGAGCAGTGCTTGGCAGGGTGGGCTCGCAGCACGATGGCTCGAAGATGATGAGGCGACTGTTTTAAAGTTTAAACTAAGTCCAAAGCGCACTATAGGTACATGCACGATATTAAGGTGTTTGGACCTAATTTACTCGATCAAGCAAGCCTAAAAACTAAGGGCTCATTTCATAAAATGTAAAGACAAGAAAACAAAACGTGAAAATGACAAGCGGTAGAAAACCGATGAAAACCGCGGTGAGCCCCCAAGTGTACAAGCACTTGGAAATTGGGCCCGAATGTCCAAGAGTCCAAAGTACCTGTATTATTACAATAAATAGTTGTCTCTCACTCACTCCAAATTACAAAAATGAATACAAAACAAAAAATGCTATAATTAAAGACAGAGCTCGGTCTTCAAAAATCTCTAAGTCTCCTTGGTGCTAGGCTGGCAGACTGTCGCCGGCTTCACGTGGGTGCGTAGGCGCCTAGGGTGGAGCACCTCCCTCGATCCGCGGTACCTCGCATGAAGTCAACAGGAGAGGGGGTTAGACAGCTCAAGCAATATAGCAAAAATAAGGAAAATGAAATAAACACAAAAAGCCGCGAAAACAGACAAATAATCACAAGCACGAACAAAAAGCTGAACTATGCGTTGTTGCTCCCCGACAACGGCGCCATTTGATAACATGGGTTTGGCAAGGGTCTAAGTATCTTACACAAGGCGGAGACAAGAGTCGCTGCGGTGACCACTCACTAAGCCCGTATTAATCAACAATGAACCCACAATATATAAATCAAGCTATGAGAAACAAATGTGGAGTCAAATTTATTTTTAACTCTACAATAATGTGTATAGTGCAAGTATGTGTAGAGTGTCGAACTCAGGGAGCAAGCAGGATAAATCGAGCAAAGGTGCACAAATGTGATAAGTGATCAAGTGTCTACAAGTATGCAAATTTTTGTGGGTTTTTAATTTTCTATATTTTTTATTTTAATTTTTGATTTTATATTTTTATATTTTGGTTTTTAATTTCTGATTTTATACTTTCTTTTTATATTTTATATTTTTATATTTTCTTTTTCAATAATTAAGTATATATACAAGGTAAGAAAGAGATAGATAATGGATTAATAGAAATAGGTAAAAATATTCAAAAATCAGGAAATAAAATGTTTTTGGCTTTTTTATATTTTTCTAATGTTTTTGTGATTTTTCTAGATTTTTCTTAATTTTTTGGTATTTTTAAAGTCAATAATACTGAAAACAGTGAACAAAATAAAAAGCTGAAACTAAAATTGAGAAATAAAATAGGAAATAATAATCAAAATTCTCCAAATTAATTTTAAGAAAATATAATAAAACAAGGAAAATTCGGAGACAAAAATTAGATTTTTATGGTTTTCTAGAATTTTTAAGATTTTTATGAAGGTTTTTAGAGTTTTTAAATTTTTAAGGTTTTTGTTTTGAAATTTTTAATGGATTTTGGATTGAAGATAACAGATACTAAAATACACAAAATATAATTTTTTTGGAATTTTTCAAAAAGTTTTACTTATTTTTATGGATTTTCTAATGCAAACAGTGCTGAAAATGCATGTTTTTTATTTTTAATAAATATTAGAATGCAATAAAGGTGCAAAATAAAAATATGACGTGATAATGTGATGCAACAGCAACTTAATATAATTTTTTGGGAATTTTTGGGGTTTTAGAAATGCATGCAATGAATAGAAAAAACGACAAGAAAATACACACAGGTCACGGGTATATTTGTAAATAGCAAGAAACACAGGGGCCTGCATGTAAAATTCCACAAAAATATACAACTAAATAAAAACTTTAAAGGACCATTAGCAAATACCCCAAAACGTCAGGGTTATGTCTGCAAACACGCCAAGGCCACATACGAAGCACACGCCTAGCAAGGGTGATTTAGTAATTAACAAAAGTCCCAGGGCTATAATGCAAAAACACCAAAAGTTTTATAACTACCAATAAACATTCTGGTACTAGGAATAAATATACAAAGGACCCGGGGTTCCCCTATAAAAATGCCAAGGCACGCGTGACTTGCACGCGCCTGGCGAGGGTCAAAATAGAATATTACAAAACTGTAGGGGGTGATTCGAAAGTTTTCCCAAAAATATAAAATAGCCGAGGAAAGTTTGGAGACTAATCAAATATTACAAAAAATAGCGAGGGTTTCTAAGCAAAATACACATGCCTGGGGCTGATCGGACGGTGGGATGCTTCCCACTTATCCACGTGTCATCCTCCTGTGGCGCAATACCCCTTCGCGATCAATGGCCGCGATTAAGACATTGATGTCGATCTGACGGTGCCGGCGGCCCTCAATCCTACAGCTGCTGCGCTTCCTGAAGAACAACCCCGATCTAACGGCGGGGAGCGCAGGAGCTAGAACAAGGATGAAGGCTCCGACGAGCAAGCTTCCCCGACCTTGCTCCTCCTCCTACGGCATGAGATGAGGCTACGAGACGGTCCAAGGTGCTCCAACAGGTGTCCACGAGGTGCTGGAAACTCCAAAAATCCTTGGTGATGGCCGAGGGGCTCGTGCGAGGTCGCCGGAGCTAAGGAGCTCCAAATACCTCTGCCTCCTCCAAGATGAGCTCCAGGTGCGAGTTAAGGTACATGACCTGCAAAAGAAGAGTGAATGGGCAAAAATGACGGAGAATGGCGAAGATGACAGTAGACCGGAGCTAACTCCGGCGAGGGTATCGATTGTGCGAATCGATGGGCGAAAAGTGGGGGTAAAGAGGGCAAATGAATCCTAGAACTAAGGAGAAGAAAATGAGAGAAAAATAAATGGGGGAGAGTGCTGCCTCGATGGCCGGAGCCAGAGGGAGGAGGTACCTCAACGGTGACAAGAAGCCGAAGGTGGTGGAACACCCCTGACGCGTCTTCGACTCTCCTAACGAGCGTGAGATGGAGCTGTCAGCTTCGCCTCACTGTGGAGCACGAAAGGGTATAGGAAAACCGGTCGAATGGGGTTCAAATTTTGAAAATGGATGAAGGGTGGTTTTTGTAGAGTAGACGTATTGGACTCTAAGAACGAGGAACACGAGGAGATGCAGCGGTCCAATCCCCAATATTACATCTGGGCGTGTATCCTTGAAGAATGGGGAGAAAAAGTTGTGAAAACTTCGACATCAAAAGATGCAAGATGAAGCCTCGAAAAATTTGGGAAAATGGGACAAAAACGCAATCTGACACACAGCAGGGGGCGGGTCAGAGAGTTGACCCGCGGTCAACTCTCGGACCCTCCTGGTTGGTCCACGTGGACCAACCAGGAAAAATACTAGAAAAATCTTTATAATTTCATTTAAAAATAGTAAACGATTTATTTATTTTTAGGTTATTAAATAAAAAATGTTTATAATTTAATGAAGTATTTTATTATAATTTTTAATTATTTTTATGAGGTATAAAAATACAGGTTACTATTTTAGGCCTATATAAGTATGTTTATCTATGTATTTTAATATTCTATTTTTATTTTATATATTTAATTTATTTATTTTTGTTTATTATTTTATAAATTTATAAAGTATATTTATACACTTAAATATATTTTTACTTTATTTATATGAAGTATTTTATACACTTAATAAAATTGAATTATTAATTCTGTAGGTGTATGTATAGGTATTATACCTAGGTATGTTTTATACAAGTATTTTAATTTGTGTTTCTTTTGTATTTTTATTCTAATTTTAATATACACATAAATTATAAAAAAATATTTAAAAAATTATAAAAATATAAAATTATAAAAATAATGAATAAATAATAAAATGAATATTTTAATCTGTGCAAGTATACAATAGGGGTCCAAAACTCAACTTTCAAACCGTAGCTCCGCCAAATGCGAAACCACCGTCATTAAATAGATTATTTTTAATTATATACAATTAAAGTGAGTTTGACACATTTAGAGTTTTTATTAGGGAGAAACAGGTCTGGGAAGTTGGAATTCTGGAATTTTATTCAGACCATAACTTTTTATATGTACATTGTTTTTTATTGAAATTAATTTTGTATTTTTATTTATTTAATTATCTACAACTTTCATTAACAAAGTTTCTTTATTTGAGGTATAAAAAGTGGAACCAGAAATAGGTCCCAAAATGAATAAAGAATGACAAAAACAAAGGTATTTTTATTGTATTTCGGCCCTTATCTCCCCCTACTTTATTCCTTGTCGACCTAGTTATCGAGATGCCTAGGTCTCGGGGTTTCGGGTCATAAAATATTTACAATATTTTATCCTTTTTCTTTTCTTTTCTTTATTCTATAATTTTGGCATTAAAAACAATATTTTATGCACAATTCGTACACAAATGCATGGATGCTAAAATGCCTGAATTGAGCCTATTTACACGCATTTACTAGGGATTTTAAGGCCAAAATGATAGAATAAAGAAGATGAAATGTCGATTCATCAGTGGTCAAATGAGGAATAAAACTGTTAAAAGTGAAAAAGGCATAAAGTGTGCGGGACTGATCTTTGAACTTAGCTAAATCAAGCAAACACCGAACAATTGTAGGTTCACAACTCAATACAAGTGAAGCCGTAAGTGTTCCTCTATTTTTTATCTTTTCAATTTTATTTTTGTTTTGCAGGTAAGATCTTACAATGAGTCCTTATGATCTCTAACCCTATAGGAGTGTGTGTACTGCCAGGCAAGTGCTTCATACTTCTTCCACCTCCTTTGTAACATGTGATCTGCGCACTAAAAGGTCTTTTATCTTGTGCCTGAGGGCCACCCAACCAAATAACAAGAGAGGAATACAATAAGAGAAACCACTACTTCGGACCTCGCTCGCAACGGAATCACCTGTGAGCGTGCAAGGACCTACTTGGACGCAAACCAATGAGACAGACACACCCATGAGGGCATGGCCTACGCTCAGTACTTCAGACCAAGTCGGATACTCCACACAAGGTAGGAACACCATGCTCGACTAGGCCTATTTGGTCACGTACGATAGAAGCACCAATACTTCGCTGTCCCAGGTGATAATCAAAGCACCACAGATTGGGATTTGGGCTCTATTCCTTATGGGTCGCGACTCACTCGGTCTAAAATGTACATAAAAACAATGAAGGCTTTCTGAACCCCAAATAATGATGTCCACTATTATTTTTATTAAGGTCAGAGTTTTATTAGGAGTCCTCTTGTTTTAATTATTGGGTTTCCATTTTTTGAGTATTTTTCAGAGCAAGCTACCTAACGATTTTTTTGTATTTTACATTAATTATAAGTGATATAAACACATGGGGAGAGGATGTAAAAACCATGCAAGTTGACACTAAGATGGAAATCTCGCCTTAGTGACTAATGATGCATGTAGAGTTAGAATTACTTACAGTACTTCCCAGCTCTCTCCATGCGGGATGCAAAACTAACTTGAAATATTTAAACTATATGGCGATATGCAAAAGCTAGAACACATCCTAAATAGTGGCTGCTATTATCGGGAAGAACCAAATGCTAATTATTCAGAAATGAGATCCAAATTCTGGTTTTGGAAGTGCATCAGTGCTCGCTACAACGGGTCTGCAAGAGCTGTATAACACTTCTCTCGATACTCGATCTCAAGTGCAAATAATAAACAATTATTTTTAACTAAGTCCAAGCGTGTATCACTATAGGTACATGCAATGTAGTTAGGTCTTTAGACTTAGATACCGAGTCAAGAAACCTAATGTCTACGGGATCACTCACATAAAACAGATATAAACAAAGGCAGAAATCTCAAAATGTGAGAAGCAAAATAAAAGAAAGGTGGGAAAACATGAATTACTACGACGAGGCCCCGTGGTGAACAATCACCGGGCACTAGACATCGCTAAGTGTGGAGTAGTGTCCAAATCAATTACAAATTAATTTACATCAATAAATCACTCTCCCCATAGAAATGAAAATAAAAACTAAGACATGATGATCTTCTCTTCTCCTTGCTCCTCTCTCCTGCTCTCTCATGGATGGCTCATAAGAGAAGGTCAACCTCCGCTTCTCTTGGGTGTGCCCACCTCCTAAGAGGTAGCCGTCGCTAAGCGGTCCCTCACAAGAAAGATCAACAAGAAAACAAGGATTAGAATAGTCAAATAATTATCAAAACAAAATAAGCAGAAAATAAAGTAAGAATAATATGCAGTTATATACAAATTATGCTACAATCCATTACTCCCTAGCAACAGTGCCATTTGAAATACCGCAGATATGATCCCAAGAGGGAGGTCGCATGTGTCACACAAGGCGGACGCACAGTCATCGAAGTGACCACTCTTGAAGACAAAGTACAATAAATCAACAATCAACCCACACAATATAATAAAGAAAGAATAAATAGGTGTGAATCAAAATTATAAACCCTACAGATAAATGTGTATAGTGACAAGTAAAGTAGTGTGTCGAACAAAAGGAACACACGTAGTAGCCCATAATATTATTTATAAATAAATAATGAATAAATAATATATGTATAAATGTATATAGATATGCACACTATTTACCTAGATTTTTGTAGGTTTTAAAATATGTTATATATTTTTTTTAAATTTTTAGTTATATATATTGTCTTTAAAATAATTATACAATATTTAGAATAATAAATAGTATTATAGATTGTATATTAATATATATATATATATATATATATATATATATAAAATACACTATGGGATAATATACTTATAAATACAGGTAAAAATAGTTAAAATAGCAAAATAAAATGTTTTCGTGTTTTTTTTAAAATTCACTATTTATTATGATTTTTCAAGTATTTTGTTTGCAAATTTTAGGTATTTTAAAGTAAAAAATATCCCAAAACAGGGAGTAAGTAAATTGGACGACTTGATTTGGGGTTTAAAATAGTAAAAAAGCCTCAAAATCTTTCCAAATCAAATTTATAAATATACTAATATATATATATATAATTACAAAATAAGGGGAAATGTGGTTGCTTCTTCCTATGATTCTCGATGACTCCGACGAGTTTTCTTCGATCTGACGATTTCCAGATGTTGTTGGGGCCCTTCGCAGGTGCCGGTAGCCTCCGTTAAGGTTAAGATGCTTCGAATAAAGACCTAGGGGTCTTTCATGCCACAGGTATCCTAGAGGATCTCTAGGGCTCGATTGGGTTCTAGATAGGTCTTCGAAGAAGTCAACCTACACCAAACAATTAAGCGGCTCGAGGCGAATACCTCGGCCCAAAAGTTATAGCCAGAAGCTGCATGGATGTGTGAGGCAGTGGAGATCCGACGAAGCAGAGAAAGATGAGCTTAAAGTCCCTTGATTCGTGTACTAATCGTAAGGGGCTTTTGTGGGCAAAATACAGAGAACACGTCAAGGAACGAAGTGAGGGGATCAATGGGTCGAAATGGGGGGTTGTTCTATGATGAAATCAACCTCGAGCTCGAGCTCCAGGTTTCTGAACAGATCTGATTTAAGCCTAAAAGCACTAATTAAACCTAAACTAGAGACTAGAATCTAAGTTACACGAAGGATATTACCTAAAATAGTAGGAAAGGGGGCCTCTATCTGTAGAATGGCCTAGAAGCAGAACCACTGTGCAGGGTTCTAGCGATGGCAGGATCTCCTCCGTTAGACCTCCTCCTTGCTGTAGCTCGACATCACCGGCTTCCTATCACCAAGCCACGATCCTATGAACGAACTAAGGGTTAAGAAACATTCCAGAGGGATCAAAAAATAAAAAGGGGCGATGGAGTTATATTTAGAGATGAATTTTTTGGTGAGTTTTTAGGGAAGATTTCATGATTGGGGGTGGTGGTAGGTGAAGATGGAGTGGCTGACGAGGAAGAAGATCGTGCAGGCTACAGGGTAGTGGGAGGCTCGAGGCGAAAGGAGGAAGGATGGAGGCATGACAATTCAGCGAAGGAGGGCACATGTGACTTCTGATAAGAATCAGAAGCGGTTGGGGTATAGTTGACCTAGGGTCAAGGAATGGAGGTCCCTGATTGGTCCACGTGGACCAATCATGAAAAAGAGAATTTAAAAGTCTTGTAATATCAAAAATATTTAATGAATACATTAATTGAAATTTTTGTTATAAAATACAAAAAGTTTATTATTTCATGTAGAATTTTAATCGGATTTTTATTTATTTTTACAAGTTAATTTATTATATGTTACTTTTTAGGGGTATAAACATATGTATATTTACCTATGTTTTTGCTATTTTATTTTAGTTTGCATTTTTGTTTTATTATTTTATTTTCGTAATTTATGTATTTATAACTTTTTTATATGCATAAATATATTTTTTTTATATTTTTTGATGTATTTTGTATACTTAAATAAATAAATATAATAATACATAGGTATAGTTATTGCATATTCATCTCTGTATTTTATGTACTATTTTATTTTTATTTTTTCTTTATGGTTTTATTCTATTCTAAATATGTATATATATTATAAAAAATATTTACAAAATTAAAAAAATATAAAATTGTTAAAATTATAAAGAATAAATAAAGTAATATTTTATTCGGGTAAACTATACAATAGGGGTCCAAAACTTAACTTTTGCATCTTAACTCCAAATTAAATGAAACCACCTTCATTAAAAATCTTATAAAAAGTTATATATAATTAAAGGTAATTTTGGCACATTTTGAGTTCATAAGGAGGGGATACATGTTTGGGAAATCTGGATTTTAAATTATTATTCTGAGTATAAAATGTAAACTGTGCATTATTTTTTGGTGAAATCAATTTTGTATTTTTCTAAAGATTTTTATTTACAAGTTTCTTGCACAAAGTTTATTGATTTGATGTGTAATTAATAAATAATAAAAAGATCCCAAAGGTAATTATTGGCCTATTTTTCGACTGTATTTTCTGTATAAATCGCCTCCCTATCTCCCCCTACTTTATTTCTTGTCGACTACGTCATCATGATGACTGTCTCGGGGGCTAGGGTCACTCAACACCTATGGTGTCTCATTTCCTTTTTTTTTTCTTCCTTTATTATTTTATTTTGGACTTAAATACAATAAATGTACAATATTTTATACAATATTTTGTACAATTATCGGGTGTTTATTTTGACAAATTAATGATATATACGAGCATTTAGCTAGGGTTTAAAAGCCAAAATGAAAGATTAATTGTGATGAAAGGGAGATTCATAAAACATCATCTAGATTTCCTGAGATCCGTCAGATCAACTTAGTATATCAGCACCATCTGTTGCTCATCGCTTAAGAAAACCACATTCTTTGCATGTACATGAGAGATACTTTTGGCATTTTTTCATAACATAACCCGCACATTATTGCATTCATGAATGTGCTTCTACAGGGTGCTACACGTGCACAACACGTGTAACATTGGAGATTTTGCACGATGACCCTTGAAATATTTTATTTAATTTGCAGGTACAACCCTCCATAGAAGCACGTGCACAACACACATTGTTTCTAAGAACTTTTACGCATGTGGCCTCCTCCATTTTATATTTTCACACGCACCCAATAAATTCCCATATATTACATACATAGTACCTCTATACAATATATTATATAATACTAACAAAATTCGTATAAAATAATATACCTAATATAAAAATAAAATAAACATACTCACTAATGCATAAATATATATTATATACTATAGAAAAAATATTTTGAAAATTAAAAGGCTAATTCCTGGAACAATTTATCAAGATGGAAAAGAATAAGAAAGCTCACCTTTATTCGACTTTTAGTTAGCATTTTTTGGATGCGGCGAAAGCAGTTCCGCGATGGCGCACTCAATCAGCAAAGGAAGAACACGTAACTAAAGCGCTCCAACCAAAGGGGCGCTAAGCGTACACAACTTATTGATTTCGTTGGATTGGAAAGGAGGGTGCCAGGTCCCCCAGTAGAAAGGTGGTCCCCCTAGTGCACTCAACTCGGCACTTTTCATAGACGTCGGTTTTTGCATCGCTTTCGTCAACCGCTATCTAGTTGGTCAATGAAATAGGAAGAAAGTCGACGTCAACTAGATATCCGGGCCGGGGGAGTCCTTGCCATCAAAAAGTTGATATTTTTCATAAATTTAAAACAAAATACAAAAATATAACAAATTTCTAAAATACATAAAAATACCTAAAAATTCAATAAAAATCATACATACTACATTTTACTATATTCTAAATAGAAAAAGAAAATTTAAATAAAAATGAAATATTAAAACACTTAAAAATATAAAATACATCAGAACTTCCAAAAATCAAAACTATTTCATAAAAAATCCTAAAAATATGTATAATACCTTATTTTAAAGGTAATTTCCTATAATATACAATATAAATAAAATCAAACTATTTTGATACTATTTACTATTAGCAAAGTCTAAATACTTCCTTATTTTGTATAAAAATCTTGTTTTCACTTTAAAAACCAATGTAAAAATCAGAATAAATTATAAAAAGTACCTAAAAATAATTTAAAATAGTAAAACAAATATAAAACAAAAAACATTAAAAGATAAAATCAAATACAAAATATAAAACCAATACCTATACTTCTTATATATATAACAACTCTAAAAACAATACAAAACAATTAAAACTAAATAAAAATGCTAAAATCAATTAAAAATCATAAAAAAAGAAAATCCTAAACTATATATAGCTCTACCTAATCTATTGTACTTTCCATAGTTTGCCTTCCCGAGTTCGACACTCTCGTACTTACCATATACACAAGTTTTGGAGTATAAATAAAATTAATAAAATCTTTTTCTAGTGATTCATCTGATCAACACAACGATGATGTTCTGTATTTTTATAACAACAGATCGAGCGTGTATTACTTTCCTTCTCATTCCTTCACCAACAGCCTCCTCCACGTCAGCCTCACCTGGTGACCCAATTTCCGTCTAAGAGCACTGTTCCGCCTAGACATTCTTCAACCTCTCCCCCCTCTATTTAAGGATTCCCTCCTCCCTCTAGCTTGTCTATTCTCCATTACCTCCACCTTCGGTCTAGGAATTTCAAGAGAGAGAGACGAGAGAGTGACAGTCTTGAGGCCCTCATCATCTAGCTAGATCAAGAGGGAGAGGTGTCGAGATCTAACACCAGCATGAGAACATCTTCGTTGTGAGAATCCACCGAGCTTCACCCTCGCATTGAGGCCACAACCTCGGAGCGCCATCTCCGATCCCAGGAGATTAACACCATTCGCTTCCTGTCCAGGTAGATCTTCTTCCGATCTCTTCCTTCTCTATTTCTATTTCTACATATTCCTCCTCTAGTTCTCTTCTCAATTTCTCCCTTCTCTGCTGCTTCTCACCCATTTTTCTCTGAAATCCAAGCCAAATCCATGTCTTATCTGATCACTTCATCTCGCTCTTCTTCATTTCTCCATGAATTCCTCCATAATCTCACCATCTTATATCCATTTGGATTGAGATTCTGATCCTCTCCTCTGTCTCACAAAGGATCAATCCATTCACAATCATTTCTCTATTACATGTAACATCTAGTCTATGTTATGTTCCTCGAGCGTTATAGCTCTTCTTGCAGGTTGAGGGGACAAAGCTCCAACACCTGGAAGTTATCCATCTCCTGGAAATCGAGATCTCTATCTGAGATCGAACTCCACCTAGAGGCGAAGTACAAACCTGGAGAAAAGCACAACCTTGAGCATTAAGGATCATCATAAATGAAGTATCACATGCCTGATCTGAGCATCAAAACTATAGAGTTGAGGATGATCCATCGAGCAATGATTTGTCAGAGAGAGTTACCTCATTTGCAATCAGATCTACTACTAGAATGAGGCATAATAAACTACACCTCGAAACACATTGCATGGGATTCTTCACGACCAAAAGTACATGGATTTGAATAACATCGAAAAGAGCACCATAGCATACATTAACATCCTCGATCTTCACCCTCTCGAGGAATACCAAAGTGGGAGAAGCAACGAAAACATTCACGGAAAGCAAGTCAAGCGAGATCACCAGCTAGAGCACCTAATTCAAGATCCACAACTGCGAGACTCGAAGATTCGAAGTCCACTACCTGGAACCTGTCAAAAATTGGGGAAGAACGAGGATCATTCTAGATCCAATAGATAGCGTTGGATGAGTTCAACGGAGAGAATTGTAGCCATCTAATGAATCACTATCATAGTCGTACGATCAGGACTCCTTTGAAATATCTGGACCATCCGCCGACACACTGCTTAAGCCTGCATGTGCTCAGTAGGGGTGTCAAAAAATTCTCAAGTTCGATATTCACTCAAATTCGGCTCGCTAAAAGTTCGATTCAAATTCTGTTCGAAAATAAACGAACCGAACCTGAACACAAGTTCATGCTCGATTAAATAACGAATCGAACCTTAAAATGCTTTGTTCACTCAGGTTCAATTCGTTAAAAGTTCGATAAGCACACACACATACATACATATGCATATTTGCACATCCTTATCCTCGTAAGTGGATTTTATTTTGAGATAAGTGGATTTTTCCCAAGATAAGTGGACTTTGCCTGGAGATAAGTGAATATTTACGGGATAAATAGGTTTTTTCTCGATATAAATTGTCCCAAAGTAAATAGTTACATCATGGCTACAACATCCATCATCTATGTGTCTAGTACTTTTCCCTTCTTTATCCTCAAATGAACAGAACAAGTATAATCTTACTTATCGCTTATTCTGACATTATTCCTTATCCTCATCTGAACGGATATAAAAATATATTATAATTATACTTTTTTTAAAGTGATGGATTCTTATAAATCTAGATTTATCAAAAGATGAAGAAGAGTAAGATAATAAAAAACTGAATGAGTATCTAATTATAGACACACACACACGCACACACACACACACACATTTCCATTTCTTTTCTTTCACCCCTATCATTAGAATATTCTAAAGTTCGATATTCTCTTAGGTTTGATTCTATTAAATAGAGGTTTGACATGGATTCAGTATGAAACTAAACAAACCAAACCTAAACACAAGTTTAGGCTAGATTAAATACACGAACCGAACCTGAAAAATGTATGTTCGCTCAGGTTCGGTCCGTTTACACCCTCCGTATTCAGCACTTGTGCCGAAGATATTTGTGGGATAATTTATGATTGCACCCTTGAACCTTATGGTTATTACTAAAATGTACATGTTGATCTGCAAAACTTGAGCACACATGTGCTTCATTGATTTTTCTTCGCACACGCCCATGAAACACTTGTGAATTAAAATCAAGTCCTATTGAAGGACCAACACATGACCCCTCATGTGAACTCTAGTGAATAGAGTTCACATGAAATTAACCAACACGTGACCCCTCATTTGAACTTCATTACATATATTTTACTATTTTCTGAGTAGTAACGAAAAGGAAATTAAAAATAAAATATTAAAACCCTTAAAAATATAAAATGCACCAAAACTTATAAAAATCACAACTAATTCATACAAAATCACAAGTATGTACAATACCTTGTTTGAAAGGTAGTCTCTCATTCTTTACAGTAAAAATAAAATCAAATAATTTTCTTACTGTTTTGTATTCTAATATACAAAATACTTTACTGTTTCGTATACCAATATTATTATCAACTTTAGAAACCTTTAAAAACTAAAGGAACTTTTAAAAATTACTTAAAAATACCTAAAAACAATAAAATAAATACAAAATATAAAAAATATAAAAATGTAAAATCAACTACAAAAGGTAAAATCTATACTAATATTTCTTTACAGTATATAAAACAAATAAAAACAATGCAAAGCATTAAATCAAACTAAAAATCTAAAACTCAATTAAAAAATCAATAAAAATCATAGAAACCCTATACCTTAGATTACTCCACCAATTTACCCTAGTTTCTATAGTTTGTCTCCTTGAGTTCAACAGACTCGTACTTACTAATCGACCTAGAATTCCGAGACGATCGTGAAAGTGATCCACATAGGGCGGGACCTACAATGTCACTGAGGTGATTGCTCATAAACATCGATTAAATCAAAAATCAACCCACGATAGAATAGTCAAACAATGAAATATAGAGCAGGTTAAAATTTATTATAACCAAGATAAAAGTGTATAGTGCACAAGTATTTTAGGTGTCGAACCAGAGAGAGCTATAGGGGATAGGCAAATAATTATTGTATACGAGAAGAAAAAACAAATTTCCTTTGTATTTTAAATGTTTTGATTTTTTGTGGATTTTTAATAATATTATTTTTTATGATTTTTAATTTAATATCATTTTTAGTTATTTTATTTTTATTTTTATTTTATATTTTTCTAGTCTTTTAATTTCATTTTTCTTTTAATTATATAAAAAGTAATATATAACTATATATATAATATTAAGTACAGTAGAGGGAATATATAAAATATATAATAAATATATAAAAATAAAAAAAAGTACAAATGAGAAAAGACCTTTTTATTTTTTAAAGGAGATATATTAAGGGTATTTACAATAAATAATAATAATATCAACTATATATGACTACATATATGTATAGAATACACTGTAAGGTATTCTTATTATAAATATAGCTATTTATAGTCAAAATATACAAAATAAAACATTTTTTGGTATTTTTGAGGATTGTTGCAAATTTTTAAGTATTTTTAAAATTCAAAATACTCCAAATTAGAGAGTTAATAATTAAGGAATATTTACAAATTAATCTATTTTTTTGGATTTTTAATGATAAAGAAAATAAAAGGATAAAATACAAGGGAAAAAAGGTCAATATGTACAATATGCAATAGGGGCCCAAAACCCAAGTTTTGCATACGATCTCCGATTTTAATGAAATTGATCTCATTTTGAAGGTCTTTGAATGTATATTACTTTAAAAGTAAGTAGACCTAAATCGAATACTGTATGAGAGAGATATGTGTATTTTAAGGCTCCTATTTTCAAACTTGGACTTGGGTTTTATTGGTCAATTTTACAAGTTAGTATTTTCTAATATTTTCCCATAATTAGTGTTAGTAATATATACACTATAGAGTTGAATTTATTGGATTATAGTTAGTATAAAATATATACAAATATGGTATTTATAGGTGATTTTTACAAGTGAATTTGACTTCTTATTTAATGAAAATATGAATTCTAAAATCCAAATATTATTTATGTATGCATGAATGTTGATTATGCAATATAAGTGGAAATATGCAGCTAATTACTCGGGAACAAAGCTCTAATTCATCTCTACCTGAGTACTGACTTCTTGGCGAGTATGTGTGGATTACGAACTATTGAATCATGCGACCAAGAAGGACCACTTCCAGCTACTATTTATTGATCATATTATCAAGAGATTAGATGGGAATGGCCATTTTAGCTTTCTTGATGGGTACTCGGATATAATCAGGTGGCCATTGCACCTGAAGACCAAGAAAAGACATCGTTCACATGTCCATTTGGAATGTATGCTTTTAGACGGATGCCCTTTGGATTATGTAATGCTCTTGCTACATTCTAGAGGTGCATGCTTTTGATCTTTGCAGACATGGTGGGCGATATTTAGAGGTCTTCATGGATGATTTTTTGGTTTATGGCTATAATTTCGATTCTTGTCTTTCTAGCCTAGACCGCACTCTTCAGAGGTGCGTTGAGGTTAACCTCATTCTTTCTTAGGAGAAGAGTCATTTTATGACGACTCAGGGGACGGTCCTCGGTCATATCATCTCTAATAAGGGCATGGAGGTCGATCCGACCGAGGTGGATATCATCAAGAAGCTCGACCCGCCGTCCAATCTGAAGCAATTATGGTCTTTTCTGGGGCATGTCGGTTTCTACTGACGTTTTATTCTATAGTAAGATTTCCCGGCCATTATCTGATCTTCTAGTGAAATACACCGAGTTTATTGTTAATGATAAGTGTCTTTTAGCTTTTACGATTCTCAAGAATATGGTTGTAGAGGCTCTTGTCCTTCAGCCACTTGATTGGTCTCTTCCATTCGAGATCGTGACGGATGCCTTCGATTTTATCGTTGGGTTGTTTTAGGATAGAGGAGGGATGGCCTTCCATATGCCACACACTACACTAGCAAGACTTTGGATTCTGCCAGCGAAATTACACCATTACTAAAAAGAAATGCTAACTATAGTATTTGCCTTAGATAAATTTAAATCGCACATTTTAGGATCTAAGGTTACCATCTTCACTAACCACACCGCCATTATGTACCTTATGGATAAGAAGTATTCCAAGCCACGCCTTACCAGATGGACCCTTGTACTCCAGGAGTTCGATATTGAGATTAAGGATAAGCTTGGAGTCAAGAATGTGGTGGCGGATCCCCTCTCCTGATTAGAGCTACTCGAGACTTCTGAGTTTGATACACCTATCACTGAGACTTTTCCATATGAAGCTATTCTTGTTGTCGCCTCACTCACATAATATGCCGACATTGTGAACTTTCTTGTTTCCAAGAAAATCCCACAAGGTTGATCCAGGCAGAGACTTGAGACTTTCCTAACAAAGTTAAGTCTTAGCATTGGGAGGATCCGATCCTTTATCATGAAGGAGCAGATTGTGTCTGGCGTCAGTGTATTTTTCAGGAGGAATACCATAGTATCCTCACATATTGTCATAAATTAGAAGCTGGAGGACACCATTCAGGAATAGGACACACAAAAAATGCTTTAATCCGGTCTTTGGTGGCCTACTCTCGTTGAGGATGCTCATGCGTTCGCGAAGAGATGTACTAACTATTAGAGGATGGGCACTTGTGGACATAGAGATGTGATGTTGATGCAACCGATTCACTTCTGTGAGGTTTTCGAGGCATGGGGTATGGGCCTGTTCGCTAAGAGTCCGGGATTCGAGTACATTCTGTTGGCTATAGATTATGTGAGTCATTGGGTTGAGGCTATTTCTACCTGAGCCACTGATGCAAACACAGATTGCAAGTTCCTGAGAAAGCATATCATTTCACGGTTTGGGGTCCCTTGAGTTCTTATATCTCAGACGTGGGTAGCTACTTCATCAATGACAAGGTAAGGGCACTTGCTAGCGAGTTCGGTATCGACCATCGTGTTGCTACTCCGTATAATCCTCAGACGAATGGTATAGCCGAGGTTTTGAATAGGGAGGTTAAGACGATCTTGCAGAAGGTTGTTTGCCCAGACTGAAATGATTGGTCACAGCTTTTGGACTCGGTTCTTTGGGCCTATAGAACATCCATCAAGACACCATTGGATACTGATGAATCTCCATTTCATCACCTTTATTCTATCATTTTGGCCTTAAAAACCCAAGCTAATGCATGTAAATATCATCAATTTGTAAAAAATAGCATTCATAATTTGTTGCAATAATTATGTAAATAATACTGTTTTTAATGTCAAAATTATATAATAAAGGAAAGAAAAGAAAAAGAATAAAATATCAAATATATTTTATGACCCTAAACCCCGACACCAAGTCAAGAATTGAGTTGGTCGACAAGGAATACAATAGGAGATAAAGGCAAAAAATAGAATAAAAACCCAATTCTTTTATTCTTTATTTATTCATTTTGACACCTATTTTATTCTTCGTTATTTATTCATCAAATAAAAAACTTTGTACATGAAAGTTGTAGATAATAATGTAAATAAAAATTCAAAATTGAGTTTGTATAAAGATAATACACAATGTTCATTTTATATACAAAATTAAAAGCCAAAATCCCAACTTCACAGACCCATGTCTTTCAAATAAAAACTCAAAACATATGAAAATCAACTCTAATTGTATATAACTTTTCACAAGCTATTTAATGGTGATGGTTTTATATTTCTGGGAGTTACTGTGTGAAAGTTAGGTTTTTGACCCTCATTGCAAATTATACTGATTTAAGTATTCTTTATATTCATCAGTCATTATTTTCACAAATGTATTTTTTTGTAATTTTGTAATTATTATCTATAACATATGTGCATATTGAAACTAAAAAAAACCAAAAAGAACAAATAAAATAAAATAAGTCTATAAGAAAACATAGGCAAAATACCTATGTTGTACCTGTATATAAATAAAAGGGAAACCCTATTATTTTTTTATTAAATTATATTTTTATAATATTAGGAATATTATCTATATTCGATTAAAAATATAAAATCAATCTAAAACTAATAAAATACATTAAAATAAAAAGGGTGTATATAAAACACATGTAAAATATCTATAAATAAACATATAAACTATACATACCTATTTACTTATGTGTACAAATTACATCATAAAGATATAACTAAAAATATTTATACTCATAAAAATAAGTTGTAAATAAATAAAATAGAAGAATAAAATAATAAAATAAAATATACAAAATAAAAATAAAAATGTACAAAAAATAGGCAAAAATATCTATAAATACACTGATAAAAATTAACTACTAATGAAATACAATAAAAAAATAAATTAAAAATCATAATAAAATACTACATTAAATAATAAACAATTTTTAATTTATATACAAAAAATAACAAGATCGTTTACTATATTAAATAAGTAAAATACTGATAATATTAGTATTTTATCGTGTAGCGAGCCGACACGGCCCAATAGGATCTCGTCAAAAGTTGATTGCCGGTCAACCCTCCCACCAGCTCCATAATAGATGCGACCTGTCCAATCCCCGAGTTTCTGCCCTTTTTCCCGGCCGCTCCATCCATCCATCGCGGTCGATCCCTTCTTATGAAATGATTATTGATCATTGTATATACACGCCATACTCTCCGGTATATACGCCCGATCTCGCCCATTCGTCCGGTCAATAAGGGTGCGTCACGATGTCTATAAATAATGAACCTCCTCTTGCCTTCCAAGGTTGGCCATTAATCCGAGTCTTGGAGCCTTGCTTCCTCATCTACAAAGCTTCCTTATGACAGAAGGAGTTTCTTGGTGGCTAGAACCAGCTCTGGGAGGACGGAGGTGCACCCACGGTCGCCCTCGTCGGCGACCCTGCTCCCTGATCACTGATAACACGAAAATCCGAGCGACTAAGGTAATCAGGTATATCTAAGATGGTCGTCGCGACCTCAGCCACTCGATCGTGTCGATCAAGAAAAATAGACCACCAATAAAATGAAAATCAACTCGAAAACACGGTAGCGGACTTGCTATTAATTTAACCTGATATAGCGACCAGGGTCGAACACAAGGAGCACGGGTTGGCCTTGCGGCCTATGAAGTAGTCAAAAAGGAAATGAAATAAAAGAATAATGTATTTTTGGTGGTTTTTAATTATTTTATTTTTTTTGGATTTTTAGTTAATTAAGAAAATAATAAAAACAAGAAAACAACACACTTCAACAATTTATTTAATGCACTAAAAATCAACCAAAAATTCTAACAAAAATATTTTTATGTGTTTTATATTTTTACTGTTTTTGGTGAATTTTTGGGATTTTTCTGATATTTATTTAATTTTCTAAAAACAAAACAAGGACTGAAACTATAGGTACTGTCCAGCCGAGCTAAAAGGACCTAGATAAAATATCTAGAAGCCCAATTTAGCTGGGAGGTAATTTTCCTGTATAGAGAATAAAACAAGGAAAATTTAGGCACCTAGATTATTATTTTTGGATTTTTAATTTATTTATTAGAATTTTTGTAAGTTTTTAAGTGTTCTTCAATTTTTAGGTGTTTTAAGCAATGAAAAATAGCCAAAATTGGCTAGAAAATCAAGCAAGCATAAACAAAGTAATTTTTTGTAATTTTTAAATGAATTTTAATATTTTTTTTATGATTTTTCAAACTAGACAGTGAAGAAAATTGATGTTTTTGAATTTTTAAAAATATCAAATCAACAAAGAAATGTCTCCAAAAATCCTCAAAAATTTTACACTATGGCAGGAGCCATGTGTCCAATTTTCGTTGGATTTGGAGGTGATTTGCTATTTTATTCAAAAATAAAAAGAGGGCACTGTGCAAAGGGACCTATGTGCAAATACCCGGAGTTCTGGGGGGTCTGGTGCAAATAACCCAGGTAAACACGTGCGTCGCACACGCCTGAGGCACTCAGGGACCTAAATGTAAGGAAAATAAGTTCCGAGGGCTATTTGGTAACAGGTACCAAAAGCCCAGGGACTTATCTGCAAAATACCCAACAATATACGCACATGCACAATAAATTCACGCACAGGGGTATAAAAGCAATATTCCAAAACTATTCATTCATTAAGTAACATCCAGAACTATAAGGGCATATAATGCAAATAACCCAGAAAACCACGTGACGAAGCGCGTGTCACATCACACACAGGGGCATAAATGCAAAGTAAATGAAATGTAGGGTCCTCTATGTAAATATCCCAAAAACTAAACAACTACCTAAAATATTTACAGGACTAAACACTAAAGACCAAACAAGCGGGGGCCTAAGTAATATTTACCCCTTTCTTAATGGAGCCGCTGGATGGATGCCACGTGTAGCATCTGACGGTGGCGGACGACGGGCGCTCCACAGCTGAGCTCCTCGGGCGAATCCGATGGCGGGGGTTTCGTCACGTGTTGGATCGAACGGGTGAGGGTATCAGTGGCTAACCCTCGCGCATCGGGCGGCTGGGATCAGTCCTCATCTGATCTGACGGTGGCTGGACCTCCTCAAGCGGACGGACGAGATGGAAACTGGAGGTCGAGGACGATCGAACGGTCGGGGAAGATCGAGGAAGAACAGCTCGTCGGCGAAGTTCGCCGGCCCAAGGTGCACGCTCCTGACCTCCCCTGCTGCTCGTGAGGATCGGAGAAGCTCCGGTGTTGCGCTCCGCAGCTGCTGGTGTCCTCCGATGGCCCAGCCGAGCTCTGGGGAGCTCCAGCGAGGTCGGCGGAGGTGAAGCTCCTGGCCCGAATGGCCCAAGCCCTCAAATGGGCTGGGGAGTACCTGCAAAGTAAACCAGGAGACTCGCGGGTCGAGGGCAAAATGCCTCGACCCGGTTAGGCGGGTGGAGATGGTCTGTGATGCGGTGTGGACGAGCTCCGACAAAGGGGGTAGACGGAGGAGCTCGAGTCCCAGCTCCTGTGTGAGCTGGGTTGAATGGGGGTATGGAGAAGGTACGCGGAAGGAACGCGGTGGCTATGGCAAAGCCCGATGATCGAATGGGGGTCGGACGTGGATGGAATCGACGGCGAACGGTGGAGCGACGATTTGGGGGAAATGGAAAATTAGCGAAAAAGAACCAGCTAAGGGGCTACCTGGGTGGACGATGGGACTGGGGGTGAGCTGGTGGTGCTCTGGGTCATCGCCTCGAGGAGCGTCTCCCTACGAGGCTCGAGCTCCGGCTCTGGGCGGAGCAAGGCGGCGATACTCGCCGGATCAGTGGAATCCGGTCCCTCTCCTCGCTTCACCAGCACGGGAAGCAAGCTGTCACTCTCACTCACGCGCTGGAGCTCACTGGGGGTGGAAGCGAATGGCCAAAGATAGTAAATGGAGGTGGCGGGGCTCGGCTTAAGTACGCTGGAGGGTCCGGGAAGAAGGGCGCGGGTAGGGCACTGGAGCGCGCGGATCCCGATGTGGCGGCTCCGGCGAGGATCTCGGATGTACCATGGACGGATCTGACCCGGGGTTTAGGTGGGGATGAATCGGGTTTAGGCGCTAAAAAAGGGGGAAATCGGGTCGGGCGCCTAAGCCCATGGGAAGTGGTCCTGGGGGGGGGGGGGTAGTTGACCGGGCGGTCAACAATCCCCAGGGCCAATGGGTAGCGGCCACGTGGCTGGATTTTGGAAGTGAAATTCAAGGTATCAAATGGCTGAATTAGTAAAAAGTTAAAACGTGAAATATTTTTATTTTATTTTTTTTCTATTTTTTAGTGATTTTTAATTAATTGTTCGAAATAAAAATAAGGTATGTACATAGTAGGGTTGGATATAGGTATATATGCAATGTATTTTTATGTTTTTAATTTTGTTATTTTTATTTTGTTTTTGTTTTAATTCATTTTTATTTTATTTATTTACATTATATAATATAGAATATTTACAAAAATTTTGGAAATTAATTTTATTTATTTATAAGGCTAAATAAATATAAAGGTGGGTGGTCTATATACATGGTGAGTGGTGTTTTTATCTTCTTTTTGATTTTTATATTTTTATCTTGATTTTGTATTTAGAAATATTTACAAATATTTACAAGCCAATTTGAGTCTATTTTTGTGAGGAATATACTTTTATTTATTTACATAAATATTTACACACATGAGCCCCTATCTCCCTCTACTTTGGCTTTTATGCGGTCAGGCCCATGGTGAGCCCTCCCTTGGGTTAGGTTGCTCAATATTTATTCTAAATATTTCCCTCTTTTTCTTTTTAATCTTTATTCTTTTATTTTTGCACAAAAACATGCTAATTATAGGTTTTTACACAATGCATGCTTTTGGTAATTATTTCTATTTACAGCTATATACATGCATTTACAAAGGTTTTTGTAGCTAAAATATAAGAATAAAGAGTGATGAATGAGTATTCATCACCCCCCTATACTTAACTTTGCTAGTCCCTTAGAAAACACTTATTTGAAAAAGAAGTGAAAAAGAAATAAAAAAAAGAAAAAGAGAATGTACATGGATCAAGGCTGATTATTAAACTTGCCTTCATTAAATTAAGGTATGGAGCTCGATCAGATCTTTGGATTATTAATGTGTCGGAACCTTATTTGGACTTAAGTCTAAAACTCAACAGCCTCTAAGTTCCACCAATCTATAACCAAGACTCCTCAATGCTCCAGATCAGAACAAGTCATCAATCACAAACCCTGAAGACCATGAATCTTTTCTTGTCCTGTGAATGTGAGGTCTAAGCTCTCCACCTCAGAAATGGCAACTTGACAACCCTCCTCAACAAGGTAACTCTATGACCTCAATCTGGCCACTCTTTCCTCGAGGAGAGGGGTATTCCCTTCTAAGTTCAAGTTCAACCGGCTCAAGAAGAGGAGGGAGAAGAGAATGGGTCAAGGCCAGTGTAGCCATGTACCCTTGGGAGCTTGACCAGTGTAGCCAAGTCTCCCTGCTGCAAGCTACATCAGGTGGATCATGAAACCAAGCTTTGCTTATTGCACTCTATATACATACTCCGGTGGGATTATAATTTTCTATCAGACCCACCACTTTGTTGGAGTTATTTTCTTTTTGCATTTTTTTTCAAGTGCATCTATACAACATATACATGTGCAGCATATATACAAGGAGTTTTTCCTCTTGAGCCAGTAGACTATCCCTCTTTTGAAGCTTTATTGCAACCCACAACTCCCGTCGTTAGACCTCATGGCAACCAGACCAAGTTGAGACGCACTTCCTTCACTAAAAGAAGAAGAGAGGTTCCACCTAGAAGTACTACCCTCATATGCTACCCCAAGTCAAGGAAGACTGCCTCCTCACCATCTCATTCGTAGAGAGCTCGGTGCATAGTGCTGGTATCCAAGTAAAGCCATAATCTATATGAGTCATGTGTTGTTGTTAAGTGCTCTACTTAGGCTCATTGAGATGACGTGTGATCATAGCCTAGTGGACTCAAAGAATTAAGTCACCATGGACTGAAAAGCCTTAACCCTAAGCCCTATAAGGTTCCTCTTGGAAGTTAAGTGGATTAAGATCTTAATCAAGCTCCATTTCTCAATTTGATTCCAGGCTAGTTTAAATGTCAACTATCATCCAGAAAAACTATATACATATATACAAAAGATGCTATTTACACAAAGTTTACAAACATGCAAAATTTTTGAAAAATGTTTTGAAATCATGAATGGATGATGCATGAAGTGCAAATTTTGCAAAAAGATATTTACACATATTTACACAAGATTTTTGCAAACTTTTGATTTTCAAAACATTTTGGAAAAATTTTGTACTATATACATAATTGTGATAAGAAAATATTTACACAAGCTTTACACAAAAGATTTTTGAAAACATTTTTACAAACTAATTTGTACACTAGCTATTTATGTGTAAATAAAAAAAGTTTATGTACATGAAAAATTTTTAATTTTTGTGATTTTTAGGGTTTTTAGCCATTTTATTTATTAACACGCTCACACAAAGTACGAGTTATGCCTAAAGTATATATGAAATATACACACACCCCCCTATACTTAGCTCGAACGATGTCCTCAGAGTCAAGAGCGATGAAGAAGACATAACTCATGCTAGGTATAGGGAAGTGAAGAGAAAGGTTATATACAAAGACGAATAGATGAATAGAAAGTCAAGAGGGTCTCGGGTTTTCCCCTATACTTAGGATCAAGTAATCTTAAGTATAGCAGGCTGTATACTAAGGGAAAACCGAGTGGAGAATGTACAGGGTTTACCCCCCCTATACTTAGGGTGAAATATCCCTAAGTATAGGCAGCAGAACAGGGGTAGACAGAAACAAAAGGAATACCCGAAGGTCCTACATCCCCCCTATACTTAGGGTAAAGTGCACCCTAAGTATAGCATAATCAATAGATGAAGAAAGGGATGTGGGACTAAAGAATGTAGTGATATAGACATCTGGATCTATACAAGGCGGAAGATCAGTGAAACTCAGGCGTGAGATGCATTAGATGTGAGTCAAAGACCACATCTCACGCAAAATGAATAGGCGCAAGGTCAACGACCCGCAGCTCATGATCTAGAAATGGCTTGAGCCGCTGGCCGTTCACTCGAAAGGTACTTTCAGAAGACAACTCGGATATATCAATGCTACCGTTGTCGTGTACCTTTCTGACCTAGTAGGGTCCCTTCCACTTGCTCTGTAGCTTCCCTGGAAATAAACGAAGCCTCGCATCAAACAACCATACTCTCTGTCCAATCTCAAAATGCTTGTGGCTGATGTGAGAATCATGCCACTCCTTCACTTTCTCCTTATACTGTAGGCTGTTTGAGAAAGCGGTATCTCTCAACTCCTCCAGGGCTGCTAACTCTGCCCTCCTCTGGTCTCCTACACCATCTGGATCCATGAGTATATCAGTAACTGCCCATAGTGACCTGTGCCTCAACTCAACAAGCAAATGGCATGGCTTGCCATATACGAGGCGAAAGGGATATGTGCCCAATGGTGTCTTGAAAGACGTCATATATTCCCACAAGACCGAGTCCAAAAGCTGTGACCAATCCTTTCGGTCAGGGCGGACGACTTTCTGCAGTATAGTCTTGATCTCCCTATTCGACACCTCGGCTAGACCATTCGTCTGTGGATGGTAAGGTGTAGCAACATGATGGTCTATGCCGAACTCGCTACAAGGGCCTTCACCTGGTCATTGATGAAATGAGACCCCCATCAGAAATCAGAATCGTGGAACCCCGAACCGCGTGATGATATGTTTCCTCAAAAATCGGCAAATTGTCCTCGCATCAGCGGCTCGGGCGGGGATGGCCTCAACCCAACGACTAACATAATCAACGGCCAACAGAATGTACTCAAATCCCTGACTCTTAGGGAATGGACCCATGAAATCGATGCCCCATGCGTCAAAAACCTCACAGAAGTGAATGGGCTGCATCGGCATCATATCACGCTGTCCACAAGTGCCCATCCTCTGACAGTCAGTACACCTCTTCACGAACTCATCCAAGTCCTTAAAGAGGGTAGGCCACCACAAGCCGGATTGGAGCACTTTCTGTGCCGTTCTCCTCCCAGAATGATGTCCTCCTGCCTCAAGCTTGTGGCAGTATGTGAGGACGCTATGGTGTTCCTCCTGAGGAATACACCAACGCCATACGCTATCCCCTCCTTCGTGGTAAAGGATGGGATCCTCCCAGTGGTAGGACTTGGCCTTCGCAAGGAAGGTCTCAAGCCTCTGTCTGGGCCAATCCTGTGGGACTTTCCCAACAACTAGAAAGTTCACAATATCGGCATACCAAGGGAGTGAGGCGATAGCAAGGATCGCCTCATCTGGGAAGGTCTCACAAATGGGATCTATCTGCTCAGACTCCTCAGGCTGCTCTATACGGGAGAGGTGATCCGCCACCACATTCTTGACTCCAGGCTTATCCTTGATCTCAATGTCGAACTCCTGGAGTAGAAGGATCCATCTAGTCAATCTGGCCTTGGCATCCTTCTTTGCCATGAGGTACCTGATGGCGGTGTGATCTGTGTACAGGGTCACTCTAGATCCAATGATATAAGATCGAAACTTATCTAGGGCGAACACTACGGCTAGCATCTCCTTCTCTATGACCGTGTAATTCCGCTGGGCGGAATCCAATGTGCGGCTAACGTAGTGGATAGCAAACGGGACTCCATCCCTCCTCTGTCCTAGCACTGCCCCTACGGCAAAATCGGAGGCATCCGTCATGATCTCAAATGGGAGAGACCAATCAGGCGGCTGAAGAACAGGAGCCTCAATCACACACTGCTGGAGAGTCGCAATGGACGAAAGGCACTTGTCATCGACAAGGAACTCGGTGTCTTTCGTCAAGAGGTCAGTCAACGGCCGGGCAATCCTGCTGAAATCATGAATGAATCTCCGATAAAAACCAACGTGCCCCAGGAATGACCGTAGCTGCCTCAAATTGGACGGCGGTGCGAGTTTTCTAATGACATCAACCTTGGCCGGATCAACCTCCATGCCCCTGTTGGAGATGATGTGGCCAAGCACCGTCCCTTGAGTCACCATGAAGTGACTCTTCTCCCAAGATAGAACGAAATGGAACTCAATACATCGCTGGAGTACCCGGTCTAGGCAGTCAAGACAAGAGTCGAATCTGTCGCCGTAGACCGAGAAATCGTCCATGAAGACCTCCAAACACTCCCCTACCATGTCCGAAAAGATCGACAGCATGCATCTCTGAAAAGTCGCAGGGGCATTGCATAGCCCAAATGGCATGCGTCGAAAGGCATATGTGCCGAAGGGACAGATAAAGGTGGTCTTCTCCTGATCCTCAGGAGCGATGGCCACCTGGTTGTAGCCCGAGTACCCATCCAAGAAGCAATAATGGCTCTTCCATGCCAGTCTCTCAATGATCTGGTCAATAAAAGGCAGGGGGAAATGGTCCTTCTTGGTGGCCTAGTTGAGTCTCCTGTAGTCAACACAGACCCTCCAAGAGGTGGGTACTCGTGTAGCAATCTCCTCTCCCGACTCACTGATCACAGTCGTGATGCCCGTTTTCTTGGGCACCACATGCAAGGGGCTGACCCACTTGGAGTCGGAAATGGGATAAATAAAATCTGCACTCCACCATTTTGATATTTCCTTCATCACGACCTCTCTTAGGTTGGGGTTCAGCCGCTGTTGGAACTCACGCGACGGATCCGCCCCCTCCTCGAGATAAATATGGTGGGAGCACACTGATGGACTAATCCCATGGAGATCTGCTACACTCCATCCGATTGCCTTGCAGTTCTTTTCAAGAACCCCCATCAAACGGGATTCTTGCTCTCCAGTCAGATCGGCGGAGATGATGACTGGGTACATCTCAGGTTCGCCCGCAAGGAACCGATACTTCAGCGAAGTAGGGAGCGGCTTCAGCTCTGGACAGTTTGGTGCTGGCAAATCTGGCTTCGGAAGAAGATGTGTGAATGCTGCTAAATCTGTCAAATCTGCCTGGGAGAAAGAAGACGAGCTCTCGCAAACTGGATCTGGAGAAGGCTGCTCAACTGTGCTGTCTCTGATCTGCTCTGCATCTACCTCCTCCTCATCTGTAGGCTCTGGTGGACTCAGGTCTGGCATCTGATCATCACAATCTGCCCAATCAGACTCTGAATCCGAGGGATCTGCATCAAACAAGGTGGCATCAATACCATCGTCACACAAGGTGGCCTTAGTACCACCATCACCAGCAATTGTGTCGCGATCGGGAACCGGCTCTGCTGCCTCTGTAGAATCCTGGACCAGGGTTGTGCTCTCCAAGCTCTCCTCTGCTATCATCTCGGCATCAGCAGTGTCTGGAAATGAGAGGATGGCCTGTGCTGAAGGGTCTGCCCATGCTGCCTCATCATCTGTGATCACAAAATCACAGTCCTGGTGGATGTCTGGCCCAGCATCTGTCAGTTGCTCTGTATCTGTGCTGTCCTCTGTAGTCCTCGACCGTCTCTATTTGTACACTCTCGCCCTCGACGCGAAAGTATACCTTCCCGCTATCATGATCAGTCACCGCATTGGCTGTGGCCAAGAACGGACGACCGAGGATGATGGGGGTATCGGTCACTGAATCAGGGATCTCCATGTCCAACACTACGAAGTCCACAGGGGAATCGCAAGCCCTGAATAGTGATGATAACGTCTCGCAACAACCCCTTCGGCCTCTTAACAGATCGATCAGCAAACTGAAGGACTGTCCTGCTCTGTCTAAGAGTGCCCAACTCGAAGCGGTCGAGAAGGGCTGCCGGAAGGAGGTTGATAGACGATCCGCTATCTAATAGAGTCCGGTCGAACCGCTTCTCACTAATCTGGCATCTGACATACGGGGCTCCTGAATCTGGCCTCTTGGCCAGCAGACGGTTCTGGATCGCGAAGCACGTGGCTTTCGTCAGCACATGTATCTCTGAATGGTGGTTCCTCCTCCTCCTGACTGTGGTCCTATCTCTCAATGATCGCTGAAGAAGGGGGATGTGCTGCAAAGCCTCCTGAAGGGTCAGCTGTATATGGAATCGATCAATCATGCTCTGGCTGAACTCCTCCTGCTCTCTCTTTTTTGGGTCTTTTTCTTTTTTCTTCCCCTTCCCCATCAGAAGGGCTCTAGGGAAGGGGATCACAGGGTCCTTCTTAGATGAAGGACTAGGAATAGGTCTAGAGGGCTCGACGACCGGATACACACATACATCAATCACCACAGTGGGACCAGAAGAAACTAAACCTTTTCCTTTATTCACAACAGTGTTCTGAGATACATCAGCATGAGGATAAAAAACAACTCTCTCTGAATGAACACCGGTGGCCTCAGTACCACCACGGGCTGGCTCTCTTGGACGTCTCGCGGCTTCAGTACCGCGTGCTGGCTCGGCAACTCGGGTGGCGTCAGTACCACTTCCTCAAACTGGTGAAGTGGCGGCCTTAGTACCGCTGGTGGAATCAGCATCCTTGGTGGCATCAGTACCACCATCATCGTCATGAGCGGCCTCAGTACCGCTCTCCTCCTCCTCATCTGGCGCCCCGGATGTATCCTCGTGGTGTAGCTCAGACGAGGCGTCGCCGCCTGCTGGTGTCCTACCGCTCCTAAGCGTAACAAAATCAGCATCAAAAAGATCCGAAGATGTATCAACAAATGGATCACTAGGAGTGGCGTGCTTAGTGTAAGCTACCTGCTCAGATTTCCGCTTTAGGCTATTGGGATTAGGCTCTATCTGGGCAGGTATGGCTGCCTTCCTTCTCACAATGTCCCGCATCTCCTGGCGGAACTCGTCCATCTCCCGTCTGAAAGTAGCCTGCTGTTCCGTGAGGAGGCGGGCTATGTCGTCCAAGGCAGGGCTCTCGTATGGTGAACCATGAGAGCCCGACGGGTAGCCTCTCTGGTGCTGAGGCTGCTGGAACTGGTGCTGCTGGTGAGAGGGGTAAGAGGAAGGATGCTGCTGCTGGTGTGGCTGGTGAGCCTGCTGCTCACGTCTCCAAGACTATCCCTGCTGCTGATAGGGACGAGGAACGAAGGATGACTGCTGGTGTGGCTGGTAGACCGGGGGCTGCTGCTGCTGCTATTGATCCCTCTGCTGGCTATACTGCCCTCCCTGACCGGATGACTGCTGCTGGGGCTGGGTACCTCCACTCCCCCACCTGAATCCGCGATGGTCTCGTCGGATTCCAGGCTGGGGACGGTCATACCAAATCCCGTTGACATCCATCAACGGCTCTGAGTCGTACTGGGCTGGTGGGAGTACTGCCAGAGGCTGATCTGGCTGGTATACCACCATCTGCATGTCTGGAGATGGTGGGGACTGGTAAGAGGGTTGCTGCTGCTGGTACGGCTCTGCCTGTACAAGGTGAACCTGTCTAGGCTGCTGAAAGGAGCTGGAGCGCTGGGACGAGCTGCTGCTGCCGCCGGTATCGCCTCGCGACTGAAGACGGGGCTGGGAAGCCGTCTGTGCCTCTTGGAGACATATGAGCTGGGTCTTCATGTCGCTCAGAGTCTGTGCCATCTGCTCCATCTGAGTGATGCCCTGGCACTGCTTCTTCTCGATCAGCTCCATGCGGTCCAACTTCTCGCTGATAATACCCATGTCCGCAGCGGATGACTCTGCCTGTGCTGCTGCTACTACGGATGAACTGGATGGACCGGCATCGACCCGTGCTATCTAGAAGCCCCAATTTAGCCGGGAGGTAATTTCCCTATATAGAGAATAAAACAAGGAAAATTTAGGCACCTAGATTATTATTTTTAGATTTTTATATTATTTATTAGAATTTTTGTAAGTTTTTAAGTGTTTTTCAATTTTTAGGTGTTTTAAGCAATGGAAAATAGCCAAAATTGGCTAGAAAATCAATCAAGCATAAACAAACAGTAAGTAATTTTTTCGTAATTTTTAAATGAATTTTAATATTTTTTTATGATTTTTCAAACTAGACAGTGAAGAAAATTGATGTTTTTGAATTTTTAAAAATATCAAATCAACACAGAAATGTCTCCAAAAATCCTCAAAAATTTTACACTATGGTAGGAGCCATGTTTCCAATTTTCATTGGATTTGGAGGTGATTTGCTATTTTATTTTAAAAAAAAAATAGGGCACTGTGCATAGGGACCTATGTGCAAATACCCGGAGTTCTAGGGGGTCTGGTGCAAATAACCCAGGTAAACACGTGCGCCACACGAGCCGGAGGCACTCAGGGACCTAAATGTAAGGAAAATAAGTTCCGAGGGCTATTTGGTAACAGGTACCAAAATCCCAGGGACTTATCTGCAAAATACCCAACAATATATGCACATGCACAATAAATTCACGCACAGGGTATAAAAGCAATATTCCAAAACTATTCATTCATTAAGTAACATCCAGAACTACAAGGGCATATAATGCAAATAACCCAGAAAACCACGTGCCTGAAGCACGTATCACATCACACACAGGGGCATAAATGCAAAGTAAATGAAATATAGGGTCTTCTATGCAAATATCCCAAAAACTAAACAACTACCTAAAATATTTACAGGACTAAACACTAAAGACCAAACAAGAGGGGGCCTAAGTAATATTTACCCCTTTCTTAATGGAGCCGCTGGATGGATGCCACGTGTAGCATCTGACTGTGGCGGACGACGGGCGCTCCACAGCTGAGCTCCTCGGGTGAATCCGACGGCGGGGGTTTCGCCATGTGTTGGATCGAACGGGTGAGGGTATTAGTGGCTAACCCTCGCGCATCGGGCGGCTGGGATCAGTCCTCATCTGATCTAACGGTGGCTGGACCTCCTCAAGCAGACGGACGAGATGGAAACTGGAGGTCGAGGACGATCGGACGGTCGGGGAAGATCGAGGAAGAACAGCTCGCCGGCCCAAGGCGCACACTCCTGACCTCCCCTGCTGCTCGTGAGGATCGGAGAAGCTCCGGCGTTGCACTCCGCAGCTGCGGGTGTCCTCCGATGGCCCAGCCGAGCTCTGAGGAGCTCCGACGACGTCGGCGGAGGTGAAGCTCCTGGCCCGAATGGCCCAAGCCCTCAGATGGGCTGGGGAGTACCTGCAAAGTAAACCAGGAGACTCACGGGTCGAGGGCAAACTGCCTCGACCTGGTTAGGCGGGTGGAGATGGTCTCTGATGCGGTGTGGACGAGCTCCGGCGAAGGGGGTAGACGGAGGAGCTCGAGTCCCAGCTCCTGTACGAGCTGGGTTAAATGGGGGTATGGAGAAGGTGCGCAGAAGGAAGGTGGTGGCTATGGCAAAGCCCGATGATCGAATGGGGGTCGGACGTGGACGGAATCGACGGCGAACGACGGAGCAACGATTTGGGGGAAATGGAAATTAGCGAAAAAGAACCAGCTAAGGGGCTACCTGAGTGGACGATGGGACTGGGGGTGAGCTGGCAGTGCTCTGGGTCGTCGCCTCGAGGAGCGTCTCCCTCCGAGGCTCGAGCTCCGGCTCTGGCGGAGCAAGGCGGCGATACTCGCCGGATCAGTGGAATCCGGTCCCTCTCCTCGCTTCAACAGCACGGGAAGCAAGCTGTCACTCTCACTCACGCGCTGGAGCTCACTGGGGGTGGAAGCGAATGGCCAAAGATAGGAAATGGAGGTGGCGGAGCTCGGCTTAAGTACGCTGGAGGGTCCGGGAAGAAGGGCACGGGTAGGGCGCTGGAGCGCGTGGATCCCAATGTGGAGGCTCCGGTGAGGATCTCGGATGTACCATGGACGGATCTGTCCCGGGGTTTAGGTGGGGATGAATCGGGTTTAGGCGCTAAAAAAGGGGGAAATCGGGTCGGGCGCCTAAGCTCGTGGGAAGTGGTCCTGGGGGGGGGTGGTAGTTGACCGGGCGGTCAACAATCCCCAGGGCCAATGGGTAGCGGCCACGTGGCTGGATTTTGGAAGTGAAATTCAAGGTACCAAATGGCCGAATTAGTAAAAAGTTAAAACATGAAATATTTTTATTTTATTTTTTTTCTATTTTTTTGTGATTTTTAATTAATTTTTCGAAATAAAAATAAGGTATGTACATAGTAGGGTTGGATATAGGTATATATACAATGTATTTTTATGTTTTTAATTTTGTTATTTTTATTTTGTTTTTGTTTTAATTCATTTTTATTTTATTTATTTACACTATATAATATAGAATATTTACAAAAATTTTGGAAAATAATTTTATTTATTTATAAGGCTAAATAAATATAAAGGTGGGTGGTCTATATACATGGTGAGTGATGTTTTTATCTTCTTTTTGATTTTTATATTTTTATCTTGATTTTGTATTTAGAAATATTTAAAAATATTTACAAGCCACTTTGAGTCTATTTTTGTGAGGAAAATACTTTTATTTATTTACATAAATATTTACACACATGAGCCCCTATCTCCCTCTACTTTGGCTTTTATGCGGTCAGACCCATGCTGAGCCCTCCCTTGGGTTAGGTTGCTCAATATTTATTCTAAATATTTCCCTCTTTTTCTTTTTAATCTTTATTCTTTTATTTTTGCACAAAAACATGCTAATTATAGGTTTTTACACAATGCATGCTTTTGGTAATTATTTCTATTTACAGCTATATACATGCATTTGCAAAGGTTTTTGTAGCTAAAATATAAGAATAAAGAGTGATGAATGAGTATTCATCAATCACTCTCAGGTATAAGAGTTGTTCCTTTTTAGTTTTATTAGGTCTATTTTGATTCCAGCACTTTATTTCCGCACTTAGTTTAGCGTTTAGATCTTAGTTGTAGCATATATCTTCAAATCGTAGTTCGCCGGAGTTGAGCTCCGATGAGCTCCTCCATTCTTAATCATCTACTATCCATTTCCTTCCCCTGCGCATCTACTTCTCCCCAAGCATCTCTGTACCCCAGATCCCTACTGGATCCGACGATCGAGTCTCCACCACCGCCATCCACGCCGGAGACCTCCGCTGCACCCATTTCCCATCCATTTTGACCAATAAGAGACACTAGCCCCTTGATTTTGTTTGCTGAGCTTCCCGCAGGCGCTGGAGGGCCAAAGGACCCACGTTGGGTCGATTTTTGAAGAAAGAAGAGGCACCTAGAGCATGTGTTCTTCCCCAAGCTTGCTAGCATTCATTTGGGCTCCGACGTGCCTTCTGAAGGATTCACCTGTCGCAGAGGAACCCCAGCTCCATTTTGCACCACCTCAAAGCTTCCCAGCCAGCCGGAGCTGCCCAGGAAGTCAGATCAAAACTTGCCAACGACGAGTTCTTGACCTGTTCCTCCAGGTCCTCTCTACACCGTTGGATCTTCTTTCCACGCTAGGTCCATTGCCAACCATTGGATGAAGGATCACCCCAACCGTTGGATCGCTTCGAGCGATTTAATCGGAGTTGTCCAGCTGCTAACCGGTATCCGTCGTTGTGTGAGCGCCACATGTACAAGTGAGACGATCCCCGCCGCTCGCCAATGCCTAATAGATGGGGTAATTGCATATTTAACCCCGTCTTTTTGTATATTTAATATTTAATGCGGTAAATAAATTATCCTATTTAAAAATCAATGGATATTTTGCAACTAGGCCCTTGTATTTCTTTAAATTGCATTTAGATCCAGTCCACATCACCTCACATGCTGTCCCATGTGAGGTGGTGAAATTACAGGGACACCCTTGTGAGTTTTTGTATTTCTATATAGTCTAATAAAATAAAATATACATTGTATATTTTTGTGAAAATTGATGGAAGGCCCCTGGATTTTATTATAATTACGTTTTGGTCCTTCCCAAGTTGCATCACGTGTAGTCCCACGTGCTGGGCATTTTGCATATATGCCCTGGCGGGTTTTGTAGTTATGAAATGGTTAAATAAATGTTTTAATACATTAGTAAATTTGCATCTGAGCCCCTATAGTTTATTTTATTTGCATTTGTCCCCCTCTTAGGACATATATTTTGTGGCATTTTATCTATTTATTAAAATACTTATTGAGCTCCTAAAATTACGCAAAATAGGAAAAACTACCTCATTCCTTATGCTTTCACGTCACACGTTTAATTGGCATTTTGGGTATTTTAATTATTTATTAAAAATAGAATGGAGTCTATTTATTCATTGTTTGACTTATAAAATACCAAAAAATATAAAAAACATCTCAAAAATTCCAAAGAATTATATATAGTCTATCTTATCTATTTTAATTCTAGATCAAAAATCACTAAAAATTGAAAAACAAAAACCTTAAAAATCGAATAACTCCAAAATCTCTTATAAAATATTAAAAAGTCTTAAAAATCCAAAAATATCTTTTTCTATTTTATAATTTTATTTATATAAACATTTATATATTAAAATTGATTTGGATAATTTTGGAATTTATTTACTATTTTAAAATCCAATTCAATTTCGAATATATATTTAATCCCTTATTTGGATATTTTTGACTTTAAAAATACATAAAAAGTAGCAAAAATCCTAGAAACATAACAAAAAATTAGAATAATATTAAAAATCCAAAAAAGTTCATTTCTTGTATTTTATCTCTATATTTATTAGTATTTATAAATATGCTACTATATTTGGTATATATAAAGTCTTATATAGGCTATTGTGTATATGAAAGAAAAACAGTATAAAAAATATATAAAAAGAAAATATAAAAATTGGAAAAATGTAAAAATCAAAATATAAAAATAAAAATAAAAAAATCTTAAAATTGAAAACCCACAAAAAGGATCTATACAAGATGAATGATTTGGTTTGTACATAAATAACCATAGGCTACCTGTATTGCTCTCCGTGGTTCGACCTCTACATTCTTGCTTGCTATGCATTTTATGGTAGATAAAATAAATTTTAACCTCACTTGTGTTATTTATTGCCTTTATTTGATATTGTGGGTTAATTGCTAATTAAATCTAAGGTTTTCGTTAGTCACCTCGACGATAGTGCTCCTGCCTTGTGTGGAACACATGACCGATGACTACTCAAGGGTTTATCAGATGGCATCATTGCGGGGGAGCTATGAGCGTAGCCTAATTGTATTTCATTCTTTTTATAGTCATTTATTTGATTCATTGATTGCTTGTTGTAAATATTCAGTAATGTATTTTTATTAAATTAATTCTTTATTTATTATTGTAAATATTAATTGAACTCTTTGGGATAATTTGATTCTATTTGCTAATGCAATCTTTTTGCGACTTTGATGCGAGGGCCCGCCATGTGAGGACGACTTTCTAGGAAGCTGATGCAACCAAGCTTAGAGGAGGCCGATCTTCTCTCTGTGACCAGCTAGAGAGGGCACCAAGGAAGCAAGGAGAAGAGATTAGCTTAGAAAAAAAATAAATTTATTATTTATTTATGTAATTTATGGTGAGAGAGAGACAATTTTGGCATGTATATATTTGGACTCTACACTTCACAACGAGCTCCACTGCCCAGGTGTCTATTCACCTGGGGGTCTCGTCGCAGTTTTTCGTGTTTTCTCGCTTTATTTTATTTTGTCTCCCGCGGTTTTTCTGCCTTCTTTTTATTTGTTTTGTGTGCATGGAGCCCCTAGACTTAGGTCACTTGACTCGGTAACTAGGTCCAGACATTAATAAGACTGCATGTTCCTATAGTCTCTTACATATGGATCTAGTCAAATTAATAATGTTAGTAACTCAGATATGAGACCGCGTGCCGCTAGAGGTCGTATACAACGTGTGTAGGACCTGTTGTGGAGGGCACCGATTGACATCAGAGACCAGATCTTGGTCTCATTTCTGAATAACTAACATCTGGTTCTTCACGATTAATAGCAGCTACTGTTTAGGGTGATTTTATCGACTGCACACCACCATGTAGATAGGTTTAAAAATTCTGTTTTGCATACCGCATGGAGAGAGCTGGGAAGCACTGTAAGTCCTATAATTCAGCATGCATAATTAGGTTCAATGGTGAGATTTCCATCATTGATTTGACTTGCACAACCTTTTTTGCTATCTCCCTTTGATTTTAAGCACCTAGGACTTAAATAAGGATCTACAAAAATGTTAGGTGCTTGTATGAAAAAAGACTTAAAAAAGTGATAACCAAAAATTAAAACAAGGGGGCTGCTAAATAAACTTTGACCTTAATTAAAATCTCTAATGGACTATCATTGCTTTGGTTTAATAAAGCCCCCACTGTTTTCAGGTACCTTCGGAGGGGACCAAAACCCCTCCCATGAGAGAGGCACGACCCACTAAGGATTAGAGCCCAAATCACAATTTGTAACTGCTTTATGTATCGCCTGGATTTCCGAAGTAATGGCGCTTCTATCGTACGTGACCTAGTAGGGCCTTGTCAACGATGGTGTTCCCGCCTTGTGTGGAACATCGACATGGTCTGAAGTACTGAGCATAGGACACGCCTTCACGGGGGTGTCTATCTCATTGGTTTGCGTTTGAGTAGGTTCTAGCATGCTCACAGGTGATTCCGCTGCGAGCAAGAACCGAAGTAGTAGTTTCACCTATCGGCTTCCTCTCTCTATTTCTTTGGCTGAGTAGGGATCTAGGAAGGGTTACAAAGACCTCAAAAAGTGCAGACTACATGTTACAAAGGAGGAGGACAAGTACGAGTACTTTTCTGGCAGTACTCTCTCTCCTATAGGGTTAGCATGCTAAGGACTTGTTATAAGATATGTCTGAAATAACAACTCTAAAACTGAAAAGATAATAAGTAGCTGAACCTTTACAGCTTCACATGACGTGAGTTGGTGAACCCAATTTTGTATTGTTTTTTTGTATGGATCTAGATTAAGGCAAATTTTGTCATGTGTTTCTCCCTTTGACCCCCGCTCAGTTTTGAGCCTTTCTACTTTTTTAGATTCCATTTTTTTCCTCGTTGATCACCGTATCTTTCTTCCTTCATCTACCCTCTTCTTGTTTCGCAATGTCGATCCATGGATGGTTTAGTCGGGATCACACCGACACCTACGTCGATTCAATGGACTCGACCTCGCTAATAATTTGAGGTGATTCCCCAGAACCTGATCCGGACCTTGCAGGTCAAACTCCGGACTCCTCGTCTTCTACTCTTCCTTTTGATCACGCAATAAACCGGGATCACTCTTGTCCCACTTTTATCGTTGTGAATGAAAGTTGATTACAATCCATATCCTTTTTCATTAACAACACTCTGGAATTGACCCTAATTCCAAATTCATCTTGGAAGCTGGGATTCAATTGCAAGTGGTCTGATTGGGATTCTCTCATCTTGCAGATAGAAGTTAGCCCCAGTCTTGGATCCCAATCCAGAATTCATCTCATCAAGTTCAGAGCCGGAAATGGCACCTCAAGGAAGAGGAAAGGTTCAACAACCTCCCCAACCTGAGCAAGGAGAGATACCTGACTAGAACTATGTGAACGCTTAGTTGCTGGCCTCCATCCATGCCATCCAACATCAACTGACTGAGAAAGCCCTGGCCCAGACTCCATTCCAAGAAATGCTAAATGATGTTATGAACAAACCAGAAGGAGGAGGAGGCATATCAAGAGGAGGAGGTGGTGGACCCTGTGATAACCCAGATGAGGAAGATCTTGAACATGGAAGGACAAAACCTACATTGAAGGAAACAACAACCCTGGAGACAACCAGATGACCGAGAAGATTCGCATACCACTGGTGCACGCTCACTTTGAATAAAGCCTCAGTTCCTTGATTTTCTTCCTTCTTTCCATGGGAATACCAATGAAGAGCCTTACATTCATCTCCAACAATTTTCACGCATCTGCCGCACGACCCACTACCCCAATGTACCTTTGGACATAGTGAAGATGCTGGTGTTTCCCTTTAGTTTACAAGATAAGACCCTCTACTGGGTCAACCATTTGGGGAAGGTCGTGATGACTTGGGAGGAGCTGAAGTCTGCCTTCTTGCACAAATTATACCTCTCGATCGGCTCAACCAGATGCGAGCCAGAATTAGCAACTTCTCTCAGAGAGCACATGAGAGTATTCACGAAGCCTGTGAGAGATTCACAGATCTGCAGGAGAAATGTCCCATCATGAAATTCCGAGGACCAGCTTGGTCCAACACTTCTTTGGGGTCCTAAACGTAGAGAGTCAAAGGCTCGTTGATGCAACCTGTGGGGGCTCACACTTTAACGAGGATGAAGATATAGCATGGTAGATCTTTGAAAAAATGGCCGAAGGAGAGGCTGCCCTTTCTTCATCCAAGGCATATCAAAAGCAGCCCCAGATCCTCCAAAAGCAAGTTCATATGGCAATGTCCCAAAAGGCGGAGAGAGTTGAGAGATCTAACCTCAGCATCATCGGGGGCCATCTCTCAGGTTGATATTATTAAAAAGCGATCATAGGACCTCGATAAACTCATTGTGATTGAGAAGAGGTCACATAACCTTGACAAGCTGGACCAGATTACCAAATAGTTGGAACTGTTGGTGGGCACCATATGTTCTATCCAGTCGGCAACACCATCCGCAGAAGCTCCAGCTGAGAAGAAGGATGAGCCATTACCACCAGAACAGCCTCAGCCGAACTAGCAGCCACCGGCCGTCTAGCATGTATACTACGTACAGACACCCGATCAGGGCCAGCCGCAACAACAGATGGTTATCTATGAACCAGATTTCCTCTATACATCAGATCCAACCTTCCACCACCACCCTTGATATAAGAAGTTAATGGTGTATGGAGTAATGATGCACAGATGGCCCGTCCAACCGGACACCCCCAGGGCCAGCCACAAGCCATTCCACCAACCACAGGGTGGTCGTTTTGGTCAGTCCTCGTAGCCTCCTCCACAATACCACCAGCCTCCCCAGTATACCAACCAATGGAGGCAGAATCAACACTATCAACATGCTTAGTACCGTCAGCAACAACCATATCGCCAGTATGCGACTGCCCCACCTCCATAATATCAGTAGTATCCTCCTCCCTCCTACAATCAGTATCAGCTTCCTCCACCACCTCAGCACCACCAGAAATCGTCTCCTTCATTCCCAAACACACAATAACAATGTAGTCTGCATGTTGAACCTTCGGAGACGAGTCCCGTGAACCCAACCCTTGACTGCCTAGCCCATCTCGTCAAAAGCCTTACAGACATGACAAAGAGATTAGATGACCCGACCGCCATGAAAACTACCATGCTGGCGCAGATCGAAACCAACCCCAATAGCTTCAAGATAAAGGAGCCGGTAGAATGTGATGTCTCGTCTATGCCCGTAGAGTCAGATGATTGTGCTTTTGTTTTCTCTAATGCTGTCACTCTCAAGAGCAGTAGGGCTTTGCCTCTGCCTGCCACCATCCAAGTGAATAATAAAAATTTAGGTCAATCGTCCTCTTGTGCATCAACCGTGCCAGCTACAGGGGCGTTTGAGGAAGAAGAAGAAGGGGAGCCATTCCAGCTATCGTCCATCACTGTATCCATCACCAAAAAGAACAAAAAATTAGAAAAAGCAAAAAGAACAAAAAGAAGATTATCGTCAAAGCGAAGCCGTGCCAGCCATGGAGGAGCCCTCAGCAGCAACAGATCCTACACCAATCAACGGAGTAGAGGCCCTACTTTTTGCTTGTCCACCTGCAGTAGAATCTTTATTTCCAGATTGTACACCTTTTTGTAATTCGGATGAACAAGATGTTGTGGACAAGAATTTTGTTGTAAATAAGAACTTTATTTCTGATTCCAGCAATGCACATATTACTTTTCCGGATGCAATAGAAAAATCCAAAAAAATTGCAAATAGAAAAAGTGCATTATCTGATCATGGAGTTGTGGACATTATTAATAACATAACTGTTGAGATTCCTTTGATGAAGGTCATGGAGTACATGCCAGCTATGAAGAAAGGTTTGAAAGAGGCATGTATAAGCAAGTGTCGCCCAATACGAAATAACAGACGCCGATAGGTTGAGAAGCACGTTCTCACCATGGCCACTGTAGCAACCATCACCAAACTCCAAAAAAGAAGCAGGACAAAGAAGGACATGGAAAGCACGGTCGATGCAGGATCCGATGATACTTGGGAAATAGAGTCCAACTTGCTGATGAATCTTTTTGACTCAAATGATTCACTCCAGCCCAGACACACCAATCTCATCACAGATCCATCCGGCACCTTCTCAGAATCTCGATAGAATACTGAGGTCAGTAGGTTTGCCAAAGTTCAAGCAGCACAACCTACCACCATTACAGTTTCAGAAGTGATTGAGAAGTTGGCTAGATTAGAATTGGAACTCAAGACAGTTCCAGTAGGCCTGAAGTATGCTTTCCTTGCGGGCGTAGAATAACATGTATCCGGTCATCATCAGTAGCAGGCTGACCATAGAGAAACAATATCAACTTCTCGAGGTTCTAGAGAAAAAACACAAGGCACTGGGTTGACATGTATTAGATATCCATGGGATAAATCTGCATTGTGTTCACACCACATTTACCTTGAAGAAGATGCCAAGCCATCCCAAGAATTTAAAAGAAGACTGAATCCAAATCTCAGGGATGTTATCATGAAAGAAATCACGAAATTGTGTGACACAAGCTTCATTTATCCCATCTTCGATTCAAAATAGGTAAGCCCCTTGCACGTAGTTCCAAAGAAGTTAGGGCTTACTGTGGTTACAAATGATAGAGGAGAGGAGATATCTACTCGGGTATCGACATCCTGGCGCGCATGTGTTAACTATCACCGTCTTAACGCAACAACGAAGAAGGACCACTTCCCCTTGCCATTCATTGATCAAGTTTTGGAAAGACTAGATGGAAAGGAGTTCTTCTGCTTTCTGGATGAATACTCTGGGTAGAACCAAGTGTCAATCACCCCAGAATACTAAGAGAAGACAACCTTCACTTTCCAGTTCGGTACCTATGCTTTTAGAAGAATGCCCTTTGGATTGTGAAATGCACCAGCAACATTCTAGAGATGCATGCTTGTAGTCTTCACCAAGATGGTAGGAAGTTTTCTCGAGGTATTCATGGACGACTTTTCTGTCTACAGTGACAGTTTCGATTTGTGTCTTAAGCACCTGGACTAAGTACTTCAAAAATGTAGTGAAGTCAATCTAGTATTATCATGGGAAAGAACCACTTCATGGTCACAGAAGGGATTGTGCCGGGTTATGTCGTTTCCAAACATGGCATGGATTTCGACCCGGAAAAGGTGGATGTGATTGCCAATCTTGAACCACCTCAGATAGTTAAGAATGTGAGGTCGTTTCTGGGGCTTGTGGGATTCTATAGAAGATTTATCCGAGATTTCAACCACATTGCCCGACCTCTTATAGAACTTCTATGCAAGGCGACTGAGTTTAATGTAGATAAACATGTTCTCCTTTCATTCAATCAGCTAAAGGAGTTCATCACTTAAGCTCCACTCCTATAGGCATCGGATTGGTCTCTCCCCTTTGAGATCATGACGGATGCGTCAGACTTTGTAGTTAGGGTTGTTCCAGGACAAAGAAAAGACAAGGCACCATATGCCATTCATTACAACATCAAAACATTATTGAAGCTCAGAGAAACTATATGGTGACAGAGAAATAGTTGCTGGCTGTGGTATTCCCCTCGAGAAGTTCAGATCATATTTGCTTGGATCTAAAGTCACCATCTTCACCGATCACTCTGCTATTCGATATTTACAGCAGAAGAAGGATGACAAACCCAGACTGATCAGATGGATCCTTCTCCTCCAGGAATTCAATTTAGAAATTAAAGGACAAGCCTGGAGTTCAGAATGTGGTAGCAGATCACCTCTCCAGAATTGAGCAGCAAGATCCTCTACTGAGCAGTACACCCATCACAGACACCTGTCCTGACAAGTCGATTCTGGCTGTAGATTCGCTCCCTTTGTATGCTGATATTGTCAACTACCTCTTTTCTGGTGTAGTACCGCAAGATTGGACGAAGATCCGAAAATAAAAATTCTTATCAACGATCCATTTCTACTAATGGGATGATCCTCTCTTATTCAGGGAAGGAGCAGATTGCGTTTGGTGTAGGTGTATTCCTCAGGAGGAGCATCATATTGTCCTCAAGCATTGTCACTCGCTCGAATTTGGTGTACATAACCCTAGAGACAAAACGATAGAAAAGATACTTCAATGTGGCCTCTGGTGACCCACGCTATTTAAGGATGCAGCAAACTTCGTTAAACAATGCACCAATAGTCAGATATTGAAAGGCACCGTTACAACGAAAGATTCAATGACCCTCAAGATCATTCAGATTGAAGACATTTTCGATGCTTGGGGCATTGATTTCATGGGACCTTTCCCTAACAGTCAGGGATATGAGCACATCCTTCATGACGTTGACTACGTGAGTCGCTGGGTTGAAGCTATCCCCGCTCAAGCCGCAGAAAGTCGGACAGTGTGCCATTTTCTGAGAGAGAACATCATCGCGTGGTTCAGGATTCCAAAGATTTTGATATCAGATGGGGGTATTCATTTCATTAACAAAGAGGTCAAGAAATTAACGAAGGAATACGATAACTAGCATCGAGTCGCATCTCCTTACCGTCCACAGACCAATGACATGACTGAACTATCGAATAGAGAAATCAAGACGATCCTTCAAAAACTTGTGAAGCTGGATAGAAAGAATTGGTCCCAATTCTTGGACCCTGTCATGTGGGCATACAAAAACGCTTGCAAGTCTCCTTTGGGTATGCCACCCTATCATATTGTATATGGGAAGCCGTGTCATCTATCCGTGGAATTATTTCACAAATCCTTATGGGCAATCAATATGTGCAATTTGGACTCACAGAGAAGTGGTCAAAAATGAAAAGATGATCTGAACATGCTCTTGGAATTTCAAGATTAAGCATACGATAACACATTGATGTATAAGGAGAAGATGAAACACTGGCATGACCGACACATCAGATGAAAGACCTTCGAAGCTGGACAGAAAATGTGGCTATTTGTTGCAAAGTTGAGGATTTTCCCGAGCAAATTGAAGAGTAAATGAACATGGCCATTTCAAGTATGAGAAGTGCGTGACAATGGAAGCATTGTATTATCAGAATTGTCTCTTGACGCACAACCATTTGTTGTCAACGGTCAACTGCTGAAGCCTTACATTGAGCCTGACACTTTTTTCGCCATTGTCGACGCGATTCAAGTACTACGCTCAGATGATACATCCACGACACTGTCATCATCAAAAGATTCAGATAATGCAACTCGAAAACCTTCCTTTAATTTCTTATCTTTTCTTCTTTTCATTTCAGCTTTCATTCCCAAAAAGAAATAAAATTATTTCTATATTCTTATACGGTGTATCACCCCTTTTTGTCAGTCTTCTATATTTAGGGTGCACTTCTCCCTAAGTATAGGGGGGTGTATACTCTGATTACCTTCATTCTATGGTCCTCTCCATTGTCTCCTCTTCTCGCCTATACTTAGGGCTCTCTTACCCTAAGTATAGGGGGGAGACAGTCTGAGTACGATTTGTTCATTCTCAACCTTGACCATCTATGCCTTGTGTACAATCTGTTGTACTTAGGATTATTTGATCCTACCCATTCGTTTATTTATACCATCATTTCTTTATTTCTTAGACTCTTCTATACTCAGTCTGAGTTATGTCTTCTCTTTTTCTCTTTGATCTATGAGGACATAGCTCGAGCTAAGTATAGGGGGGTCGTATATACTATGTATATACTTTAAGCCATAACTCGTACTTATGTATTTTAAATAATACTTGTGGCTGAAAATAATGTTAAATTTATTACAACCTTTTAATAAAAAGATGCTCCTCAAACCTCCTTTGTACATACTGATTAATAAGTCAGACAGAAATACTTTTGCAAAATGTTTGAAAAATAGTTTGAAATCTATTTGAAAAATCTTCTGAAAATTTGTTTGGAAAATATTTTGTAAAATGTGTTCAACCTTTGTAAATATTTTTGTTTGCAAAAATTTATTTTCTTTGCGTGAAATAAAAATGTGTGAAAAACGATTTGCAAATGGTTGAAAAATGGTTGCAAAAATATTTTGAAAAATCTATATATATATTGTTTGAAAAACCTTTGCAAAATGATTTTCAAATACGTGTAAATGTTCGTAAAAATCGTTTGTAAAAAGTATGTTGGACTACGGTTTTCAAAACTTTTGAAAAATGATTTTCAAATAAGTTTGAGGAGTATACATACCATTCTCTAAAATCTTTATACTTGTATAAAAGTGAGAAATTACCCCTTGGAAATCCTTTAAGAATCAAAACTCTTGTAAATACAAGATGCATCCCCGTGTAAAGAAATGCACCTATTATTAGCCAAAACCTTCTGCTTTGAAGAATCACAAAAAAAACATTTGCAAAACTAAATACCAAAAATATTTTGTATTTACACATCCTTTTTGTATATACTTATTAATAAATCAGGTTAAAAATATTTTTGCAAAATGATTTAAAAAATGGTGTGACCTGTTTGGAAAACTTTTTATGAAATGTTTTCAACCTCTGTAAAAATATTTTGATTGCAAAAATCGTTTCTTTGTGTGAAATAAAAGCTTTAAAAACATATTTGCAAATGATTTTGAAAAAATGGTTGTAAAAATATTGTGAGCATATATATATATATATAATGTGAAAAAAATCTTTACAAAATGGCTTTCAAATGTTTGTAAATGTTTGCAAAAATTATTGTGTACTATAGTTTTCAAAATTGTTTTGAGGAATAAATGTATTATAGAATGTGTATATAAGTAAATAAAATTCTTTACCAGCTATACAACAATTCTTAAACAAATCATCTATTTTAAACTCGTGAATTCTTCAAAATTCTTAACTCTTGTAAATAAATAAAAAGCGGTACGCCTATATAAATAGTTGTACATATTTTATACTTCTTGTGCCAAAATTCCTTTTTACAAAAATTCTTTATGTAAAAATTCTTTTTATTTTACAAATTCTTTTAAAAATTGCATCATTCTTTCTGCATTGTACATAGCATTTGCACATCATTTTTGGATTGAGCTTGATGATTGAACAAGTCCAATAAGGTCGAAGATTGGAGCTTGGTTGAACCTTACAGCACCTAACTACATTGGAACCTTATGGGAACTAGGTTTAAGGAACTTTAGGTCCATTAGGACTTAATTCTTTGAGTCTCAGAGCTGGGTTCAAGTCACCTCAACTGACTAACTAGAACTTTTCGAGACGCACACATGACTCTTGTTGGCTGTGACCTAACTTGCACCTTTCACTTAGCTCAACTCAATTGGAGTGGTGAGGGGGAGGGATTTTACAGTTTGAGATGCACACGAGTGGAAACATTCATCCTCGTCTAGGGAGGGAAGTGTACACCAACATGATCCAGTTGCCATGAAGTCGAATGATAGGAGAGTGTGGATTGCAATAATGCTTCAAAAGAGGGATAGTCTTCTGGCTCGAGAGGAAAAACTCCTTATGTAAATGCTGTTGTATATAGCATTTAAAAAAAACTCGAAAAAATGGACAGGCCTGAAAATAAAAATAAAATGCCTATCGGAGTATGTATATGTGTATAGAAAATAAGCAAGCTTGAGCATCAAAGTTATACCATGTGAGCCGGGAGCTGGATTACTTGACTACACTGGTCATGCATCCCGAGATAGGTAGCTACACAGGCTACCGTCCATTCTTTTCTTCACCTCCTCCTCTTGAGTTGGATGTCACTTGAACTTAGAAGGGAGGACATAATGCTGGATTGGGGAATCATTGGGTTGTCATTCTGGAGAAGTTAGTTCCTTTGTCATTTCAGTTGGGGAGAGCCACTATCACTTACATTATACGAGTCAGCTTCAGAGTCACAAGGGTTTGCGTATGATGTAGGCTAGTTCTGATTTGGCTATTGAGTGGTTTGAACCGAGTTCTATGACTCTCAAAGGCTGTTGTATTTTAAATTTGGTTCCTGACCACGTTCCACACACATCTTCACATCAAGGTCTAACCTGAGCTCCAAACTTTGATTTTGTTATGACAAGTTAATTATTAAAATTAATTCTATTTATTCTTTCTTTTTCTTTTCTTCTTTATTCTTTTTATACTTATTGCATAAGTGTTTGCTAGGGACTAGCAAGGGCAAGTAAAGGGGGGTGATGAATCCCTAGTTCATCGCCTTTATTCTATCATTTTGGCCTTAAAATCCCTACCTAATGCATGTATATAAAATCAATTTGTACAAAATAGCATTCACAATTTGTTGCAATAATTGTGTAAATAATACTGTCTTTAAGACAAAAATTATAAAATAAAGAAAAAAAGAATAAAGAATAAAATATCAAAGATATTTTATGACCCTAAACCCCAACACCAAATCAAGAATTGGGTTGGTCGACAAGGAATAAAGTAGGGGGAGATAAGGGCCAAAAATATAATAAAAACCTAATTATTTTATTATTTATTTATTCATTTTGACACCTATTTTATTATTTGTTATCTATTCATGAAATAAAGAAATTTTGTACATGAAAGTTATAGATAATAATGTAAATAAAAATACAAAACCAGTTTTGTATAAAGATAATACACAATGTTCATTTTATACACAAAATAAAAAACCTAAATCCCAACTTCACAGACCCATATATTTCAAATAAAATCTCAAAATATATCAAAATCACTCTAATTATATAACTTTTCACAAGCTATTTAATGGTGGTGGTTTTATATTTTTTGGAGTTATTGTGTGAAAGTTGGGTTTTGACCCTCATTTTATATTATACCGATTAAAGTATTAAATTTATTCATTATTCACTATTTTCACAAATATATATTTTTTTGTAATTTTTTAATTATTACCTATAACATATGTGCATATTGAAACTAAAAGAAAACCAAAAAGAACAAAAATAATAAAAGAAGTATATAAGAAAACTTAGGCAAACTACCTATGTTGTACCTGTATATAAATAAAAGGGAAACCTATTATTTTACTCTTTATTCATTTACATTTTTATAATATTTTGAATATTATCTATATTCTATTAAAAATATAAAACAAATATAAAACTAGTAAAATGCATCAAAATAAAAAGGGCGTATATAAAATACAAGTAAAATATATATAAATATACCTATAAATTATACCTACCTATTTACTTATGTGTACAAATTACATCATAACAATATAACAAAAATATATTTATACTCATAAAAAATTGTAAATATATAAAATAAAATAATAAAATAATAAGATAAAATATATAAAATAAAAATGTGCAAAAATAGGCAAAAATACCTATAATTACACTATTAAAAATTAACTACTAATAAAATACAAAAAAAATACATAAAAATCATAATAAAATACTACATTAAATAATAAACAATTTTTATTTTATATAAAAAATAATAAAATCATTCACTATATTAAATAAGTAAAATACGAATAATATTACTATTTTATTGCGTAGCGGGCTGACGTGGCCCCAATGCGGTCGTGTCAAATGTTGACTGCCGGTCAACTCTCCCACCGGCTCTAGAATAGATGTGACCTGTCCAATCCCCAAGTTTCCACCCTTTTTCTCGGCCGCTCCATCCATCCGTCGCGGTCGATCCCTTCCTACGAAATGATCATTGATCATTGTACATACACGCCATACTCTCGGATCTCCGGTATATACGTCTGATCTCGCCCATTCGTCCAGTCAATAAGGGTGCGTCACGATGTCTTTAAATAATAGAACCTCCTATTCCCTTCCAAGGTTGGCCATTAATCTGAGCCTAGGAGCCTTGCTTTCTCATATACGAAGCTTCCTTGTAACAGGAGGAGTTTCTTGGTGGCTGAAACCAGCTCTGGGAGGACGGAGGTGCTCCCACGGCCGCCCTCGCCGGAGACCCTGCTCCCTGAGCTCTCTCAGGTATAAGAGTTGTTCCTTTTTAGTTTTATTAGGTCTATTTTGATTCCAGCATTTTATTTCTGCACTTAGTTTATCGTTTAGATCTTATCTGCAGCGTATATATTCAAATCGTAGTTCGTTAGAGTCGAGCTCCGACGAGCTCCTCCGTGCTTAATCATCTGCTATCTGACACCGTATTCGCCTCCATTTCCTTCCCCTATGCTTCTACCTCGCCCCAGGCATCTTCGTACCCCTGGACCCCTACTTGATCCGACGATCGGGTCTCCACATCCACCATCCTCGCCGGAGACCTCCGTCGTGCCCATTTCCCATCCATTTTGACCAATAAGAGCCCCAACCCCTTGGTTTTGTTTGCTGAACTTCCCGCAGGCGCTGGAGGGCCAAGGGACCCACGTTGGGTCGATTTTTGAAGAAGGAAGAGGCACCTGGAGCCAGTGTTCTTCCGCGAGCTTGCCAGCCTTCATTTGGGCTCCGACGTGCCTCCTGAAGGATTTACCTGTCGCGGAGGAGCCCCAACTCTATTTTGCACCACCTCAGAGCTTCCCAGCCAGTCGGAGCAGCCCAGGAAGTCAATTCGAAACTCACCAATGATGAGTTCTTGACCTGTTCTTCCAAGTCCTCTCTACGATGTTGGATTTTCTTTCCACGCCAGGTCCATCACCATCTGTTGGATGAAGGATCGCCTTAACCGTTAGATCGCTTCGAGCGATTTAATCAGAGCCATCCAGTCGTGAACCGGTATCCGCCGTTGTGCGAGCGCCACGTGTACAAGTGAGACGATACCCATCGTTCGCCAGCGCCTAATATTGTTGGTAATTGCATATTTAACCCCATATTTTTGTATACTTAATATTTATTGCTGTAAATAAAATATCCTGTGTAAAAATAAATGGACTTTTTGCAACTAGGTCCTTGTATTTCTTTAAATTGCATTTGGGTCCAGTCCATGACACATCACGTGCCGTCCCACGTGAGCGTGTGAAATTGCAGGGACACCCTTGTAATTTTTTGTATTTCAATATAGTCTAATAAAATAAAATGTAAGTTGTATATTTTTGTGAAAATTAATGGAAGCCCCTGGATTTTATTATAATTACGTTTTAGTCCTTCCCAAGTTGCGTCACATGTAGTCCCATGTGCTGGGAATTTTGCATATATGCCCAATAGGTTTTGTAATTATTAAATGGTCTTTATAAATTAAATAAATGTTTTATTACGTTGGTAAATTTGCATATGAGCCCCTGTAGTTTATTTTATTTGCATTTTTGCCTTTGCTAGGACATATCTTTTATGACATTTTATCTAATTTATTAAAAATACTTATTGATTCCTAAAAAATACACAAAAATAGGGAAAAATACCTCATGCCTTATGCTTTCACGCGTGTTTACTAGGCATTTTTGGGTATTTTAATTATTTATTAAAAATAGAATTGAGCTTATTTATTCCCTATTTGACTTATAAAATACCAAAAAAATACAAAAACGTCTCCAAAAACTCCAAAAAAATTATATATACTCTATCTTATCTTATTTTAACTACAGATAAAAAATCACTAAAAATGGAAAAACAAAAACCCTAAAAATTGAAAACCCCTAAAATCTCTTATAAAAATATTTAAAAGTCTTAAAAATTCCAAAAATATCTTGTTCTCTTTTATAATTTTATTTATATAAATATCTATATATTAAAATTGATTTGGATATATTTTGAATTTATTTAATATAATTAAATTCCAATTCAATTTCGGGTATATATTTAATCCCTTATTTGGGATATTTTTGACTTTAAAAATATAAAAAATTAGCAAAAATTCTCAAAATTAAAAAATTATAATAATATTAAAAACTCAAAAATAATTCATTAGTTGTATTTTGTCTCTATATTTATTAGAATTTATAAATATGCTACTATATTTGGTATATATGAAGCCTTATATAGGTTATATTTTGTATATGAAAGAAAAATAATAAAAAAATATATAAAAAGAAAATAAAAAAATTAGAAAATGTAAAAATAAAAAAAATATAAAACAAAAATTAAAATAAAAAATCTTAAAATTGAAAACCCACAAAAAAGATATATACATGATGAATGATTTGGTTTGTACATAAATAACCATAGGCTACCAATATTGCTCTCCATGGTTAGACCTCTACATGCTTGCTTGCTATGCATTTTATGGTAGAGAAAATAAATTTTAACCTCACTTGTGCTATTTATTGCCTTTCTTTTATATTGTGGGTTATTTGCCGATTAAATCTAAGGTTTTTGTCGGTCACCTTGACGACAGTGCTCCCGCCTTGTGTGGATCACATGAACGATGACTACTCAAGGGTTTTTTTGGTACATCTCCCTTTTAGCTCGTTGTCAAGCCATGCAACTTACCTGTTGAGATCAAGCACAATTCATGGTGGGCATTGAAAGAAGTAATCTTTGGTTCAGACAATACGGGAGATTAGAGGCAGATAGAGTTGGCTGCCCTGGAGGAATTGAGAGATGAGGCTTTCATGAGCAGCCTTCATTATAAGAAACAGATGAAAGAATGGCATGATGCACACATCATCCATAAGCAATTTGAGCCTTATCAGAAAGTTTGCCTATTCGATGCGAGAAACAAGTTTTTTCCAGGGAAACTTCAGAGCAAATGGAAAGGCCTGTATAGTCGAAAGGTGTACGACAACAGTTGCATGGATATATCTGAGTTGTCTTCTAAGTCCACCTTTCAAGTCAATGATTAGTGTTTGAAACCATTTCTTGATCATGAGTCGTCGACCATTGAGGTTGCCCCCATTCATTTTGTATGAGAAGTGTTCTTCACTCTTCATATTTTGCATCTCATACCTGAGTTTCACGTTGATTTCTTCATTCTTTTTCACCTTGTACATACATGTTTTCAATTTCATTCATTCATTCTTTCGTTTGTCTTACATACCAGGTCTCGCTTAGGATTTTTGCTATAATTAAGATGTACTTTATCCTAAGTATAGGGAGTGTAAACATTGTATTGTTCATATCGTTCTGGAGTATTATGCCTATTATTGCTTATACTTAGGGTGTGCTTTACCCTAAGTATCGGGAGGGGGTGGTAATATAGCTCGTTTTCATTTTTTATTGTTTTTTATTTTGTGTATCGTCTGCTCTCTCGCTTGTCCCTCAACTGTTGATATTCTTCTCTATACTTAGGGATATTTTACCCTAAGTATGAGGGGGGGCAAGCCAAGTCGTTGATTGTGTACATTCTCTTGACCTCAATCATCTTCATTTTGAGTCACCTATCCTTAGGATTATTTGATCTTAAATATAGAGGGGATGATTGACTTGTATTCTTTTATTCATTATTCTTTGAGTCATTATAGTATAGCATTTTCACTAATCTTTACTTAGCTCGAGTTATGTCTTCCTTTGTCGCTTCTTTTGTCACTATGAGGACATAGTTCACGCTAAGTATAGGGGAGTGTCGTATATATACTATTTATATACTTTAGAAGCCATAACTCGTAATTTATTATATTTTTAATAATTTGGCTCTAAAAGTATGGGTATATATTTTGGGTTTTTAAAAGCCGATAGAAAACTGTAAATAGGACTTATAAAATATAAATTGTTTTAAAAGTAGTACATAAAAAGTGTTGTAAAATACTTGGATAAAATTCTTAATTATATAGAAGTGTAAATAAATTCCTTTTGTAAATTTTGTATAAAACCTGTGTAATCTTGTATATATATAATATGTATAAAATTCCTTATAAAATGTACATAATTCTTGTAAATTTGTGCAAATTGATTTAATTCACTAACTCCTTCAAAAATTTACTAAAAATTAGAAGGTTTAAAATTCAGTAAAATTCAGTAGAATTCTTTAAAAATTACATAAAAGTTTAATCCGACAAATTCACTTCATTAAAAAATTATCGCATTCATTAGTATTTTTCAGAATAAGTTTGATTCTTGAACCAAATGGATCTAAGTTGAACGGATGGAGCTTGGTTAAGGCCTTAATCCACTTAATTCTAAAGGGATTTCACTAGGATCTGGAATTAAGACTCTTCAGGCCTTTTGACTTATTTCTTTGGGTTCCATGAGACCGTATTCAGAATTCAACTTAAACTTGCCTAAGTAGGACACCTGGTGTCATTCTTTTAACTCTTCTCCATTTGAAACAATTTTGAACTCATGCACTTTACATTTATCTCAACTTGCATGGGGTTGCGAAGGGCAGTACTTTTTGGAGGTGCATTTTCATCCTTGTCTAATGGCGTAGACGTCTAAAGACGGGAGTGTGGGGTTGAAATAAAGCTTCGGATGAGGGAAGGATCTGCTGGCATAATTTTTTTCCAAGACCCCAAAAAATGGATGGAAGAAAAAATGCTATATTAGTCGAGGCATAAACGATCAATGCATTGCAATAATCACTTTCTACATAAAAGAAGCCAAATACACTAAATACAAATATGACCACAATGATCCTACCTTCAGATAGCATGCATGCCATACTGGAGACTTGGTTAAACCGATCAAACCTCATAGGAGATGTAACTACACTGGTCACACTCTAGTTCTCTTCACATTCTTCTACTTCTCTCTCTATTCGATCGTGGGCAACATGACATGAACTTAGAAGGAAATACCCCCTCCTCGAGGATCGAGTAGCTAGATGAGCGCCCAATGAAAGTGTATTACTGGGATGGATAATTCCTTCACTTCTTCAAGCAGGAAGAGCTAACACCTTTCATACACAGTACAAATTGACTTCAAAGTTGAATAGTTTGCGTGATGGATGGGTGGATCTGAGCTGGCTGTTGAGATGAACCTGGATAGGGATTTGTGGAACTTGAGGGCTGTTGAGACTTAAATCCAAATTCTAATAAGGTCCCCACAAAATGTTAATCCAAAGGCCTATCCCAAGTTCTTGACTTTGGGTGAAGTGAGATATGGTTTAAATAAACAAGCATAATCTAAGTTCTTTTATTTTCCTTTTTCTTTTTTCTTGCACTTTTTTATAGAAAAGTATTTGCTAAGGGACAAGCAAAGGTAAAGTATAGGGGAATGATGAATTCATAATTCATAACCTTTATTCTTTCATTTGGCAAAAATCGTTGGTAAAATACATGTAAATATTCACTAATTCTCACTAATTAACATTCTAACCACAATTATTAATATTATATATTTAACACTTGTTTTATCTAATAAAATAATTAAGAGAAAAAGGAAAAAAAGAAAAGAAGGATGTAGATATGGAATATATACAGACTTATCCTAACCATGGGACCAGGTCAATATTGGCATGGTCTACAAAATAAATAAGTAGGGGGAGATAAGGATCCTAATTTATAAAAATACTAGAAAATCAAGCTCATAAATATACATTTATTCATTTTCACCTTGTACAAATTTCACCTATTTTTTTTATCACCAAGATCACATCAAACTAAAATATTTTCTTCAAAAAAGTTGTTTATAATAATATAAACTAATTTATAAAAATATAAGAAAAATTACTCAGTGAATAATTATGATGAACTGAAAAAGCCGTAAATGCTAACATCCAAGGTTCATAACTAATTATAGAAAACTTCAAATTGACCAAACTCACTTTTAGACTTCGTTTTATAATTAATACTATTTATTAAAAAAATCAAAAAAATATTTGGGGTTTGGACCCATTCATATATAGGTACTATATATATAGACCTTCATTATTTTCTAATTAATTATTCTTAATCCCATTCGACTTCATTCTTTTTCTAACGTGTTTATAAAAATCAGTAAAACATAAAAAAATATAACTTAAAAATTAATGCCAATAAATCCCAAAGCCATGAAACCGTGATCCTAAACTTCCAGACCTCATAACTCATCAATATGAACTCTGAATTAGGCATACTCACTTTTAAAGTTTGTTTTATAGAATTATCTATCAAATGAAATTGATTTCACTAAAATTAGAGTTAATATGCAAAAAGTGGATTTTGGGACCCTATTTGGTATAAAATGTACAGGGTATCTTAGTTTTATCTTATTTATTATATGTCATTTCTTATATTTTATACTTTATTAATATTTTATTATTATATAAAAATAACTAAAAAATATTTATTTACCTATTTAATTATTTATTTAATTGTTTATCATCTAATTATTTATTTATTTAACTATTTATTTATTCATTTAATTACTTAATTTATTTATCTAATTATTTATTTTATTATTAATTTATTTAACCTAATTATTAATTAAATTTATTAATTTAAGTATTAGTTATCTAATTATTTAATTTTTAATTTTTTTTCTTTTCTCTCTCTCTCTCTCCTCTCTCCTTCTCCCCCGCTCCCTTTTTTCCTACACCGTTCTCCTCCCAGACCTTCTCCTTATTCCGCCTGCCGCCTCTCCTCCTTCTCCAACATACCCAACAGCTTTATCGTTGGCCGTGCCACCTCGCTCGGTGACGCCACCCTCTACTAGTGATGCCATCTAGCCACGTGCTCACCACACGTCCTAGCCTATATAATGAATCACCCGGAGATTGGAAGCTTCTTCTAGAGTTAACATCATTGTTTTAACAATTTGTGTACCAATGTGAACACCTTCGAGCACAGCTTCCTCGTCGAGGAACCTGGGGTTGACATTACTGTAGGAGACAATTAGCATCGCATGGTTCGATCATCGAACCAAGTCGGAACAATAACGTGAAACCTCATTCGAGATCCAATTGAACAACCATCAGAGGTACAAGAATGATCAATACTTCATCTGGAGCATGTTGAATTTCCTCTGATTACAAACCATCATCTGAAGATCATCGGAGATTTGAAGCACTCGAGGAATCAATATGAACTGCATCCACCAAGGGGAATCAATCTGCACGATAAAGCACCTCCAAACAACACAACGAGATAAAAAACTGCCTCAAAGCACCGCCACCTAGAGCTGGATTTCTGCATTCGAAGAACAATCTCCATCGCTTCATATATTTGGGGGAAAACACTATAAATCAAGATTAAACAAGAACCGTCAGATTGGCTCCAATCTGACGCATATCATCTATGCTACATGTCAACATCAACACCACATGATCGTCTGTCAATCGCACAGCCATTTTCCCAACCACACGTCATCAGCTGTAGAGCCGCGCCGCCCCACCGCTTAATGCTCATGTGATCTGCACGTGAGGTCCAGATCTTTGAGGATTTTTTGTGCGAACTCCCTGTGCATTTTCGGTTATTCTTGAATAGGTCCAAGGTGGCTGACAGTACATGAAGCTTCACGTGCTACTTGTGGTTTTTACGCGATAACCCCCAGATATCTCATATTTCACACGCATACTCCTTATTTCCAGACTATTACATATAAACCCCTATACAGTATAGTTATATAATTACATACTATATTCATATTAAATACATAATAAATATAATACAATATATAAAAACACAATAAAAATACATTAAAATACTTAGTATTATACTATATATTGTATAACTTTAGTTTTGAAAAATAAAAGTGTTTTCTATTTTCCATAATTCAAAACCAAATACAAAATACTTACATGATTCTAAATACAAAAAATATAAAACACCTTTAAAAATTGTATAAAAATTAGCCACATTATATTTTACTATATTTTACATAATAAATCAAGATTTAAAATAAAAATCATATATTAAAATCAATAAAAAAATCAAAATACATAAAACTTGAAAATTCATAATTAAATCTACAAAAATCATATAAATATGTATGATACCTTGTTTGAAAGGTATTTTCATCTACTTTTTGATAACAATACAATAAAAATATTTTCATATTGTTTACTTTTTTAAAAATAAAAATAAATCCCTATTTTCAATAAAAATTTTGTTTTTCACTCTAAAAATAATGCAAAAACCACAAAAATTATTAAAACCTCTAAAAATATATAAAAATTGTAAACAACAATAAAAATAAAAAATACAACATCAAAAATGTAAAACCAATTCCTATGATTTCTACTTATAGATATATAAAACTGCAAAGATAATATAAAATTCATAAAACTAACTAAAAATCCAATAAATCCCCTAAAAATAAGTAAAAAATTAGGAAATCTATTAACCTTAGATTCTCCAGTATTTTACCTTAGTTATCCTTAGTTTTGCCTCCCTGAGTTCGACACTCCCATACTAATCCTATACACATTTAGTTTAGGTGTATAAATAAGAAAAATAATTTTTCCTGTAAATTTCAACTAATCAACATAGCGACAATTGTCTATCTTTTTAGACAACCCGATTAGTTGATTTTCAAGAGTGTCGAACACAGGGAGCAAATAAGATAGATTGTGCAATAAATGCATAAAATTTGTATTCCTTTTGTCTTTGTATTTTTGTGTGGGTTTTTGATTTTGTATTTTTTTATGGATTTTAATTTTTTTTTAATTTTTAGTTTTTAATTTTTAATTTTCTTTTTTAATTTCTGATTTTTTCATTTCTTTTTCCTTTTTAATTAACTAGTATAGGAATATATAATACTATATATACAAGGAAGGTAATATAATGATAAATACCACTAAAAATAATTAAAAATTGCAAAATAATTTGTTTTTGAGTATTAAAATATGTTTTATTGTTTTTGTGATTTTTGGGCATTTTTGCTAATTTTTATGTACTTTTAAAGTCAAAAATATCCCAAGACAGGGATTAAGAAATTATGCCAAAATGTTTTAGATTTTAAAAATAGGAAATAAAGTTAAAATTTTTTAAATCTATTTTTAATTAATAATATATAATAGAAAGAAAATTACCGAGCTTTTTTTTTTAAAAAAAGAAAATTACCGAGTTGAAAAAGACATTTTTTGAATTTTTGAGATTTTTTTGTATTTTTATAAATGATTTTGGAGCTTTTTAATTTGTAAATATATTCTTTTTCTATTTTTAGTGATTATTGGTGAAGGCTCAAAATACTAAAAAATTATTTTTTTGGATTTTTTTAAAATGTTTTTTATATTTTTTGGAATTTTATTAATCAAACAGAGATAAAAACATGCTCTTTTGATTTTTAATAAATAATAGAAGTGCCTAAAATCAAAATGTGAGAATTTCCGGAGCATGGATGATATATGTAACAAATAGAAAACAACTACATGAAAATTGGTTAACGGGGAAGGGAATTTATGTAATTAAAATTAAATACAAGGTTCTTACTATAATTTACCCAAAATATATGACTGGAATTGAAAATTTCTGGACTAAATCGAAGTACAAAAATCCGCGAGGGTATACATGCAAAATCACTACATCACATGGGACGACATGCGAGGTGACATGGACTGGACCCAGTTGTAAATAAAATAAAGACATGGAGTTTCTTGCAAATACTATAAAAATAATAAATGTTAGATGAATGTTTGGATAGTAAATAATAAATTACAAAAAATAAGGGGGTGAATATTGAAAAATACTCTCTATACGATGCGATCCAATGGGTGAGATCTTTCACTTACACATGGCATGCTCTCCTCGCCTGATGCCTCTTTGACATTCAACGGCATGGATTAGATCCAAGCGTGGATTTGATAGTTCTGGGGAAGCACGATCAGAGGATGCATTCTAGATCTGGACGACTACCGCTGATTGCACAACGGAGAATGAATGTGGAAGAACAGGGAAGAAGATCTTCCTAAGTGAGCTTCTTCCAATGAGATCTTCCCTCCCTCGCATCGTCTGCTCTTGCAACATGTCCCAAGAGCTTCCTAGGGTTCCCTTTATTGGATGGAGGCATCAAAATGCTCCGAGGTTCACCGGAGAAACCCACAGAGGTCGGGTCGGCGAAGGGGGTCCAGGTACCTTTGGTGAGCTGCAAAATCGCCTCCAACTGGATTAGGGCTTCAATGACCTGTACATGAAGAAAACTGAGTCGAGGGCAACGTGCCTTGACCTGTCAAGTAGTGGAATGGGGGCAAAATGCGGCGAGGCAGCTGCTGCTCCGGCGAAGGAGGAATAGGAGTGTCAGGATCTTACTCCAGGAGGTGGTAAGATGAACGGAATGGTCGACGGAGTAGGGGAAGCGTTGGGAAATGAAGTGAGGGCGGTTGGCTGGTCGGAATTGGTCGGAGCACGGTGGACGGTTCGTCGGAGTGGACCTCCAAGGAACAACGAATCGAGTTGGTTACACGAATGCGACTACTTAAAAAGCAAAATCAAAGGTAGAAATGAAATCCTAAGGCCTAAGATACCTAGAAAACAACTAAAATCACCTCAAGAGGTTGTGGGGCACTAGATCGGAACCTCATGCCAGCGAGCGATGGAGATGGATGGAATGCACCCCTAGGCTGATCCTCGATCCACCCAACTGCTGCGCGAAGAAGCTGCCACCCTCCTCAAGCCCTGGGATGCAAAATAAGGGGAGGAGAAAACCAAAAAGGATTCAAAAAAATGGAAGAAGGGTCGGAGCTTGGTTATGTACATGTGACGAAATACGGTCAAAGATCGAGGCGAACAACTCAATGCAGTGATGCAATGCTCGAGAAAATGCATGCGCGTGAAAGATGGAAGATTGGGACCAAAAGTCGAAGAAGGAATCGACCAAAAACGATGCAAGTATCGAGCAACAAAAATCGAGGAAAAATGGGGTCAAACTACAGGATACGAAACCTAGGACCTCGGTCAGAGAGTGGTCCACATCACCCGTAAAAATATAAAACAGTAATAAAAATCGAAAATAATTTGAAATAAAAAATAAAATGATTTAATCAATTTTTGGTTAAAAATAAAAAAAAATTATTATTTAATTATAATTTTATTATTATTTTTATATAGTTTTAGGTCTTATTTATTACAAGTTACTTTTTTTAGGGGCTTATTAATTTTACCTATGTTTTGAGTATTTTATTTTTATTTTGTATTTTTGATTTTATTGTCTTATTTTCATAATTTATAAAATTATCTTATTTTTAAATACATAAATATATGTTTACTATATTTTTGATATATTATGCACACTTAAATAAATATAGGTGTATGTTATGTGTGCATAAGTATAGGTAATTCATCTATGTATTTATATAGACTATTTTATTTTTGTGATTTATTTATGGATTTATTCTATTCTAAATATGTGTATATATTATAAATAATATTTACAAAATTATAAAAATATAATATTATAAAAATAATAATGAATAAAGAAAATGAATATTTTATTCAGGTATATTGTATAATAGCGGTCTAAAACATACCTTTCACATCTTGACTCCAAATTAAATGAAACAACCTTCATTAAATAGATTATTAAAAGTTATATAAAATTAAAGTGATTTTGATACATTTTTAGTTTTATTGAGGAGATATGGGTCTGGGTAGTTTGGATTTTGGTTTTTTATTCTATCTATAAAAGGTACAATGTATATTATTTTTTTTGTAAAATAACTTTTGTATTTTTCTAAATATTATTATCTACAACTTTTATGTACACAGTTTCTTTATTTGAGATAAATGAAATATAAAATAAAATAGGTCCCAAAAATGCAATATTGATGAATAAAAGAATGAGGGTTATATTGGATTTTTGGTCCTGATCTCCCCATAGTTTATTGTGTGTCAACCCAGTCATCAAGATGCATAGGTCCTGGGGTTTAGGGTCATAAAATACATTTGGAATTTTATTCTTTTTCCTTTCTTTTCTATATTCAATAATTTTGTCATTAAAACAATATTTTATATTTCTTAAAAGAATGTTAATTTGGACAAAACAATGTTATATGCATGCATTAGCTAGGATTTTTAAGGCTAAAATGATAGAATAAAGGTGATGAAATGGAAATTCATCAGTTACTTATTATCTTACCACTTAATATGCGTGCTATTGGAGGGTTGAGGTGTGACAACAAGGGTGATCCTATGGTGCTGTACGAGCAACAGTTCATTTTAAATCAAGATCTGGGCCCCGAGCTAGATCTAACATTCAAGAGAAAGACTGAAAGAACTCAGGAGAACTCACCACCAATGAGTTTAAATCACTGGTTCTGGTCGCCTCCAGCCACCTCCTCCTTTGAAAATCTCCTCAGCTTCATGGGGTTCTTGTGCATCTGGCATGTCCCTCTTCGATGTCTGGGGCTTACTGGAAGAGCCATGTAGATCTGTCGACCTGGAGCTCCTGTTCAGAGTTTGGGCTGGAGCTCCAGATGGCTGCACGGTCGCAGACATGCGTCAAAACATTAAGGGGGTTGAGGGCTATCTCCTCGTCCCTCTACTAAAGCTGTAGAAGTAATGGGTGAGCGTGATGATGGGGGATCCCGTGCAAGAATCTTAGTGGAAACATAGGGGGTTATTATGGATAAGTGTCAGGGGGAGATGATGGATGTGGAAGGGAGTTGGAACAATCGAGGATTACCATGAATTTAGTGCTAAAGCTGCAAGCTCCAACGATTTTGATTTTCAAAATTGCACTAAAACTACAAGTAAATGACTAAACTAAAACCTAATATATGCTAAGGGAACTAAATGAAAGGAATAAAAGGTTACTTAGAAGCTCGACGATCTTTGGAGCTCGGAGCAGGTGAAGCTCGTCAGAGGGGAGGTACGGTGAACCTGGATCTTTCTTTACTCCACCTTATCCACACCACAAAGGGCCGGGGTTCTTCCTGCTATCACTAGGGACTCAAGGAAGATGTACTAAGGGGTCTACGATGGTTGAAAAGAGATTAAAAATGGAACGAAGGCCGAGGGAGGTATCTTATAGGAGTCAGTTCTGCCCAAAAAGTTGGTGAAATGCCAGGAGGAACGAAAGTGGTAGGTGGAGATTCTCTCATGGGCGAGAGTCAAGGACGAAGGGGCTATAGTATGGTGATGGACTCGATGGATGTAGAGTAGAGGTGGAGGCATGAAAACTTGGTTAAGACGGGGGTGTTAGAGGTTCTGATACGACAGCTTGAAGAGGTAGGATAGTTGACTGAAGTAAACATTTCCAGCCCTCTAGTTGGTGCACGTGGACCAACCAGAAAATTCCCCAGCCAAAAAACATAGAAAAATAGATACTAATTAAATGAATTAATTTAATTTTTATAAAACATGAAAATGTTTGTTATTGAATGTATTATTTAATTATGTTTTTATTTATTTTTACAAGTTAAGTAATTGTATGTTAGTATTTGTATGTACATACATACACACACACACACACACTATATTTTCTTTATTTTATTTTTAATTTGTATTTTCTGTCTTATTACTATATACATGTACTTTGTATGTTTTTAATTTATTTAATTACATATTTAGGTATTTTTATTGTATTTTTCCTAGTTTATTTATGGACTTAATTATTAAATACATATGTCTTGCAGGTGTATAAAGGTATACTTCATCTATAAATTAAGTTATATTATTTATTTTATTTTTAATGTTTTTATTTTAGTTTAATTATGTACATGCATTTTAAATAATATTTAAAATTTTATAAAAATAGAAAAAGTAAAAATAAAAAGAATAAATATATCGAATATAATATACAAGTATATTGCATAATGGGGACCCAAAATGTAACTTTTACATCTTAACTCCTAATTGAATGAAACCACTTCATTAAATAGATTATTTAATTTTATAAATAATAAAGATGAGTTGGGTTAATTTTGATTATGTATGGAGAAGATACGGTCTGCAAAGTTTTCTTTGCAGCTTTTTATTTGGCATGCCACAGGTACACTGTTCATTATTTTTGTGTGAAATAAATTTTATATTTTTCTTTGCATTTTTATGTACAATATTCATGTTCAAAGTATATTGATTTGATTATAAAAATGAGGAAATAAAATAGGTCCCAAACTATAATTATTGACATATAAAATTAGGGGTTTTTAGTGTATTCTCTGTATAATTAACTGCCCTATCTCCCCCGACATTATTCCTTGTCGACCAAGTCATCATGATGACTGAGTCCTGTGGACTAGGGTCACTCGATGTCTTTGACACCTCATTCTTTTTCTTTTCTTTTCTTTATTCTTTTATTTTGACACAAATACTATATTTTGCACAATCTTTACAACAATATTTATACAATATTAATTCTGAATTATTGAGTGTTTATCTTCATAAATTAATGATATATACATGCATTTAGTTAGGGATTTAAGGACAATTAAAGAATAAAGGTGATGAAATGAGGATTCATCGCTTACCACATACACAAGTTTATGAGTATAAATAAAAACAAATACTTTTTAGTTATTTCATCTGATCAATTCAGATGATAGTTCTCCTTATAGAACAACAGATCTTAAGTTATTTTAGTTGTCATAAATATATCAAGGGAAGAATATACACTGATAAATATTAAATTATTCAATATCATAAGTCAAGTTTGTTGGAGTGACTACTAAAAAGAATTTAAAAATTTCAAAGATATAACAGATATTTGCATTTTTTCGGTAGTTTCAAATCTATATTGTAAAGAACCCTCATATATTGGTGTATTATTTTTCATTTTTCATTTCTCTTTAAAAATAACTTCTCGTCCTCTCATGAGAATAACAAAAAAATAATGTTACATTGACTATTGTAAAAGTATATATTTAGGATAATTTTATAAGTTATTATGGTTGTCATTTCTATGATAATAGAGACTAATATCCTCAAAATTATACTCTTTTAAATGAATAATAAAATAAATGTAGAAAATTAATAAATATTACACATTTTATTAATATGAATATGACATATATATATGTTTTTTTAATAATGCTAGGGTGGCATCTCGAGTTGGGATTCACCGCATGAATAATACATTACTTAAAAAAGGAGTACATTATTTGGAGGCCAAGAAATGAGACAGAGAGTTACAATGAGCGATTACATTTTCCGGATAAAACATCTTCTTTTTGAAAATGACATCAATCCTTCCACTCCTGATGGCCCAAAGGATTGCAAAAAGCATAGTGCAGTCATCTGTTTAGTTGTCGCCTACTGAACTCATCGATCTCCAAAAATCAGTAGTGCCTCCAGTTGAAACCCAAGATAACCCTACCTCCGACCATATCTATTCTGACATCGGTAACCTAAAGAACAAATGATCGATATCTTCAATTTGTTCTCTATTCCTGTCGCAGTGAGTGCCCACAATGTCGAATAGCCTTCCCCTTCTCGCTTTGTCACACAATCTGCCCCTCCTCAAGCACCATAGGAAGACCTTAACTCTGCACAGAATCTTACTAGCCCGTATAATCTTCATATCCTGACAAAGATCAGTATCCACGTCCACTGCGGTCCCCTTGAATTCCCTATATGCCTTCTTTGTCAAGAACCTGCCACCATCCCATTCAAAATGATCTCTACCATCCGTGAAACAATCTAGTCCTGGTAGCTCGTAATGCATCATGGCTAAATCATCCAAACGATGAGAAGAGAGTACCGACAAAAACTGTGGGTCCCACGACCCTAAAGCCCCTACTTGCGCCACAGAGCACTCTTTCGTTGCTGCCAATGCAAACAGCCTCAGGAACCTGCTACACAGTGACCCGTCCCCCGTCCAATCGGCTCTCCAGAACTGGAAAACCTCCCCATTACCAATCTTTAGCCGCAACTTCGGAGTCAACAAGGGTAAAACTTCGCGCATATAACACCATAGAGGAGATTGAAACTGCACTCTCCCAGCTTCAAGAGAACCCCAGACTCTATAGATTTTGCACAGTAGTCTGTCCTGTAAGCTATCCGAATCTCCCCAAATCTGAATGACCCATTTTGCCAAAAGTGCCTTGTTCATGCACGCGTCATCCTGAACCTCTAAGTCACCTTCGTTTCACAGGCACATCATCTCCTCCCAACAAACCAAATGCACCCCAGGTCTTTGCTGCTTTTCATTGACTAGAAAAATCTCTTCATCATTGCTTCGATCTTCTTGTGTATTCCCACTAGCATCAATCTAATGGAGAAAACAAAAATAGGGATAGTTGAAAAGGCATGCTTCAAGAGGATCAGCTTCCCCCCTTTAGATAGGGAGACTGCTCCCAATCTGACTTCTTCAGTTTTCCTACCACCAGGGGGAGTCCTAGGTAAGAAATCAGCAACTCCCCTATCGGGCATCCCAACAAATCTGTCATCCTACCACCTTCAGAGCTCCATTTGCAAGCTTCATGGATCATTTCATTACCTTCGCTAGCTAGATCACACCCTTCATTACGCGCTTGTACACACGCTTCTGAAGCCACCCTATTAGCTACTGCACCAGGTGCATTTCCCCAAGGGTGTCCCAAAGTTCCTCCACCGAACTATAGTACAAAATCATCCCTAAAAATCTCGGTCAAGGAAGGCTTATGCCGAACATGAATACCTCCTGAAGCCATCGGTAGAACTCCAGGCATAAAGACCCAATCTTGAGTGAAGAAAATACCGTGGCTTCGATCTTTTTCAATATCATCATCGTGTAGTAAATCATCGAAACCTAAAGTCATCTCATGATCACGACGTGCATCGAAGAGTGCGAAAGGAAGATGCTAAAGGAGACGGAAGGTTCAGAAAGAGATCAGCCTAGGGCTAGTTTGCGTTCAAGGATATTGCAGTCTCTTTCCTCGATTGCCCTTCGAGTCAAAAGGAGGCATGATCCAGCATAGACAGTAGAAAGTCAGATATACTCGTCCACCCACCCCTAGACCAGCTATGCAAAGGAAAGAGGGCAAAATGCATCATATATATATATATATATACGGGGGATTCTTTTCCACTTCTTCCTTCATTCCAAACGGTATTGCAACCGACTTATGTATGGTTATTTGAAGGCCTAAAAGACAACCAATGACCTCCACAATCTGCACCGCCCTTCTTATCATATCCTCCGAACCTCCCAGAATGAGGAACGTATCTTCCACATATTGCAAGAGTGGAACTTAGAATGATCCACATCGAAACCCCTCACACCATCCGTCACTCTCTACATGCCTAAAAGGAACCACCAAAGCATCTACCACCAAGACAAATAGCATCGGAGCCAAAGGATAACCCTGTCGCACTCCCCTCTGAGGTTGGAAAAAAAACCCTTTTCAGCCTCCCGTTCACTAACACCGAGTAAGAAGAAGTTATGACACACCTATTTATCCATGTGATGCACTGATCTGGAAGCCACGTTGCCTCAAGGATACCTACATAAAGTTCCAGTCCACACAGTTGTATGCCTTCTTGAAGTCTATCTTCTAGATCGCCCCTTCTTTTTTTCATGCCTCCACTAAAGGCAAATCTCAGACTCCATAATAAGACCATCAGCCATCTGTCAACCGGGTATGAAAGCATATTAACCATTAAGAATCACTGAGTCAAGGACACCCATTAGTCTATCCGCCAATTACAAGGCATTGAACAGAGCAATCAGCATGCAATCTTCCACTCTTAGCAGATGATCACTCTTGGGAAGGAGCAAAAGCAGTGTTCTATTGACCTTCTCTAGGCCCATGTTACCCTCCCTGAATTCATCGATCATGGACATAACCTTATCCTTCAACAAGTCCCAGAATTCCCTATAGAAGAAGACCGGGAACCGATCGAGACCAGGCGCACCATCCACATTCAGCCCCCAGACTGCTTTCTTAACCTCTTCTTCCTGAAATGGGGCCTCAAGCCCCTCCACCTACTCACTCGACAACTCCTCCACCCCTCTCCTAAGCCAACCCCACCTCTCATCCTGCCTCCTCCTAGACATTAGCATGAAATGCCCCCTGAGAGCAAGACCAAGTTGCGCGTCCCCCACCACTCTCACCCCCACCTCCAGCTCATGGATGTAGTTTCTCCTCCTTCTTCCCGATGCAATGGAATGGAAAAACTTTGTGTTTGCATCTCCTTCCCATAACTATTTTTGCCTGGATCTTTGCCTCCACTCTTCCTCTTTGATGAATCCATGATTCATCGCCTTTACTCTTTCATTTTGGCTAAAATCCTTGGTAAAATGCATGTAAATAATAACTAATTCCAATTAATTAACATTCTAACAACAAATGCTTATATTTTATATTTAACACTTATTTTATCCAAAATAAAATAATAAAGGAAAAATAAAAGAAAAGAAGGTTGTAGATATAAAATATAGACATACTGATCCTAACCCCGAGATCGGGTCAATATTGACTTGGTCGATAAAATAAATAAGTAGGGGGAGATAAGGATCTTAACTTATAATAATATCAGAAAACCTAGACCATAATTGTACATAAACACATTTTCCATATTGTAAATATTTCACCTATTTTATTTGTTACTAAGAAAACTTCAAATCAAAATACTTTCTTCACAAAATTTGTTCATAAAAATATATATTATTTTATAAAAATATCAGAAAAATTATTCAATATAAAAATAAAATATTGAAATGAACCAAAAAAGCCATAAAACTGGACTTCCGAGGTTCATAACTATTTATAAAAAAAACTCCAAATCGACCAACCTCACTTTTAAACTTCATTTTATACTTAATATTATTTATTAAAAATATCAAAAAATATATTAGAATAAGACAGGTGAGTTTTGGCGTTTGGGCCCTATTGTATATGTGCACTACATGTAAAAAATACACATATTTTTAATTAATTAATTGTAACTCCATTTAAATTAATTTCTTCTTTAATGCATTTATAAAAATAATTAGGAAAATATAAAAATATAATTTAACTCAAAATGACAATAAATCCTAAGGCTACCTAATTTTTCGAACCTCATAACTTGGCCATATGGACTCCAAAACGGGCAAACTCAGTCTTAAAATTCGTTATATTAAATTATTTATCAAATGACACTAATTTCGCTAAAATCGGAGTTAGTATGAAAAATGTGGGTTTCGTGATCGTAATGGTATATATATTGTATAATGTACCATAATTTATCATTATTTAATATATACTATATATTATATTATTATTTTATTATTTATTTAAATAATAAATTATTTAGTTATTTAGTTATTTATTATTTAATTACTAATTATTATTTAATTATTCATTAATATGTTTAATTAATTTATTAATTGTAATTATTTAATTACTAATTATGTAATTACTTATATAATTATCTTTTAAATTAATATAAGTATTAAATTATCTAATTAATTATTTGTCTAACTTAATTTCTCTTATTATTTCTCTCTCTCTCTCTCACTCTCTCTGTTTCTCTTTCTACCTTTTTACTTTCCCATCTTCTTCCCCAATTCTCTCTTCCCCCTCTTTATTCCCCGACGTCGCCGCCTACCTTCTCCTCCTTCCCTCTCCGCTCAACTGCTCAACTTCCAGGTTGTTCTCCATTTGACAAATGATCCACGATTCATCGCCTTTATTCTTTTATTTTAGCTTTATTTCCTTAGTCAAATACCTGTAAATATCCACTAATTTCATGAAATTAGCATTTTGCATGCATTTGTTAAATATGCATTTTTAACACTCTTTATATTCAAAATAAAAGAATAAAGAAGAAAAGAAAAATAAATGATGTATTTATGAAATAAATGCAGACTGACCTGAACCCTGAGAGAAGCTTAAGACATGACCTGATCGACCGGGAATAAAGTAGGGGGAGATAGGGCCTTTAATTCAAAAATCCAAAAAAATAATTTGTAAATTTTTCCCTGTATATTTGTACAAAAAATCTACTATTTTATTTGAATATAAATTGAAATCAAATTAAATATTTTTCTTAACAAAAGTTGTAAATAAAAATATTTTGTAAATAGTTAAAATAATTGCAAAATAAAACTATGTATAGAATAAAAGTAATCACATTCAAAAAAGCGGTTAAGCGATAATTGAAAGACCAATTCCGGACCCATACGAACTCAAATTGAATCAAACTCACTTTCATTGTACTCTAATTTAAATTATCTTTCAAATGGTTGTGGTTTCATAATTTTTGGAATTACAGTTGAAAAGTCGGTATTCTAGGGTGATTTGTGTAATTTTACCACTTACTTATTGTATATTTTATTTATATTTATTTTTTATACATAATGTACATAATTGTAAAAGTTCTCTTCATTATTAAAAATAAAAATTAAAATTAAAAATTAAAAAATTATTATTTAAAATAACTTCCTTATTTCTACATGTGTATATTGTACTATATGTATATAATACTTGTATGCAACTAATTTCCTTACATAAAAATCACCAATAAAATTTAATATCTAACATTATTATATAAATTAATATAATTACGAAAATTGGATTTAATTATTTAATTTATTCATTTATTTAATCTGAAAACTCACCTTCTATATAAAGATTTGATTTTCTGCCTTAAATAGCCCCCATTAAGGTGGCTAATTATTTTTTGTAAATTAATTATTTTAGTTAATTCTGAATTTCATTTTTAATTAATTAATTAGTTTTATTTAATTAATTAACCACTAAATACATTCCTTATTTGTACATATTTTCCTTTTTTGATTTTCCTTCTTTTTATTGGGCTCCTCCCTCATTTACGTTTGACCAATCTTTGGTAGAGAGGAACCCGATCTCCAAGTGATTCTTGTCGCAGAAGGGTGCCCAGCCTCCTAGTCGTTCGATGATAGCGAATCAACCCTCGTCGAGGCCATCATGGTGTATCCGATCCTCAGGTTAGATCCAATTTTTCTATCATTTCTCGAGAATAATCATAGCACAGTTTTATTTTCATCTGCATTGTAGATTTTAGACCCACAGTTTTTATCATAAAAATTTTCCCAATCCAATCCGACACTGATTTTTCATCTTACATCTCGATCTCTACACGTTCACACTCTACCTCACATGACCACTAGACTTCGATCACACACGGTGACCGGAGATCGGGGTCCATCTTCTATATCGTAGGATCCACAGCCGTTCATGCATCCTAAGTTGTTTATAAATTAAAAAAGCCATCATATATATTTCAATTTTTTCTAACATTTGTTTTGCGGTAAAAAATAAAACAAATTAACAAAAAAAAAATATTTTTACTGTTTCTGTAAAAATAGAAAAAATTTCTCCATTTATTTCTGTTTCAATTTACAAATAAAAATAAAATAAAAAAAACAAAAAAAATCGGCCTGTGGCCCAGCAGCTCCTCTGCCAGGCCGCGCCACTGCTCCTCCGCGCCTGGGTCCTCCATCGACCTCCACCTTGATGCAGCGTGGAACCAAAATATATGACCAAATATTTATTTAATTTTATCTGTCAATTTTATTTACGTTTATTTAAGTTGTCGTGTCTTTAATTAAATAAACAAGATCGCATGTGATCTCCAATAATTAGTTATAGATTTGATTTTCAAATTAGTCGGTTAATTAGTTAGAGTCAATTTAAGATAATTAGTTGTTTTACTATTTTTGTAATCTCATCCCTCCTATATAAAGGGATGAGGGTTCATTGGTTTCAGAGAGTTCAGTATGTGATGAAAAAAATGAGATCTTTATCTCCTTCCTTCTCCCTCTCTCCCCACGTGTGATCTACACGTTTCTTCCTCCCCAAGTCTCGTGCAACCGGCGCGCCTTCTTCTCTTCTCCCTTCTAATTTCTTCTCCACCAAGAATCCACCATAAAAAAATATTTTCCGCCATCGCCGATTATCGTTTTGCATCAATTGGTATCAGAGCATGGCCTACAGATCGTCCTCACGATCTGACGGTCCGTACCGACATTCGCACCGGCATGCATCAAGGGACTATCGTTCGTCCGAGCAAAAACGACGAGCCATCGACACCACAACGAGAAGATGACGAGCATGCTACTTGAGATACAAGCCAACTTCCAGTCCATGTGTCGAGATCTTAAGGCTGACTTCGAGTCCCTACGCACCAAATCGGTGGCTCCAACGACAACCATCACCGCCACCGAAGTTGAAGATGACAACCTAGCCGTCCACGACGAACCGGCCGTTGTTCAGAACATTTTAGAAGAAAAAAAGGCCGAAACGCTTGTTGTCCAGGATGTTTCAGATCAGCCCCCATCGCCGATAACGTCTCCGATGACAGCTCCAGCCCCGCTGCAGCCCAACATTAGTAGCCCCGCACCCTTGAGTCCCCTTCTCGCAGCCCCTGTGGCTCTAGCCCTGTCGCCGACCCCTCCCACGCCCATGGCCCCTCCCCTGCATGTTGTACCCTCGCAACCCCCTTCCACCCTCCAAACACCACCGCCACCCCCACTCTTTCCCGATGCCCCCAACGGCCCCGCCCCTACGGCACAGGCCCCATTCCCCACCGCCCCTGAACCCCTTCCGAAGCACCAACCAGCCCCCATGCCCCTTCGCATCGCCACCCTCGCAACGTATCACCCAGCCACAACGCCCCCTTACGCCGCCTCTGACCCTCGTGCGACGCAAAACCAAACCCCCGTGTCTCCTCCCGCATCCCCTCCCCACCGAAACCAAACCGCCCCACGCCTTTCCCTCCTCGCCGCCTCTCCCCACGTAAAACCTTCCCCTCCTCGCCGCCTCCCCCTGTATACCTCCATCCTCCCCTCGCCATCTCGCACCACATATCACTTTCCCCGCCCAGCTTCCCTGTTCCACCGCCTTCCCCCCTTCCTCGATCATACTCCCACCTCCCCTGCGGTAACCCAGCCGCTTCTGCCACCGCCAGTACTACCGCCAAACGACCCAAATGCCCGCTGTCTATCTCGCCACCCTTGCGAACAACGTCGATCGCACGGAACACCGGGGCATGAGTACACGGACGCCGCCTCCCCCATCCCTATTACTGCCGCCGATTAGTTTGGAAGAAGAAAACCCTAATACTAATCAGGAATGTCACAACCGAGTCCAGGAAATTGGTGATATGAATGGGAAAATTTGCCGGAACACCCTCATAAAAATGTTTACTGGAAAGCTATATATGAAGGGGTACGAAAATTTCAGAGATGCCCTCCAATTGGAAAGAACTACAAACGTAATGTTGAAAAAGATCTAATTGCAGGCTACAATTTCAAAGACGATTTCTCCAACGACGCATCTAGATCAAGCAATTCGCCGGGAGATGAATTTTTAAAAGCGGAGGAGAGTTGATGCAGCGTATAACCAAAATATAGGGCCAAATATTTATTTAATTTTATCTGTCAATTTTATTTACGTTTATTTAAGTTGTCCTTTCTTTAATTAAATAAACGAGATCGCCTGTGATCTCCAATAATTAGTTATAGATTTGATTTTCAAATTAGTCGGTTAATTAGTTAGAGTCAATTTAGGATAATTAGTTGTTTCACTATTTTTGTAATCTCATCCCTCCTATATAAAGGGATCAGGGTCCATTGCTTTTAGGGAGTTCAATATGTGATAAAAAATGATATCTTTATCTCCCTCCTTCTCCCTCTCTCCCCACGCGTGATCTACACGTTTCTTCCTCCCCAAGTCTCACGCAACCGGTGCGCCTTCTTCTCTTCTCCCTTATAATTTCTTCTCCACCAAAAATCCACCATAAAAAAATATTTTCCGCCATCGTCGATTATCGTTTTGCATCACACCTCCATGCAGTTGATGCTGCAGAAGAACCACGACCCTCCACTGCGCGAGTCCACCGCCTGGAAGCCCCCTCGACTGCTGCTCACACGGCGGCGCCTTCACTGCTAGCCCATCTGCGAGTGCCACCTGCATGCTGCACCGACAATCATCGCCTACGATGCCCGCAAGCGGTGTCCTCCCTCCACCATGTCCCGCACCAAGCGACGCCTGCTCACCTGCCGTCACCTTTGAAACCCCCCGACCCCCGTCCGCACAGCCCGCTCCCGCCTCCACGTAGACGAACGGAGGGCTATGTGTCACCCTCCTCCTCTATCACACCGTGCGCCACCACTACTTTGGGAAGAGGGGAGGCGGGCGGCGGCCTCCTCCCCCCTTGCCCTTTTGACAAGAAACGAAGAAGAGAAACCAACAGGGAACCCTAGGAGAGGACTTTTAAAATAAAAAAATCTTGGGAATTTCAAAAATTACAGAAATACCCTCGACAGTTCCAATAATTGCAAAGAAGCCTCCACCAACCTCAGGCACGTGATTTGCACACGTCCATTGGGTAAATTTCATTTTCCCCTCATTTAGTTTTTGTTATATTTTATTCTAAAAACTTCAAATAATTACATTTCAGTCCTTCATATCCAGACATTTTCTTTGTTGTTCTTATCATTGAAATAAATATCATTTGTTGCCAATAAATTCCTCAAAATTTTTTGTAGATTTCTGTCACTTGTCTCCTTATTGTATAATTTTTTCATCACATTTTGTTTTTATTTGATATTTTAAAAAAATAAAAAACTGCATCATTTTCTCTGCTTGATATTTGAAAAATCATAAAAATTCGAATATTGCTCTAAAAATTCCAAAAAAATAGATTAGATGTTTTTATTACCTTTTATTTTCTGTGCAAATTTCATGCATTAATCATTTTCAAAACAAAAAAAATGCAAAATACTAAAAATCATTGAAAAATAGTAGAAAATTGTAGAAATATCAAAAAATTGTGATTTCAGTTCAAATATGTAGATATTTGTTTATACTTTAGCATAAAAATAATTTCCAGGAGTGTTGGGCATTAAAATATTTTTAAGTTGGAAATTACTCCAGGCTATGCATTGTTTTGCATTTTGAGCACTGTTTGAATTTTAGAAAAATACAAACAATATGAGAACTCTATAAAAATTAAAGAAAATATTTTAAAACATACAAGACATAAAAACATTTTCTCTAGATTTTTCTGAGCATTTTTTAATATTTTGAAAAATACAAAAAGAGTGTGGTGTGTGTATTTTTCTTCCCTTGTGCATATTATTCTTTATTTGAAAATTAAAAAAAATAAAAATAAAAAACCACTAAAAAATACTTTATTTTCGAAATTTCACTACTGAGTTTTACAATCGTGCTCCTTGTGTTTGACCCTGGTCGCTATACCATGTAAATTAAATAGCGAAGACCGCTTACATTTTATTGATTGATTTTTAAGTGGTTGATACATTTTTCTCATTTAGTTAGCTGATTAATTGGGGTCACAACGACCATTGATATATTTTAATACTTAACCCTAGTTGATAGGTTGGGCCGTGATCTCCAGATCCACCGCCGCTGACCGGAGCCGACTCCTTGTGCCCCAGGCAAACATCTCCTATAAATACCTCCGAACCCCCATGGAGCTCCCGATCAGACATTGGATCATCACCTCTCCCTGTGAGGTCTGAGAGAGAATTCGAAAGGTGGCAGGTCCGGTTGCTCCATCATCGAGCAAGAGATATTGGGTGGTCTCCGACGAGATCAGTTCTCTGGCATGTGTTTTGCTCCATCCTGCTAAGCCTCTGCTCAGTCGTGCATAGAGGCTATGATCCTCGGAGTTGGCTGCTCTGAATCCCCAGGCCACCTCCGTCCACTTGATCTGATCCATCCTTTGCAGGTGATGTTTCTCGTACTGTAGCCTTTTCGTCTTCAATATCTTTGATTTCTCCCTAAAGTTCTTCCCTTCTCTTCTCAGTCCATCCGTTCTCCTCTTAGTCCTCTTCTTCTTCTCTATTTCAATCCAAAATCATCCAACCTTTGATCGATTTCCATCTCATCTTCATATTTCTACGCATTTCCCTTTCTATTTCGCACATCTGTCCACCTTCGATCACATAGAGTGAATGGAGCTTGATCATCAATTTTCCATCCATCGCTAGTGCTCCCCATTAATCTCTCTGGTTTCATGAGAGATCGAGGCTTCCACATCAAGTCTATTGAAGTGCCTGCAGGTTGAGCCCCTTGAACACAATAGAGCAATGTTGATTGATGAGCGACCCGACTGACTAAGGTTAAGTGATATCAAAGGTCGTTGCAACCTCAACCACTTGAACAGGACTCAACGAGAAACAAGACCAACAAAATAAAAAAAGCATGAAAACAAGGCAAGCGATCTTGCTATTTATTTAACCTGGTATAGACACCAGGGTCGAACACAAGGAACACAAGAAAAATCCTACGAAGTAGTCAAGTAATCCAAAAAGAAGTAAAAACTTTTGGTGGTTTTTAATTTTTAATTTTTTTATATTTTCTACCAAGAAAATGAATAAGGAAATAAAATGACATACAACTCAACAAATCTTATTAAGATATAAAAAGCTCAAAAATTCAAAATAAATTATTTTGTGTTTTTAGAATATTCAAGTGTTTTTGGGTATTTTATGAGCTTTTTTCTTATTTTTATAGGATTTTCTAAAAATAAAAGAAAAACTAAAATAGCAAATAGTGTACAACTTGGATGAAGAGGCAAATTAAAAATATCTAAAATGCCTCTAAAATATTGAAAGCAATTTTATGTGAAAGTATAAAATAAAATCTACCTATAGAACTGAAAACACATTTTTTTTATTTTTAGAGAATTTTTTGTGATTTTTATAAGTTTTTAGTCTTTACAATTTTTAGGTGTTTTATAAAACACAATAGTATAAAAATGGTAACGAAATTAAAAAGGGATTTTTACACCCATAACCCTGAGTGCGTTTGGTACGCGTGTTAGGTCGGGTTAAACTGATAGAGGGTAACCCGTTTTTTTGTTTTGGTGTTTGGATAGAGGGTTAAACTGAGGGTGGGCTAGAAATGGGTTTGTTGTGATATGATTGTATTGAAGTTTGAAAAAGTAAGTAGTTATTATTATGTGATTGTATTGAAGTTTGGAAAAGTGAGTAGAAGTGGAGTAGTTTATAATTTTTATATGATATGATGGTATAATATATTATTTTCTTTATGGAATTGACGATGAAGAATTGATTTATTTAATTTTTTAAAAAAGATAAAAAAGTGGGGTCTACATAGGAAAGAGAATGGGTGGGTTAAGGGGGTAAACTCCCCAGAAGAGAGTTTAACCCATGAACCAAACGGGGCCTGAGTAATATCGTAATAACATTCATAACCCTAAATAATCGTGAATTACGCTCAGAACCCTAAATAAGTGTGCAGTCATACGTCCATAACCTTCAGTTACTTGACTTCGCTAACTCAACCAGATATTGAGTTAATCTAACCATTCGAAGATCTAATGGTTAGGATTAACTTAAATAAAAAAATTATCCCATCGGAGCTCCTCAACATCAAGTCTCGACATCGGAGCTCTCCGCCATCGGTAGTGGCGGGAGGGAGTGGGGAGGCTTGGAATATTGTCCCGGGGGGGGGGGGGGCTCTGGGCAGTGCAGGTGGGTGCGGAGGCTCTAGGCGGTGCAGGTGGGTGCGGGGGCTCTGGTCGGTGCAGGTGGGTGCTGGGGCTCTAGGCGGTGTACGGGGGCTCCGGGTGGTGCAGGTGGGTGCGGGAGCTCTAGGCGGTGCAGGTGGGGTCTCAGGGGGGAGGGGGATGGGGGGGAGGGGGCGTGCTTCTTTGGGCGGTGGCGGGTCCTCCGGAGGGGGGTGGGGTGGGGTCACGAGCGAGTATCGGGTCCGGGCGGGGAGCGGGGTGTGGGGCTTCTCTGGGCGGTGGGGCTTCTCGCCCAGTGGGTCTCAGGTCCGGGGGGGAGGAGGGGGGCCTTCTCTGGCCGGTGGGGCTTCTCGCCCAGTGGGTCTCGGGTCCGAGGGGGGAGGAGGGGTACGACTTCTCTTACCGGTGGCGGGTGGGTCCTCGGGGGGGGGGGGGGGGGGGCAGCTCGGCGCATGGAGGGAGGGGCAGGCTGCTTCTTCAACCAGATAACTCGCATGTGTTGGTGGCCAAGTCGACATTGTGCCCGCACGGTGAGGGCGAATTCGTGGTGGACAACACCGGGACCGGTCCGGTCGCGAAAGCAGTTCGGACGTTATCGCGGTCCACATCTCCCGGATGCTGCCCGAGGTGCTTGAGCGGGCGATTCAGTGGGCATTTAGGGCACGAGACCTGTGGCCCTTCTACAGCTACAAAGATTCGTGATGTCGTCAAAAGTGGAGGAGGAAGGGAGATGCAGCAAACCGATGGTGGAGATCAGGGTGCGGAATGTGGGAAACTCGGTGCAGGGAGGGAAGAGGAGGGGGATCTCCGGGAAAGGGGAAATTCTGCGTGGGGAGGGGGGGACAGGGAAGGATGGCATGTTCTGTAAATAAGGATGGATATTAGGGGTAGTTTTCTATTTTTTTAATGGAAACCGTCAAACATAATGCCCATCCTAAACGGAATATGACAGAGGGTTATGTCATGTAAGAGTTAAGCATTACTCAGGGTTTCTCATGTAATTCGTGATTACGCAGGGTTATGAATGTTATTGTGAAATTACTTAGGGTTATGGGTGTAAAAATCCCAATTAAAAAAAATAAAACAAACTCTAAAAATTATTTTTGGAATTTTTAAAGGTATTTTTCTATTTTTATGGGTTTTCTAAAATAGACAGGGACACTTTTTAGGGTTTTTGATTTTTAGAAAATAGAAATAAAATCAAACGCGTCTCAAAAATTACCAAAAATATTACATAGTAGTACGTACTACTAGTATTTTTTAAGAATTTTTGGAGTAGTTTTGATATTTATTCAATTAAAAACTCAACAAATAGTTTGTAGGGACCTAAATGCAATTTATTTAAGTTCCTGTACTAAACATTGACACATAAAAAGTCCAGGATCAAATATGCACGTGTGTCAAATCCATGTTCACAGGAGCATAAGTGCAATTTCATAAAACCATTCATTCAACAAGTAACATCTACAAAGTCTAGGATTAAAACTGCAAAAACACCCAAGTTCACGTGACGAAGCACATGCCTCCAGACAGGGGGGACTAAAATGCAAATAACAAAAACTGCATGGACTAAACTGCAAATATGTTCAACTACAACATTTATTTTCTGGACTAAAGCATAAACAAAATAAGTGCAGGGTAAAAAGGGATATATACCCTTGTAGCACGTGAGGCGTGCGTGGAGGGGACACGTGTCGGCCGCTGGAGAAGGCGGGGACATGCGGCTATGATGGCGTCAGGCATCAGATCTGACGATGCCATATTGGTCAGGGACATGTGCGCACGTGGCCGTTAGGTCTGACATGGCGACTGGATGGACGCTCAGGATGTAAAATGGAGGGCTTCGGTCGTTCCATTGGAGCGGAGGGCATCTGGAAGAACAGGCATCAGGCAAAGTTCACCAGAGCCAAGGAAGCAAACCTCAGCTCCGATTGAAGATCGGAGGATGCCAACGTGACGGTGAGATGCTTCCGCGTCGACTAGACGGCTCAGATGGGGGATCCAACGGCTAGATAGGCGTGACGGCGACGAGCACCTGGAGCTGCCCGACGAGCTCTGGAAAGGATGGACCAGGGGGACTCTCAACGCGTGAGTGGACCTGCAAAGGGTACCCATGACTCCTAGCTATCTCCGGTCCTTGTATTTGGACTGAAAGTGAAAGAAGCAGGGGGGAGATGCTGGTCGATCTCCGGCGAAGGAAGAGATCTCAGACGTAATCTTGGCTACATAGGCAAAGATCAGGGAACGAAGGTGCGTCAGCGCTGGGATGGAAGATCGGATCGAAATGATAAAGGCAAAGGATAAGAGGTTCACCTAAAGGTCTGGATTGAGTCCTGGGCTTCAGGCGAAGGTGGTCGTATGGGTTATGGCCTCGACCAAGTAGCGGAAGGCAAGGGAGGCTACTCGTAGCAGAACTCCAGCCACGAAGGCTGAGTTGCGGCATCACTGCACCAAATCGAACGTCAGGCGGCGCTCCAGGCAGCTGTCACTCTACTGAAGGTGGCTAGGGTATCAAGAGGAAACGAGGCACGAGCTGAACGTCTAGGAAGAGTATGAGAGATTTTATAGCACTCCCAGGTGGCTGGAAAGAACAGACGAGGGCACATTTACCTAGAAGGATCTGCACCTCCCTAGGGATCCGTAGGGATCTTGGATCTACAAGAAAGATGCGGGCGAAAAATCCAGGCGAAAGGTTGCATGATCCGCTGGGGGAAAATGGGAGAAATAGGTCCGGCGAAGACAAACGGGTAGGGTCAAGCCTAGAAGATGGTGTTGCATCGGGTCAATATATGCACGTGGACCAATCAGAAGCGACGTAGGAAGAAGACAAAAGCCGCTACAGGACAAACTAGCAATAAAAATCAGAAGTAAATAGATTAAAAAAATAAATGAATTTAAATTTAAAAATGAATAAAATGAAAAATGTTTATTATTTTCCAAGGGATTTTTCTGTGGTTTTTATTTATTTTTATGAAAAATAAATTACTCCATATACAGTATATTGTATTATATAGATGTATATTATACCTATGGATTTTGTACAATTATTTTTAATTTATTATTTTTAAAAATACCCCAATTTTATATTTTATTTATTTACAATATAATTTTTTGGAGTATGAAACAATTTTTATTTTATTTTTATTATTTACTTACATGTATAAAATAAATAGGGAATTTCATATATATATATATACATGTACTATGTACAATTGAGAGAGAGGATTTTATTCTACTTTTATTTTATTTTTATGATTTTTATTTTATTTTTAGAAATATATACTAGGAAGTAAAAACATATTTTTATTTCTATTTTGGCAAAAATAATTTATTTATGTACACACCTGATATATACAATCTAGAGTGGCCCTATCTCTCTCTACTTATTTTATTTGGAGATCAGGCCAATGCTTGGCCCTCTCTTGGGGTTTGGGTCACTCAGTATTTATTCTAAATACTTCCTTCTTTTTATTTTTATTCTTTATTCTTTTATTTTTGCACAAATACATGCTAATTATGTATTAGTAACACAAGCATATATATTGCTAACTTATTCTATTTACACCTATTTACATGATGCTCTGCCAAGATAATTAGTTAAAATAAAAGAATAAAGAGTGATGAATATGGATTCATCACCCCCTATACTTTACCTTTGCTAGTCCATTAGCAAACACTTATTTGATGAAGAAGTGAAAAGAGAAAGAAAAGGAAAAGAAAAAGGAGGAGAATCAAGATTTATTATTAAACTTGTCTTCATTAAATTGAATTATGGAGCTCAGTCAGACCTTTGGATTATTAGTTTGTCGGAACATTATTTGGACCTAGGTTTAAAACTCAATATCCTCTAAATTCCACCTATCTATGGTCAAGACTCCTCAATAATCTAGATCATAACAAGTCTACATACAAACTCTAATGACCATGAATCTTCTCAGTTTGGGCCTCATATTTGTCCTATATACAATGTTCGTATGGTGGCGCGATGTTCTACGTGAATCCACGTTGGAAGGACATCATACAAAAGCAGTACAGATAGGACTCACCCTGGTCGAACCGTCAGGCTTGCTTGGTGGCTCCATCCAGTCTTTTCTCTCTCCCAGCGCTTTTCTTGTACTGTGTAAGTGATATGTAGCTCCCCACCTCAGAAATGGCAAAGTAACAAACCCCCTTAACAAGATAACTCTAATGTCCTAGTCTGACAACTCTTTCCTCGAGGAGCGGGGTATTCCCTTCTAAGTTCAAGTTTAACCGGCTCAAGAAGAGGAGGAAGAAGAGAATGGATCATGACCAGTGTAGCCATGTATCACTGGGAGCCCAACCAGTGTAGCTAAGTCTCCCTGCTGCAAGCTTCATGAGATGAGAATGGGTAACATAAGCTTTGCTTTATTTGGCTATGTACTCCGGTGGGTATTTCATTTTCTATCAGACCCACCACTTTTTTGGAGTTTTTCTTTCTTTTACATTTTTTGGATGTGCATATGTACATCATATCTACATGGTGCAACATATATACATAAGGAGTTTTTCCTCTTGAGCCAGTAGACTATCCATCTTTTGAAGCATTATTGTAACCCACAACTTTTGTCTTTAGACCTCAATGTTGCCATACCAAGGTAAGACGCACTTTCTTTCACTAAAAGAAGATGAGAGGTTCCGCCTAGAAGTACTACCCTCGTATGCTACCCCAAGCCAAAGAAGACTGCCTCCTCACTACCTCATCCGTAAAGAGCTATGTGTAAGGTGTTGGTGCAAGTAAAGCCATTGTCTGTGCGGGTCATGTGTGCATTGTTAAGTGTTCTACTTAGGCTCATTAAGATGACATGTGATCATAGTCTAGTAGACTTAAAGAATCAAGTTATTAATGGACCTAAAAAGTCTTAACCCTAAGTCCTATAAGGTTCCTCTTAGAATTAGGTGGATTAAGGTATTAACCAAGTTCCATTTTCAAATTTAATTCTAGGCTAGTTTAAATGTCAATCTATGATTCAGAACACTGTACAAGTATATACAAAAATCTTTTTATGAATTTTTTTTGAAAACATGCAAAATTTTTGAAAAAAGTTTGAATGAATGAATGCATGGATGCAGAAGTTTTGCAAACTATTTACACACATTTACAAAAGGGTTTTTGCAAACTTTTGTTTTTCAAACATTTTACAAAAATTTTGTACTATATACATAATTTTAATACTAAAAGATTTACAAACTTTTTACAAACAAAACATTTTTACAAACATTTTTACAAAAATAATTTTTATAAATAGCTATGTAAGTGAAATAAAGAATTTTATGTACAAGATTTTTTTTAAATTTTACGGTTTTTAGATAAAGGATTTTAGCCATTTTATTTATTAATACACTCACACAAAGTACGAGTTATGGATAAAGTATATATGAAAAATATGACTCCCACCTATACTTTTCTCGAACGATGTCCTCAGAGTAGATCAAGAGCGATGAAGAAGACATAACTCGTGCTTAGTATAGGGACGTGAAAAGCAAAGCTATACTACAATGACAAATCAAAGAATTGGATGAAGAGATCTCGGTGTTTCCCCCTATACTTAGGATCAAGTAATCCTAAGTATAGCATATTGTACATAACGGGAACTCCGAACGATCGAATGTACAGGGTCTACCTCCCCTATACTTAGGGTAAAATATCCCTAAGTATAGGCAGCAAACCAGAGGTAAAAAGAATACAAAGAGAAATCAAAAGTTTGACATCCCCCCTATACTTAGGGTAAAGTACACCCTAAGTATAGCATAATCACAAGATGCAAACGGGATTTTGGACTAAAGAATGAGATGATATGGACATTTGGATCTATACAAGGCAGAAGACAGTGATAATCAGGCATGAGATGCAATAGATGTGAGTCAAAGACCACATCTCAAGCAAAATGAATAGGGGCGACTTCAACGACCAATGGCTCATGATCTAGATATGGTTTGAGATGTTGCCCATTAACACGAAAGGTAGACTCAGATGACATCTCAGATATGCCAATACTCCCATTGTCATGTACCTTTCGGACCAGGTATGGTCCCTTCCACTTGCTCTACAACTTCCCTAGAAATAATCTAAGCCTAGCATCGAACAACCATCTTCTCTGATCTGGCTCAAACTGCTTATAGCTGATATGAGAATCATGCCATTCCTTCATTCTGTCCTTGTACTGTAGGTTGCTCAAAAAGGCCGAGTCTTTAAGCTCCTCCAGGGATGCCAATTCTGCCTTCCTTTGATCTCCTACACTCACTGGATCCAATAATATATCGGTGACATCCCAAAGTGACTTGTGCCTAATCTCAATAGGTAAATGGTAGGGCTTCCCATAAACGAGGCGGAAGGGATATGTATCTAAAGGAGTCTTGAAGGAAGTCTGATATGCCCACAAGACTGAGTCCAAAAGCTGTGACCAATCCTTTCGGTCTGGGTGGAAAAACCTTATGCAATATCGTCTTGATCTCCCTGTTCGACACTTCAGCAAGACCATTGGTCTAAGAATAATATGGAGTGGCTACTCAATGGTCTATGTTGAACTCACTAGAAAGGGCCTTTACCTTGTCATTGACGAAATGGGACCCCCTGTCAGATATCAAAACTCTAGGTACCCCGAACCGTGAAATGATATTATTCCTCAAAAATCTGTAAACAGTCCTAGCATCTGTGGTTCGGGAGAGGATGGCCTCAACCCAACGACTAACATAATCCACGACCAACAGAATGTACTCGAATCCCTAACTCTTAGGGAATGGACCCATGAAATCGATGCCCCATGCATCAAAAATCTCACAGAAGTGAATGGGATGCATCGACATCATATCACGCTGTCCACAAGTTCCCATCCTCTGACAGTCAGTACACCTCTTCATGAATTCATCAGAATCCTTGAAGAGGGTAGGCCACTATAGGCCGGATTGGAGCACTTTCTGTGTCGTTCTCCTCCCAGAGTGATATCCTCCTGCCTCAAGCTTGTGGCAGTATGTGAGGATGCTATGTGCTCCTCCTGAGGGATGCACCAATGCCAGACGCTATCCCCTCCTTCATGATAATGCATGGGATCTTCCCAGTGGTAGAACTTGGACTTCGCAAGGAAGGTCTCAAGTCGCTGCATGGGACAACCTTGTGGAACTTTCTTGGCAACAAGAAAGTTTACAACATCGGCATACCACATGAGTGAGGCGATAGCAAGGATCGCCTCATCTGGGAATGTCTTAGAAATGGGATCAGTCTGCTCAGATTCCTCAAGATGCTCTAATCGGGAGAGATGATCTCTCACCGCATTCCTGACTCCATGTTTATCCTTAATCTTAATATCAAACTCCTGTAGTAGAAGGATCCATCTAGTCAGTCTCGCTTTGGCATCCTTCCTTGCCATAAGGTACCTGATGGCGGTATGATTGGTAAAGATAGTCACTTTCGATCCAATGATGTAAGACCTAAACTTTTGCAAGGCAAAAACTACAGCTAGCATCTCCTTCTCAGTGATAGTGTAGTTCCGTTGCACGGCATCCAATGTACGACTAGCTTAGTGAATGGAAAAAGGCACTCCATCCCTCCTCTGTCCCAGCACGACCCCTACGACAAAATCGGAGGCATCCGTCATGATCTCGAATGGGAGAGACCAATTAGGCGGTTGAAGGACAGGAGACTCAACAACTAGACTCTTGAGAGTCTCAAATGATGCAAGACACTTATCATCTACAATGAACTCGGTGTCTTTGTTCAGCAAATTAGTCAACGGTCTGGCAATCCTGCTGAAATCATGAATGAATCGTCGGTAGAAACCGACGTGCCCCGGAACGTAATTATCAGAAGTTGGATGGTGGATTGAGTTTCCTGATGATATCTACCTTGGCCGGATCAACCACCATGCCCCTATCGGAGATGATATGACCAAACACCGTCCCTTGAGTCACCATGAAGTGACTTTTCTCCCAGGATAGAACAAGATGGACCTCGATGCATCACTGAAGGACGCAGTCTAGGCAATCAAGACAAGCATTAAATCCATCGCCATAGACCATGAAGTCATCCATGAAGACCTCCAAGCACTCAACCACCATGTCCGAGAAGATGGACAACATGCACCTTTGGAATGTCTTTGGGGCATTACATAGACCAAAGGGCATCCGTCTGAAAGCATATGTCCCAATGGACAAGTGAATGTAGTCTGTCTTGGTCTTCGGGTGCAATGGCCACCTGATTGTAGTCGGAGTACCCGTCATGGAAATAGTAATGACTCTTCCCAGCTAGCCTCTCTATAATCTGATCAATAAAAGGCAGCAGAAATATTCCTTCTTGGCGGCCTGGTTCAATCGTCTGTAGTCTGCACAGACCCTCCAAGAAGAGAGTACCCGGGTAGCTATCTCCTCTCCAGACTCGCTCACAACTGTAGTGATGCCCGTCTTCTTGGGTACCACATGTAATGGACTAACCCACTTGGTGTCGGATATGGGTTAGAGAAAATCGGTGCTCCACCATTTCGAGATCTCCATCATGACAACCTCTCGAAGGTTCAGGTTTAACCGTCGCTGGAACTCATGCGATGGCCTAGCGTCCTCTTCGAGATAGATATGGTGGGAGCACAGGGCCGGACTTGTCCCCTGGAGATCAGCTACACTCCATCCTATCGCCTTGCGGTTCTTTTCAAGAACCTCCATCAAACGAGATTCTTGCTCTCCAGTTAAATCTGCTGAGATAATGACTGGGTGCATCTCATGCTCGTCCGCAAGGAATCTATACTTCAGCGACTGCGGCAAGGGCTTCAGCTCTGGGAAACTAGGAGTTGGCAAATCTGGCCTCTGAAAAGTATGATTGAAGGCAACCAAATATGCATGGGAGCTCGCTGATTATGGGAATCTGGTGTAGACTGCTCTGCTGGTGTATATGTACTCTGTATCGGACCAGTCTCCACCCTAGCTGCTGGCTCTGTAGGAATCAGACACGGTATCAACTCATCAAACTCTTCCCAATCGATATCTGACTCCGAGGGATCTGAATCTAAATCACAAGGGAAAGAAACTGCCACACTTTCCGGAATGCGGTCTGCAGCCTCGAATGTGTCCTCTGCCAAGTGTGCTCTCCAAGCTCTCCTCTGCTGGAATCTGTGCCTCTGTGGTATATGGATATGGGAGGATGGCTCGTGAAACAGGATCAGTCTAAGCGGCTTCATCATCTGTAATCACAAAATCGCACTCCTAGTGGATGTCTCACTCTATCTCTATCATCTGCTCTGAATCACTGAGCTGCTCTGAGCAGGCTGAATCTCACGCTCTGCTCTCATCGATCATCTCTATTTGTATACTCTCGCCCTCGACACGAAAGTACACCTTCCTGCTATCATGATCAGATGCCGCCTTGGCTATGGCAAAGAATGGACATCCTAAAATGATGGGGGTATCGGTCACATACTTACGGGATATCCATGTCCAACACAACAAAGTCTACGGGGAATTTCATGCCCTGAATTGTGACGACCACGTCCTTCAACAACCCCTTCGACCTCTTGATAGATCTATCAGCTAACTAAAGGACTGTCCTGCTCTGTCGAAGAGGGCCAAACTCGAATGGTTGAGTAAGGTTGCCGGATGTAGGTTGATGGAAGAGCCGCTGTCTAATAGAGTAGGATCGAGCCTCTTCTCATGAATGTGACATCTGACATAGGGAGCTCCTGCATCTAGCCTCTTAGCTGGAAGACAAATCTGAATGGTGAAGCAGGTGACACGAGTGAGCACAAGGATCTCTGCATGGTGGTTCCTCTTCTTCCTGCGAATGGTAGTCTTCTCTCTAAGGTTCCTCCGGAAGAGAGGGATGTGCTCAAGGGCCTCCTGTAGAGTCAGCTGAATCTGAAATCTGTCTATCATATGCTGGCTGAACTCTAACTGATGAGTTTTTTTGGGTTTTTTTTCTATTCCCCTAGCCAAGCGGAGTGCTTGAGGGCAGGGGATGGCTAGGCCCTCCTCAGATAGAGGGCTAGGAACGGGTCCCTGCTGTTGAGAAGAAACAGAATCCATACAAACATCTCCAGGCATCGTAGATGGACTCGGAAATAAAGAACCCTTTCCCTTATTAATATTTTTGGATTTTTCTGAATAGTCCCGAGATACAAAAACAGAAGGAAATGCAACAGGAATAGAATGGGTGGCCTCAGTACCACCCCTGACATCTGGACTTATGGCATCAGCACCACTCTCTGACTCAGCATCAGAATATTTGGTGGCATCAGCACCACCTCCTGCATCTGATGAAACAACGACCTCCGTACCATTGGCCGGATCTACATCCTTGGTGGCGTCAGCACCACCGTCATCATCATCATCATGGGCAGCATCAGCACTGCTCTCCTCCTCGTCTAGTGCTCCTGAGTCCTCGTGGTATTGTCACTCATACGAGGCACCGCCGGCTGGCATCCTACCGCTCCTAAGTGTAACAAAGTCAACATCAAAAGTATTGGAAGCAATATCACCCAATGAGTCACTAGGTGTGGTAACCTCTGTAAACTGTACCTGCTTAGACTTCCTCTTCAGGTTGTTCGGATTTGGCTCAATCTGAGTGGGTATGGAGGCCTTGCCCTTGACGATCTCCGTCATCTCCTGACGGAACTCATCCATCTCCCACGTAAAAGTAGCTTGCTGCTTGGAAATAAGGTGGGCTAAGTCACCAAGTGCTGGGTTCTCATAGGCTATCCCATGAGAACCGGACGGGTTGCCTCTCTGGAAGTAAGGCTGCTGCTGCTGGGTAGGATGAGGGGGATAATGTTGAGAATACTGCTGAGGCTGCTGCTGCCTCCACGGTTGTCCCTGCTGGTAGGGACGAGGAACCTGCTGATAGTGCGGCTGTGGCTGTGGGAACTGGGGCTGCTGCTGGTTGTACTGCCCACCCTGAACTGGAGGTTTCTGCCGGGATGAGGCACCTACGGACGACCATCGAAATCCGAGATGGTCTCGACGGATCCCAAGCTGAGGTCGGTCATACCAAATCCCATTGACTTCCATCAACGGCTCCTGCTCATAAGGGGGTGGGGGTAGGACTGCCAGGGGTCGATACGGCCGGTATACCACCATCTGAGTGTCCTAAGATGGTGGTAGCTGGACGTACTGCTGCTGCGGTTGCTGGAATGGCTCAGCCTTAATGTGGTGAACCTGTCTGTAGTGGGCGGAGGGCTGGGTCGAGCTGCTGCTGCTGGATTCAGCCTGTGACCTGAGACGAGGCTGAGAAGCCATCTGTAAGCCAATAGGCTGCTCTGTCGACGACGGAGAACGGAAAGACCATCATCTTTATTGTGTCATCATCCACGAATCTATAGTGGACCTGCTGCAGATCATCTTGAACTCCTGGAGATGGAGGTACGGCTCCTCGGTGGCTAGCTCGTGAAATCTAAGAAGGAACTTAATGGTCTGAGGAGGGAGCTTGAAATCTCCCATAATCATAGGCAGCTGGATCCAACGGTGTGTCTGAGTTGCACCAAGGTTGTGCAACTCTCTCATCGGGCATGCTGGTCGGATTGGCTCCTAGGGCTCATCGAGATGGGGTCCATCTCCTCCTCCTAGCTGTGGAATGTCTCCACCACCGGCTCTGTTCGTCTCTCCTCTGTCCGCTCGCATCTGAGCCATCTCCCTGCGCATGTAAGCCATGAAACCCCCCTGATCTCTAATCTGTCGCTGCATGATCTCCAGGGAGGTTAGCAGGTTGTTGTTGATGGCACCCTGATCAAGAACGTATTTGTGAGTCTGGTTGGGTCCATCAGTACGCTCCTCGTTGCTGGCCATGGTATCTACAAAGGCAAAAGACCCGAACTCAGGTGTCGTCAAATGAATATACATCTGTTGCAGTCTCTGGTTGGGCACCCCGGGACAGGTAGAAGGGTGGTCGAGGAGGAACAGGGAGGAGTAAAACTCAGGTTCAGAGAGCGGGTCTGGGCTCTCACGAACCAACCTAGATGAATGGGGCGGAGTGCTCGAAAGTGGTGCAACCAAAGGATGCCTAAGGGACCTCCGGCCCATCATCGTGATGTGGAGAGAAAGACGGATGAGATCTGGAAACACACAAGATCAGGAAAACAAACCCCCAATTCATCTACTCAACACTGAGCTGATGACCGTAAAGGTTCAGTCTTTTATCTTGTCAATTTTATTAGTTGATAAATCAGTCTATCATAGCAATTAAGCGAGATGGTAGGAACTCGACGCTCTCAGGAGACTGACCTGATCCCAAGGCTAGATCTTTCTCAGCCAGTACAAGTTGTGGACCGTTTACCGGCTACCCGATCAACTCGCTCTGTTAAGGATATTGCGGCCCGCTTTACTGGAAACCGGAGCAATCCTCACTAGAGAAGGACTAACCCAAAATCAATAGTCTGAAGAAATGTCAGGCATGGCTCTATCCTAGTGTGTGGGTCACTGTCTCGCTCATCCAAACCAAACAAGGAGGGGATTTCTCTCCCAAGATAGATTTTTCAGTGAATGTATTTTATGGTCAAGTGTGTTTAGCAGTCCCAATTTTATGGTTTTTCCTTTTAGGTATTTTTCAATATCAAACAACGCCTAGTGAATTTTTCGATTCTCTTGATTATTTTAAGTCCAAAAATAGGGGGAGAAGTCAAAAAAGCCGATGCTCTGTCAAACACGATGATGCATGCAAAGTCAGAAATGCGTACCTAACGGCAGCACTCTACATGCAGGGTGATCCAAGCATAAATAAAGACAGAAATTAAACTATCTATATGTTGCATGAAGAAAACGACCTTAGAGAAAAGATTTCTACATGCGAAGAACAATAGCTAATAGGTCAAAATGAGAGGTCGAGGTCCGGTCTCTGATGCCGATCGGTGTCTGCCACAATGGATCTTGCACACGTTGTATATGGCCTCTAGCGACACATGACCTCTCAGGTGACCAAAATAGCTTTTTCTTTATGATTTAATTAATTAAGTCCAGTTATCAATCTATAGGTGCAGGCAGATAATTAGGGCTAGGACTTTAATTAATTACGTCACGATCAGAATAAAATCCTAAGTCTAGGGGCCAAATCCTTCGGGAATCAAAATAAAAGAAAATTCGAAAAAAAACAAAAACCAGCGAAAACCGTGGTGAGGTCCCCCGAGCACACCGGTGTTCGGCGAAACAAACCCCGATAAATGCCAAGTGTCCAAGAGTCTCTGAGTCCTATATTATTACAATAATAAAATGGAAATAAAATAAAATGCTAAAAGTCCTCCAACTCCTCTACTCCTCTTCTGCACTCTCTTGCGGCTCGATGCAGAAACGAGCCACCTCCTCTTCGCTCGGGTGCTCCAGTGCTCCTAGGAAAGCCGCCCTCGCTCGTTGGGCCCTCGCAAGAAATAGAGGAACACAAGATGGTCAGATCATAGTTATGAAATTAAAAACAAAAATAAAAAATAAAAAAAAGAAATAAGATAAAAATAAAAAGCAAATAAAGAAAAGGAGAAATAAAAATGAAAAGAAAAGGAGAACAAAAACAAGAACAGAAAACTTGGCCTGATCGCCAAATAAAATAAGTAGAGATATGGACACTCTAGATCGTATATATCATGTATGTACTTAAATAAATTATTTTTGCCCAAATAAAAATAAAAATATGTTTTTACTTCCTTGTATATATTTCTAAAAATAAAATGAAAACCAGAAAAATAAAATAAAAATAGAATAAAATTCTCTCTCTCACTTGTACATAATACATGTATATATTATCCATTCCCTATTTATTTTATACATGTAAGTAAATAATAAAAATAAAACAAAAATTGTTTCATAATCCAAAAAAATTATATTGTAAATAAATAAAATATAAAATTTGGGTATTTTTGTAAAAATATTAAATTAAAAATAATTATACAAAATCCAGGTATAATATACATGTATATAATACAATATACTATATATAGAGTAATTTATTTTTCATAAAAATAAATAAAAATTACAAAAAAATCCCATAAAAAATAATAAACATTTTTCATTTTATTCATTTTTAATTAAAATTTGTTTATTAATTTTAGTCTATCTATTTATGATTTTTATTGCTATTTTGTCCTGTAGCAGCTTTTGTCTTCTTCCTGCGTCGCTTCTGATTGGTCCACGAGCACATATTGACCAAGGTCAATGCCATCTTCCATGCTTGACCCGACCCGTTTGTCATCACCAGACCTATTTCTCCCATTTCCCCCAGCGGATTGCGCAACCTTTCGCCCGGATTTTTCGTCTGCATCTTCCTTGTGGATCCAAGATCCTCGTGGATCCCTAGGGAGGCATGAATCCTTCTTGGTTCGCGCACCCTCACCCATTCTTTCCAGCCACATGGGAGTGCTATAAAATCTCTCATCCTCTTCCCCAGATGCTCAACTCGTGCTTTGCTCCCTCTCGATACCCTAGCCACCTTCGGCAGAGTGACAGCTGCCTGGAGCGTCGCCTGGCGTTCGATTTGGTGCAGCGACGCCACAGCTCAGCCTTCATAGCTGGAGTTCCACCGTGAGTAGCCTCCCTTGCCTTTCGCTGCTTGGTCGAGGCCATAACCCCGACGACCACCTTCTCCTGAAGCCCGGGAGTCGATCCAGACCTTCAGGTGAAGCTCTTATCCTCTGCCTATATCATTTTGATCCGACCTTCCATATCAGCGTCGCCTCACCTTCATTTGCTCTGACCAGCCAGTCGGAGCTCCATCATCCACATTCAGCCGCTCCAATATAACCGCACGATCACCCTTCATCTATCTCGAGCTCCATCATATCCACATTCAGCCGCTCCGATATAACCGCACGATCACCCTTCATCTAGCTCTGCATCCTGATCTTTCTGATCTTTGCATATCTAGCCAAGATTAGGTCTGAGATCTCTTCCTTCGCCTTCACTGGAGATCGAACAACATCCCCTGCCGCTTCTTTCACTTTCTGTCCAAATAACAAGGACTGGAGCATAGCTCCGAGTTAGGGGTACCCTTTGCAGGTCCACTCGCGCGTTGAGAGCCCCCCCGTCCATCCTTTCCAGAGCTCGTCGGAGTAGCTCCAGGTGCTCATCATCGTCGCGCCTATCCAACCGTTGGAGCCTCCATCCCAGCCGTCTAGTCGACGCGGAAGCATCTCGCCGTCACGCTGGCGTCCTCCGATCTTCAATCGGAGTTGAGGATCGCTTCCTTGGCTCCGGTGAACTTCGTCTGACGCTTGTTCTTCCAGACGCCCTCCGCTTCGTTGGATCGACCGAAGCCCTCCAACTTACATCCTGAGCGTCCATCCAGCCGCCATGTCAGATGTCAGATGTCCGATCTAATAGCCACGTGCACACCACGTCCCCGACCATTCTGGCACCGTCAGATCTAACGCCTGATGCCATCAGAGCTGCACGCCCCTGCCTTATCCAACGGCTGACATGTGTCCCCTCCACATGTGCCTCACGTGCTGCAAGGGTATATATCCTTTTTTACCCTGCCCTTATTTTGTTTATGCTTTAGTCCAGAATATAAATGTTGTAGTTGAACCTTTTTACAGTTTAGTCCCTGTAGTTTTTATTATTTGCATTTTAGTCCCCCCTTTCTGGAGGCACGTGCTTCGTCACGTGAACTTGGTTGTTTTTGCAGTTTTAATCCCGGACTTTCTAGATGTTACTTGTTGAATTAATGGTTTTATGAAATTGCTCTTATGCCCCTGTGAACGAGGATTTGACGCATGTACGGATTTAATTGGATAAATTGCATATTTGACCCCTGACTTTTTATGTGTGTTAATGTTTAGTACATGAACTTAAATAAATTGCATTTAGGCCCCTGTAAATTGTTTGTTGAGTTTGTAATTGAATAAATATCAAAAGTACTTCAAAAATTACCAAAACATATTACACAGTAGCAGGAGCTAGTAGTAATTTTTTAGGAATTTTTGGAGTAGTTTTGATACTTATTCAATTAAAAACTCAACATACAGTTTGTAGGGACCTAGTGTAATTTATTTAAGTTCATGTACTAAACATTAACACACATAAAAAGTCCACGATCAAATATGCAATTTATCCAATTAAATCCGTACATGTGTCAAATCCACGTTCACAGGGGCATAAGTGCTATTTCATAAAACCATTCATTCAACAAGTAACATCTAAGTCCAGGATTAAAACTGGAAAACACCCAAGTTTACATGACGAGGTCGTGCCTCCAAACAACGGGGACTAAATGCAAATAACAAAAACTACATGGACTAAACTGCAAATATGTTCAACTACAACATTTATTTACTGGACTAAAACATAATCAAAATAAGTGCAGGGTAAAAAGGGATATCTACCCTTGCAACACGTGAGGCACGCATGGAGGGCACACGTGTCGGCTGTTGGAGAAGGCGGGGACGTACGGCTCTGATGGCGTCAGATGTCAGATCTCACGGCCACGTGCGCACCACGTCTCCGACCATTCTGGCACCGTCAGATCTGACGCCTGACACCATCAGAGCCGTACATCCCCGCCTTCTACAGCGGCCGACACATGTCCCCTCTACACGCACCTCATGTGCTGCAGGGGTATATATCCCTTTTTACCATGTACTTATTTTGTTTATGCTTTAGTTAGAAAATAAATGTTGTAGTTGAACCTATTTGCAGTTTAGTCCCTATAGTTTTTATTATTTGCATTTTAGTCCCCCAGTCTGGAGGACCGTGCTTCGCCACGTGAACTTGGTTGTTTTTGCCATTTTAATCCAGGACTTTGTAGATGTTACTTGTTGAATGAATGGTTTTATGAAATTGCACTTATGCCCCTGTGAACGTGGATTTGACGCATGCGCGGATATAATTGGATAAATTGCATATTTGACCCCGGAAGTTTTATGTGTGTTAATTTTTAGTATAGGAACTTAAATAAATTGCATTTAGGTCCCTGCAAATTGTTTGTTGAGTTTTTAATTGAATAAATATCAAAACTACTATAAAAATTTCTTAAAAAAATACTAGTAGCTCCTGCTACTGTGTAATATTTTTGATAATTTTTTAGACACATTTTGATTTTATTTGCTATTTTCAAAAAATCAAAAACCCTAAAAAGTGTCCCTGTCTATTTTAGAAAATCATAAAAAATAGAAAAATACCTTTAAAAATTCCAAAAAAAATTGTGAGTGTTTGTTTTGTGTTGTTTTAATTTTGATACCATTTGCATTCTATTATCTTTTATACAACACCTAAAAATTGCAAAAACTATAAACCCTATAAAATTCATTAAAATTCTCTAAAAATAAAAAAAATGTGTTTTCTTTTTCTATAGGTAGATTTTATTTTATACTTTCACATAAAATTGTTGTCAGGACATTAGATGCATTTTAGATATTTTTAATCTTCCTCTTCATCGAAGCTGTACACTTTTTGTTATTTTTGTTTTTCTTTTATTTTTAGAAAATCCTATAAAAATCAGAAAAAGCCCATAAAATACCCAAAAACACTTGAATATTCTAAAAACATAAAAATAATTTTATTTTGAATTTTTTAGCTTTTTACATCTTAATAAGATTTGTTGAGTTGTATTTGCTTTTATTTCCTTATTCATTTTCTTGATAGAAAATATAAAAAAAATTAAAAATTAAAAACCACCAAAATAGTTTTTACATCTTTTTTGATTACTTGACTACTTCATAGGATTTTTCTCGTGCTCGTTGTGTTTGACCCTGGTGGCTATACCAGGTTAAATAAATAGCAAGACCGCTTGCCTTGTTTTCATGCTTGTTTGATTTTGTTGTGGTCTATTCTTTCTCGTTGAGCCCGATTCGAGTGGTTGAGGTCGCAACGACCTTTGATATCACTTAACCTTAGTCGCTCGGGCCGCTCATCAGAATGTCACCATTGCCGGGGACATGTGTCAGCCACTGGAGAAGGTCAGGACGTGTGGCTCTGATGGCGTCAGGCGTCATATCTGACGGTGCCAGAATGGTTGGGGATGTGGTGCGTACGTGGCCGTTAGATCTTACATCTGAAGTCTGACATGGCGGCTAGATGGACGCTCAAGATGTAAACTGGAGGGCTTCGGTCGATCCAATGGAGCGGAGGGCGTCTGGAATAACAGGCGTCAGGCCAAGTTCATCGGAGCCAAGGAAGCGATCCTCAGCTCCGATTGAAGATCGGAGAACGCTGGCGTGATGGTGAGACGCTTCCGCGTTGACTAGACGGCTCAAATGGGGGCTCCAACGGCTGGATAGGCATGACTGTGATGAGCACCAGGAGCTTCTTCGATGAGATCTGGAAAGGATGGACGGGAGGGGGGGCTCTCAACGGGCGAGTGGACCTACAAAGGGTACCCCTGACTCGGAGCTACGCTCCGGTCCTTGTTATTTGGACTGAAAGTGAAAGAAGCGGCGGGGGATGCTGGTCGAACTCCGACGAAGTCGAAGGAAGAGATCTCGGACGTAATCTTGGCTAGATAGGCAAAGATCAGGGTGATCAGGATGCAGAGCTAGATGAAGGATGATCGTACGGCGATATCGGAGCGGCTGAATGTGGATGATGGAGCTCCGACCAGCTGGTCGGAGTGAAGGTGAGTTGGCGCTGAGATGGAAGATCGGATCGAAATGATAAAGGCAGAGGATAAGAGGTTCACCTGAAAGTCTGGATCGACTCCTGGGCTTCACGCGAAGGTGGTCGTCGGGGTTATGGCCTCGACCAAGCGGTGGAAGGCAAGGGAGGATACTCACGATGGAACTCCAGCCACGAAGGCTGAGATGCGACGTCGCTGCACCAAATTGAACGCCAGGCGGCGCTCCAGGCGGCTGTCACTTTGTTGAAGGTGGCTAGGGTATCGAGAGGGAGCGAGGCACAAGATGAGCGTCTGGGGAAGAGGATGAGAGATTTTATAGCACTCCCAAGTGGCTGGAAAGAACGGGCAAGGGATCACGAACCAAGAAGGATCCACGCCTCCCTAGGGATCTATGAGGATCTTGGATCCACAAGGGAAATGAGGGCGAAAAATCCGAGCGAAAGGTTGCGCGATCCGCTGGGGGAAAATGAGAGAAATAGGTCCGGCGAAGACAAACGGGTCGGGTCATGCCTGGAAGATGGCATTGACCCGGGTCAATATGTGCACGTGAACAATCAGAAGCGACATAGGAAGAAGACAAAAGCCGCTACAGGACAATATAACAATAAAAACAAGAAATAAATAGATTAAAAATGATAAACAAATTTCAATTAAAAAATGAATAAATTGAAAAATGTTTATTATTTTCAAGGGATTTTTCTATGATTTTTTTATTTTTATGAAAAATAAATTACTCTATATACAGTATATTATATTATATACAGGTATATTATACCTATGGATTTTGTATAATTATTTTTAATTTAATATTTTTACAAAAATACACCAATTTTATATTTTATTTATTTACAATATATATTTTTGGAGTATGATACAATTTTTGTTTTATTTTTATTATAATAAAATAAACAGGGAATGGAATATATATATATACATGTACTATGTACAAGTGAGAGAGAGAATTTTATTCTATTTTTATTTTATTTTTCTGATTTTTATTTTATTTTTAGAAATATATACAAGGAAGTAAAACCATATTTTTATTTTTATTTTTGAGAAAATAATGTATTTATGTACACACATGATATATACAATCTAGAGTTGCCCTATTTATCTTTACTTATTTTATTTGGCGATCAGGCCAATGCTTGGCCCTCTCTTAGGGTTCGGGTCACTCAGTATTTATTCTGAATACTTCCTTCTTTTTCTTTTTATTCTTTATTCTTTTATTTTTGCACAAGTACATGCTAATTATGTATTATTAACACAAGCATGCATATTGCTAACTTATTCTATTTACACCTATTTACATGATGCTCTACCAAGATAATTAGCTAAAATAAAAGAATACAGAGTGATGAATATGGATATATCATTGACTGATTGAAAGTAGCCCTCGAGCACCGAATATCAACCCATCACAGACTAGAAGAGTATCTGAGAATCGTGATCCATCTCCTGTAGCAATGCATATGAGCCGCATTGTCTGGAGGCGCTCGAATTGAGAGTAACATCATCTAAAGATCCAAGCATCACCGCATGTGGACTTCATAGCTCCATCATGAAGAACACAATGCCGCATGTGAATCCTCTTCAAACTGCCATTGCCACCTCGCTTTAGCTACAAGAGATCGATTGAAATGGAGCATCACCGCGTAACCACCTGAAACTGCAGAAAGGAAAGAACAAACCCCTCTTCCAGAATCAATAGGAATCATGCGATCATCTACGGATCGACACTCATTGCTTCGACAAGTATCTACAATGGATCAAGTCCACTGCTCACCGCTCAAGATACCTCATGTGCTCCGTACGCAAGGAACTATAAATTATTGGGCAAACTGTGTACAACCCCCTAAAACCTTGACATTTACAACCTGGTCCTCATCGTGCTTCGTGCATGCAAACCCAGCTATTTTGAGGAACAATTGCGAAAACTTTCCCCTACGTTTCTCCACTTCCAAGCAGGTCCAGGTCGAGGCTGAAGGAGCATATGACCAGCAAGTGAATTTTGTGATCTTTGTGCATGACCCCCTCCCCCCCGCTGCTTTTGCTTATTACACTCGTGTTCCTAATAATATATACTCTATTATATATATTATAATACATAATAAATAAAAAATACAAAACATAAAATACATATAAATACCATATACTATATTTATACATTATTAATTTTTTTTGTAAAATGAAAATATTTTCTATTTTTAATAAATCATTTAAAATAGAAAAAATAACAAACTTTGAAAAGCATAAAAAACCCGTTAAAAATCTAATAAAAATTACATGTAGTATATTTTACTGTATTTTACATAAAAATCCAAAAATAAAATAAAAATTGCATATTAAAATCAATAAAAAAATTCAAAGTACATAAAAACTTCAAAAATCCTTACCTAATTCAAGAAAATTCAGAAAAATATGTACAACCTATTGTTTTAAAGATAATTTCACCTACTTTTAAATAAAAAATATTTTCACATTGTTTTCTATTTTAAAAATCGAGAATACTTCACAATTTTTATTAAAAACATTGTTTTCTACATTAAAATAATATGACATCTATAAAATCCTAAAAACCATTTAAATATCCATAAAAATCGGAAAGAAAATTAAAAACATAAAAATAATAAAAGAGAAATGAAAAGAAATTTCAAAACATTTTCTAAAATTAAAAAAATACAAAATACTTAAAATAACTAAAACAATATAAAATTCAAAAAAACTTAAATAAAAATATACAAAAATCCTTGAAAGTAAATAAAAATTAAGAAACATAATAAACCTTAGTTTTCTATAGTTTAATGCTAGTTTTCCAACAGTTTGCCTCCCTGAGTTCGTCACTTCCATACTAAATACTATACACATTAGTTTAGGAGTATAAATAAAAAATTTTTGGTAAAATCCACCTGGTCGATACAACGACTGAGTTATCAATCGGATTAGGTGTGTTTTTCAGATGGCATCATTACCGGGGAGGCAGTGCTAGGGTAGACCATAAACCTTAGGTTTTGGGTTTCCTTTTTTGCCATTTTTTAACTTCACAACTATTTGTTTCTTATTTTTGTGCAGCGCAGATTCCAAGCCGCACAACTGAGAAACAAAAAGCCGACTGACATAATTTTTTGTCTTAACTTTGTAAATATATATATATATAAGATCAAGAGTACTGTACCAATTTTCTGTTTTTATAGACAGGGGCCCCATAAGGGCATACCGACATGTACCTTTCTCCCTCTCTTTCTCAGGGTCTATTTCACCAAGTGCTGTGAACATGGGGGAACAGGGCACCAACCATGGCTTTTATTGTATCGTGATTTTGTCGACGGTTTTCTGTTACTTTTTCGAGGCTAGGTGCTTGATTAGGCTTTTTTATTTTTCTCTGCTTACACATCCATAGCTAGTTTTAGGACTTGCAACCTAGGTGCATGCTTATGTAGAACAAAAATAAAAAAAACAAAAATCGTTAAACGTTGTTTGAAAAATATACAAAAAAGTTATAACCAAAAATCAAAATCAGGACTGCTAAACATATCTGACCATAAAAAAAGCATAACAGACTCACTTGACTTGGGAGAGAAATCCCCAATGAATGTTTGACAAGTACTCTCAAGATCTGTGAGTGAGAGACGACCCCTAAGGCTAGCGCTAGAACTCGAACCTCTTTCCGGATACTACTGAGTTCATACATTTAATCACTAATTCTTCAGTGGGGACTCGTGGGTAGCCAGAAATGGTCCAAGTTTCATTAGCAGAGTGGGAGGTTTAGAGGACATTGTGTAAGCCTCCGTCCTCAAGTAACACGGGTTGCCAGAAACGGTCCATACTTACTCCCTACTAGCTGAGAATAGGTAATTTTCTATAAGAACTCGGGACGGTAATCTAGGGAAGTCTCGGGAACCTATCAACTCACGCTAATCTTTGAGAAGACTTTCTTGCTAATTCACCATAAAATTGAAAAGAAAAATGATAGAACTTTTACGATCATCACCGGGTTGAGTTGGTGAATTCAGGATTTGCTTTGTGTTTGAATTTGTGAGTGATTCTTATTTCTTAGATCAATTAATTCGATCAGCTGTAATCTATCTCTCAAGGTGATGGGTAAGCGATCGCTTCGGTCGACTCTGACTGATCTGGTCTCTCGTACACCTACCGATCCATCTAGATCGGTTTGGGATGTCTCTCTTCCCAAACCAAAATTTCATCGAGTTTCTTCTTCCTGGCATGACTCTAACCTTGGATGATCTTCTCTGATTCTATATTCTTCTCCTTTGTTATCATCTTAACCCTCGGTTCGAGAGAACCCTCTTTTTCAACCATAGTTGTACATCAACCTGGAAGAACCTGATCTATATTCTTTTTCCTTTCTAGAGGACATGGTTGGGAAGGGATCGTATTAACAGACCACTTCAGGTGTAATAGATCAGGCAACGATAAATAGCAGTCGTCTAGCCTCTCTTGAGCAGATGCAGAATCAGATAAGGTAGAAGGGAAGGTTGATGAATGACATCAGGGCAGAGCTGACACAACTGCAAGCACAAAGAGATAATCCAGATGCTGAGAATCCGGGAGTTGAGAAACTTGAGCAACCTAATGTAGCAGAGAGACCACCTCTTGGTTCTAACAGAACAATGCAACATCTCTATAACCCTAGAGTTACTACCACTCATCGGTGGATCTGTCTCCCAGGTATTCACGGTAATTTCGAGCTCTGACCTCAGATGATACAATTGCTACCCAAGTTCCATGGGCATTCTACTGAGGAGCCACACCTGCACCTTAAAGAATTCGAACTTATTTGTAGTACGGTGTATGATGCACAAGTGAACGAGGACACGATCAAATTGATCACTTTTCCAATCTCCCTCGCAGATCGAGCAGCCTATATGTTTCGATGTGGGAACAGTTGAGAACTGCCTATCTGAACAAGTACTACCCACTTGTTGAACGAATAGTGCTAGATCTATGATTAGTAACTTTACCATGATTGGTAACGAGCAGTTCCACGAGGCATGGGACCGTTTTAGAGAGCTCATTGATAGGTGTCCCAACCATGAGATTACAAAGGCAAACCTAGTTCAAAGCTTCTTTCGTGGGTTGACACCAGAACTCCAGGGTCTGGTGAATGCATCTTGCAAAAGCTCATACTTCTTGAAACATGTGGACCAAGTCGGGACCATCTACGAGAAGATGACAGAGAACTACACCACGATGTCTTAGACTCGAGTCTATACTCAGATGAAGCCACCTACATATCACCAGCACTCCCGAGTGGCACAAATCGAAGGGACTCCTTCTTCTGATATTCCTACGCATACCTAATCCTCATCAGATGGTATGGGGATTATCTCCCAGAAGTTGGATCGCATGGAAATTATAGAGAAAAAGTGCTAGAATATGGACAAGCTCGATAAGATCTACGAGCTTGAAAAATGTCTTAGTGATATGAAGACACAAATTATGTGCCTTCAAGAAATACAAGTAGATTCCAACAAGTCTTCAAGATCACAGGCTGACTCAGCAAGCCGAGATCAAGGCATACTTCTGCAGCCACCAGTTCAACACATCAATCATTTGCACTCTGAGTCAACTAACCAGTCTTCGTCTTACCCGCATCACCATCAGACACCATCATCTGACACTTATATTGTGGTGTATCAGAGTGATCATCCATTGGCATCTATACCGCCCATTTACTCTAAGATTTTTGAGCCATTGATCGAGGTCAATGGAATATGGTACGACCAGCAACAACAACCAGGAATACGTTGTGATCATCCCTGGTTTCCATTGGTCTACAGAATGTACCTCTTCCCAACAGCCGCTCCAGGCATCGATGGGGCAAACCAGAGAACCACAGCAACATTCCGGTCCTCACCAGTTCCAGCACCCTCAATGGAGGCAGAATTCATATCCTTCTTAGTATCCACAGACTTATCCTCTATATCAAAAGTCAGCTCCGCAACAGCCTCAGTGCCATCAAGGTGACTCATTCGGGTCTCATGGTCCCTTCCATGACAACCTAGCTTTAGAAAGTCTCACTAATTTGATTATCGACCAGCAAGTCGCTTTTAGGCGAGAGATGGATGAGTTTAAAACTCATGTCATAGATTTAGTTAAAGGGAAGTCTTCCCTTCATGCTCAGATAGAAACAAATCCTAATAATCTGAAGAGAAAGTTAGAGTAGGTATATTTGACCGAGCCCACCCTCCAGTCACAGATATTTTCAGATGACTATCTTTTATGTGATGCTGTTTATTTCATTTCTCTTAGGAGCAGTAGGATGATAGTATGTGGAGACTTAACTAGGCTTGATGAGGATACACCTGATGCTAAAAGCGATCCTATTGAGGACGTTGATGGCGGTGCTGAAGTTGCCCTTCCCTTTGATAATGTGGATGGTGGTACTGAAGCCATCAAGCTTGAAGAAAATCAGCCAGAGCCGAATGTCGAAGCAGCTGCTTTACCTTTATTTTTGTATAGTGATGATGATAGAAAATCATAAAAAATGTACAAAAGAGAAGAACTAGAAAAAGAAATAGAAAGACAGTTGATCAATCTCGATCTGACTCTATCTCTAATGATATATATAGAGCAAGTCCCGGCTTTACAAAAATATTTTTTTCTTCATCCTCTGACCCTCCTATTGTACAGACTGACAAGGAGGATGTATAGATATCTTTTTCCCAAAAACTCTGCTTGGAAAAAGGAGATAAAAAGGAAAATAAAAAAATAGCCAGATGAATGATCTGACGAAAAAGATGTTAGACAAATTCACGATCCAACTCACTCTTTCGGAAGTCTTGGCACACATCCCTCTTCTGCAAAAAGGTCTAAAAGAGCAAACCATAGTCCACGGAAAGAAGAGGCGATACAATCACTATTCAGAGATCCATGTGTTAACCAAGGAAACATGTCACACAATACAGAACTGTCTCCCAACCAAAAGATCAGATACGGGAGCACTGTATGTCAGATGTGAAATCCTAGATCAGATATTTGATCTTACTCTATTAGGTAGAAGATCTTCAATTAATCTTCTTCCTTCTTCCTTACTCAACAAGTTTGAGTTTGGGCCTCTTCGATAAAGCAAAACGGTCTTGCAATTTGCTGACAGATCGATCAAGAGGCATAAGAGATTAATCGAGGACGTTATCACTACCATTCATGGTTTGCAATTCCCTGTGGACTTCGTCATGTTGGACATGGCGGTCCCTGAATGTGTGACTGATACCCCAATCATATAGGGATGACCTTTTTTGGTGACAACTAGAGCAATTTCCGACTATGGTACCGGGAAGGTGTACTTTCGTGTCTAGGGTAAAAGTATACAAATAGAGATGATCCAAGGCCTCCAATCCAGATCATCAGAATAAAAGCGAGCATCTGATAACGAATTCGATAGTCATAAGGATGGTGACTTCATACAAACAGATGATGAGGCCATCTGGGCTGAACCTACTACATCTTTTATCACGTCGTCAGGAGAATCTGAGATTCAAATATTAGATGACGGGAGATGGGGAAACACAGTCTTTGAGCAGATTAGAGATGAGGCTTGTGGAGATTATTCTGACATCTTTTTAGATCATTCTGATACTCTCTATCCCTCCGAGTTTGAAGTGAATAATCAGAACTGCTAATCACTCATAGATATTGTCAGATTTAGAAATGTTGATTGACAGTGTTTCGCAGAATTCCTATCACTTCAGATTTCACCAGAAGAGCCTACAACCATCCTGGAGATAGAGCCAGTTCGGAATATCCAGCTATCAGATGAGTAGTCTCCAGATCTTTTTGAGTCAGATTAGGCTGAGCTTATGCACACCAACCTAGTAGCCTATACCCAGGCCCTAGTCAGACCAACTCTCCCTATTCCTTCTCCCCAAGAGCTCGAAACTCTACCTCATAACATGAAATACCAATTCCTTACTAGAGACAAAAATGTTTCTGTTCATTATCGCTTAAGATTTGACCAAAGATCAAGAATCTCGTCTAATGGAGATTCTTGAAAAGAACCACAAGGCAATCGGATGGTCAGTAGAGGTCTCCATGGGATTATTCTAGCTCTATGCTCTCACCACATTTTTCTTGAGGATGACTCCAAATCATCTCGTGAGTTCAGCGCAGGATGAACACGAATCTTTGAGAGGTGGTCATGAAGGAAATATCCAAATGATGGAGTGCGGATTTTATCTATCCCATCTCCGACTCCAAATTGGTTAGTCCTTTGCATGTGGTACCCAAGAAGACGTGTATCACTACAATGATAAACGAGGATAGAGAGGAGATCGCTACCCGAATAGCAACTTCTTGGCGCGTCTATGTGGACTACAAACGTTTGAATCAGGTGACCAAGAAGGATCATTTCTTCCTACCATTCATTGATCAGATCATCGAACGGTTAGTTAGGAAGAGCCATTATTTCTTTCTTGATGGGTACTCAGGATATAATCAGGTGGCCATTGCTCCTGAAGAACAAGAAAAGATGGCATTCACCTGTTCGTTCAGAATGCATGCTTTCGAACGGATGCCCATTGGATTTTGTAATTCTCCAGCTACATTCCAGAGGTGCATGCTTTCAATTTTTGCTGACATGGTGGGTGACTTTTTGGAGGTCTTCATGGATGATTTTTCGATCTACTACAATGATTTTGATTCATATCTTTCTAGCCTAGACCGTGTGCTTCAGAGGTGCATGAAGGTTAACCTCGTTCTTTCTTAGGAGAAGAGTCATTTCATGATGACTCAGGGGACGATCCTTGGTCATATCATCTCCAACAGGAGCATGGAGGTGGACTTGGCCAAGGTGGTTATCATAAAGAAGCTCAATCCACACTCCAATCTGAAGCAGTTATGGTCTTTCCTCGATCATGTCGGTTTCTAATGACATTTTATACGAGACTTCAACAAAATTGCCTAACCGTTATCTGATCTTATAGTGAAAGACACCGAGTTTATTATTGATGGTAAGTGTCTTTTAGATTTTTAGACTCTCAAGAGTATGGTTGTAGAGGCTCCTATCATTCGGCCACCTGATTGGTCTCTCCCATTCGAGATCATTGTGGATGCCTCTGATTTTGTCGTTGGGGTTGTATTGGGACATAGGAGGGATGGCCTTCCATACATCATACACTACGCTAGCAAGACTTTGGATTCTGTCCAGCAGAATTACACGATTACAGAGAAAGAAATGCTTGCTGTATTATTCGCCTTAAACAAATTTAGGTCCCACATCTTAGGATCTAAGGTTACCATTTTCACTAACAATACTGCCATCAAGTATCTAATGGACAAGAAGGATTCCAAGCTTTGTCTGACTAGATGGATCCTTCTACTCCAAGAGTTCGATATTGAGATAAGGATAAGCGTGGAGTCAAGAATGTGGTGGCGGATCACCTCTCTCAATTAGAATCACCTGAGACTTCTGAGTTCGATGCATCAATCACCGAGACCTTCCCCGACATGGCGATTCTTGTTGTCGCCTCGCTCCCATGGTATGCCAACATTGTGAACTATCTTATTGCTAAGAAAGTCCCACAAGGTTGGTCGAGAAAGATACTTGAGACTTTCCTTGCGAAAGCCAAGTCTTACCTGGGAGGATCTGATCCTTTATCATGAAGGAGCGGATTTCGTCTGGTGTCAGTGTATTCCTTAGGAGGAATAAGAGAGTATCCTCATGTATTGCCATAGATTAGAAGCTGGAGGACACCATTCAAGGAAGAGGACATCACATAAGGTGCTTAAATCCAGCCTTTGGTAGCCTACACTCGTTACGGATGCCTATGCAGTCGTAAAGAGATGTACTGACTGCCAGAGAATGGGCACTTGTGGACAAAGAGACATGATGCCGATGCAACCGATTCACTTCTATGAAGTGTTTGATGCATGGGGTATCGACTTTATGGGATCGTTTCCTAAGAGTCAGGGATTTGAGTATATTCTTCTAGCTGTGGATTATGCGAGTCATTGGGTAGAGGCTATTCCTGCCCGAGACGTTGATGCGAACACAGTTTGCAAGTTCCTGAGAATATTATTACGCGGTTCGGAGTCCCTCGAGTTCTGATATCAGACAGGGGTATCCACTTCATCAAAGACAAGGTAAGAGCACTTACTAACGAGTTTGGCATAGATCATCAGGTTGCTACTCTGTACTATCATCATAAGAATGGTCTAGCCAAAGTCTCGAATAGGGAGATCAAGATGATCTTGCAGAAGGTTGTTCGTCCAGACCGAAAGGATTGGTCGCAGCTTTTGGACTCGATTCTTTAGGCCAATAGAACATCCTTCAAAACTCCATTGGTTACATCTCCCTTTCGACTCGTTTATGGCAAGCTATGCCACTTACCTGTTGAAATCAAGCACCATTCTTGGTGGGCAGTGAAAGAGATTATCTTTGGCCTAGATGATGTGGGAGATCAGAGGCAGACATAATTGGCAGCCCTAGAATAATTGTTAAACGAAGCCTTCACAAGTAGCCTGCATTATAAGGAGCAGATGAAAGAGTGGCATGATGCTCATATCAGCCACAAGCAGTTTGAGCCAAATCAAATAGTATGGTTATTCAATGCGAGACTAAAATTATTTCTTGAAAAATTTCAGGGCAAATGGAAAGGCCCGTATCTGGTGCAAAAGGTGTATGACAACGGTAGCATCTATATATCTGATTCCATCTTTCGAGTCAATGGTCAATGGTTGAAACCTTTTCATGATTACAAACCGCCGACCATTGAGGTTGCCCCGATTCATTTTGTATGAGATGATCTCTTCATTCTTACACTCTGCATCTCATACCTGATTTTACAAATCGCTTTGCATGTTGTTGAATCCACGATTCATCGCCTTTATTCTTTTATTTTAGCTTTATATCCTTAGTCAAATACCTGTAAATATCCATTAATTTTATGAAATTAGCATTTCGCATGAATTTGTTAAATATGTATTTTTAACACTTTTTATAATCAAAATAAAAGAATAAAGAAAAAAAGAAAAGAAAAAGAAAAAGAAAAATAAAGGATGTATTTATGAAATAAATGCAGACTGACCCGAACCCCAAGAGAAGGTCAAGACTTGACATGATCGACCATGAATAAAGTAGGGGGAGATAGGGTCTTCAATCCAAAAATCCAAAAATAATTTGTAAATACTTTTCCATGTATATTTGTACAAAACTTACATTATTTTATTTGTAAATAAATTGACCTCAAGTTTTTTTCTAAACAAAAGTTGTAAAGAAATGTTTTGTAAATAATAAAATAATTGTAAAATAAAATAATGTACAGATTACAAATAATCATACCCAGAAAAAGCCGCAAAGAGAAATTGAAAGAATAATTTCGGCTCCATATGAACTCAGATTAAAATCAAACTCACTTCCATTGTACTCTAAATTAAATTATCTATGAAATGGCTATGGTTTCATAATTGTTTTAGTTACGGTTGAAAAGTTAGTTTTCTGGGGTGGTTTGTGCAGTTTTACCACTTACTTATTGTATATATTTATTTATATTTATTTTTTATACATAATGTAAAAAATTATAAATATTATCTTCTTTAATAAAAATAAAAAAAATAAAATTAAAAAAAAGCATTTAAAAATAATTTCCTTATTTGTACATGCGTATATTATACTATATGTATATAATACTTGTGTACAATTAATTTCCTTACATAAAAATCACCCAAAAATTAAATATCTAACATTAATTAATTAAATTAATTTAATTTAAAATTTAGATTTAATTATTTAATTATTTAATTTATTCATTTATTTGATTTGAAAACATGCCTTGTATATAAAGATATGATTCCATACCTTAAATAGCCACCATTAAGGTGTCTAATTAATTTTTATAAATTAATTATTTTATTTATTTTATTTTATTACGAATTTAATTAATTAATTTAATTCACCACTAAATACATTCCTTAATTGTACATTCTTTCCTTTTTTATTTTTCTTCTCTTTTTATTGGTCTCCTCCTCCCTCATTTGCCTTTGATCAATCTTTAGTGGAAAGGAGCCCGATCTCCGAGAGCAATCTTGTCGTAGATAGGTGCCCAACCTCTGAGCCGTCCGGTGACAACGAGTCGGCCTTCGTCGAGGCCATCACGGCGTGTCCAATCCTAAGGTGAGATCCAAGTTTCTTTTCCGTCATTTTTTCCTAGATAAATATTAGATGCAGTGTTATTTTCTCGATGCAGTGTTATTTGATCCTGCCGGAGTGTATATACAACCAATGCAGTGTTATTTTCTTTGACTGAACTTTGAAAAATCATAAAAATTAATTTACGTGCCCAAAAATCTTGGGAATTTTATACAAAAATATATACACATATCTACACAGGAACTAAAATCACTATTTTTTATTTTTCTAAATATTTCTACAATTTTTCTAAGATTTTTAATCTTTTGTAATTTTTTTGGGATTTATAAATATTAATGCGTGAAAGTTGGACAGAAAATACAAGACGTAAAATACACCTAATCTATTTTTTGGATTTTTTCAAGCAATATTCAAATTTTTATGATTTTTCAAAGTTCAGATAGAGAAAAAGAGACAGTTTTTGAATTTTTAGAATATCAAATAAAAACAAAACATGATGAAATTTTTATACAATGATCTGGGAAATAATAGGAATATTCACACATTTTTGCGAAATTTACTGAGCAAGACCAAGATTTATTTCAATCAAGAGAGCAGGCAAATTAAATCTCGATACACATGATTAAAGGATATTTATTTAAAGTTTCTGTATTGAATAATAACAAAAATAAATTACGGGGCAAGTTCATAAATTACCCAGTGATAAAGCGTCAATTGCATGTGATATACTAGAGAGCATGGGCATGTTTGTAATTTTAGAAATCTCCAGGGACATCTCTGCAATTTACCCAAATCTTTTTCTATTTGTAAAAATCTCAAGGGTTCCTCCTGTTCGGTCTGTTCCTTCATTTTCAAAAGATAATGGGAAGGCAATGGGGGTTGCTGCCCCTTCAGATCTGCGGCGAGCGAGGGAGTTGCGATTGACCGGTGCTGGCTTGGAGCTGCTGAGGAAGCTGGGCGAAGGAATCGCGGATCCGGTGGAGGTTGGTATAGATGATCAACGAGCAGGACTGAGTGGCGGAGGGTGATGCATGCTTGGTCGGCGCGAGTGGTTCGACGGCTGGTGGAGGTGACTAGCGGGAGGCGCCTAGCTGGTCAAAGGAGAAGCTGCAGGTGGCTGCGGTTTGGCGGAGTCATGCCGCCTATGGATGGATGTCGGCGGAGACGAGCACGGGACTTCGCAGTGCTGGAGAAGATCCACCGTGCGCGGTGGTGCTGTTGGAGGCGACACCACAGAGATGCGGCGGGGGCTTCAGCGGAGGTGGCGGGTGACGTGGCAGATCCGCTCCGAGAGGAGGGGTGCGGGCCGACGCCTTGCGTGAGGCGACCGTACGACAAAGGGGCGTCGAGCATGTTGTGCGCTCATGGCGGATCTGCTGTTGAATATTTAGTTATTTTTATAAGTAAATAGAAATAATAAAAAAATATTATTATTCTAACAGAAACTATAAACAAAAATAAATTTTTTATTTTTATTTTTTTTAATTTTCCTTCAAAACAAATGTTAGGAATAAAAACAACTATGTGTTTTATTTATTTGTTTATTTTATTTATAACAAATAGGATGTGTGAACGGTTGCAGATCTTGGCGAAGCGGGAGACCGATCCGGATCTCCGACTACCGTGTGTGGTCGGAGGTGATAGGTTGTGCGAGATAGAATGAGAACGTGTAGAGATCGTGATGTGAGATGAAAATTAGATTCAGAGGCGGATCAAATCGGGTTGAAATTTTTTTAGGATTTTAAGATCTAAATTTTAATGAAATCGAAGCACAAATTACGTATAATATTTATCTAGGAAAAAAAGACAGAAAAGAAAATTGGTTCTCACCTCGGGAACAGATACGCCGTGATGGCCTCAACGAGGGCCGACTCGCTGTCACCAGATGACTCGGAGGTTGCGCACCCTTCTTCGACAAGATTGCTCTCGTAGATCGGGCTCCTCTCCACCAAAGATTGATCAAAGGCAAATGAGGGCGGAGGATCCCAATAAAAAGAGAAGAAAAATAAAAAAGGAAAGAATGTACAATTAAGGAATGTATTTATTGATGAATTAAATAAAATAAAAAATTAATTAATTAATTAAATGAAATTCGGAAAAAACTGAAATAAATAAAATAATTAATTTATAAAAATTAATTAGCCACCTTAATGGTGGCTATTTAAAGCATGGAATCATATCTTTATGTACAAGACATGTTCTCAAATCAAATAAATGAATAAATAAATAATTAAATACAAATTTCATAATTAATTAAATTTAATTAATTAATGTTATATATTTAATCTTTTGGTGATTTTTATGTAAGGAAATTAATTGTATAAAAGTATTATATACATATAGTATAATATACACATGTACAAATAAGGAAATTATTTTTAAATGATTTTTTTTAATTTTATTTTTTATTTTTTATTTTTCATTTTCTTATTTTTTAATAAAGAAGATAATATTTACAATTATGTATAAAAAATAAATATGAATAAATATATACAATTAATAAGTGGTAAAAATGCACAAACTACTCCAGAAAACCGACTTTTCAACCATAACTCCAAAAATTACGAACCACAACCATTTGAAAGATAAATTAATTTAGAATACAATGGAAGTGAGTTTGATTTAATCTGAGTTCATATGGGGCCGGAATTGGTCTTTCAATTATCACTTTGTGGCTTTTTCTGAGTATAATTATTTGTAATCTATAAATTATTTTATTTTGTAATTATTTTTATTATTTACTAATTATTTTTATTTACAACTTTTATTTAGAAAAAAATTATTTTGAGGTCAATTTATGTACAAATAAAATAGTGTAAGTTTTGTACAAATATATATGGAAAAAATATTTACAAATTATTTTTGGATTTTTGGATTGAAGACCCTATCTCCCCCTACTTTATTCCTAGTCGATCAGGTCAAGTCTTGACCTTCTCTCGGGGTTCGGGTCTGCATTTATTTCATAAATACATCTTTTATTTTTATTTTTATTTTCATTTTTTCTTTATTCTTTTAGTTTGAATATAAAAAGTGTTAAAAATGCATATTTAACAAATGCATGCGAAATGTTAATTTCATGAAATCAGTGGATATTTACAGGTATTTAACTAAGTAAATAAAGTTAAAATAAAAGAATAAAGGTGATGAATCATGGATTCATCATTCCCCTATACTTTACCTTTGCTAGTCCCTTAGCAAACACTTATTTGTAAAACAAGTGAAAACAAAAATAAAGAAAAGAAAAATGAAAGAAATTAGAATAATGTTGACTTTTAAACTTATCTTCATAAAATTATAGTATGGAGCTCTGTCGAACCTTTGGATTATTAGTGTGGTGGAACCTTAATGAAAAATGGATTTAAGTTCCACAAGACTCCTATTCAGGTCTCCTCAACAGTTAGGTCAGAACAAGTCTACATACACAATACCATCAAAAAAAAGTCTACATACACAAATTCTTATGACTATGAATCTTTATTTGTACGGTGTAAGTGAAATATAGCTCCTCATCTCAAAAGTAGCAAAGAAACAACCTCTCTCAATAAGGTAACTCTAGTCCCCTGGTCTAGCAACTCTTCCCTCAAGAAGTGGGGATATTCCATTCTAAGTCCAAGTACAGCCAGCTCAAGAAGAGGGGATGGAGAAGAGAATGGATGGTAACCATTGTAGCTACCTATCCCTGGATGCATGATCAGTGTAGCCAAGTCATCCGCGGTAAGCTTACAAACATTTGACTTTGAAGCTCTTATTCTTTTTTTTCACTTGTATATCACTTCGGCAGGAATTTTACTTTTCAATCAGGCTTGTCCACTTTTAGAGATTCTGCATTTTTTTCTCTCTTTTTTCTTTAAATATTTACAAGGTGCAGCATGTACATAAGGAGTTTTTCCTCTTAAGCCAGTAGACTATCCCTCTTTTGAAGCATTATTACGACCCCACAACATCATATCTTTAGACCTCAACATCGCCAGACTAGGTTAATACGCACTTCCCTCCCTAGAGGAGGACGGGGGGTTCTGCCTAGTTGTACTACTCTCGTATGCTACCCCAAGCCAAAAGATTCTCCCCCCTCACTACCTCCTCCATGAAGAGCTACGTGTAGAGTGCTTGTCCAAGGTAATCCACGGTTTGAAAGAATCATGTGTGCGTTGTTAAATATTCTACTTGGACTAATCAAGATGACATGTGAACATAGTCTTATGGACTCAAAGAATTAAGTCACTAGGACATGAAAAGTCTTAACTCAAGTTCTTATAAGGTTCCTTTGAATTGAGTGTATTAAGGTCCAACTAAGCTCTATTCTTCAATTTTATTCCAGACTTAGTTTAAATGTCGATATTATCCTTAAAAAGGCATATGCTAATGCAATAAATATGTACAATGTAAAGAAAAGAAAGCGAAATCTTTTTGTGAAACAATTTTTTAATTTTGAACTTTTTATGGATTTTTGAAAAATGATGCACGTGCAAAAAGAATTTTTATGCAAATTTTAATAGACTTTTGGGTTTTTTTAAGAAAAAGGTTCAGTAGTATATATAGGTATATACAATATTTGTTTAATAAGGGTTAGGATTAGTAGATACGATACACATATTTAAACGAGAGTGATTTAATGATTTACAAGAATTAGGTGAAAAGATTTGCAACTTGAGTAATTTATGCATGTATATACACACAGTTGGATTTTTTTGTGTGTGATGCATATATTACTCAAACTTATTTGAAAATAATTTTACAAATAATTTTGAAAACTATAGTCCAAAATAAAATTTTCAAATAACTTTCCAAACATTTGAAAATAATTTTGCAAATATTTTTCAAATAGTATATATAGATTTTTTTCAAAATATTTTTTCAAACATTTTCAAAACATTTGCAAATAATTTTACCAAATAATATTACTTCACACAAAGAAAAGAAAAATTTTACAAACCAAAATACTTTTATCAAGGTTGAAAATAATTATAAAACATTTTTCAAATAGTTTTCAAAACAAATTTTCAAATAGATTTTCAAACTACTTTCAAAATATTTTTCAAAATATTTTAACTTGACTTATTAATCAGTATATATAAAAAGAATTTTGAGGAAATTTCTGCATCTTTTTATTAGTTTTTTACCAGTATTTATACAGTATTTTAGCCATATTAAAAATATGAAAGTATGAGTTAAGGCTAAAGTATATATACAATATATACGACACCCCCTATACTTAGCTCGAACTATGTACTCATAGTGATCAAAGAGCTACAAAGGAAGACATAACTCATGCTAAGTATTGAGAAGTGAAAAGAATACTATACTACAACGACGAATAAAAGAATATAATCAATAGAAGTCGGTGATCCCTCAATACTTAGGATCAAGTAATTCTAAGTATAGAAGACTATACACAAGGGGAAATCCGAGGACTAGAATGTACTGGGTTTACCTCTCCTATATTTAGGGTAAAATATCCCTAAGTATAGGCATCAAAACAGAGGTAAACGAATCATAAGAATAATCAAAAGTCTGACACCACCCCATAATTAGGGTAAAGTACAACCTACGTATAGCATAATCATGAGATGGAGATGGAGTGTTAGACAAAAGAATGTGGGATATTGACAACTGGATTTATACAGTTGCAGGAGGAAGTGATAATCAGGCATGAGATGCAAATGATGTGACTCAAAAACCACATCTCATGCAAAACGAATAGGGGCAACATCGACGATCAGCGGATCATGATCTAGATACGGCTTCAGGCGCTGATCGTTAACTCGGAAGGTGGACTCAAATGACATCTCAGATATATCAATGATGCCATTATCATGCATCTTCCGAACCAAGTACGGTCCCTTCCACTTGCTCTGCAACTTCCCTGAAAATAGTTTTAGCATGGCATCGAATAACCATACTTTCTGGTTCGGCTCAAACTGCATATGGATAATGTGAGAATTATGCCTTCACTCACTCCTTATACTGTTGGCTACTCGAAAAGGTTGTATCTCTAAGCTCCTCCATGGCTGCCAATTTTGCCTTTCTCTGATCTCCTATACCCTCAGGATCTAAGAATATCTTAGTGATTGCCCTAATGTGACTTATGCTTTAGCTCAACTTGTAAGTGGCATGGCTTGCCATAAACGAGTCGGAATGGAGATGTACCCAATGGAGTCTTGTAGGATGTCTGATATGCCCACAAGACCGAGTCCAAAAGCTGTGACCAATCCTTTCGGTCTGGGCGGACTGCCTTCTGCAATATAACCATAGTCTCCTTGTTTGAAACCTCAGCAAGACCATTCGTCTGTGGATGATAAGGAGTGGCAACTCTATGATCTATGTTGAACTCATTAGCAAGGGCCCGTACCTTGTCATTGATAAAATGAGTCCTCCATCTGATATCAAAATTCTAGGTACTTCGAACCGTGAAATGGTATTTTTCCTCAAGAATTTGCTAACAGTATTAGCATCTGTGATTCGGGCCGGGATGGCCTCAACCCAATGACTCACATAATCTACATCAAGCAAAATATACTCAAATCCCAGACTCTTAGGAAATGGGCCCATGAAATCGATGCCCCAGGCGTCAAAGACCTCACAGAAGTGAATGGGCTTCATCGGTATCATATCTCTCTGTCCACAAGTACCCATTTTCTGACAGTCAGTACATCTCTTCACGAATTCATCTGAATCCTTGAAGATGGTAGGCCACCAAAGACCAGATTGGGGTACCTTTTGTGTTGTCCGTCTTCCATATGATGTCCTCCTGCCTCAAGCTTGTGGCAATAGGTGAGGACTCTATGATGCTCTTCTTGAGGAATACACCGTCTCCATATGCTATCCCCCCTTTCATGATAAAGACTGGAATTTTCCCAATAGTACGACATGGCCTTCGCAAGAAAGTCTCAAGTCGCTGTCTGGACAAACCTTGTGGAACTTTCTTTGTGACAAGATAGTTCACAATGCCAGCGTAACATGGAAGTGAGGTGATTGCAAGGATCGCCTCATCTGAGAATGTCTCTGTAATAGGTGTGATCTGATTAGAATCCCTCAAGGTTCTGTAAATGGGAGAGGTAATCTGCTGCCACAGTTTTGACTCCAGGTTTATCCTTAATCTCTATGTCAAACTGCTAGAGTAGAAGGATCCATTTGGTCAATCTGCCTTTGGCATCCTTCTATTCCATTAAGTATAGGATGGTGGTGTAATCAGTATAAATAGTCACTCTAGATCCAAGAATGTAAGATTGAAACTTATCTAAGGCAAAGACTAGAGCTACCATCTCCTTTTCTGTAACTGTGTAATTCTGCTGAGCGGCATCCAATGTACGGCTAGCGTAGTGAATGACAAATGGTAATCCATCCCTCCTCTATCCTAGAACAGCCCCTATGGCAAAATCAGAGGCATCCGTCATGATCTCAAATGGGAGAAACCAATTAGGCAGCTAAAGGATAGGAGCCTCAACAATTAGATTCTTGAGAGTCTCAAATGATGCAAGACACTTATCATCGAGAAGGAACTCGGTGTCTTTTGTCAACAAATCAGTAAGCGATCGGGCAATCCTGCTGAATTCTTGTATGAATCGTTGATAGAAACCGACATGCCCCAGAAAAGACCACAACTGTCATAAATTGGATGGTGGAGTGAGTTTCTTGATGATATCCACCTTGGCCGGGTCAACATCCATGCCCCTGTTGGAGATGATATGGCCAAGGACTGTCCCCTGAGTCACCATGAAGTGACTCTTCTCCCAAGATAATACTAAGTTGACCTCAATGCAACGCTGAAGTACTCGATCTAGGTAATCAAGACATGCATCAAAACTATCACAGTATAATGAGAAGTCATCCATGAAGACCTCTAAAAATTCACCAACCATGTTCGAGAAAATAGAGAGCATGCACCTTTCGAATGTAGCTAGGGCATTACATAATCCAAAGGGCATCTGTCTAAAAGCATACATCCCAAACGGACAGGTGAAAATTGTTTTCTCTTGGTCTTCAGGCACTATGGCCAAGTGGTTGTATCCTGAATACCCATCCAGAAAGTAGTAGTAACTCTTCCCAGCTAGTCTCTCAATGATATGATCTATGAATGGTAGCGGGAAGTGGTCCTTCTTGGTGGCATGATTCAATCGTCTATAATCCACACAAACCCTCTAACAAGTGGGTAATCATGCAACTATCTCCTCTCCAGACTTGCTCACAACTGTAGTGATACCCGTCTTCTTGAGCACCACATGCAATGGACTAACCCACATGGAGTCGAAGATGGGGTAGATAAAATCAGCGCTCCACCACTTAGATATTTCCTTCATGACCACATCTCGAAGATTCAGGTTCAGCCATAACTGGAACTCACGTGAGGGCTTGGCATCTTCTTCGAGATAAATGTGGTGGGAACACAGGGCCGGACTTATTCCCTTGGAGATCAGCTACACTCCATCCTATTGCCTTGCGGTTTTTTTCAAGAACCTCCATCAAACGAGATTCTTGGTCTTCAGTCAAATCTGCTGAGATAATGACTGGGAACATATCTGGCTCACCTGCAAGGAATCTGTACTTCATGCTCTGCAGCAAGGTCTTCAATTCTGTACAAGTGGGAGCTGGTAAATCTGGCTTTTGGAATGTCTGAGTGAATGCTACCATATCTGCGTATGAGAACTCTCGCTGTAGTGGTAAATCTGATGGAGATAGCTCTGCTGGTATATCTGTCAACGAATCTGCCTCGCTCTCCACTCTAGCTGTCAGCTCTGTAGGCACGAGACACAATAGATATTCATCGAACTCTTGCCAGTCAAAATCAGTGTCTGCGTCTGAGGGATCTGAATCTGAATCATATGAAACGAAATTGACTTCGCTATCCTGACCATGGTAAAAAGCCTCCACTGTATCATTTGCCATGAGTGTGCTCTTCGAACTCTCACCTATTGTGATCTGTGAATCTACAATGTCTGAAGATGCGGGATCTGCCCAAACTGCTTCATTTGTAATCACAAAGTCACACTCTTGGTGGATGTTTATCTCTGCCTCTGTCATTTGCTCTGAGTCTGTCATCTTATCTGAGCACTCTGAATCTCTGGCTCTGGTCTCCTCGATCGTATCTATTTGTACACTTTTATCCTCGATGCGAAAGTATACCTTCCCACTATCATGGTCGGACACCGCCTTGGCTGTGGCCAAGAATGGTCGTCCTAAGATGGTGAGTATCTGCCACGGATTCAGGGATCTCCTTGTCTAATACAACAATGTCTATGGTGAATTTTAGGCCCTGAATTGTGACGACAACGTCCTTAAGTAACCCCTTTGGCCTCTTAACAGATCTCATATAGTTTTGATTTTGTTTTTTCTTTCTTCCATTTGTCTTACACCCTTAGATTTCGTCTAGAATTTTTGCTATACTTAGGATGTGCTTTATCCTAAGTATAGGGAGGTACATACACTATGTTGTTCATATCGTTCTGTTCTATTACCCCCGTCATTGCTTACACTTAGGGTGCACTTTACCCTAAGTATGGGGGGCAGGGGTAGTATTGCTCATTATCGTCTTTTGATTGTTTTCGATTTTTGTATCATCTGCTCTCTCGCCTTTCCCTTACCTGTTGATATTCTTTTATATACTTAGGGATATTTTACCCTAAGTATAGGAGGGACAAGTCGAGCCCTTGATTATGTACATTCTCTTGACCTCGATCATCTTCGGTTTTGAGTCTGCTATCCTTAGGATTACTTGATCCTAGTTATAGAGGGGATCATCAACTTCTATTCATTTATTCGTTATTCGTTTTGAGTCGTTGTAGTATAGGATTCTTTTCACTGATCTATACATAGTCTGAGTTATGTCTTCCTTGACTACTCTTTTGATCACAATGAGGACATATTTCACACTAAGTATAGGGGGTGTCGTATATATATTCTATGTATACTTTAGAAGCCATAACTTGTACTTTACTGTATTTTTAATAATATGGCTCTCTAAAAGTATGGGTTTATATTTTTTGGTTTTTAAAATCCACAAGAAAACCGTAAATATGATGTTAAAAAATGGCTTGCAAGTTGTATATAAAAATGTTGTAAAATTCTTGTATAAAATCCTTAATTATTTAAAACATGTAAAATTCTTGTAAAATCTTTTATAAAAAACCATATAATTTTGTATATTAAATTTGTATAAAATCCTTTGTAAAATATACAAAATTCTTGTAAAATTTGCGTAATTTGAATTAATCCATTAACTCTTTCAAAAAGATCCTAAAAATTGAAAAGTTTTAAAATTCAATAAAAATTTACAAAATTCTTAAAAATCACTTAAAAAGCTTAATCTGAAAAATCAACTACACAAAAAATTGCTGCATTCATGAGCATTTTTCATAACAAGTCTGATTCTTGAACCGAATGGATCTAAGTCTGAGAGATGGAGTTTTGTTTAGGCCTTAATCCACTTAATTCAAAAGGGACTTTATTAGGAACTGGAATTAAGAATCTTCAGGTCTTTTAGACTTTTATCTTTGTGTTCCAGGAGACTGTGTTCGGATTTCAACTTGAATGTGCCTAAATAGGACTCCTAGTGTCATCCATTAAACTCTTCTCCATTTGAACCAATTTTGAACTCATGCACTCTTCACTTAACTCGACTTGCATGGGGCTGTGAAGGGTAATCCATTTCGGTGGTGTGTTTCCATTCTTGTCTAGTGGCATTGACATTCAAAGACGGGAGAGATTGTGATTGAAATAAATCTTCAGATGAGGGAAGGATCTGCTGGCACAAATTTTCCAAGATCCCAAAAATGGATGGAATGAAAAGATGCTATATCCATCGGGGCATAAAAGATCTATGAGTGCAATTCTACCCAAAGAAGCCATACACCAAATATCAAAATGACCACAATGGTCCAAGCTTCAGAAAAGCCTGCATTATCTTAGTGGAGACTTGGCTAAACTGTCCAGGATTCACAAGGAGATGTGATTACACTGATCACATTCAGTTCTCTTGACATTCTTCTTTCTTCTCTCTCTATTCGATTGTGGACACAACACGACTGACCTTTGAAGGAAATACCCCCTCCTCGAGGATCGAGTAGCTGGATGAGTGCCCAATGGGAGTGTATAACTGGATGAGCGGTTTCTTCGATTCTCTAAGCAGGAAGAGCTAAAACCTTTCACACACAGTACAAACTATTTTCAAAGCTGAAAAGTTTGTGTGATGAATGGGTGGATATGAGCTGGCTATTGAGGTGAACCTGGATAAGGATTTGTGGAACTTTAGGGTTGTCGAGGCTTTAATCCTAATTCTAATAGACTCCCGACACACTATTAATCCAAAGGTCTAATCCGTGTTCTAGTTTTTGGGTGAAGCGAGATCTGGTTTAAAGAAACAAGCATGTTCTAGGGCCTTTTATTTTTCCTTTTCTTTTTCTTTTTGCTTGTACTTATTTATATAATAAGTGTTTGCTAAGGGACTAACAAAGGTAATGTATGTGGGAATGATGAATCCATGATTCATCACCTTTATTCTTTCATTTTGGCTAAAATCCTTATTAACGTGCATGTAAATAATCACTAATTTCAATTAATTAACATTCTAACCACAAATCCTAATATTATATATTTAACACTTATTTTATCCAAAAGAAAAAAATAAAGAAAAAATAAAAGAAAAGAAGGATGTAGATATAAAATATATACAAACTGACCCTAATCTCGAGTCCGGGTTAATATTGACTTGATCGACAAAATAAATAAGTAGGGGGGAGATAATGATCCAGACATATAAAATTATCAGAAAACCGAGACCATAATTGTACATAAACACATTTTCCATATTGTAAATATTTCACCTATTTTACTTATTACCAAGAAAACTTCAAATCAAAATACTTTCTTCATAAAATTTGTTCATAAAAATATATATTATTTTATAAAAATACCAAAAAATTTATTCAACATAAAAATAAAATATCGTAATGAATCGAAAAAACTGAATTCCGAGGTTCATAACTATTTATAGAAAACTCCAAATCGACCAAACTCACTTTTAAATTTCATTTATACTTACTAATATTTACTAAAAATATCAAAAAAATACTAGAATAAGACTTATGAGTTTTGGCATTTGGGCCCCGTTGTATATATGTACTATAGGCGGGAAATTTCCGTATTTTTATTTAATTAACCGCAACACCATTTAAATTAATTTCTTCTTTAGTATGTTTCTAATAATCATTAGAAATATAAAACTATAATTTAACTCAAAATGACAATAAATTCCGAGGCCACGAAGCCGCTACCTAAATTTCTCGGACCTCATAACTCGACCATATGGACTTCGAATTGGGAAAACTCGGTTTTAAGATTCATTTTATTTAATTATCTATCAAATGACACAGATTTCATTAAAATAAGTGTTAGTATAAAAATTTGTGGGTTTCTGGACTATATTGGTATATATATTGTACAATGTATCGTATTCTATTACTATTTAATATATGTTATATAATATATTTATATAATTTATTAATATTTTATTATTTAATTAAATTAAATATAATTATTTAATTATTTAATTACTATTTAATTACTAATTACATAATTACTTCTATAATTATTTTTTAAATTAATATAAGTATTAACATGGTCACCAGATCCACCATTGGTGACCGGAGCCGGCTCCTTGCACCCCAAGAAAACCTCTCATATAAATAACTCCGAATCCCCATGGAGCTCAGAGTCTGCCATTTGAGCACCATCTATCCCTATGAGCTCTGAGAGAGAAGTCGAGAGGTGACAAGTCCGACTGCTCCATCATCGAGCAAAAGATATTGGGACGTCTCCGACGAGATCAATTCGCATGGTGTGAGCTTTGCTCCATCGCGCCATGCCTCTACTCCGCCACACATCGAGTTACAATTCTTGGAGTTGCTGCTCTGAATCCTCAGGCCACCTCCGTTATCCATCTTCGTCCAGGCGATCTGATCCATCCTTTCCAAGTTAGGTTTCTCGTACTATAGCTTTATTCGTCTTCTATTTCTTCTGATTTCTCTCTTCAGTTCCTCCCTTCTCTTCTCAGCACATCCATTCTCCTCTCAATCATCTTCTTCTCCTCTATTTCAATTAAAAATCGTCCAACCTGCGATCGATATCCATCTCATCTTCATATTTATACGCATTTCCCTTTCTATTTTGCAGATCTATCCACCTCTGATCACATATAGTGAACAGAGCTTGAGCATCAATTTTCCATCATCGCTAGTACTCCCCATTAATCTCAATGGTTTCATGAGAGACGGAGTCTTCAACCTTGAGTCTACTGAAGTACCTGCAGGTTGGTCCCCTTGAACACAGTCGAGCAGGGTTGACTAAATGAGAGTAGCCCTCAAGCACCAGATCTCAACCCATCACAGACTAGGAGAGCATCTGAGAATCGTGATCCATAACGCATGCGAGCCGCATTGTCTTGAGGCACTTAAATCGAGAGTAGCCTCATCTGAAGATCCAACCATCATCGCTGGTGGACTTCAGATCTCCATGCGAAGAACGCAATACCGCACTGTTTAACTAAAAGTCGATGGTTTTAAGTTCCACACAATGCGAGAACTCAGTCGCTGAATCGACCACACGAGAATCCGGATTAAAACAACAATTAACCCACAACAGAAATCAAGTAGTGAAAAGCAGTACGGAGTTAAAATTTATTATAGCACTACAAAGGATGTGTATAGTGTGCTAGCAGTGTAGAGGTCGAACACATGGAGCAGACAGGTAGAACGGGGCAAAATGCTCAAAACCGTGAATGTGATAATTTGTCTATTTATGCTATTTTTATGGGTTCTAATTTTAATTTTTTATTTAATTTTTGATTTATATTTTTATATTTTGATTTTAATTTCTAATTTTATATTTTCTTTTTATATTTTATATTTTTTTCTTTTCTTTTTCTTTAAAGAGAATATATATACAAAGTAAGAAAGAGAGGGATAAAGTATTTATAAAAATAGGTAAAAATAAGCAAAATTCAGGAAATAAAATATTTTTGGTCTTTTTATAATTTTCTAATGTTTTTATGATTTTTCTAGATTTTTCTATTTTTTTTGGTATTTTTAAAGACAAAAATACTGAAAACAGTAAAGAAAATAAAAAGTTGAAACAAAAATGATGATGAAAAATATCAAACAGTATCCAAAAGTCCTCAAATTAATTTTAAACAAAATATAATAAAAAAAATTCAGAGATAAGAATTAGATTTTTAGGATTTTTCTAGAATTTTTAAGATTTTTATGAAGGTTTTTAGAGTTTTTATATTTTTGTGGGTCTTCTTTTGTATTTTTTAATGATTTTTGGATTGAATTAAAAAGACACTAAAAGACACCAAATATATTTTTTTGGGAATTTTCCATGAAGTTTCTATAATTTTTATAAATTTTATAATGCAAACATTACATAAAATGTGTGTTTTTAAAACTTCTATAAATATTAAAATGCAAAAAAAATGCAAAATAAAAATATGGCGTGGAACTAGAATGCAACAGGAACCTATGGTATTTTTTTATTGATTTTTAGAATTTTATAGATGCATGCAATAAATAGGGAAAGCATACAAAAACACAAGGCCTGACAAGGGTATAAATGAAAATAGAGCACAGTCCAGGGGCCTCGGCACAATTTTACCACAAAAATTATAACTAAATAAAATATTTTTAGAATGAATAAAAATAGCTAGATGCGCATGGGTGTCTCTACAAAAAGCCCACCCACGCACGTGCGACGCACGCGACTGGGGAGGACCCAAAAGCCAATACGAAGATCATGGGGGTTTTAGTGCAAAACTACCCGTAATTTATAACTTCAAATAAAAGTTTTGGTACTCTAGATAAATATGGAAATGCCCCGGGGTACCACTGCAAAATGGCCAAGTCACGTGCGTAGAGCACGTGACATGGCAGGGATCAAAATGAAATACCACAAAACCCAGGGGTGCAGTTTGCAAATTTTACAAAAGTTTTAAAAGCAGATGAAAGATTCAGTCCTTAATATTAAATACAAAAAGACTTTGGGCAAAAATGCAAAATACCCAAAGTAACGGCGGGGGCCAACGGCGGATATTCATTCACTTTGCCACGTGTTGCGCCCTGATCTCGCGATAACGGTTCAGATCAGATGGCTTGGATTATATTATCCACAGATGATGAACGGTCCAGGTGATTCTTATCCAACGACAGCTGCTTCTTCTGGAATCAGAGCCAGATCGGACGGTGGTGGACACCCCTGGATGAACAGGGAAGAACACGACCCCTGCCGGACTTTGATCGGTTGTATGGCGCTGCTCCAGCTGTTGTCCTCACCGTAGAAGTCTTCCAAAGATGCCTGGAAGTGCCCTCGGTCCGCTAATGGAGCCAAAATGGCTCGATGAGCTCCGGTGCTCCGCAACGAAGTCGACGAAGGAGATGGGGTCCAGGACCCTTGCTTTCCCAAAATCGACCCTCCCACGAGACTCCTTTGACTCTTGCGACCTGCAAAAAGAGTGAGGAGGAGCGCGGGCAAACTTTTGCACACCTCGAGATGGCGAAAGGAGGTGGAAGGCGTTGGAATGGAGGCTCGCCGGAGCAAGCTCCAACGAGAGGTGGCTGGGGGAATTAAGTGGACGAAAAGCGAAGATAACGATGGGATTCGGATCCTATGTCTACGGTGGACAGAAAAAATACAAGAAAATGAAATGAAAAGAGACCTCGATGGTCCAGGGACCAGAGAGTGGTACCACACGGTGGTGGCCGAAGATGGAGGTTGGAACACGCCCTCGACTTTCACACGGCCGCACCTGGGCTGCTAGAGACCTTCCTGTCACCAAGGTCTATCCGGAGCACACCCAAGGAAAGCAAAGCTGCGGTCAAAAGGGTTCAAAAATGTGAGGAAAGGACGGGTGGTCTTTTATCAAGGTGGTTGACAGGGCTACAAGAATGAGGCGTGCAGGACGATGTAGCGATCCACGGCCCAAGAAAATCATAGGGCGTGTATGACCATTCATCTAATAGCAAAAGTCGTGAAGGATGCGACACGATATATTGAAAGGATTTGCCTCGAAAAAACCGTGAAAATGGGACAAAAATCAGTTCTGACAGAGCTACAGTAGTGGGTCAGAGAGTTGACCCGCCGGTCAACTCTCCAGACCTCCTGGTTGGTCCACATGGACCAACCAGGAAAAATCCTAGAAAAATCTTTGTTAAATCATATAAAAATAGAAAACAAATTAATTAATTTTTTATTATTAAATAAAAATGATTATTATTTTATGAGTTATTTTATGGTGATTTTTATTTATTTTTATGAGGTTTATAATTACAAGTTACCTTTTTAGGCCTATATAGGTATACATATCTATGTATTTTAATATTTTATTTTTATTTTATATAATTAATTTTATTATTTTTATTTATTATTTTATAAATTTATAAGATATTTTTATACACTTAAATATAATTTTATTTTATTTTTCTGATGTGTTTTGTACACATAATAAAATAGAAGTATTAATTATATAGGTATGTGTATTGGTACGATACCTATGTCTTAAATACATGTATTTTATTTTGGTCTTTTCTTTGTGTTTTTATTCTGATTTTAATATACTCATTCATTATAAATAATATTTACAAAATTATAAAAATATAAAATTATGAAAATAATGAATAAATAATAAAATGAATATTTTAATTTGTACAAGTATATTATAGGGGTCCAAAACTCATCTTTCAAACCGTAGCCCCCAGAATGCGAAACCACCTTCATTAAATAACTTATTTAAAATTATATATAATCAAAGTTTGGAGCTTAAGTCGGACATTTGGAATTTTAGTGTGGGCAGAACCTTAATGAGAACCGGATTTGAAATCCAACAGCCTTCGAGAATCCCAAAACTCTGCTCAAGTCTCCTCAATAGCCAGGTCAGAAATATCTCAACTCATACGCAAACCCTTATGATTATGAATCTGACTCGTACAGTGTAAGTGATAGTGGCTCTCCCCAACTAGAATGACAAAGAGACTGACTTCTCCAATAGGACAACCCAGTGATTCCCCAACACAATAACTCCTTCCTCGAGGAGCAGGGTATTCCCTTCTAAGTTCAAGTGGCAACCAGCTCAAGAGGAGGGGGTGAAGAGAAGAATGGACGGTAGCCAGTGTAGCTACCTATCCTAGGATGCAAGACCAGTGTAGTCAAGTCATCCAGCTGCAGGCTCACATAATTTGACTTTGATGCTCAAGCTTGCTTATTGGCTATGCAACATATTCACTTACTTTGGCAAGCATTTTATTTTTGTACATGCCTGTCTCTTTTTTCTCTCTCTTTTTTTCTTTTTTTTTGAAATACTTGATGAGTCCTCATTCATCACTCTTTATTCTTTTATTTTAGCTACAAAACCTTTGCAAAACACCATGTAAATATGTGTAAATATCATGAATTGTCAAAATGCATGCATCTTGTAATTATCCATAATTACAATGTTTTTGTGCATAAATAAAAGAATAAATAAACACAAGAAAAAGTGGGAAATATTTAGAATAAATATTGAGTGACCTAATCCCAAGGGAGGGCTCAGCATGGGCCTGACCGCAAAAGAAACCAAGTAGAGGGAGATAGGGTCAATCATGTGTGTACATAACCCTATGTATATAAATAATTTTATTTTCCTCTAAATAAAAATAAAAATGTGTTTTTGTTAATTTGTACTTATTTATAAAAAATGAAATAAAAATCATAAAAATCAAAATAAAAAGAAAAATAATAAAAATCATTTTCCACCTTGTATATATACCATGTACATATGTATATAAACCTATTTATTTAACTCATATAAATAAATCATAAAAATAAAATAAAAATACCTTTTTATTCCAAATTTTATGTTGTAAAAAATAAAATATAAAATTGGAATAATTGTACAAAAATAAACAATTAAAAATAAAAATAAAAAATAAATATATGTATATACCTATATATAATAATAATATAATGTATACATAATTTATTTTCCAAAAAAATAAATAAAAATCACTAAAAAATTCTTTGAAAATAAATAAATATTTTTAAATTTGTAAATATTTTAAAATAAGGTCATTTCTATTTTTAATTGAATTTACAAATAATTAATAATCGGAATTATCTGATTGGTCCACGGGGGGATGTTGACCCCCGGTCAACTCTCCCCCGCGGAGCCCCTTCCTAGCGAATCGAGTTTTTGACCCGATTTCTCCGAATTTACCCCACCTAATCCGTTCTCTATACACCTAAACCCCGGGCCCTGATTATCACATGTTGATCCGAGACCCTCACCCGGGGATCTACCTAGGGATCCGTGCAACACCGTACTTCGCCCGACCCCTTCTTTGCCGGATCTTCACATGTATATAGCTCAGCTCCGCCGCTCTTTTCATGCAATCTTTGGCGCCGCCCTTCCATCCCAGGACCTCCATCACCCTCCTTAGAGTGACAGCTATCCGAGGGCAATGTTGCAGAGAGGAGAGAGTGGCCCAGTCACTGATCCGGCGAGTTGCTTCACCGGCACCGCCGCAAGGTGCACCCAGCCTCAGACCCCGACAAATCCTTGAGGCGAAGACCCCCTGAGACCCAGTGTCTCATCCACAGTCGACCACGCTCATCAGGTAGTCTCGACGCCCTGTAGATTAGCCTAATTTCCATTTACGCCCATTTGCGCCGCCGGCCTTCGCCGGCCGATTCCCATCGATCCGACCGTCCATTCGATCATCTGACCATCGATTCATCTTCACGAGACCTCTACCCATGTTCTTCACCCATCCGATCATCGTATCTCACCTCGGAGCAGGACCTCGGGTCTCCTCCGCCGTCGCTTCATCGGAGACCACGCTCCGCCTCCTTCCGATCATCCATTCCACCCCCTGATGGGTCGAGGCACTTTGCCCTTGACCCAGCGTTCTTTCTATGCTATTTTGCTGGTCAAAGAGACCCATCTGAGGGTCCGCATGTCCGAGCACAGGAGCTTCGCTCCTCCTTCGTCACCGGAGCATCTCTAATGTTCCCAGCTTCATCGGAGGTGCCCACTAGCTGCGGAAGTCGCCGAGCTTCATTTCACCTATATTAGCAGCGTCTGAGGACCTCTCCACCGTGCGTATCGAGTCGGCGAAGTTCGCCAGCGAGCTGTTCTTGGAGGAGGTTCAGCCACCGTCCGATAGAGCGCCTCGCCCAGTTCAGATCTTGTCCGTCTACTTGCGAGGAGCTAGCAGCCGTCGGATCTACATAGGACCTCATCTGGAGCGTCCATCGATGAAGGGGTGTCCGATGCTCTCAGTCGTTGGATCTACACGTGGCACCCCCTCGACCGTCGATCTTAAATAAAGGGGTAATTTGCTCTTAGGCCCCTCCTTTTCCTGCATTTATAGATTAGTCCTGTAAATATTTTAGTGAGTTGTTTTTATTTTGGATAATTTGCATCTAGGACCCTATGTTTGATTTATTTGCACTTTTGTCCCTACCTATGTGAGACACGTGCTTCGTCACGTGATAGTTTCGACATTTTGCTTGTATGGGCTTGGGGTTTGTTTGTGTTATGAAATAAATTATGTTTTTGATATTTGCATCCATACCCCTTGAAGGATATGGTTAGATCCTCAAGCGCATCACGGAAGCGTGAACGTCGCATCGAATACGACGTGGAGCGACTAGTCGCACTAGTTGCTCGATGCAGCGGAATTTAAAAAAATTTATACGACGAAACCACATGATCCAAGAACACTTCTCGGATCGTTTCGTCTAAACCACAAACAAGTAATAGGATTACCTCTTGAAGCGTGGTTGCGATCAAGTCTCTAAACGAAGAGACCTCCTGTCTCAAGTCCGATCCGACGGAGGAGACGCTTGCGAGCGCGGGGATGAACCGCGTGCTTCTCGCAACCCATGTTGATGATCCAAGCGGCGGATCTCCTGATCTCGACACACGAGATCCGACGTCTTCTTCACGAGCGAGGCGCACCGAAGGGGACGGAGATCCACGAGCAGAAGAACGGGCAGCATAACGACGATGCCGCGGCGATGGAGATCCTCTTCATGGCATCCATGGTGGACGGCCATGAGAGGGAGAGAGAGGGCTGACCTCTAGAGAGAAAGAGAGAGAGAGAGAGATGCTTCTCAAGCATTATGTGTAAAGAGAGAGCATGGGTATGCCTCTCTATTTATAGGGTTTTGGGATCCATGGATCTCAATCCATGTGTCTCATAAAATCAATGGTTGAGATTGATTTATGATAATCCAATGGTCAAGATTGTTGTTGGTAAAAGCCAACAACTTGTGATTTAATTTTGATTAAATATATTTGATAAATCAAATATACATTAATACCAAATCAAACCAATCAAATAAGGAGTGAGATAACAATTAGGAGCCTCCTTCCCATTAGGGAGAGGGGGACGGCCACCAAGTCCTAAAGGGAATTGGTGCCGCCCCCCTCTTCCTTATGGGGAGGGCAATCCCATGGATTACATGGGATTGCATATCTCCTAATTTATCTCTCTACTTATTTTCCCAACAATTTTTATTCACCAAAAATAATTCTCAATTAATTTTGGGAATATTGCAATCTTGACATTGGAATATTATGAATCACATTCACAACCCAAAACAACATATAATTTACATTGTCAATTAATTACACAATGTGTATCTAATACACATAATATTTAATCAACACATATAAATTATAATTAGCTCTCTCTAATACATTATAAATCACATTTATAATATATTATGAATAATTGGATATTACTATCCACATTATTCTTATCCATAATAATTAAATCATATTTAATTATATTGGATAACTTATTCTCATGTTCTCAAATAATATGAATCACATTCACATTATTTACATCTTTTGATAATTAAATCACATTTAATTATCTAAGATAATTCTCCTTATAATATGAATCAAATTCATATTACTCATGATAATTAAATCACATTTAATTATCCATTTTCTCAATGCTCGGATACATATATCAACAATAGAATTATCCATGAACTCTTTCATAGATAATGCGCTTTCTCCGCGAATACTTGGAGATAAGGACAGGGCGATTGTATTGTTCCACGTATAGTGACATGGATAATGAGATCACATCTCAAATCCAGATCTCGGGCCTCCCATAGATGCTTGATTAAATCAAGACCGCAAATCTAATCTTCTCATTGAATCTGAATCACATTCAGATCAATGTCCAACATTTGGACTAAGATCAGATTACTTCTCTACTGAGAGGAGTCACTAAAATCCAGACCCGTTTCATCACTCCCTAGGAATGGAAGCGTCATGGTTATACAATCGTTTATGATCACATCACCCTCAGGTATTCCCAACACCTGTACATCCTGCATACTGGAAGACTCAGATTAAACCCGAAGTATTAGATCAACTTTACACTGCCTACTTCAGGGTTTTATCAGTAAGTTTCTCATTCGATCATTGAAAGTCGGTATCGATCATATACTTTCCAAAAGCATATATCATACCTAGGTCTTGATCATATACTTTCTAAAAGTATATATCAAACCTACAAATTCAGTCAAGCTTCTAAAGCGAGACGACCATGCGCATGGAATTTGATTCTTCCAAATGTCTCATGAGTGAGCTCATGTCTTCCGGTTCAGTAGTGAACCTGTATGATCCCTTTGAGAGATCGTATTACTCATATGCCCTTATATGCACACCAGCGCGCCGGTGTATAGACCTTGATTAGGTCATCAACCTATTGGTCTGCCAAATGTACATACTCAAACATATAGTAACACATCTGTCTCCGGTCAGAGGATGTGTGCCTGTATCGTGACAGCATACAGGACTTTGGTTATCTCGATCTCGTTAAGTCAACTCTTTGACCTAACTAATCTGACACCTCCGAATCTCTATTCCTATGCAGAGGACCTGCATCAAGAGGTCGGTCAGATATCAGCCTAACTGAGATAGGATTGCCATCTCCTACTCAGGCTGGAGATCATCTCTTAATAATCATTTGACGGTGCTTGACGAGTCCTCAATCTAACTCATTAGATATTCATCTAAGCACCAGCCTCTATGATTTCAATAATTGAATCAACAGCTGTATGATCATTAAGATGGCCATGGTACATAACCCTAATTGTACTAAGGGACCTATTATGCAAATTCTATACTCTTTATTTCAGATCAAGGAGTGAATTGCAATAACATTTATTGCATAATGGCTCGCCGTGGGCTCGCATGTTCAACAATCTCCCACTAGCCCAAAGAGCCATTAATGGGCTAATCATTTAAACCCACACTCATGTGACAATCATAGGCTATTTAGAAAATAGCTAGGTAAGTTGATCAGTCACTCCGTTCCCAAGAGACTACGCCAAGTCCTTTTACGGTACTTGCATATCCCCAGTAACAGTGCTCACATTTAATGCGAATGTTGCATCTCATGCAACCAATACTCAATTTTGTTGGTTATAGTGTCCTTGACACTACATCTTATTAATTATCATAACCAGTATTTCCATAATCCTTATTAGAATACCTTCATTCCTGGAGATCTCTATCTCCAAAGGTATCCAAAGTTAAGACCTTTTAGATCACTATCTATAAAGTCTTAAGTATTTGAAGATAAGACTTTGAGATCACTATCTCTAAGTTTCATCATCTTTAAAGATATTGATATTACTGCAATCAAGTGTTTTATCTCCACAGTAGAATTAGTAACAGTTTACTACTCCCACTGCACGGCAGACATCTGGCCCTTGTACACATTTAGCATACACTTAGCTTCTCATAACTGATGCACAAGTGCAAGCAGTTCTAGCATTCACTTCCTCAACTCTTTGAGGTGCTATCCCTTTAGACAGGTCACTACCACATCTTAAGGGAAGGAAGCCTTTCTTGGAATTTTTTCAGAAAATGGAATAAGTCCAAGGTGTACTACTAATGTGACGGTTCCAATACCCTCTTTTCCTTGATTCTGAACAACTTCAGAATTAAGATCTAAGAGGTATCCTTTGAGATCGTATCTCTAGATATGGAACAACCAAATTTTAAAACACTTATTATTATCCTTATATCATTCCAAATGATTAGAATAATATCTACATTCAGCACGATGAACACAATGGCACTCCCACTAAGCTTCACATGGTTCATCAAGATTTTATCTGAAATCATAACATTTATAATTTCATCAAATCTTATGTTCCGACTACAAGAAGCTTATTTTGAGTCCAAAGATGGAGTTCTTTAACTTGCACACCTTGCTTTCCTCAACCACAAAGCCTTGGGGCCAGTTCATATGAATATCCTCAAAGAGGTATTCATAGAGGAATGCAATCTTGACTCACATCATGAAGATGTCATAGTCAAGTTGTGTGGCTATAGTTAGCAATATTCTGATGGGTTAAAGCAAGGTCACTGGAGAGCAAGTCTCATCGCAAGCGATGTCTTTTCTTCGGTGTGTAGCTCATGGCTACGAACCGTGCTTTGAAGGTCTATACCTTCTCATCAGGTTCCCTCTTTCTCTTGAAGATCCATTTACACCTTAATGGGTCTGGCCCATATAGGTGGATCCTCGAGGGTCCATATACAACACTTGTATATGAAGTCTACATTAGACCTTTATTGCTAACATCCATCTTTCCATGTTATGATCCTCAGGAATTTCATCACATGAAATCCGATCATTTTCATATTTAACTGACACATGGAATCCATCCTCAAACTTATTTGAAGAGGTATTAGTGTTTCATCTTTAATTATCCTTTCAGTTTCCAATATCAGGAGCCTCATTATCTTTTCAAGATTAAATGAGTTCCTTCACTTCATTTTCATCTTGATTCTCAAGAGAGTCATCCTATAAGAATCATATTCTCAAAGATTAGATCTTTTAAGAATCTCAAGGTCATAAAGTAGGTATCCAATACCATCCTTTATTTTCCTAATGAAGTAGCACTCTCTAGTGCCAGATTCCAGCTTAATCACATGGAACCTTATTAAGGATATATAATGCAGTCTCTACCACATATATATATTTGGAAACTAAGAGATAATTATGCTTATGATTAATCATTGATCAAATCATGTCACACATGATCAATTGTATCTCCCTACAACTTCATTGAGTTAAGGTTCATTAGGAGGATTGAGATAGGAAATGATATTCATATCTCCATAAGGTATTTCTTGAATTTATCTAATAGGTACATGCTACCTTGATTAGATCAAATTCATTTCATCTTCCATCAAACTTTGGTTCTAAACCAAAATTGTGAAATCTTTGAACATTTCAAAGTTTTTCTAAGTGAAGAAAATAAATCTCATATCGCAAATAATCACTAATAGATATCATATATCCACAATGTTTATTCTGATATAGATGATTCACATACATTAATATGTATGAGATCTTGAATACCTTAACATCTTACACCTTTCCCAAAGAAGGGTGTATTGGACACTTTCACTTTGAATACAATATTCAAAAGTATGTGAGATTTGAATCTTTAGACAATCTAAAGTTTCACATCTTACTAGTCCATTGATCTCATCAATAGACATATGTCCAAAACTTGATGCCAGATCATTATCAGATGATCTTTATCCTCCTATTGATCTTTAAAGGTTCAATTTTCAATATTAGAAATCTCAATGAACCATTCATTAATTTTCTAATTTAGTGGAGTCCACTAGATGTAAGATTACTATCTGAAATACCTTCATCATAACTCTTTATGATAGATTTATTACAGAATTCATGTTTATATCCAACAATTAGAAATAAACAATGAGTGTATTCTAATATCTAGGTCTTAGAGACATTCTCTAAGACTAAGGGCTCCCACTGAAATTATGAAGTTCATTGATCCAATGGAAATTGTTGCAACACTTGCATCACTTTCAACATGGATGACCAATAAACCTTAAGATCAAATTATTCTAATACAGATGCAACCAATTGCAAGTGTCATTAGAAAATTGAGATACAATTATTAGACTTTATCTTATCAAATAAGTAAGTCAATATCAATGATTATATGTAGATTAATCTGATGCACTATCTGATTCCTTCTCTAAGGATTCTAGACAGATTTGATAGTCATACTATCAACACATCAACTTATTGCAATATTGGCATTCATTCAACTCTTTGAATGTCATACGGAAGTTACAGAAATACAGTCAACCTTTTGACTATATTTCTTACTTGGGTCCAACCCATGCTTCCACTGCGCTCCCTTTATCTATAAGCAACCATTGCTTAAGACTAAGGACTTCTCATGTTAAAATCAAAAAATTTCAATACAAGAGTATTTCAACATTTATACAAACTTCATTAAGTTCATACAATATGAATATTATGAAGCTTCATGAATGACTAGAGTATAGACAGTAGAATGATGACACTCATCATCTACATCCATCTAAACTCTTAAAACATAGGTTCAGGTAGGTATTCAAACAATTTGAATACATCATCTCTTATAGAGCCACCATTCTGCATGATGCAGAGAACCATGTCATTCATGATTGAATGTTGAGAGCACATATGTATGCCAGAATATCTTTATTGTTTTTATAAGGATTAATTTGACAATTGCGATCTTCATCAACATGTCACTTCCAAAGTACATTTGATGATATCAAGATCATAGAAACATCCAAACCCTAGGTTTGAAGTCCTATTATCTTTTTAATTGTCAATCCTCATTATTATGAGGAAAGTTGCATATTGCAACCACATACATTGCAAGTACAATATCTGGATCAAGAGTCTATCCATGATATTTTACTAGTTATCATTGAGTATAGCATTGAGTGGGTTTAATGAAGGATTATCTGAAATAAGAAATTTGCATAAACTTATATAAATATATAATTTACTTTGATTTAGGAATTTTTATATCAAAGTTGTCTTGCCATGTCAACAATGAAAGCTCATTCCCTTAATTACTTTCAATGTAAGAGATATACTTACCATTATATCTCAAGCAAGATCTGGGATCTCCTTCCTTATCTTTGTTGCATCCCAATAATATGAGAACCTACAACTCAGATAAAAAGAAGCGGGAACACATTCCACCTTGCAAGTCCAACTTGCATCTCCCAATTCGGTCTTTAATACCCGGTCCCACCACCCCTAAGGTGATGTTGACCCGTCATTAATTGAACCAACCGTCAACAGGAATACAACTCGCTATGCGCAATCCAATATCGCCCCAATAATATGAGGACCCGATATTGGGGTCACTACGCATACGTCCTTACTCTTTCGAGAAGCGACGAGCCCGATCCAAATGGATCATATGCAGGAGCTGTCACTTCGGACAGGCGTCTCCCACATATAATATCTGGCGACGAAACCCTTCGCCTTGACGGGAGACCATGGATGTCACTTATGTGATCCTCCATCTCTTATTCAAATTAAATTAATTTCTATGAATCGCATTCATATAATTAATTCTTCCAAGGGAATTATTAACTCTAATCATATTAGAGTATTTTCAATTGGATATAATTAACTTAATCATATTAAATTAATTATCAATCCAATTCAATCAATCAAACTTAATTTTATGCTTGAATATATATATGATATTATTCTCAAAGTACGTATTAATTCGAATTTTAATAATTAGAAAAATACATCATAATCCCTCGGACATTATCCCGGCCCTACCCGCTGTCATGGCCAGTACCGACGGGAGTGGGGCGGACCACATACGTTGCAACCCGCTGACCCAGCGATCCCCGACTAGACACCATATCCACCTCGGGAAAGGATAATGCCAAATTGATTATTTTGTACTTGAGATGATCATCGGTTCTTCAACCGAAATTATACCATATAGTAATCAAAACAATTTTGATTTTAAGGAAATTTGCTAGGCAAATTCCCGAGTCCTATTCAAGCAAGAAGTTTGATGATTGTAATTCCAATTATAGTTTAGATCAAATCTAATCATTTAATTGGTTGGGGCCAAGTCAATTAGGCAAATAATCATGTTTCAATATTTCACAAATATTTTTCAAGATTATCTCACGAAATTAACAATTAATTTCTCTAATTGACAATCACTTGGTTCTAGATTAGGAAGGCAATTTCAGCAGTGACCCCTACTTACTAAAATTGACATATCTCAATCATATTAAATCCAAATTAAGCAAAGTCAATTTCTAAAGTTTGCTAATTTGATTTAGGACAGAACCTATGTGATGTTTCACGCATTTCGAGGCAAGTCTAAACAGTAATTAACATTTTAATCACGTTCAGATTCACAGTTCTCGCAACAGTGCATACATGTCCATTAAAACGACCATATCTCGAGCATACGAAATCCGATTTACGCAAACTCAGATCCTATGGTTTACTTATTTAATGGGGAACATAATCCAATTAAAAAATTCGTGTTTAAACAATTTAAACAGTGCCGAATTTCTTTATCAAACAGATCTGCAAAATCAAATGCGATGAAAACTTTCGCGACCTAAACGAAACCAAATCGTCCTCGGTTAGCGAATCATATTCGAAACCGTAGACCTAAGGCTCTGATACCACTTGAAGGATATGGTTAGATCCTCAAGCGCATCACGGAAGCGTGAACGTCGCATCGAATACGACGTGGAGCGACTAGTCGCACTAGTTGCTCGATGCAGCGGAATTTAAAAAAATTTATACGACGAAACCACATGATCCAAGAACACTTCTCAGATCGTTTCATCTAAACCACAAACAAGTAATAGGATTACCTCTTGAAGCGTGGTTGCGATCAAGTCTCTAAACGAAGAGACCTCCTGTCTCAAGTCCGATCCGACGGAGGAGACGCTTGCGAGCGCGGGGATGAACCGCGTGCTTCTCGCAACCCATGTTGATGATCCAAGCGGCGGATCTCCTGATCTCGACACACGAGATCCGACGTCTTCTTCACGAGCGAGGCGCACCGAAGGGGACGGAGATCCACGAGCAGAAGAACGGGCAGCATAACGACGATGCCGCGGCGATGGAGATCCTCTTCATGGCATCCATGGTGGACGGCCATGAGAGGGAGAGAGAGGGCTGACCTCTAGAGAGAAAGAGAGAGAGAGAGAGAGAGAGATGCTTCTCAAGCATTATGTGTAAAGAGAGAGCATGGGTATGCCTCTCTATTTATAGGGTTTTGGGATCCATGGATCTCAATCCACGTGTCTCATAAAATCAATGGTTGAGATTGATTTATGATAATCCAATGGTCAAGATTGTTGTTGTTAAAAGCCAACAACTTGTGATTTAATTTTGATTAAATATATTTGATAAATCAAATATACATTAATACCAAATCAAACCAATCAAATAAGGAGTGAGATAACAATTAGGAGCCTCCTTCCCATTAGGGAGAGGGGGACGGCCACCAAGTCCTAAAGGGAATTGGTGCCGCCCCCCCTCTTCCTTATGGGGAGGGCAATCCATGGATTACATGGGATTGCATATCTCCTAATTTATCTCTCTACTTATTTTCCCAACAATTTTTATTCACCAAAAATAATTCTCAATTAATTTTGGGAATATTGCAATCTTGACATTGGAATATTGTGAATCACATTCACAACCCAAAACAACATATAATTTACATTGTCAATTAATTACACAATGTGTATCTCATACACATAATATTTAATCAACACATATAAATTATAATTAGCTCTCTCTAATACATTATAAATCACATTTATAATATATTATGAATAATTGGATATTACTATCCACATTATTCTTATCCATAATAATTAAATCATATTTAATTATATTGGATAACTTATTCTCATGTTCTCAAATAATATGAATCACATTCACATTATTTACATCTTTTGATAATTAAATCACATTTAATTATCTAAGATAATTCTCCTTATAATATGAATCAAATTCATATTACTCATGATAATTAAATCACATTTAATTATCCATTTTTTCAATGCTCGGATACATATATCAACAATAGAATTATCCATGAACTCTTTCATAGATAATGCGCTTTCTCCGCGAATACTTGGAGATAAGGACAGGGCGATTGTATTGTTCCACGTATAGTGACATGGATAATGAGATCACATCTCAAATCCAGATCTCGGGCCTCCCATAGATGCTTGATTAAATCAAGATCGCAAATCTAATCTTCTCATTGAATCTGAATCACATTCAGATCAATGTCCAACATTTGGACTAAGATCAGATTACTTCTCTACTGAGAGGAGTCACTAAAATCCAGACCCGTTTCATCACTCCCTAGGAATGGAAGCGTCATGGTTATACAATCGTTTATGATCACATCACCCTCAGGTATTCCCAACACCTGTACATCCTGCATACTGGAAGACTCAGATTAAACCCGAAGTATTAGATCAACTTTACACTGCCTACTTCAGGGTTTTATCAGTAAGTTTCTCATTCGATCATTGAAAGTCGGTATCGATCATATACTTTCCAAAAGCATATATCATACCTAGGTCTTGATCATATACTTTCTAAAAGTATATATCAAACCTACAAATTCAGTCAAGCTTCTAAAGCGAGACGACCATGCGCATGGAATTTGATTCTTCCAAATGTCTCATGAGTGAGCTCATGTCTTCCGGTTCAGTAGTGAACCTGTATAATCCCTTTGAGAGATCGTATTACTCATATGCCCTTATATGCACACCAGCGCGCCGGTGTATAGACCTTGATTAGGTCATCAACCTATTGGTCTGCCAAATGTACATACTCAAACATATAGTAACACATCTGTCTCCGGTCAGAGGATGTGTGCCTGTATCGTGACAGCATACGATATAGGACTTTGGTTATCTCGATCTCGTTAAGTCAACTCTTTGACCTAACTAATCTGACACCTCCGAATCTCTATTCCTATGCAGAGGACCTGCATCAAGAGGTCGGTCAGATATCAGCCTAACTGAGATAGGATTGCCATCTCCTACTCAGGCTGGAGATCATCTCTTAATAATCATTTGACGGTGCTTGACGAGTCCTCAATCTAACTCATTAGATATTCATCTAAGCACCAGCCTCTATGATTTCAATAATTGAATCAACAGCTGTATGATCATTAAGATGGCCATGGTACATAACCCTAATTGTACTAAGGGACCTATTATGCAAATTCTATACTCTTTATTTCAGATCAAGGAGTGAATTGCAATAACATTTATTGCATAATGGCTCGCCGTGGGCTCGCATGTTCAACACCCCTGTGCATGAATTAATTGAGCATGTGCTGATTTGTCTGGGCTTTTTGCGCTTTTTACCTTAAAGTTTTAGCACGTGTTACGTTTAAGCCCCTGGAAGTATGTTTTCTTACATTTAGGTCCATTTGTGTTGTAGCTCTTTTATTTGTTGGATAAAATAGCAAATAAACTCCAAATTAGGTGAAATTTGGATACGTGACTCCTGCCACTGTGTAAAAATTTCTCTAAATTTTTGGGACATTTTCGAGACTTTTTGATATTTTAAAAAAATAAAAAATACGCATTTTTGTTACTGTCTGAACTGAAAAATCAAAGAAAAATATAAAAACTTCTTTAAAAATCTAAAAAATTAGTGATAGTTAATTTAGTGTTTTCTACCTTCTGTCCAATTTTGAGCTTATTTGGATTTATAAAACCCATAAAAATTGCAAAACCCTTAAAATCTTTTAAAAATTCTAAAAACATCTATAAAAATTTAAAAAATATAAACTCTTTTCCTGTAGCTTAGTTTTTACATATATTTTTTATAAAAATTGCCTCCAGAGTTTTATAGATCAATTTTATATTTTTAATTGATCTTTCAAGTCTGGCTGCACAGTAACCCATATTTTTCCTATTTCTTGTTTTTTAGAAAATTAAATAAAAATTGAAAAATTATGAAAAATTCACCAAAAACATTTAAAGCATAAAAAACACAAAAACAATTTTATTTTAATTTTTGGAGTATTTTTGAGTGCTTGAATAAATTGTTGTTATTGCTTGTTTTTTACATTTTTCTTATTTTTCCCTATTATTAAAAATACAAAAAAATTAAAAAACAATTAAAATCCACCCAAAAAATCATTTTTCTTTATTTTCGACTTTGACTACTTCATAGGTCGTCTCGCCCATCTCGTGCTCCCTTAGTCCGACCCTGGTCGCTATACCAGGTTAATAAACTAGCAAGGACCACTGTTTGATTTTCTTGTTTTATCTTTTGAGTTGGTGGTTCTTATATTTTCTTGATTGATCGATTTACGAGTGATTGAGGTTGCAACGACCTGAGTTGTTTATCTCCCTTAGTCGCTCTTTGATTCGTCGGTCATCAGAATGGCGACGTTGCCGGGGAGCACGACTTAGTAGTCGTCGTTTTTCGATTTTTGTTTTCTTTTCGATTTTCTGCGGCTTTTCGCAGCTTTCTATTTTCTCTGTTTCTTTTTATTTTTATTTTCTTTTATTTTGTTTTGTGTGTGTTTGTTTTTATTTTGTGTGCTTATTTCCATTTTTGCATATAGTCATTTTATTTCATTTTATCTGGTTTTTTTATAATTGTGCTTGACACACTTCTCTCTGTTTTCTTGTGAGGGCCCGAGGACCGAGGCGGCTTTTTCGGAAGCCGAAACAACCATGGGAGACGGAGGCGACTCTCTTCTCTACGGAGCTGCAGGAGGACGCAAGAAGCCGAGCAGAAGTGCGGGAGCCGTGGAATAGCCGCGGAGATAGTTTATATTAGCTTAGTTTTCTTTTCAGCAGATATTCTATTATTGTAATAACACAGGACTTAGACTTGGACACTTGTGGTGATTGCGGGGTCTGTTTTGCCGAGCATCGATGTGCTCGGGGGACCTCACCGCGGTTTTCGTTGGTTTTGTTTTCTGACCGTTTATTTACTGCTTATTTGATTTTCACGGTTTTTGGCCTTAGCTTAGGAATTTCTCTGATTGCGCCTTAATAATTAGGATCCACACACTTAACTATCTGCATGTACCTATTAGATCGTAACTGGACCTAAATAAAAATTAATAAAGAAAAGGCTACTTGGTCACTTGAGGGGTCCCGAGCCGCTAGAGGTCATATACAGTGCTGGAGGACCCGTTGTGGCGGGCACCGATCGGCATCCGAGATCGGACACCGACCCCTCTTGTTGACCACTTAGTCATCGGTTCTTCACGTTTAGAAATTGCTCTGCTTAAGGCTGATTCTTGTGCATCATATAGGTAGTTTATATTCTGTCTTTATTTTATGCGCGGATCATTTTGCATGTAGACTGCTGGAGTCAGGTACGCATCTCTTACTCTACATGCATCATTGATTTCTCGCGCATCGGCTTTTTCGTCTTCTCCCCCCTATTTTTGGACTTAAATAACCATGAGAATCAAAAAATTCGTTAGGCGTTGCTTGATCTGAAAAACACCTAAAAACAAAAAAAATATAAAATTTAGGACTGCTAAACAAAATCGACCCTAAAAGACACTTCACCTAAAAATCTGTCTTGGGGAGAGCAACCCCTCATTGTTTGGTTTGTATGCGTGAGAGAGTGACCCGCACACTAGGCTAGAGCCACATCCGAGCCCCGATCAGACTACCGGCCTTTTATATGGGATGGTCTGGTAGGTGGATTGGATTCCTATCAGGTCACGTAACGGCTCTGATATCCTGACATGATCACCTAAATAAAATTGACAAGATAATTGACCGAGCTCTTACGGTCTTCAGCTCAGCGTGGAGTAGGTGAACCCGGGGTTTGTTTGCTTATCTTGTTTGTTTTCCAAATCTCATCCGCTCGACTCGCCAGATCAAGATGATGGGCAGGAGGTCTCTTAGGCAGCCTCTGGCTGCACCGCTTTTCAGCACTCCATCCCACTCATCTAGGTTGGTTCGTGAGAGCTCAAACCCGCTCTCTGAACCCGAGTTCGATTCCGCCATGTTCCCCCTTGACCACCCTTCTTCTATTCTGAGATGCCAGTGCCAGATGCGAGACAGCAGACGGTTGATTTATCGGCACCTGAGTTTGGGTCTTTTGCCTTTGCAGAGACCATGGCCAGCAGCGAGGAGCGCACCGATGGTCCGAGGGCAGAGACGACCACATACGTTCTGGACCAGGGTGCGATCAACACCACCATGTTAGCTTCCCTCGAGACCATGCAGAGACAGATACGAGATCAGGGAGCTTTCATGGTTGAGATTAGGAGAGAGATGGAGCAGATGGGAGCCGACCGTGAGCAGCGCGGGCCCGGAGATGGACCGCGGAGACCCGATGAGCCGGCAGCAGCCGCAGCAACAGCAACAGAGCCGAGGCCGATGTAGGAGTTGCACAACCCCGGATCGACACTGACACACCGGTGGGTGGTACTTCCAGCTATCGTGGGGGACTTCAAGTTCCCCCCGAACACACTTCAGCTACTCCCCCGCTTCCACAGGCTCGCCACAGAGGAGCCCCATCTACATCTCCAGGAGTTTGAGATGATCTGCAACACAGTCCACGATCGTCAGGTGGACGAGGACACCATCAGGATGATTGCTTTTCCTTTCTCCCTAGCAGACAGAGCATCCAACTGGCTGAAGCACTTAGGGAGATTCGTATACACCTGGGAGCAGCTCTGCACCGAGTACTTGAATAAGTACTATCCACTCGGGCGAACCAATGCAGCGAGGGCCCTGATCAGCAACTTCTCCATGCTCCCCAACGAGCAGTTTCACAAGGCATGGGAGAGGTTTCGAGAGCTCACCGACAGATGCCCGCACCACGATATCATGAAGCCGAACCTAGTTCAGAGCTTCTTCTGCGGGTTGACACCAGAGCTGCAGGGCCTGGTGAACGCTTCTTGTAGCGATTGCTACTTTGCCAAGGATGAGGATCAGGTCTGGGCCATCTACGAGGAGATGGCCGATAACTATACAGTGATGTCCCAGACCCGACTCTACACTCAGGGATGCCCACAGCCACAGACCGTGCAGTACCAGAGGATAGCACAGGTCGATGCCGATCCTTCCACTTCATCCGCGGCAGCCGCACAAGCCGAGTCCACAGCCACAGACATGGGCATCATCAGACCAGGGCATATCTCAGATGGATCAGATGGCATAGACGCTGAGTGACCTGAAGACACAGCTCATGTGTCTCCATGAGGCACAGACGGCTTCTCAGCCCTGTCATCAGGCATGAGGAGATCCGAGCAGCAGTGGTAGCTCGTCCCAGCGCTCCAGTCAGCCTAGACAGGTTCACCTTATACAGGCGGAGCCGTACCAGCAACCACAGCCGTACTACCAGTCACCACCATCCCCAGACACTAAAATGGTGGTCTACCAGCCGGATCAGCCCCTGGAAGTACTCTCGCCTCCCTCCTACGAGCCGGAGCCATTGATGGATGTCAACGGGATTTGGTACGACCGCCCCCAGCCCGGTATCCGACGAGACCATCCCGGATTCAGCTGGTTGGCCGGAGGCACCAGTTCCCAGCAGCAGCCTCCAGTTCAGGGTGGCCAGTACGGCCATCAGCGAGAGCAGCACCAGCAGCCCCAGCCCCCAGTTCACCACCAGCAGCAGTCACCCCAGCACCCCCAGTAGTATGGTCCTCGTCCCTATCAGCAGGGACAGTCTTGGAGGCGAGAGCAACCTCAACAGTATCGTCCACAACAGTACCCCTCTCACTCGCACCAGCAGCAGCAGCCTCACTACCAACGAGGCCACTAGTCAGGTTCTCATGGGCCAACCTATGAGAACCCCGCCTTAGATGACCTAGCCCGCCTCATGATAGAGCAACATGCTTCCTTTAGACGGGAGATGGATGAGTTCTTCCAGGAGATGCGAGAGATCGTGAGAGGGAAGTCCGCCATCCCTGCCCAGATTGAGCCGAACCCGAACAATCTGAAGAGGAAGTCTGAGCCGGTAGAGTTCACAGAGATTACCACTCCTAGTGATTCATTTGGTGATTTGTCTGCATACATGTTTGATACTGATTTTGTTACACTTAGGAGCGGTAGGATGCCAGCAGGCGGGCCTCGTCTGAGCGACATCCCCATGCCACTTCCAGAGCGCCAGGCGAGGAGGAGCACGGTACTGATGCTGCAAGAGATGATGACGGTGGTGCTGACGCCACCATGGATGTTGATCCAGCCGACGGTACTGAGGCTGTCGTTTCACCAGTTAGAGGAGGTGGTACTGACGCCACCCGTGCAGTTGCTGCGCCAGAGCGCGGTACTGATGCCGCGAGTCGACATGCCGAGGGTGGAACTGAGGCCACCATTTTTACTTCTGCTAGTCATGTTGTCTTTCCGTCTGTACATGTATCTCAGGACGTTTCTATGAATAAAGGAAAAGATTTACTTTATTCTGATCCCCATGTGGTGCTTGATGATGTATGTGTAGATTCTGCCGGATTTGAGCAGCCTAGACCCTCTCATAGTCCTTCATCTGAGAAGGACCCTGTGATCCCTTTTCTACGATCACTTCATATGGCAAAGGGGAAGAAAATAGAAAATCAGAAAAAGAATCACCAGATAGAGTTCAGCCAGCAGATGATAGATAGATTCCATATACGGTTGACTCTTCAGGAGGTCTTGGAGCACATCCCTCTACTCTAGAGATCACTCAGAGACAGGACCACAATCAGGAGGAAGAGGAGGAACCATCAGTCTGAGATCCATGTGCTTACCCGAGCCACTTGTTTCGCGATACAGAACCGTCTGCCAACCAAGAGACCAGATGCAGGAGCCCCGTATGTCAGATGCCACATCCATGAGCAGAGGTTCGACCACACTCTATTAGACAACGGTTCTTCGATAAACCTACTTCCGGCAGCCCTTCTCGACCGCTTCGAGTTGGGCACTCTACGATAGAGCAGGACGGTCCTTCAATTTGCTGATCGATCTGTCAAGAGGCTGAAGGGGTTGCTGAAGGACGTTGTCGTCACGATTCAAGGCCTGAAATTCCCCGTAGACTTCATTGTGTTGGACATGGAGATCCCTGAGTCTGTGACCGATACCCCCATCATTTTAGAATGCCTGTTCTTGGCCACAACCAAGGCAGTGTCCGACCATGATAGTGGGAAGGTATACTTTCACATTGAGGGTGAGAGTATACAAATAGAGACGGTCGAGGTGACTAGAGCCAGAGATTCAGCTTGCTCAGAGCTGACTTCAAATTCAGAGCAGATGACAGAGGCAGGGTAAGACATCCACCAGGACTATGATTTTGTGATTACAGATGACGAGGCAGTTTGGATAGATCCAGTCGCACATGCCATCCTCTCACCTTCAGAGTTCGCTGATGTAGAGACGCCAGCAGAGGAGAGCTTGGATAGCGCACCCCTGGTCCAGGATATTTTTCAGGAAGCAGGGCTGGTTCCCGACCGCGAGACAGATTTTTGTGAATCTGACACAGATCCATCGGAGTCAGATATTGACTGGGCAGAGTTTGAGGATTTGATACCATGTTTGACTTCCACTGAGCCTACAACCAGGGAGGACGTTGATTCCATGCAGAGCAGATACAGTCCAGCAGAGCAGCCTTTTCCAGATACAGATTGCGAGAGAGTTTCCATTCTCCCATGCAGATTTGGCAGCGTTCACTCAGACCTTTCAGAGGCTAGATCCGCCAGCACCTACTTGTCTAGAGCTGAAGCCGCTAACGTCGTCCCTAAAGTATAGGTTCCTTGCGGGTGAGCATGAGATGTACCCTGTCATTATCTCAGCAGATTTGAATGGACAACAAGAATCCCATCTGATGGGGGTTCTTGAAAAGAACAGCAAGCAATAGGATGGAGTGTAGCCGATCTCCAGGGGATAAGTCCAGCCCTGTGCTCCCACCATATCTATCTCGAGGAGGAGGCAAAGCCGTCGCGTAAGTTCCAGCGGCGGCTGAACCCAAATCTTAGAGATGTTGTCATGACGTAGATCTCGAAATGGTGGAGCGTCTATTTTATCTACCCCATCTCTGACTCCAAGTGGTTCAGTCCGTTGCATGTGGCGCCCAAGAAGACGGGCATCACTACAGTTGTCAGTGAGTCTGGAGAGGAGATCGCTACCCGGGTACCCACTTCTTGGCGGGTCTGCTTAGATTACAGACGACTCAACCAGGCCACCAAGAAGGATCATTTCACCTGCCCTTTATTGATCAGATCATTGAGAGACTGGTAGGGAAGAGCCATTATTGTTTTTTGGATGGGTACTCCGGCTATAATCAGGTGGCCATCGTGCCCGAGGACCAGGATAAGACCACCTTCACCTGTCCCTTTGGGACATACGCTTTCAGACGCATGCCATTTGGATTGTGCAACGCTCCAGCGACATTCCAGAGATGCATGTTGTCTATCTTTTCGGACATGGTGGGGGAGTTCTTGGAGGTCTTCATGGATGATTTCTTGGTCTACGACGACGGATTCGATTCTTGTCTTGACTGCCTAGACCGAGTCCTTCAGCGATGCATTGAGGTTCACCTTGTGTTGTCTTGGGAGAAGAGTCACTTCATGGTGACTCAGGGAACGGTGCTTGGCCATATCATCTCCAACAGGGGCATGGAGGTTGATCCGGCCAAGTGGATGTCATTAGAAAAATCAATCCACCATCCAACTTGCGGCAGTTACGATCTTTTCTGGGGCACGTCGGTTTCTACCGACGTTTCTTCATGATTTCAGCATGATTGCCCGACCGTTGACTGATCTGCTGACAAAAGACACCGAGTTCCTTGTAGATGATAAGTGTCTATCGTCATTTGAGACTCTCAAGAGTTGTGTTGTAGAGGCTCTTGTTCTCCAGCCACCTGATTGGTCTCTCCCATTAGAGATCATGAGGACGCCTCCGATTTTGCCATAGGGACCGTGCTGGGATAGAGGAGGGATGGAGTTCCATTTGTTATTCACTACGCTAGCCGTACATTGGATGCCGCCCAATGGAACTATACAGTCACTGAGAAGAAGATGCTAGCCGTAGTTTTCGCCCTAGATAAGTTCAGATCTTACATCATTGGATCTAGAGTGACCATCTATACTGATCACACCGCCATCCGATACCTCATGGCAAAGAAGGATGCCAAAGCCAGATTGACCAGATGGATCCTTTTACTCCAGGAGTTAGAGATTAAGGATAAGCCTGGAGTCAAGAATGTGGTGGCAGGTCATCTCTCCCGATTAGAGCATCTTGAGGATTCTGAGCAGACTGAGCCAACTTGTGAGACCTTCCCAGATGAGGCGATCCTTGCTATCGCCTCTCTCCTGTGGTACGTCGATATTGTGAACTTTCTTGTTGCCAAGAAAGTCCCACAGGATTGGCCCTGGCAGAGACTTGAGACCTTCTTCGTGAAGGCCAAGTTCTACCACTGGGAGGATCCCATCCTTTATCATGAAGGAGGGGATAGCGTCTAGCGTAGGTGCATTCCTTAGGAGGAGCACCACAGCGTCCTTACTTACTGCCACAAGTTTGAGGCAGGAGGACATCACTCTGGGAGGAGAACGACACAGAAAGTGCTCCAATCCGGCCTATGGTGGCCTACCCTCTTCAAGGACTCTGATATGATGTCGATGCAGCCCATTCACTTCTGTGAGATTTTTGACGCTTGGGGCATCGATTTCATGGGTACATTCCCTAGGAGCCAGGGATTTGAGTACATTCTGTTGGCTGTTGATTATGTTAGTCATTGGGTTGAGGCCATCCCTGCCTGAACCGCAGATGCTAGGACTGTTTGCCGATTTTTGAGGAAGCATATCATTTCACGGTTCGGGGTCCCTCGAGTGTTGATATCTGACGGGGGGTCTAATTTCGTCAACGACAATGTAAAGGCTCTTGCTAGCGAGTTCAGCATGGACCATCGAGTTGCCACTCCATACCACCCTCAGACAAATGGTCTTGCTGAAGTGTCGAACAGGGAGATCAAGACTATATTGCATAAAGTCGTCCGCCCTGACCGAAAGGATTGGTCACATCTTTTGGACTCGGTCTTGTGGGCATATAGGATGTCTTTCAAGACTCCTTTGGGTACATCTCCCTTTCACCTTGTTTATGGAAAGCCCTGCCATTTACCTGTTGAGCTGAGACGTAGGTCACTTTGGGCTGTTACAGATATACTTTTGGATCCATAGAGTGTAGGAGATCAGAGGAGGGCAGAGTTAGCAGCCCTGGAGGAGCTTCGTGATACCGCCTTTTCAAACAGTCTACATTATAAGGAGAGAGTGAAGGAGTGGCATGATTCTCACATCAGCCACAAGCAGTTTGAGCCAAGATAGAGAGTATGGTTGTTTGATGCTAGGCTTCGTCTATTTCCAGGGAAGCTACAGAGCAAATGGAAGGGACCTTACTTGGTTAGAAAGGTACATGATAATGGGAGTATTGATATATCTGAGTTGTCTTCTGATGTTACCTTTCGAGTGAACGGCCAGCGGCTCAAGCCATATCTAGATCATGAGCCGCGGGTCGTTGATGTTGCCCCGATTCACTTTGCGTGAGATGTGGTCTCTTGACTCACATCTATTGCATCTCACGCCTGATTATCACTGTTCTTCCGACTTCTATAGATCCAGTTGTCCATATCACTCTACTCTTTAGTCCCACACCCCTTTCCTCATCTTATCAGTATGCTATACTTAGGGTGTACTTTACCCTAAGTATAGGGGGTGTAGGACTCTCGGGTATTCTATTGATTCATTTTTACCTCTATTTTGCTGCCTATACTTAGGGATATTTTACCCTAAGTAAAGGGGAGGGTAGACCCTGTACATTCTCACTCAGATTTCCCTTTGTGTACAGCCTGCTATACTTAGGATCATTTGATCCTAAGTATAGGGGGAAACCTTGAGATCCTCTTGCATTTCTATTCTTTCATTCGTCTTTGTATATAGCCTTCCTTTCACTTTCCTATACTAAGCACGAGTTATGTCTTCTTCATCGCTCTTGACTCTGAGGACATCGCTCGAGGTAAGTATAGGGGGTGTATATATTCCATATATACTTTAGCCATAACTCGTACTTTGTGTGAGTGTGTTAATAATAAAAATGGCTAAAAACACAAAAATCCATAAAAATTATAATATTTCGTTGTAAATAAAAACTCTTTTATTGCACATACATAGCTAGTGTACAAATTATTTTTTGTAAAAATGTTTGTAAAAACTAAAACTTTATTTGTAAATAGTTGTAAATATTTTGATATCAAAATTATGTATATAGTACAAAATTTTTGTAAAATGTTTTGAAAATCCAAAGTTTGCAAAACCTTGTGTAAATTTTAGTAAATATTTTGGCAAAACTTGCATTCATGCATACATCCATATTTTCAAAACATTTTTCAAAAATTTTGCACATGTGTAAATATTTTGTAATAGCATCTTTGTAAATATTTGTATAGTTTTTCCTGGATCATAGTTGACATTTAAACTAGCCTGGAATTAAATTGGAAAATAGAGCTTGATTAAGATCTTAATCCACCTAATTATAAGAGGAACCTTACCGGGCTTAGGGTTGAGACTTTTCAGGTCCATGGTGACTTAATTCTTTGAGTCCACTAGGCTATGATCATATGTCATCTCGATGTGCCTAAATAGAGCACTTAACAACACACACATGACTCATATGGACAATGGCTTGACTTGGACCCGCACTTTACACCGAGCTCTCTGCGGATGAGGGTGGTGATATGAGGGTAGTACTTCTAGCGGAACCTCTCTTCTTCTTATAGTGAAGGAAGTGCGTCTCAACTTGGTCTGGTTGCCATGAGGTCTAACGACAGGAGTTGTGGGTTGCAACATGCTTCAAAAGAGGGATAGTCTACTGTCTTAAGAGGAAAAACTCCTTATGTATATATGATGCACTTTGTAGATATGTTGTACATATGTACCAAAAAATGCAAAAAGAAAAGAACTCCATAAAAAGTGGTGGGTCTAAGAGAAAATGATAATCCCACCGGAGTGTATATAGTGCAATAAGCAAAGCTTCAGACTCATGTTCCATCTTATGAAGCTTGCAGCAGGGAGACTTAGCTACATTGGTTTGAGCTCCTATGGACACATGGCTACACTGGTTATGATCCATTCTCTTCTTCCCCCTCTTCCCACATATTTGAAAATTATTTTGCAAAGGTTTTTCAAACAGTATAGATAGATTTCTCAAAATATTTTTTTAAATAGTATAGATAGATAGTCCCTTAGCAAACACTTATTTGAAAAAGAAGTGGAAAACAAAAAGAAAAAGAAAAAGAGGAGAATGTACATGGATCAAGGTTGATTATTAAACTTGCCTTCATTAAATTGAAATATGGAGCTCGATCAGATCTTTGGATTATTAATGTGTCGGAACCTTATTTGACTTAAGTTTAAAACTCAACAGCCTCTAAGTTCCACCAATCTATAATCAAGACTCCTCAACAATCCAGATTAGAACAAGTCCACAAACACAAACCCTGAAGACCATGAATCTTTCCTTGTACTGTGAATGTGAAGTATAAGCTCTCCACCTCAGAAGTGGTAACTTGACAACCCTCCCCAACAAGGTAACTCTATGATCCCAATCTGGACACTCTTTCCTCGAGGAGCGGGGTATTCCCTTCTAAGTTCAAGTTCAACCGGCTCAGAAGAGGGGAAGAAGAGATTGGACCATGGCTAGTGTAGCCATGTATCCTTGGATCTCAACCAGTGTAGCCAAGTCTCCCTGCTGCAAGCTACATAAGGTGGGACATGAATCTCAAGCTTTGCTTATTGCACTATATACATACTCCGGTGGGATTATCATTTTCTATCAGACCCACCACTTTTTGGAGTTATTTTATTTTATTTTTTTTTCAAGTGCATCTATACAACATATACATGTGCAGCATATATACAAGGAGTTTTTCCTCTTGAGCCAGTAGACTATCCCTCTTTTGAAGCATTATTGCAACCCACAACTCCTGTCGTTAGACCTCATGGCAACCAGATCAAGTTGAGACGCACTTCCTTCACTAAAAGAAGAAGAGAGGTTCCGCCTAGAAGTACTACCCTCATATGCTACCCCAAGTCAAGGAAGACTGCCTCCTCACCACCTCATCCGTAGAGAGCTCGGTGCTAAGTGCGGTGTCCAAGTAAAGCCATTGTCTATATGAGTCATGTGTGTGTTGTTAAGTGCTCTACTTAGGCTCATTGAGATGACATGTGATCATAGCCTAGTGGACTCAAAGAATTAAGTCACCATGGACCTGAAAATCCTTAACCCTAAGCCCTACAAGGTTCCTCTGAAAATTAGGTGGATTAAGATCTTAATCAAGCTCCATTCTCATTTTAATTCCAGGCTAGTTTAAATGTCAACTATAATCCGGGAAAACTATATACAAGTATAAACAAGGATGTTATTTACACAATATTTACACACGTAAAATTTTTGAAAAATGTTTTGAAATCATGGATGTATGCATGAATGCAAGTTTTGCAAAAGTATTTACACAAATTTACGCAAGATTTTTGCAAACTTTTGATTTTCAAAACATTTTGGAAAAAATTTTGTACTATATACATAATTTTGATATGCAAATATTTACACAAACTTTACACAAAACGTTTTTGAAAACTTTTTTACAAAAATAATTTGTACAATAGCTAAGTATGTGCAATAAAAGAATGTTTATTTACAGGGAAAACTTTTTAATTTTTATGGATTTTAGGTTTTTAGCCATTTTTATTTATTAACACACTCACACAAAGTACGAGTTATGGCTAAAGTATATATGGAATATATACACATCCCCCCCCATACTTAGCTCGAACGATGTCCTCAGAGTTAAGAGCGATGAAGAAGACATAAATCGTGCTAGGTATAGGGAAGTGAAAAGGATGGCTATATACAAAGACGAATGAATGAATAGAAAATAAAGAGAGTCTCGGCTTTTCCCCCTATACTTAGGATCAACTAATCCTAAGTATAGCAGGTTGTACACAAAGGGAAAACCGAGTGGGGAATATACAGGTTCTACCCCCCATACTTAGGGTAAAATATCCCTAAGTATAAGTAGCAAAGACAGGGGTAAAAAGAATCAAAAGAATACCCAAGAGTCCGACATCCCCCCTATACTTAGGGTAAAGTACACCCTAATTATAGCATAATCAAAAGATGAAGAAAGGGATGTGGGACTAAAGAATGGAATGATATGGACATCTGGATCTATACAGGTCGGAAGAACAGTGATAATCAGGCGTGAGATGCAATAGATGTGAGTCAAGAGACCACATCTCATGCAAAATGAATAGGGGCAATATCAACGACCCGCGGCTCATGATCTAGAAATGGCTTGAGCCGCTGGCCGTTCACTCGAAAGGTACTCTCAGAAGACAACTCAGATATATCAATGCTCCCGTTGTCGTGTACCTTTCTCACAAGATAAGGTCCCTTCCATTTGCTCTGTAGCTTCCCTGGAAATAGACGAAGCCTAGAATCAAACAGCCATACTCTCTGTCCAGGCTCAAAATGCTTGTGGCTGATATGAGAATCATGCCATTCCTTCACTCTCTCCTTGTACTGTAGGATGTTTGAGAAGGCGGTATCACGAAGCTCCTCTAGGGCTGCTAACTCTGCCCTCCTCTGGTCTCCTACACTATCTGGATCTAAAAGAATATCTGTAACTGCCCAAAGTGACATGTGTCTCAGCTCAGCAGGTAAATGGCACGGCTTACCATATACGAGGCGAAAGGGAGATGTGTTCAAAGGTGTCTTGAAAGACGTGCTATATGCCCACAAGACCGAGTCCAAAAGCTGTGACCAATCCTTTCGGTCAGGGCGGACGACTTTCTGCAATATAGTCTTGATCTCCCTGTTCGACACCTCGGCTAGACCATTCGTATGTGGATGGTATGGAGTGGCAACTCGATGGTCTATACCGAACTCGCTAGCAAGGGCCTTCACCTGGTCGTTGATGAAATGAGACCCCCCATCAGAAATCAACACTCGAGGTACCCCGAACCACGTAATGATGTGCTTCCTCAAAAATCTGTAAACTGTCCTGGCATCAGCGGTTCGGGTGGGGATGGCCTCTACCCAACGACTCACATAATCAACGACCAATAGAATGTACTCAAATCCCTGACTCTTAGGGAATGGACCCATAAAATTGATGCCCCATGGGTCAAAAACCTCACATAAGTGAATAGGCTGCATCGGCATCATATCACGCTGTCCACAAGTGCCCATCCTCTAACAGTCAGTACACCTCTTCACGAACTTATCAGAGTCCTTGAAGAGGGTAGGCCACCACAGGCCGGATTGGAGCACTTTCTGTGTCGTTCTCCTCCCAGATAGATGTCCTCCTGCCTCAAGCTTGTGGCAGTAAGTGAGGACGCTATGGTGCTCCTCCTGAGGAATGCACCTACGCCAGACGCTATCCCCTCCTTCGTGGTAAAGGATGGGATCCTCCTAGTGGTAGGACTTGGCCTTCGCGAGGAAGGTCTCAAGCCTCTGCCTGGGCCAATCTTGTGGAACTTTCTTAGCAATAAGAAAGTTCACAATATCGGCATACCATGGGAGAGAGGCGATAGCAAGGATCTCCTCATCTGGGAAGGTCTCACAAATAGGGTCAATCTGCTTAGAATCCTCAAGATGCTCTAATCGGGAGAGATGATCCGCCTCCACATTCTTGACTCCAGGCTTATCCTTGATCTCAATGTCGAACTCCTACAGTAGAAGGATCCATCTAGTCAGTCTGGCCTTGGCATCCTTCTTTGCCATGAGGTACCTGATGGTGGTATGATCTATGTACAAGGTCACTCTAGATCCAATAATGTACGATCTGAACTTATCTAGGGCGAACAATATGGCTAGCATTTCCTTCTCTGTGACTGTGTAGTTCCGCTACGCGGAATCCAATGTGCGGCTAGCGTAGTGGATAGCAAATGGAACTCCATCCCTCCTCTGTCCTAGCACGGCCCCCACGGTGAAATCGGAGGCATCCGTCATGATCTTGAATGGGAGAGACCAATCGGGCGGCTGGAGAACAGGAGCCTCAACAACACATCTCTTGAGAGTCTTGAACGACGAAAGACACTTGTCATCGACAAGGAACTCAGTGTATTTCGTCAGCAAATGAGTCAACGGTCGGGCAATCCTACTGAAATCATGAATGAATCGTCGGTAGAAACCGACGTGCCCCAGGAATAACCGTAACTGCCGCAAATTGGACGGCGGTGCGAGTTTTCTAATGACATCTACCTTGGCCGGATCAACCTCCATGCCCCTGTTGGAGATGATATGGCCGAGCACCGTCCCTTGAGTCACCATGAAGTGACTCTTCTCCCAAGATAACACCAAGTGAACCTGTATACATCGCTGAAGGACTCGGTCTAGGCAGTCAAGACAGGAGTCGAATCCGTCGCTGTAAATCGAGAAATCATCCATGAAGACCTCCAAGCACTCCCCTACCATTTCCGAAAAGATTGACAGCATGCATCTCTGAAAATTTGCAGGGGCATTGCATAGCCCAAATGGCATGCGTCGGAAGGCGTATGTGCCGAAGGGACAGGTAAAGGTAGTCTTGTCCTGGTCCTCGGGAGCGATGGCCACCTGGTTGTAGCCCGAGTACCCATCCAGAAAACAATAGTGGCTCTTCCCTGCCAGTCTCTCAATGATCTGATCTATAAAGGGCAGGGGGAAATGATCCTTCTTGGTGGCCTGGTTGAGTCTCCTGTAATCAACGCAGACCCACCAAGAAGTGGGTACCCGTGTAGCAATCTCCTCTCCAGACTCACTGACCACTGTAGTGATGTCCGTCTTCTTGGGCACCACATGCAAAGGGCTGACCCACTTGGAGTCGGAGATGAGGTAGATAAAATCGGCGCTCCACCATTTCGATATCTCCTTCATGACAACCTTCCTCAGATTCGGGTTCAGCCACCGCTGGTACTCACGCGATGGCTTCGCCTCATCCTCGAGATAGATATGGTGGGAGCACAGGGCCGGACTTATCCCCTGGAGATCTGCTACGCTCCATCCTATCGCCTTGCGGTTCTTTTCAAGAACCCCCATCAGACGGGATTCCTGCTCTCCAGTCATATCGGCGGAGATAATGACTGGGTACATCTCATGCTCACCGACAACGAACCTATACTTCAGTGACGTAGGAAGTGGCTTCAGCTCTGGACAACTGGGTGCTGGTGGATCTGGCCTCTGAAAACTCTACGTGAAGGCTGCCAAATCCGCATGGGAGAACTGAAACTCTCTGTCACTCTCTCAATTTGGAGAAGGCTGCCCTGATAGACTGTCTCTGCTCTGCTCAGCATCTACCTCCTCCCTAGCTGCAGGCTCAGTGGAAGTCATATCTGGTATATAATCATCAAACTCTTCCCAGTCAAAACCTGACTCTGAGGGATCTGTATCATCTAAGGTGGCATCAGTACCACCATCATCATAAAAATCAGTCTCGCGATCGAGTACCGGCTCTGCTGCCTCAAAAGTATCCTGGACCAGGAATGTGCTCTCCAAGCTCTCCTCTGCTGGCGTCTCTGCATCAGCGGACTCTGAAGGTGAGAGGATGGCGTGTGCATATGGATCTGCCCATACTGCCTCATCATCTGTAATCACAAAGTCGCAGTCCTGGTGGATGTCTAGCCCGGCATCTGTCATCTGCTCTGTATCGGAAGTAGTCTCTGAGCATGCTCTGTCTCTGGCTCTGCTGTCCTCGACCGTCTCTATTTGTATACTTTCGCCCTCGACGCGAAAGTATACCATCCCGCTATCATGATCAGTCACTGCCTTGGTTGTGGCCAAGAATGGGCGACCGAGAATGATGGGGGTATCGGTTACTGAATCAGGGATCTCCATGTCCAACACTACAAAGTCCACGGGGAATTGCTGGCCCTGAATCGTGACGACAACGTCTCTAAGCAACCCCTTCGGCCTCTTGACAGATCGATCAACAATCTGAAGGACTGTCCTGCTCTGTCTAAGAGTGCCCAACTCGAAGCGGTCGAGAAGGGCTGCCGGAAGTAGGTTGATCGACGATCCGCTGTCTAATAGAGTACGATCGAACCTCTGCTCTCTGATATGGCATCTGACATACGGGGCTCTGGAATCTGACCTCTTGGCCAGCAGACGGTTCTGGATTGCGAAATAAGTGGCTCTCGTCAGCACATGAATCTCTGAATGGTGGTTCCTCCTCTTCCTCCTGACTATTGTCCTGTCTCTAAGTGAACGTTGGAGTAGAGGATTGTGTTGCAAAGCCTCTTGAAGAGTCAGCTGAATGTGGAAATGATTTATCATCTGCTGGATGAACTCTTCTTGCTCTCTCTTTTTTGGATTTTCATTTTTCTTCCCTTTTCCCATCTAAAGGGCTCTAGGGAAGGGGATCACAGGGTCCTTCTCAGATGAAGGACTAGGGAAGGATCTAGACGGATCGACGGCCGGATCCACACATACATCATACACCACAGTGGGACCAGAAGAAAACAAACCCTTTCCTTTATTCACAGAAGTGTTTCGAGATACATCAGTAATAGAAAAAACAACAGGAATCTCAGAAGAGCTGGTGGCATCAGCACCACCATCGGTTGATAGACGGGCGGCCTCAATACCGCGCTCTAACTCGGCAACATGGGTGGCCTCAGTACCACCTCCTCCAACTAGTGAAATGGCGGCCTCAGTACCGCCGGTGGGATCAGCATCCATGGTGGCATCAGTACCACCGTCATCATCTCTAGCGGCCTCAGTACCTCTTTCCTCCTCGCCTGGCGCTCTGGATGTATCCTCAGGGTGTTGCTCAGATGAGTCACCGCCTGCTGGCATCCTACCGCTCCTAAGCGTGACAAAATCAGTATCAAAAAGATATGCAGACATATCACCAAAAGTATCACTCGGAGTGGCATACTCAGTACAAGCTACCTGCTCAGATTTCCTCTTTAGGTTGTTGGGATTCGGCTCAATCTGGGCAGGGATGGCGGCCTTCCCTCTCACGATGTCCCGCATCTCCTGGCGGAACTCATCCATCTCCCGTCAAAAAGTAGCCTGCTGATCTATGAGAAGGCGGGCTATGTCATCCAAGGCGGGGCTCTCATAGGATGGCCCATGAGAACCCGACGGGTAGCCTCTCTGATAGCGAGGCTGCTGGTGCTGTGGCTGAGAGGGGTAAGAATGTGGTTGATGTTGCGGCTGATGAGGTTGATCGCGCCTCCAAGACTGTCCCTGCTGATAGGGACGAGGACCATACTACGGTGACTGTTGTGGCTGTGGCTGGGTATATGCTGGGGGCTGCTGCTGCTGGTGATCCCTCTGATGACTGTACTGGCCACCCTGACCTGACGGCTGCTGCTGGGGCTGGGCACCTCCGGCCGCCCAACGGAATCCGGGATGGTCTTGTCGGATACCGGGCTGGGGGCGGTCGTACCAAATCCTGTTGACATCCTCAACGGCTCTGCATCGTACTGGGGTGGCAAGAGCACTACCAGAGGCTGATCCGGCTGGTATACCACCATCTGAGTGTCAGTGGATGGTGGTGCCTGGTAGGTGAGCTGCGGCTGCTGGTACGGCTCCGCCTGTAAAAGATGGACCTGTCTAGGCTGCTGGTGGGAGCTGGAGCGTTGGGACGAGCTGCTGCTACTACTCGGATCGCCTTGTGCCTGAAGACGAGGCTGTGAAGCCGTCTGTGCCTCCTGGAGACACATGAGCTGTGTCTTCAGGTCACTCAGAGTCTGTGCCATCTGCTCCATCTGCGTGATGCCCTGGCACTGCTTCTTCTCTATGATCTCCATCCGATCCAGCTTCTCGCTGATAATCCCCATGTCTGCGGCTGAGGACTCAGCCTGTGTTGCTGCTACCGCTAGCGAACTTGATGGACCGGCATCGACCCGTGCTATCCTTTGGTACTGCACGGTCTGTGGCTGCTGGGGTCTGCCCTGAGTGTACAATCGAGTCTGGGACATCACCATATAGTTCTCAGCCATCTCCTCATAGATGGCCCAGACCTGATCGTGGTCCTTGGCGAAATAGGACCCGCCACAAGAAGCGTTCACCAAGCCTTGAAGCTCTGGTGTCAGCCCGCTAAAAAAGCTCTGCACAAGGTTCGGCTTGGAAATGTCGTGGTGCGGGCATCTGTTGGTCAGCTCTCTGAACCTCTCCCATGCCTCGTGAAACTGCTCGTTGGGGAGCATGGAGAAGTTGTTGATCAGGGCTCTAGCGGCGTTCGTCCGCCCGAGTGGATAGTACTTGTGCAAGTACTCGGTGCGGAGCTTCTCCCAAGTGTAGACAAACTTCCCCAAATGCTTCAGCCAGGTGGCTGCTCTGTCTGCTAAGGAGAAGGGGAAGGCAATCATCCTGATGGTATCCTGGTCCACCTGACGATCATGGACCGTGCTGCAGATCATTAGAAACTCCTGGAGGTGGAGATGGGGCTCCTCTGTGGCTAGCACATGGACCGGGGAAGGAGCTGCAAAGTGTTCGGGGGGAACTTGAAGTCTCCCACGATGGCTGGTAGAACAACCCAATGATGCATCAGTGTCGATCTGGGGTTGTGTAACTCCCGCATCGGTCTCGGTGGATCTGCTGCAGCTGCTGCTGCGGCCTCATCGGGTATCCTCGGCATGTCTCTACGCTGCTCTCAGTCTACTCTCAACTGCTCCATCTCGCGCCTCATATCCAACATGAATGCGCCCTTATCCCTCAGTTGTTGCTGCACTGTCTCGAGGGAGGCGATCAGGGTGGAGTTGATCGCACCCTGGTCCAGAACGAAATGCTCATGATATGGACCTCAGGTGTGATCATCAGAACTGCCGATTATAGTCTCTGAAAAATCAGAACATCCGAACTCAGGTGCTGATAAATCATCTGTCTGTCTCTCCTCTGGCACTGGTATCTCAGTCTTAGAAGAAGGGGGATCGAGGGGGAACAGGGTGGAGTCGTACTCGGGTTCGGAGAGCGGGTCTCGGCTCTCGCGAACCAACCTAGATGAGCGGGTAGACGCGCCCAAAAGCGGTGCAGCCAGAGGCTGCCTAAGAGATCGTCTGCCCATCATCTTGATGTGGCGAGTAGTGCGGATGAGATCTGGTAACAACTACGATCACAAGCAAACCACCGATTCACCAACGCAACGCGAGCTGAAGACCGTAAAGGCTCGGTCAATTTATCTTGCCAATTTTATTTTGGTGATCAGTCAGGATAGCAGAGCGATTACGTGACCTGTTGGGATACCCGATATTTTCTCAACTGACTGTCCCGTACAGAAATAGCCCGTAATCAGACGAGAAGAATATCGGAGGGCTCTACCTAGTGTTCGGGTCACTCTCTCGCATAAGCAAACCAGACAATGAGGGGGTTTCTCTCCCCAAGACAAATTTTTAGATGAAGTGTCTTTTAGGGTCGATAGTGTTAGCAGTCCCAATTTTATGACTTCTCTTTTTAGGTATTTTTCAATAAAAGCAAAAACACCTAACGAATTTTCCGATTCTCCTGGTTATTAAGTCCAAAACAAGGGGGAGAAGACGAAAAAGCCGATGCGCGATGAAATCAATGATGCATGCAGAGTAAGAAATGCGTACCTGACTCCAGCGGTCTACATGCAAGATGATCCGCACAGAATTGAAAGACAGAAAATAAACTATCTAAATGGTGCAAGTGAAAAACCGAGTCCCTAAATAGCAATTTCTACTCGAAAGAACAGTCTAGGTGGTCACTAGCCTCCGATCCAAAGGGTCTGGTCTCAGTCCACCCCTCCTCCTCCCGACAAATCCGGTTCAGGAGCAGCGCTTGGCAGGGCGGGCTGCGGCACGTAGGCTCGAAGGAAGTGAGTCAACTATTTTTATTAATCTTGTATTAATAGGTCCAATTACCGCACTATAGGAACATGCAAGTGTATTAGGGTGTCTGGATCCTATGAATTACGTGACAATCAAAAAGAAATTCCTAAGGCTAGGGGCTCATGAAAACCGCGAGAAACCGGAAAAGGCAGTGAGAAATCAAAAGCTGCGTAAAAAGCCACGAAGAAAATCGAACTAGCTAATGGGTCCCCCGAGCACACTGGTGCTCGGAGAAACATACCCGAGAGTGTCTAAGTCCAAGTCTGAGCTGTCCCTGTATTATTACAACAATTCAAATAACTGAAATAAAGTCTAAGCTAAAGCAACACTAAAAGTCGCACTCGGCTGTCTCCTCACTCTCTCCTGCGGCTCCGTGCAGAAGGGAGCTGCCTCCGAACACCGCGGTTGCCCCGGATCCTCGAAAGTTACCGCCTCGGTCGTCGGGCCCTCGCAAGAATACAACCAAGTGTCACATACCAGATAAAAATGAAACAGATAGAATAAAATAAAGCAAGCAGGGTATCTATGCAAAAATTCAAATAAAAAGAAAAAATAAAAATAAAAATAAACAAACAAAAACAGAAATAAAAAGAAAATAAAATAAAAATAAAAATAAAAGAAAAATAAAAGCCGCGAAAAAGAAAACAAAAATAAAATGAAATAAAATAAAATAGACTACTAAGCCGTGCTCCCCGGCAACGGCGCCATTCTGATGGACCGAAAAGCCACCAAGACTCGAGTGAATAAAATAGATCAAGGGTCGTTGCGACCCAGATCTCGGAGACAATTCAGTCAATCAGAAAATATGAGATCAGACCACCAAAACAAGATAAAAATTAAAGAAACTCAATAGTGGCACTGGCTATTAGATTAGCTTGGTATAGAGATCAGGGTCGGACTTAGGGAGCACGTAATGGCCTCGCGGCCTACGAAGTAATCTAAAATGAAAACAAATTCAAGAAAACTATTTTTGGTGGGTTTTTAATATTTTTATATTTTTTTGGATTTTTAAATAATAAAGAAAATAATAAAGTCAAGGAAACAAGCAACTTCACACAATTATTTAACCACTAAAAATTCATCCAAAAGTTCAAACAAAAATATTTTTATGTTCTTTATATTTTTTACTGTTTTTGGTTAATTTTTGGTATTTTTCTGATTTTTATGGAATTTTATAAAAATGAAACAAGACTGAAAACAAATGCTGCTGTCCAGTCAGGCTTGGAGGGTCAAAATAAAATAGATAATGGCCCTATCAAAGCCTAGAGGTAATTTTCATGAAAAATAGAAGTAAAAAGGAAAATTTAGAGACTGAGTTTATTAATTTTTGATTTTTCTATTAATTATTAGAATTTTATGGTTTTTAGGGGTTTTCAATTTTTATATTTTTTATAAGTCCAAAAATGACCAAACTTGGTCAGAAAATCAAACACACTAAAATAAACCTAATCTAATTTTTTAGAATTTTTAAAGATGTTTTAATATTTTTTTGTGAATTTTATATCAGGACAGTAAGAAAAGTGGGTGTTTTTAAATTTTTAAAAATAATAAATGGGCTCAAAAAAATTTCCCAAAATTTAGTGAAAATTCTACACAGTGGTAGGAGCCACGTGTCAAATTTTCACTTAATTTGGATGATATTTGATATTTTATTTATAATAAATACAAGCCCACAGTCACAGGGACCTATTTGTCATAAAAATATACTTTGGGGGCCTAAAAGTAACAATCCAAGAAACCCAGGGGGTCCAGTGCAAAATTTCCAAGATCTCACGCGCCAAGCACGTGACCTGGGCACTTAGGGACCTTTTGGTAATAAAACTTAAGTCCCTGGACTAATTAGTAACACGTACTAAAAGTCCAGGGGCGAAAGTATAAAATACCCACGGTATTCAGCACATGTGGAAATAAAATGCTCACAGGGGTATATGTGCAAATTCTAAAAAGATGTTTTCATTCATGAACACCTTAAAACATCAGGCCCATACATGCAATTATCCCAAGAAATCTCGTGTCGAAGCACGTGTCCCACAACGTACAGGGGTATAAAAGTAAATAAAATAAATGGCAAGGTCCTCTATGCAATTTACCAAACTAAAATAAAAGTTCTAAAATATTTACAGGGCTAAATATTAACAACTAAAAGATCAGGGGCCTAAGGGAAATTACCTCTTTATTTAAGCCGAGGGCTGAGATGGCGCCACGTAGCCGATCGAACGGCTGGGGACGACGGCGCCTCAACGAAGGGTTACAGCTCGGATCTGACGGTCAAGGGTTAGCCACATAGCTGATCGGACGGCTCCTGTGCACTGTGGCTAAAACTCACTGATCTGACGGTCCAGGTCCATCCTCTGACGATCGAACGGCTGGTGCTGCTCCTCAAATGGACGGGTCGATGTGAATCTGGAGCTGGAGGGCTGGATGGACGGTCGGGGAGGATCCACGAAGAACAGGTGGCCGGCGAACTTCGCCAGCCCAGTGTACGCACGGTGGTCCTCCTCTGAGGCTGCTGATGATCGGAGAAGAAGCACATGGGCCTCCCGCGTCTGAAGAGCCCCTCCGATGGTGCAACGGAGCTCCGGAGAGCTCCGGCGACACCGTCGGAGGTGGAGCTGCTGCACCTGAACGTTCAAGCCCTCATATGGGCTTGACTTGACCTGCAAAGCAACGCAACAGACTCCTGGGTCGAGGGAAAAGTGCCTCGACCCGGTTAGCGGTGGTGGAGATAATCGGTGCGTCGAGATGGAGGAGCTCCGGTGAAGTGACGACGGTGGAGCCCCAATCCCAATTCTTGTGCGAACTGGGTTGAACGAAGGGGTGGAGAAGGTGTGTGAGAGGAGTGCGAAGGTGATGGTCGACTCCGATGATCGAAATGTGGACGAGGGTGGTCGGAATCAAGGGTCGTCGGCGATGGGTTGATTTGGGCGTGAATCGAAATTAGCTAAGGAGAGAAAGAACTAGGGGTACCTGATGGACGAGGTCGACTGGGGATGAGCCGATGAAGCTCTAGGTCCTAGCCTCGAGGGTCGTCAATGTCCGAGGCTCGAGCACCACGTCTGGGCGGCGCACGGCGGGCGCTACGTCGCCGGATCGATGGTCCAGTCGCTCCCTCCTCGCTGCAACACAGCCAATCGTGAGCTATCACTCAGGCGAGGGCAATGGAGGTCCTGGGGTGGAGAAATGGGAACCAAAGATGAGTGAAGAAGCTGGCGCAGCTCAGACTATATACGTCTAGGGGTCCGGCTAGATGGGAGTCGGGCGTGAAGATCGGGGCGCGGATCCCAAGAACCTCTGCCGGGCGTGGATCAGGGGTGATCGAGGAGAAAATGGAGCCCGGGATTCACGGATTTGGCGATCTGATCGTGACGCTAAAAAGAGGAGAAATCGGGTCGGGCGTGCAGATCCGCGAGGAGGTGGTCCAAGGGGGGGAGTTGACCGGGGGGTCAACATCCCCCGTGGACCAATCAGAAGAGGCCACGTCGAAAATATTTGGAAATTGAATTAAAAATATCAAATGGCTGAATTAGTAAAAACTCAAAACATGAAAAATGTTTCTTTTATTTTAAACTATTTTTTTTGTGATTTTTAATTAATTTTTTTGAAGTATAAATTAGGTATTTACAGTAGAGTGCTATATATAGGTATATATACAATATTGATTTTTAATTTTTGATTTTTAATTAATTATTTTTGTGCATTTTTATTCCAAATTTGTATTTTATTTATTTACAAGATAAAATTTGGAATATTTTGGTGTTTTTATTTTATTTTTATTATTTATTTACAAGGGTAAAATAAATAGATATATACAAGTATGTACATGGTATATTTACAATGTTTCTTTTGATTTTTAATTTTGTTCTTTTCATTTCATTTTTGTTTTTATGGTTTTTATTTTATTTATTTACACTATGAGATATAGAATATATACAAATTTTTATGGGATTTTATTTATTTATTTACAAGGTAAAATAAATATAGAAGTGGGTTTATGTACATGGTGGATATACACAAGGAAGGGTATTTTTATTTTCTTTTTAATTTTCTTATTTTTATTTTGATTTTGTATTTACACATATTTACAAATATATACAAGCCCATTTTATTTTATTTTTAGAGGAAAATATTATTATTTTATTTACAGGTATATTTACACACATGAGCTTCCTTATCTCTCTCTACTTGGGCTTTTATGCGGTCAGGCCCATGCTGAGCCCTCCCTTGGGATTAGGTCGCTCAATATTTATTCTAAATATCTCCCTCTTTTTCTTTTATTTCTTTATTCTTTTATTTTTGCACAAAAACATGCTAATTATTTAATTATATACGATGCATGCTTTTTGGTAATTATTTGTATTTACAGATATCTACATGTATTTGCAAAGGTTTTTGTAGCTAAAACACAAGAATAAAGAGTGATGAATGGGTATTCATCAGTCGTCCAGGTCAAAACCAAAAGGAACGAACTCATAGTGGAAGTAGTCGAACTCTGTTCGTCCTCTATAATCTCAACCGGGTCATCTTTCTCATCAAAAGTCCCGAATTCCCGAATAAAAGCAACCAAATCAAATCCGGCCTTTGCCTCATTATTATCTATGTGAATAGGAGCGGACTCATCAGTGAAAGTAGTCGAAATGTATTTGTCCTGTCTGATCTCTAAATCTGTCCTCCGCTCAATGGTGTCAATCGTGTAAATCCCACGGATGTCATCAACACAACGCCAAGTCCCAGAAGAAGGAACGCCGAGGTCCATGCTTTCCGAGTCTTCCTCAACAGGGAGGAATTCTCGGGTCTCAGTGGAATCCAATAAGCAGCAAAATTCTCTGATAGTATTGTCAAGGTCATGGTCCTCGAGGTCAGCCAAGATGGGTGAAGTCGCATCAGGTGCAAGTCTCTGGTCAACGGTGGGTGTGGTGATCAACACTTCGCTCTTGTCAGTAGGACGGAAGCGAATCTCTCCTGATCCATAATCAATAACGACCCTCGTAGAGGTGAGGAATGGTCGACCCAGGATGATTGGAGAATGCTCCACTGTGGAGTCCTCCATGGGCAATACGACAAAATCAACATGGTAGCCCATGCCCTAAATCGAGATGACGGCGTTTTCAAGGATACCCTTCGGCCTCTTTATTGATCCATCAGCAAACTGAACGATCATCCTGGTTTTCTTGAGAGGCCCTAAGTGAAGAGACTGTACCAGCGAGAAGGGTATAATACTAATCGAAACACCGCCGTCTAGGAGAGTGTGATCACATGTGTGGTCAGAGATGGTGCAGCTCATGAAAGGTGTGGCAGTGTTCTTCTTCCGAGGAATGGGACAGTGTGTGATGGCATGGGCAGTGGCCATGGTCAGAATGTGACGCTCAGATATGCTCCTCTACTTTCTCTTCTTGGGAAGAGGAGTAGATAAATCGGTCATGGCCTACTGAAGTGGGGCACGGATGATCTCATGAATAGTGGCCGCCACCTCGGGTTCAGTCAACATTTTTTTGAATTTTTGGACCTCCTCCATACAAGGGAGGAAGTCGAAATCATCATATACACGAGGCATGCCAAGAGCAATCTGTACAGCGGCATCCTCGGGGTCAAAGGTGGGACTGGGTGTGAATGAATGTGTGGTCAAAGAGTCTAACAGATGGACACTCTCCTCACAGTCTGAATCAACCACGCGTCTCCCGAACTCTTTTTGTGTTTTTAAATTTTTCTCATTTTTTTGTATTTTTGGTGATTGCAAGCTCTCATGGTCATCCTCAAGTGAATCCATATCCTCAAAGAATGGAGCAACATTCTGGTTCTTATTCAAATTAGTAAGATCATTGATCCTCGACTTCATATGCTCCATCATCTGATTCAAGGTCTCAAGTGTGGATATCATGAAAAGTGACTCCAAAATCTCAAGATCGGGTGTGTCGAGTGTGGGTGATGGGTGTGGACAAAAATCACATTCCGGATCAGAATACTCAAGGAAGAGCGGATTGTCAAAATGTGTAGGAGATGATGGTGGAAATGAATGGTGAAGGTCAAAGTCCGAATACTTAAATAGTGGATTGGTCGGATATGTACAAAAATCAGGAACAAAGTCCTCCTGGAAAAAGAGAGGTGGACTGACTGGAGCGAACGAGGGGTCCGCAAAGTCCGGACAACATATACTCCAATCGGTCATCTCGAAACAAAAGGAAAAATGATCGGGAGAGCACGAAGGTCAAGTCAAGAGAAGTGTGAAGAAAGGCACAAATGCACAGAGACGATCTAGAATGCATACAAAACAATCACAAACAAAAATGAAAATAAGACAAACCCTCAATTCACTTACTCAACTCGGTAGAGGCCGAAAAGTCGGTCTTTTCGTCTTGTCTGTTTTAGAGTTAGGTGAGAAGTCAAAATATTGCACAAACACTTAGGGGTTGAATGGGATTTGGGCACTAACCCTTAGTGTGTGTGCGAGCAAGTAAAAGCGAAGACAATGAGGGGATTACTCGCCCCAAGATAATATTATCCTTTTTGATCGATTTTAGGGTCGAGTAATTTTAACAGTCCCAATTTTAATTGCTGTCACTTTTTTTGTTTTTTTAGTGAGAAATGCATGCGCATAACGAGGAATTAATTTTACTTAGCACTTAGGTGGTCAAAATCAGAGGGAGAGGTAGAAAAGCAATGCAAGCGGCAAAATGATGATGTATGCTAAAGCGTAAATGCTCACCTTGCTTCTAGCACTCTACATGCAAGGATGCTCTGCAGAATTGAAACCTATTTATATGCAAATGCAAGCCAATGAAATCGCCCTAGGATGAGAAATTGATATTAGCATGAAGCACATTTTTAAAATTTGACTAGATCCAAAACGTCACTATAGGCACATGCAAATATATTAAGTGTTTGAACCTAATGCTATCGACAAACAACTCCTACAACTAAGGTCTCAATTACACAAAAGAAAGAAAACAAAATCGGAAAACAAATAAAAAAATGCGAAGAAAATCGTGAAAATCACGGTGAGCCCCCAAATGTACAAACACTTGGAAATTAGGCTCGAGAGTCCAAAGTTCGGTGTACCTGTATTATTACAACAAATAGTGGTCTCTCTCTCTCACTTAAAATTTCAAAAATAAATACAAGAAATACAAAGGGAGCTCGGTCTTCAAAAATCCCTCTTCGTCTCCTTGGTGTTGGGCTAGCAGATGCCGGCTTCACGTGGGTGCCCAGGCGCCTAGGGTGGAGTGCCTCCCTCGATCCATGATTCCTCGCACAAAGTCAACAAGAGAGGAGGTTAGACAGCTCGACAGATATATCAAAATAGGGAAAATAAAATAAGCAAAAATAAAAGATGCGAAAATAGATAGACAATCACAAGCACAAGCAAAAACCCGAACTAAGCGTTGTTGCTCCCCGGCAACGGCGCCATTTGTTTAACCCAAAAATCAATGGTCTTATGTTCCACACAAGGTGGGAACTCAGTCGGTGAATCGACTAGACGAAATCCGGAATAGAACAACAATTAACCCACAATAGAAATCAAGCAGTGAAAAGCAGTGCGGAGTTAAAATTTATTATAACTCTAGAAAGGATGTGTATAGTGTGCAAGCAGTGTAGAGGTCGAACACATGGAGCAGACAAGTAGAACGAGGCAAAATGCTCAAAACCGTGAATGTGATAATTTGTCTATTTATGCTATTTTTTGTGGGTTTTTAATTTTAATTTTTTATTTAGTTTTTGATTTTATATTTTTATATTTTGATTTTAATTTCTGGTTTTATATTTTCTTTTTATATTTTATATTTTTTTCTTTTCTTTTTCTTTAAAGAGAATATATAAACAAAGTAAGAAAGAGAGGGATAAAGTATTTATAAAAATAGGTAAAAATAAGCAAAATTCAGGAAATAAAATGTTTTTGATCTTTTTATAAATTTCTAATGTTTTTGTTATTTTTCTAAATTTTTTTATTTTTTTGGTATTTTTAAAGACAACAATACTGAAAATAGTGAAGAAAACAAAAGGCTGAAACAAAAATGAGGATGAAAAATATCAAACAGCATCCAAAAGTCCTAAAATTAGTTTTAAACAAAAGATAATCAAATAAAGAAAATTCAGAGAAAAGAATTAGATTTTTACGATTTTTCTAGAATTTTTAAGATTTTTATGAATGTTTTTAGAGTTTTTATATTTTTATGGGTCTTCTTTTTATTTTTTAATGGTTTTTGGAATGAAATAAAAAGACACTAAAAGACGTAAGATATATTTTTTGGGGAATTTTTCAAGAAGTTTCTATAATTTTTATGGATTTTATAATACAAACAGTAGAGAAAATGCGTGTTTTTTAATTTTTATAAATATTAAAATGCAATAAAAATGCAAAATAAAAATATGGCGTGGAACTAGAATGCAACAGGAACCTATGGTATTTTTGATGATTTTTAGAATTTTATAGATGCATGCAATAAATAGGGAAAGCAAAAAAAACACAAGGCCTGACAAGGGTATAAATGTAAATAGAGCACAGTCCAGGGGCCTCGGCGCAATTTTACCACAAAAGTTATAACTAAATAAAATATTTTCAGACTGAATACAAATAGCTAGAAGCCCAAGGGTGTCGCTGCAAAAAGCCCACCCACGCACGTGCGGCGCACGCGCCTAGGGAGGACCCAAAAGCCAATACGAAGATCCGGGGGGCTTTAATGCAAAAGTGCCAGAAATTTATAACTTCAAATAAAAGTTTTGGGACTCTAGATAAATATGGAAATGCCATGGGGTACCACTACAAAATGGCCAAGTCACGTGCGCAGAGCATGTGACATGGCATGGATCAAAATGAAATACCACAAAACCCAGGGGTGCAGTTTACAAATTTTACAAAAGTTTTTAAAACAATATGAAAGATTCAGTCCCTAATATTAAATACAAAAACACTTTGGGTAAAAATGCAAAATACCCATAGTAACGGCAGGGGCCAACGGTGGATATTCATTCACTTTGCCACGTGTCGTGCCCTGGTCCCGCGATAACGGTTCTGATCAGACAGTTGGGATTATATTATCCACGGATGATGAACGGTTCAGGTGCTTCTGATCCAACGACGGTTGCTTCTTCTGGAATCAGAGCCCGATTGGACGGTGGTGGACACCCTTGGATGAACAGGGAAGAACACGACCCCCGTCGGACTTTGATCGGTTGTATGGCGCTGCTCCGGCCGCTGTCCTGACCGCAGAAGTCCTCGAAAGATGCCTGGAAGTGCCCACCAACGGAGCCAAAATGGCTCGATGAGCTCCGGTGCTCCGCGACGGAGTCGACGAAGGAGTTGGGGTCCAGGACCCTTGCTTTCCCAAAATCGACCCTCCCACGAGGGTCCTTTGACTCCTGCAACCTGCAAAAATAGTGAGGAGGAGCGCGGGCAAATTGCCGCGCACCTCGAGATGGCGTAAGGAGGTGGAATGCATTGGAATGGAGGCTCGCCGGAGCAAGCTCCGACGAGAGGTGGCTGGGGGGATCAAGTGGACGCAAAGCGAAGATAACGATGGGATTCGGATCCTATGTCTATGGTGGACACAAAAATGCAAGAAAATGAAATGAAAAGCGACCTTGATGGTCCAGGGACCAGAGATTGGTACCTCACGGCGGTGGCCGGAGATGGAGGTTGGAACACGCCCTCGACTTTCACTCGGCTGCACCTGGGCTGCTGGAGACCTTCCTGTCACCAAGGTCAATCCAGAGCACACCCAAGGGAGGCAAAGCTGCGGTCAAAAGGGTTCAAAAATGGGAGGAAAGGACGGATGGTCTTTTATCAAGGTGTTCGATGAGCTACAAGAACGAGGCGTGCAAGACGATGCAGCGATCCACAGCCCGAGAAAATCATAGGGCGTATATGACCATTCATCTAGGAGCAAAAGTCGTGAAGGATGTGACATGATATAGTGAAAGGATTCGGCTAAAAAAACGTGAAAATGGGACAAAAATCAGTTCTGACAGAGCTACAGGAGTGGGTCAGAGAGTTGACCCACCAGTCAACTCTCCAGACCTCCTGATTGGTCCACGTGGACCAACTAGGAAAAATCCTGGAAAAATCTTTGTTAAATCATTTAAAAATAGAAAATGAATTAATTAATTTTTGATTATTAATAAAAATGTTTATTATTTATGAATTATTTTATGGTGATTTTTATTTATTTTTATGATGTTTATAATTACAAGTTACCTTTTTAGGCCTATATAGGTATACATATATATATATGTATTTTAATATTTTATTTTTATTTTGTATAATTAATTTTATTATTTTTATTTATTATTTTATAAATTTATAAGATATTTTTATACACTTAAATATAATTTTATTTATTTTTCTGATGTGTTATGTACACTTAGTAAAATAGAAGTATTAATTATATAGGTATATGTATTGGTATGATACCTATGTCTTAAATACATGTATTTTATTTTTGTCTTTTCTTTGTGTTTTTATTCTGATTTTAATATACTCATTCATTATAAATAATAGTTACAAAATTATAAAAATATAAAATTAAGAAAATAATGAATAATTAATAAAATGAATATTTTAATCTGTACAAGTATACTATAGGGGTCCAAAACTCAACTTTCAAACTGTAGCCCTGCAGAATGCGAAACTACCTTCATTAAATAGCTTATTTAAAATTATATACAATTAAAGGTGATTTTGATGCGTTTCGAGTTTTTATTAGGGAGATCCAGGTCTGGGAAGTTGGGATTCTGGAATCTTATTCAGAGTATAACTTATTATCTGTACATTATTTTTGAGTGAAATCAATTTTGTATTTTTCTTTATTTAATTATCTACAACTTTCATGTACAAAGTTTCTTTATTTGAATTATAAAAAGTGGAACCAAAAAAAGATCCTAAAATGATTAAAGAATGAATGAATGAAAAGGAATTTTTATTGTATTTTGGCCCTTATCTCCCCCTACTTTATTCCTTGTCGACCTAGTCATCGAGATGCCTAGGTCTTGGGGTTTCGGGTCATAAAATATTTACAATATTTTATTCTTTTCTTTTCTTTTCTTTATTATATAAATTTGGCATTAAAATAGTATTTTATAAACTTTTTACACAAATATGCATTGATGCTAAAATGCATGAATTAACAGTATTTACACGCATTTACTAGGATTTTTAAGGCTAAAATGATAGAATAAAGACGATGAAATGTAGATTCATCACGCACGTGAATCCTCTTCAAACTGCCATCGCTACCTCTCTTTAGCTACAATAGATCGATTGAAATGAAGCACCACCGTGTAACACCTGCAAACTGCAGAAAGGGAAGAACAAACCCCGCTTCCAGAATAAACAGGGATCGTGCGATCATCTGCGGATAAACACTCATTGCTTTGACAAGTAGCGACAGTGGATCAAGTCCACTGTTCACCGCTAAAGGCGGAGCATGTGAGGAACTCGATATTATCGGGCAAACTGTGTACACCCTTCTGAAACCTCGACATTTACGACCAGGTCCTAATAGTGCTTCGTGCATGCAAACCCAGATATTTTGGGGAACATTTACGAAAACTTTCCCCCGCTTTGTTCTATTTCAAAGCAGGTCCAGGTCGACGCTAAAGGAGCATGTGACCAGTATGTAAATTCTGCGATCTTTGCGCAGGGCCCCCCATAGCTTTTGCTTATTACGCTCGTATCCCTAACAGTATATAGTCTATTATATATATATATATATATATATATTATAATACATAATAAAAAAATACGAAATGTAACAATACCATAAAAATACATGTAAATACCCTATACTATACTATATACAATATTAAATATTTTTTGCAAAATAAAAATATTTTCTATTTTTAATAAATATTTAAAATACAAAAATATAACAAATTTTGAAAAGTAAAAAATATAAAACCCCCTTTAAAAATCTAATTAAAAATACATGTAGTATATTTTACTATATCTTACTCAGAAACTAAAAAATAAAATAAAAATTGCATATTAAAATCAATAAAAAATTCAAAATACGTAAAAATTTTAAAAATTCATAACTAATTGATGAAATATCACAAAAATACTTACAAATAATCGTTTTAAATATAATTTCATCAAATTTTCAAAAAAATAAAATAATAATATTTTCACATTTTTTCTATTTTAAAAATCGTAAATACTTCATAGTTTTCAATAAAAACATTGTTTTCTACATTAAAAATAATACAAAATCTATAAAATCCTAAAAACCATTTATAAATCCATAAAAACAGGAAAGAAAATTAAAAACATAAAATAATATCAATAAAAATCAAATAAAAATTTCAAAATATTTTCTAAAATTTAAAAATACAAAATACTTAAAATAACAAAAACAATATAAAATTCAAAAAATTAAATAACTATCCAGAAAAAATCTTGAAAATAAATAAAAAGTAGGAAACATAATAAACCTTAGTTTTCTATATTTTAACCCTATTTTTCCAACAGTTTGCCTCTCTGAGTTCGACACTCCCATACTAAACACTATACACATTAGTTTAGGAGTATAAATAATAGAAATAAATTTTCTGGTAAAATCCACATGGTCGATACAACGACCAAGTTATCATTCAGATCAGGTGTGTTTTTCACTCTTCCTTCTAATCCCCAAGCAGAAACTCCTCTAACAGTATCCCCCTCTCTGCTATCTCATCATGTTCCAGCACTTTCTGGTCATCCACTCCGTCCAGTCACACGATCCCCTCTTGGGAAGCTCCCCGTCAGGCTCTTCAGCTAGCTCTCACCTCCTTGTCGTATGTTAGGGGGGAACTTCTTCAGCAACACCAGCTTTCTTGTCATTCGGGCCACTGCCGAACCTCCGGCCTCCATTTTACCCATCGAGTAGAAACCACTTCCTCGAACCCCTCTTCCAAAAGCCAAGATCGCTCGAACCTAAAAATGTACCTTGTCCTCGACTGCTCCTCAGATGACCAAAGAATTGGCGTATGATCCGAGCAGGCCCAAGGCAAGGCCCAAGCCCGCGAGAGGGGGGAAAGTATAGTCCCCTTAGATGAAAGCAAGAATCTGTCCAACTGAGATCTTGATCTAACATTGCGCCAAGTGTACGCGCAACCAGATGCATCCATGATAGTCAACCCCAGCATGTGAATGAGATTTCTAAACGCTTCTGACCCACATCCCGACCACCGCTTGCATGGGCCGATCCTCTAGAAGAATCGTTTTATTAAAATATCCACCAACAAGCCATACATCATCCTCCATGATCGAGCCCACCTGCTCCAGATCCATCGCCAAAGAGCCACGCTAAATTCTAGTGGGGCCATGCACATTTGTAATCGTGAAGCATACACTATCGAGTTGGCGTTTTAAGTGCACCGAGATAGAGAAAAGAGATCGGCACTCATCTATCTTCTCGAACACTGCTTTTTTCCACCGTCTAATGAAGCACATGCCGCTCCCTAGGCTAGCACCTCAGCGAACTCAAAAGCCTCCCCAACTCCCAGATCTTACCACAAGTCTTCTCCTCCTCTTGATATATGTTGACAGATATATGCTGAGTCGTAACCTCTTTATTTATAGTAATGTTATTTTATAATTACATATTTTATAAATGTGTCGTAATTATCTATTTTAGTTTTTAAAAGTTATTTCTTCCTTTTATTTTTCACTATAATTATAGAAATCATGATTAGTACGGACTGTCAAAAGTATGTTTTTATGAAGGCCAGTTAAAAATTATTGACTATTATTTTACTTATATTGGGCCCCTCCAATGTAAACTTTTTGGCTTCGTCCTATGCATACACACATGAGGGCAAGGAGTGTGTGCCCATGGGTCCACACAACTTTGTGTGGCCACTATATTTTAAATGATCAAGTCCTAGTATGAACAATACCATGCATTAATAAACAATCAACGATACCTATGACATGATTCCTGCATCAGTTGGATGGATTATGGTTGTCCAACTGATTTGATATTTTATAATATGAATCAAGATCAATGGAATTGATCCTTATTATAATTGAAAAAATATATAAATTTAGCTAGGGGTATTCAAATATATCTGGGTCAGCGGGTACCCAGCTTGACTCGTTCTGTTTGACCCTAAACTCGTAGGTACCCGTTTGAAAATGATGGATCGGGTCCACTATACCATGACCCAAGCCCCATTCAAAAACCCCGTTTGGATTAATGGGTACTTGCGGGTACCCGGTTAGAAGCTTCCACTGCCCAATTGATTCCAAGGTTAGGTACAAATACTTATATATAAATGTTGACCTTATCTCTTTTGAAATATAAACATGGACACAGATAGAGATGCTGGTAAATATGGAAAATGATACGAAAATAGATGTAAATTAAATAAAAATACAAATTAATATGTTATAGATTAGGTTAAATCTACATGCAATTGGTGGCTCACAGTATATGGATAATGATCCAAATCGATGTATATATTCATCTTGACATTCAACCAAGATGATAAAGAATGCAACATCATATGAATCGCATCGTATATAGGAACGAAACTGGATAAGATATGGCTCATACATGGCTATTTCCATATCCATATCAACTTCATTTCTAACGAGTATGAAAACAGACACAAATAATGCCAGATAAATATCCATTATAAATAAAATTTTAATTTTTCATTAAAATAGATACAATAACATTAATATATTCTATGCAAGCATTCACGAAATATTAAATTTTAATACGTAAATCTATTGTTTTAATACACTCCATGCACTTGAAGTTTATAATTACATGGAATACGTATACATTAAACTATTAAAATATTTAAAGTTCAAAACCCATAAGCAATTCTTACATTCAAGATTCTCTGACATCAACTTAAAAACGAAACCCTTTGGCATCACATGCACCGTCATAACCGGCATTGTGGAACTCGACATCGTATCTGATTGGCATGACCTAGAAACACAGGTAATAAACAATGCCACATGGGGTGGACTCGTTTATGAAACCTTTGAAATCATTCTTGCGTATAACCCCTGAAGTCTATTCATATGATTCATACACGAATCAAAAGTTTCTTTCATACTATTATATAAATTCGATTTTTTCAAATAAAGCTGTTGCACTTCAATAAAGAGGGGAAGATCATCTTGATTCATGGCTAATTATTACTAGAGCTGCACAAGATGTGAGTATCGGATCCATTCGATCATATAAGCCGCTTCAGTTGATGGGGAGCGAAGAGGGTTGGGTGAGGTTCGAAGGCGGCCGACAGGCAGGCGGAGGGGATGGGAAGGCGCTCGTTCCAAAACCGATGGTGGGGGTTTCTGCCGCTCGGGGTTCTCCTCTCCTTTTGGCAGGGGGTGTTTTCGTTGCGGCTCGTTGCGGCATTGGGCAAGACAGTGTAGAGATCCTGTCCGATGTTACAAGTGTTTGGGCTACGCACATCGTAGCAGCGTCTGTGGAGCGGGAGGTCGTACAGGGCGGGAGGCTTTTGGTTTGGTGCCAGCGATGTGCGTTCTGATAGGGGAGGGCGGAGGCGTTACTCAGGGGGACAACCGATGTGGGCATAGCAACGAAAGGAGCTTTCAAGGGGGTTGTCGCAGCGCTGTCTCGCTGGAGAGTTGTGGCTCGAGGCTTGGTTGATGGGAAGGCAAGGTCCCTGCTTGCACTTTCGCGTGTGAGGAAGTCTTTGCTAAGGTGGAGAATTTCGTGGGAGGATGACGGCAGTTTGCAGCAAAGGAGTGCATCTCTGGTAAAGGTGAAAGGGATCCCATTTCAATGGAGAAGTCTGCAACGGGTGCGTCATTTGCTCAGTGGAATTACGGAGATGGAGGCCGTGGCTGTCTCTGGGGTTATGCCCGGAGAAGGTATTGATCCTCTGATAAAGGTCCGGTCGCTTCACCCACGAATGTTGGGTTGCTGGCTGGTGCCGGCGGAGGGACGACGACTTCAGCTGGATATCTCGTCGGCTGCGTGGGACACTGAGGAGGGGCGCCGTCCCCTTCAGGCGGGTGGTTCGGGTGCGGCGGGGAAGGGCCACCTCGCGGGGCATCCGGCGGCCTCGCCGGCAGGTGAAGCTTCTCGCGTGATCCGTGGGCATGCGACGGTTTCAAGGCCTATCAGGGACTGCAGTGGTGCCTGCCAACGCCAATCGGTGACAACTATGCCTCCGATTATCGCGACGGACGGCGTGGAGGGTTGCGGGGATCGTGGGACTGCGAACAATCCGCACAGGTCGATTGAGGGGCACCCCTCTATCCATGCAACGCTTCATCTTCCAAAATCAGTGGTTGCCGTTGCAAGTTCCCATAGGCATTTTGAAATTCCATTTGGGGATGTTAAGTGCACGTGGAAAGTTCTACCTCATGAAAATGGAAGGGACGCAAGTTTGGCATCATTACTTTCGGAGGAGGGGACCACCGTTGGTGGGGGATTGCTAATTGATAACGGGCGGGAGCTAATTATGCATGGTGGGTCGGGGTCGGGGAGGAGTCCGACCCGGGGAATGATGGAAGTCGGACTTGGCAGAAGTGTTCCATTGTTTGGGAGCCGCGGTTCTACGCGAGAGAAGGTTCTGGACCGCGAGGCTGCGGTGGACCCGGGGCCAGAGTCCCGATGCAACTTGGTGGTGGACCTCTGCTCAAGTTTGTATGATTTGGGGGCAGCGGCCCCCGGGCTCGTGACCGGGAATGGGATGGGCGTGAATGGGCCGAGGGAGAACCCAGGGACCCAGCCGATGCTTTCTGCATGCGTGGGGGAGGCAGTACAGAAGTACGGCGCAATGGAGGTGATGAGCGCGGGGGAGGTGTTTGGGGGGTCTTCTGGGAGAGGGCAGATGGATATGGTGGAAGGGAGTGGCAGAGAGCTCGTAATAGGGCAGGAACAAGGGGCTACAAGGGATGGGGAGGTTGGGGTGAGGGGTGGAGAGAGTAATGATAAAGAACCGGTGGGACGGAGGCAGTGAGTGGGGGGAGGTGCTCAGGGGGAGAGGGCGCAACGTTTTAGCTGGTGCTTCGAGCGAAAGCCACGGATTGGGAGGAAAAAAGGGAATAGAAGATCCTTGGCAGAAGGTGGCGAGTGGCTGGGGCAGACTGATGTCAAATGTTCTGAGGGAATAGAGGAAGAGGTGTGGTCACCGCTTGGAAAATCAAGTTTTTTTAGCCCGCTAGATCAGAATTTTGCAGAAAGCTTGGGGGTAGTCCCACCCCGTCGGAGGAGCAAAGTTGTTTCCTGATGAAGGTGCTCTCATGGAATGTAAGAGGGTTGGGTCGTCCCGAGAAACGACTGGGGGTCAGGAAATTGATGGACGAAGCCCATGCAGATATAGTTCTCTTGCAGGAGATGAAGATTTCGAGGTTGGGGGGAGGGGAGGAGTGGCGAGCCTTGGGTGGTGGTTCTTCTTTCGATTTTGCTGAGGTTGAGGCCCAAGGGGCGGCTGGCGGGCTCCTCACCAGGTGGAGGAGAAGTGACTTTGATAAGCTGACAGAGAGGACATCTTCTTTTTCTCTCTCTCTGTGAGACTAAGGTGAAAGGTGGATGGGTTACTTTTTACTGTGACCAATGTGTATGGTCCTACGGGTTCAAAAATAGGTTGCTTGGCTTCGGATCTCGCAGAGGTGGGAGCTGGTAGAGATGATGGGGTTTGGTTGGTTGGGGGAGATCTTAATGTTACTCTATTGCCGGATGACAGGCCATTGGGAAGAGGTGGAAGGGACACGGGGTCGGAGGCTCTCAGAGACCAGGTGCATGCCTTGGGGCTCACAATCATTGATGCAGCGGGATGTGGTTATACGTGGCGGAATTCTAGGTCCCGATCGCGGTTGGACAGATTTATTATGTCATATGAGGGTGTGGAGTTTTTCCCCCTTGCTCGGGCATGGGCGCTGCCTCGTGCTCATTCCGATCACACGCCAATCTTATGGTCTTCTGAGGAGCAGAGGCGTCCTAGATCCATTTTTAGATTTGAGCAGGCTTGGCTGCTAGAAGAAGGGTTCAAAGAGGAGGGTCCGGCTGTGATTCGCTTGGCAGCCAAGCTGGAGTTGTTAAAGAAATATCTAATTACCTTCGGTCGGGCAGTGAAGACGCGTCGGAGGGAGCGGAGAATAGAGGCTCAGCAAGGGGTAGTTCGTCTGGATGGGCTAGAGGACCAGAGGGAGTTGGAGGATGGGGAGGTTCTAGAGTGGGCAGGGTTGTTAGAAATATTGCTTTTTGAAGACAGGAAGGAGGAAGTGGAATGGAGGTAGAGATCTAGACAGAAGTGACTGCGGGAAGGGGACGCGAACACGAGGTTCTTTCATTCAATGGCTTCCGGAAGGAGAAGGAGGGATTTTATTCAGTGCTTGGAAGTGACGGGAGAAAGGGTGGTGGGGGATGCTTTGCTGGGGTAGGCTTTGAAGGAGCATTTTGTGGAGGCGTCGAGGAGGAATCAAGGGGAGGGGTGGGGGTGGCGTGGTACTGGGGTGAGGTCGGTGTCGGAAGAGCAGGCGCTTGGGCTGGAGGCTCCTTTCACGGAAGCAGAGATCAAAAGTGCAGTTTGGGGATTGAATGGTGATGGGGCACCAGGTCCAGACGGCTTTCCGATTTTCTTCTACAGAGAATTCTGGGACTTGCTCAAGGAGGATGTCATAGATGTAATTACTGAATTTAGAGATGGTAATAGGGATTTCGAGAAGGTGAACTGTGCTTTGCTTTTCCTCCTGCCAAAGAAGGAGCACCCGATTCGGGTTTAAGATTATAGGCCGATCGCGTTGTCCAATGCAATCTACTTGATAATTGCGAAGGTGTTGGCAAATAGACTGAGGCAGGTCCTTGATAGTGTCATCTCGCAGAATCAGTCGGCTTTCATTCCCGGACGGTAGATGGCAGATGGGCTAGTGATGGCGAGTGAGATTTGCCTCCAGTGGCGATGTGAAAACAGGAAGGGATTGTTGTGGAAGATCGATTTTGAAAAAGCATATGACTGTGTGGATTGGAATTTCCTGTGGTCATCACTTCATCTTCGTGGCTTCACTGATCTCTGGATAGCGTGGATGAAGAGGTGTGTGACGACATCTTCCTACACGATTTTGGTGAACGGGAGGCCAAAAGGTGGTTTCTTTCAGCCGTAGAGGGAAGTGCGACAGGGATGCCCGTTGGCGCCGATGCTCTTTGTGTTGGTGGCAGACGCTTTAGCGGTAATGTTCAGGAGATCGGTCGATGAGGGGCGGTGCGAAGGTTTCAGTGTGGGGTCTATTTCGATTCCACTTTGCAATATGTCGACGACACTGTGATTTTTCTGGGAGGCACAAAAGAAATGGATAGAAGGGCAAGACAATTGGTTGAGATCTTCAGCAGTATCTCCGGTCTCAAGATTAATAGATCCAAGTCGATGGTAATTCGGTTTGGGATGGATGAATGGGAGAGTGGCAGAAGGGCTTCAATTCTTGGATGCCCTTTGGGTGAGCTTCCGATTTCTTACCTGGGGTTGCCTCTCGTGGCGGGAGGACTCAGAAAGGTAGAATGGGACATGGTCCTAAGAAGATTCGAGCAGAGACTGGCAGGGTGGAAGGCGGTCACTCTTTCAAAGGGGGGGAAGTTAACTCTCCTGAAACATGTGTTATCTGCAATACCTATATTCTTCTTCTCTACACGGATGATGCTGGCAGGGGTCAGAAAGAAAATAGAGGTTTTGATGAGAAGATTTTTCTGGTCTGATGGAAAGCAGCAGAGATCGGGTATGCACCTGATTCGATGGGAGGAGCTAACTAGGCAGAAAAATGAAGGAGGTAAAGGAATTCAGGATTTGAACTGTATGAATAAAGCTCTTCTGGAAAAATGGGTGGTGCAGATCTGGGGTGACACTGATAGTTTGGCTACTAGGTTGTTGCGTGCTATTTATGGGGTTAATGGCTCCTTGGAGGCAGTGAAAACAAGATTTGAATCTTCCCTCTGGGGTGGGATACGTGACATATTACCTCAACTCAGGCCGGTGTTGAAGCCGAGGGTGGAGTCAGGGGTGACTTTTCGTTTTTGGAAAGATAACTGGACAAGAGAAGGGTTGCTTTGCGATAGGTTTCCAACACTTTTTGCGCTGGCAGTTAACAAGGAAGGCCATGTAGCAGATGTTGGTGGGTCTGGTTCATGGGTTCCGCAGTTCCTGTCTGTCTTGTCAAACTGTAGATTGGTGGATCTGGATAGAATGCAATCTGAGTTGCCCTCTCCAAGTTTTTCTTCTCAAGGGAGAGATCATTTCGTTTGGGATGATGGGAAATTTTCGGTAAAAAAGGCATACACAATTTTTAGAGGGAGAACAGATGATCTGGATCAAGACTTGAAGCAAGATATGAAGATAATTTGGGCGAACAAGATCCCATGCATGGTGAAAGTGTTCCTGTGATGCCTCAGAAGGGGTAGAGTTTGTGATAAGGCTAGAAGGGGAAGGATTTTTGGCATTACGGACACCCGGTGCGATAGATTTGGCGAAGATAATGAAGATGCAGAACATTTATTCTTTACTTGTCCTTTGTCTGAGCAGGTCTGGAAGGAGTTGGGGACATCATGGGTCAATCATGGTGGTATGGTTGATTTCTGGAGATCAATAAGGTCCATGGGAGGTAACTCGACGGACAATTGCGCTCTACCATTTGCTGCTCTTTGGTCCATATGGGGAGGCAGAAATGACTTAATAAATTAAAGGTTCCATTTTGAAAATGTGGTAGCTTACTGTCGCTCCCTGTATCAATTCTGGTCCACAATGTAGTGTATTGCCCACTTTTTTTAATATATAAAAGCATAGCGCAGTGAGTCTCAACTCGGGACTGCACCTTCTTTTCTCTGAAAAAAAATAATCCGCTTCAGTTAAATATTATTGTCAGGTTATATGTTTGTCCAATCTTTTACAATGAAAATTTGATTTCAATGAGTAACGAATTTATTTCAATGAGTAATGGGTACCTGCGATTACTTTCGAAATCGCTATTTTGAAATGAAACCAAATCTATATCTGTATTCGAGTTTTTTTTGAAAATTTGATATCTATATCTGTACTCGGATCCGATTGATTGCCGGACACGAACATCTATATTCAGTATTTTTTCGAATGCAGTAAGCAGAAATTCATGCATGTTCATATGCATTTTCATCGCTAATCTTACGTATACATATCCATTTAAGTAATTTCTTTTTAATAGAGTCGGCGGTACTTCTACAGGTACCCGCGGTACCCATTACCCGTTGATATTAACCGGGTACCCATTCCATTCGAGTACCCGTTCGAATGAGGCGGGTCGACCCGTGATCCAATAACAATGGGTCAGGACGGGTCACAACCAAATGGGTCAGGTACCCGGCCATGAACACCCCTAAATTTAGCCATGACAACAGTTATATAGGAAAAGTATAAATTTATGAAATCTAACAATTGTAGATCACGCCTACTGTTCCAACCTTGGGTCTGTTTGATTGCTGGGTTGGGTTGGGTTGGGTTAGGGTAACCCTGTGAATAGTAAACTGTGAGAAGGGTTGGGAGGGTTGAAAGGAGAGGTGCACCGATGTACCCGAACCCAAACCTGCAACCACACGAACAAAAGAGGGTTCGATTTTTCTGCAAGTATGGAATGATAGCTGATATTTTTATCTTAAAAACAAATTTGCAAATGGCAGTAGTGTTGGTGTACTTAAGCCAGCAAAAGTGATTTCGGATCGTTTTATTCTAAAACTTTGGAGTGATGAGTGGATGCTTTAGACTTGTATAAGCCACCAACAGGAGGAGATCTTTTCCAGGTCCGCGAAGTAAAAGTAAACATATCCTTCAGTTCGTGTTGATAAAAAGATCCTAATTATCCCCGGTGTTCTCTACATGTCGAAACCCACTAATTCACAGATGATGCCAACTCTTGATTAATACAGTCCTCATGGTTTCCAGGGTGCAGGAGGTGGGGGTGCCCGAGGATAGAGAGGAGGAACAGCTGAGAATACGGCGTACTTGTCAATTCCCTCCCCGCCGCTGCTGGTGAGAGAAACAAGTGCCGCGACAAGTCCGGCATTGCCGGCCAGCGATGGCTCCGTGTAGTTCTTGTTCAGCCTGCTATCAGAGAAGCCGTCGTTGCGGTCTGGGCCACCCACCATGGCGCCGGTGATCATATTGGGGTTAGCATACTTGCTGTCACGCCATGCCCACCCTCCCGTGCAGCTGTACTTCTTGCCGTTGTGCGGGATCGACGCCCCCCTGTGGTGTACGTGCCTTGGATATTTGGGCCCGTACCCAACCACATAGCTCATCTTCCTAGGGTTTTTCCCCAGGATGTAATCCACCTGTTTAGATTAACAAACCAATGTTAGGACATACCTACAGCTTCACCCAACATGGGAAGAATGATCATGACGATAAATTAACCTGAGAGGTGGCGAATTCGCGGAGTTTGTCGACCGTGAAGTAGTAAGGACCGCAATCGAACCCTGGGACATCGGTGGCTTTCATGTAGTCAGCATATAGTGATGCGAGGAAAGCCGCATTGGCTACGTATTGCAGATTCTTTGGCCCTCCATGGTTCAGCTGTATCAACCCCCCTGCAGTCGGATCATAATAATCAAGCATAAGCAGAGTGATTATCTATAACGTATTATCATTACGTCGTAAAATCTAATTATCAACCTGGTGTGAAGTTGAAGACGCTAAATTGTTGGAAGTAAGAGCACAAGTTGAGGCATGTAGTGGATTGGTAGGAATTGAGCATATCCTCGTACGGGTAACCGGGATTCAAAAACATCCTCAACCGAGAGAGAAGAAGCTCGGCCCCCGGCAGCTTGTTGTTCCAGCTGAAGACACGAAGGTCCACCAAGCCACGCAGCGCCTTCGAGTTCTTGGCTATGGCGGGGTGCGTCGCTAGGTCGAGGTACGATCGGTTCCCGGACGCGTAGAAGAGCCACGCCGCACTCCACATGTACTCGTCGTAGTAGCCGGTGGAGTTGTAGAAGAGGGCTATAGGAAGTTTGCCCCTGGAGTAGGATGTTCGCCTGCTTGAGCTTCGGGCGTACCGGTACACGCTGACCGCACCATTGAAGAGCTTAGCAGAATAGTTCTGGTTGTCGCGGAACACAATAGATGCCGAGGCCAATGCGGCTGCCATCTCCCCGCCGAGGTCGGGTCCAGATTGAGATCTCTCAACAGGCCTCTCATAATCCATGTCCTCTGGCCTCATCCAACAATAATGGTCGTCGGGGATCGTGGAATGGTTCTGAGCTGTGCCCACCTGCCAATTTTACGAAACATAGGATTTTAGGGTTTAAGAATGAGAGAGTTTCATGAAATAGATGATGCGTACCTGGCTGTATACATGGTCGGCCATTCGGGCAGAGTTGTTGAAGGTTAGAAGGAGGTAATCGCAACCCCAACGGATGAGCTCGCGTACATGGTTATACTCGCCGAGGGCCTTGTACTTGTGGGGATACTCGATGACCGACCAGCTGAGGAGAGTCATGGAGAAGGCCATGGGGAAGTGGAACTTGATGTTGTCACCGCCATCGTAGTAACCACCAACAAGGCCTCCCTTCACGTCGCTAAGAGTGGAGCCATCTTGTAGGCCGGAGTTGCCGCGCCATGGCACGCCATTGTTCTTCGGCAGCCTGCCCGCTGTTCAGTATTTGGAATGAAGGTCAGTTTGATATATATCTTCTATGAAACTGATTCCAATATTAGTTCATGAAATTTGCTGAAATTGTGGTATTACCTAACATAAATTAATTAACAACTTTTAGTTATTTTGATTTCAATGTGATTTTTTTGGGAAATGATAGGTTGTAGGGCCTGATCTCGGCCTTTTGAATGGAAGGTCAATTGGTCAAATATATTTCATTGAAATGGGCTTCACATGATTACAACGAAACCAATTAGCCTAAAAGAAAAAAACTTATGAAGCATAAGATGATTTCGTAGCACAAAACAATTAAACAAAATAGATTTTGTGAATGGAACATGGATCAACATCAAGAAATATTTCTCGCGAGCGATTACGAATGCATACTCAATTTTAATTCCGCATACTTTATGGGAGACCCTTTAGGGCTAGTTTGGTTACTAGGTTGGGGTAACCTCCCGTGAATAGTAGGTATTTGGATGGTTGTAAGGGTTGATAGAGGGTTGGAATAAAGAATGTGATGTGGTGTCACATTGATTTGTGATGGAATTGCTGATCAACGGAGCGAGGCTTACCCCAAATGATCAACGTCACACGGGCAACCATCGACGGAAGGTATGGCGGAATTCTGGAGGATGGTAAGGTCAGTGGGAGGGAACTCCACAGACGACTGCACCTACCTTTTGCAGTCCTTTGGGCAATTTGGGGGGGGGGGGAGGAATGATCTCATTTTCAAAAATCAAAGGTTTTATCCGGAGAATGTACTTGCCCATTGTAACTCTCTATATCGGTTCTGGATCATTGCATAATGTAATTTTTTTTATATATCAATACAACGTTCTTGAGGTGAATCCCATCTCGGGAGGTCACCCTCGTGTTATTCAAAAAAAAAAGATTTGTGATGGAATTCCAACACAGGTTGGGAGGGTTGGAACGAGGGATATACCGATGTACACCGGTGTATACCAGCAACCAAACGAAGCCTTAAGACGCAAGGAAGGGCTAACATAGTCGATATCCTAGTACCTTACGTAATGCAATTCGTGTTGCTTGATCCTTAATCTTCCCTAAGGTGTTTGTTCTCCTTTATATCCATTTCGTTCATCTTATTTGCGATGTCCTCACATCTTTTGAGGACCTTCATCCATAGCTCTAGCAAAACCCATCCCACCATTGTGGCTTTCCTCGAGCTAGCTCCTTCGGGATTCTTGTGTTCGATGATGGTCTCTAATTAACGGTGCCATCAACCTTGGTTTTTCTTATGCTCGAAGATGGGATCCATAATGATGCAACCTTATAGCAAAAGCAACAAGCAATAGGAATGCTAATTGAACCGAATATCACCGAATTTGTATAAATTTGATTCCGTAATAAGTAGTTGAACTTGAATTAAAACCCGATTGGAAAGAAAAGAGTTGCAGGTGGAGTTTTCGACAGCTTTTATTCATTGGAATCGATTCCAAATTATGCCGAGGTCTATGATGAGGGATGATTCACGTGTTCAAATGCCTCAAACTAAAAACTCAAACCAAATGGATAGTTGGGAGTGATTCCTTAAGTCTAGGGATGAAGGACACCTTTGGATTCTCATAAATAAGCAATCACTAAGAATTAATATAAATAAGAAACCGAAACATGAAAATATTGAACTTTAGTAGATAGCGGCGTGGGGGAAAAGGACCACATTACACTTTTGGGCGTTGAAGAACATGAGAGCCTTGTGCAAGGCTGTAGAGTAGGCGTCCGGCGGCGCTGGCTTCTCTGCCTTCTTTCTCTGTGCCACCTTCGTCGCGATCACCGGTACCCCGATGACGAGGAACGCCACTAGCACGGACAACAATACACACCTCAACGCCTTCTTCTTGCAAACTACACACCCAAGGTCTACGTACTTGTCCTTCTTCTTCTGGCTTTGCACCTCCGGTGCCAGCAGCCAGCCCTGCTGCACCTCGTCCAGCTCCCTCCGGTGCAGTGCTGCTGGATCCATGCCCATCTCCCGACGCCGCCGCTCCTCCTCGTCCTCCAGCTCGTCCCGGAGCTCAAGGCCCCGCCCCAGTGGTTGCCCGTGTGCATGGCTTGGATGGAAATGCTGATCAACGGAGCGAGGCAATCTGAGAGCTCAGGCAATTCGAATAGATCACAACAATGAGAAGAGCATAACCGAAGGATTGTAAAAAAGGAGGAAGCAAATTCGTTCAATTGCACCTTCTTCTTGTTCGTTTGGTACCTTCTCGCCCTTTTCCGTCATGCAGACCACAAAGTTCCCGCTTAGCGTTCTCGCGTCATGTAGAGCACTATATGCACTGTAGTTTATTGTTATTTGATGTCAAACGTGAAGCGGACAAGTGCTGGACGAAAATGACACGCGAAGGATTGAATTCTATAGTCCTCGATTCCTTTTTCTTCTCTTTAATTTGTTGGAAGTTTCGTTTTCCCCCATCGTAGCCTATTGTTTATGTGTGGATGCATCGTTTATTTCTTTTTTATTTTTTTATTTTGTCGGTCGGTAACCTTCTTTTAACCTTGCAAGTAAAATGTATCCAACAAGGGACAATTGTAAATAGTGTGAGACTTTTCAAGCATTTGATCTGTATTTGTAAGACTATTGGACTTGGGTGGCACATTAAGGATAAACAACCTTCTTTCATTTGAGAGATCTAGAAACATCAATCTATTTGCGGTCCAAGAAACAAGAGCTGGGATTATCAATTCTCCAGAAAGGCTAGGAACACTTCTCTTGACATTCTAACCTTACATGTCGCTTTTTGGAATCCTATGGGGTGTGGACTGTACTCTTTTCATGTTCTAAGATTGAGATAATAACTTCAGCATTGTGCTATATCTAATGGATATTACATCCTACACCAATTTAGGATTATCAACATTTACGGTCTATCGAAAATATAAAAGAACGGTCGACTTCTCTAGAATATTCATGGGTAAGTAAGTCTAAGTTTTTAGATTCTTTTTGAGAAGATAAGATCATCTAGAATTTTCTTAAGAAGAATTAACTCTAATTCTCTAGAGTATTCTTAGATGATTTCAGTTCTAACATTCTAAAAAATCTTATACTCTTTTAGGTCATTAAAATACAAGTATAAATAGGTCTTGGGGGCAATTATGTTGATGCAATGAAGTAGACCAGTATGTTGATGCAATGAAGCAAAGAAATTCAAAGACTGGGATCAAGTGGAGAAAAACAAAGTGAAGAGAACGATTAAGCAAGTAAGCGAGAAAGAAGATTGAATGATTTATTGTAGTGGTCAAGTGAGTGCTACTACTAATTAGAGAATTGAGTGGTTGTTTGATGAGCCGAAAATCGATAGGTTGAGATGTGTAAAAATATCACAATGTTGTTGTTCTCAACCACTCGAATCGATCAACGAGAATTTTTTTTATTTTAACCACTTACAAAAAGATAAATCAATTAAAAAATGTAAGCAGTTTTCGCTATTCTTTTTATCTGATATATCGACCAGGGTGAAAAGCGAGATAAGCGAGAGCCACTAAATAGTGGTCTGACAGGTCAGACTCACTGTCGCTGATGCGACTACTCAAGCCTCCTCGATCTTCAACAATTAACCCACACAATCAATCAAAGAATGAATAGCAAGGACTAAAATTTATTATACCCTACTAAAAATGTACATTGGCAAGCAAGTAGGGGTCGAACTCAAGAAGCAAAGGTGTAGAGCATAGATAAAAATCCAATCCTAGGTCTAATACACAACTTAGCCAATCTAATCTTTTTTGTGGGTTTTTATCTTTTTATATTTTTTATTTAATTTTGAATTTTGAATTTTGAATTTTGATTTTAAATTTCTGATTTTTATAATTTTATATTTTATATATTTTTTTAATCCTTTTTCAATATTAAAATTTAAATACAAGGTAATAAGAGACAAGACAAAGTATTTAATAAAATGTGCAAAAATACCCAAAAATTCAGAAATGAAATGTTTTTGATATTTTTAAGACTTTTTACTGTTTTTGTGATTTTTGGAGATTTTTCAAGGTGTTTTTAGTATTTTTAAATACTGAAATAAGGCAAAACAGTGGGAAATGTGCTGGCTGTGAGTAAAATGAGTATTAAAATTAGCAAACAACAACCAAAATTTTTCACACTAATTTTCAACTAAAGAGAACAAAACAAAGGACAAACAGGAACTGAGTTTATATTTTTTGGAGTTTTCTTTGATTTTATATATTTTTTTGAAGTTTTTAAGTGTTTTTAAATTTTTAAGGTTTTTCTTTTGAGATTTTTAGTGATTTTTGGACTGACACTAGAATATGATAAAATAGACACTAGGGAATTTTTTTTTGGAATTTTTCGAGATGTTTTAATATTTTTTGGTATTTTCTAAGCTAGACAGTGAATAAAAAGCATGTTTTTTATTTTTAATAAATATAAAAACAAAATAAAATCAAAAACTAAATTGATAGCGTGGAAGCACAAGTTGACAGGAGCTTAAACCTATTTTTTTGAGAATTTTTAGCAATTAAAAGAGGCGTGAAATAAATAGATCAAGCACACAAAAATTCAAAGCCTGGCAGGGGTATAAATGTAATTAGATTAACATCCAGGGGCTTAGCCGCAATTTTCACCAAAGGGACATGCACAGAACACGTGATATTTCATTCGTAGGGGCATATTTGTAAATATAAAAACCCGGCAGGACATACATGCAATTTCTCCAAAAAGATATTTAATTAACTACGCACAGGGATGTAATTGCAAATAACTAAAAGTTCTGGACCGAACATGCAAAATACCCAAAAGTCACGCGCCCCAGTCACGTGTGGTGACGTGGCATGGACTGAAGTGCAAATAGTGAAACTGTGAGGGCCTGAGTGCAAATATTACAAAACTTTTTAAATTCCAAACGAAAGTTTTCAGACTAAAAAGTAAATACAAAAAGGCGCAGGTGAAAGATGCAAAATACCCACAGGCTTGATCGTGCGGCAGATGGCGTCCCACTAATCCACATGGCGTGCATCTGACGGTGCGTACCCCTTCGTCCTGGGCGGCTGAGATTAGATCTTCAAGGATCAATCGGACGGCTGGAGATTGTTGATGATCGGACGGTGTAGATGGCGTCTGGAGGTGTCCTCTGATCCAACGGCAGGGGGAGGTTCACGAAGAACACCTCCCCGGCGTGCTTCGATCGGTGATTGCGGCCGACACACGGCCGCTCCGGCCCCCGGATCAAGGGCAAAAGGATCCTGGGGCCCTTCCGCGTCAGATGGTGGCCTCCGGCGATGCGGAGGCGGCGTGAAGCGGCCGAACGAGGAAGGCGACCTGGGCGGAGGAGCCTGGAGTCGATGACGGTCGATGGAGCCTGTCTGGGGCTCGGACCTGCAGGGTTAAGTTCGCAAAAACCATGCGAGCAAAATGGGGGTCTCGGGTGATCCGATGGGGCGAAGAGTGGGTCGAGCGATGAGCTCCGGCGAACGGCAGAGAAGGGAGCTCGGTCGACTCGATCTGAGCGAGATCGAGATGAATGGAGGGTGCTGTGGGATGAAGGAGTGACGGGAAAGATAACGGAGGTGATCTTGGCGGCGGTAGGAGGCTGGAGTGGCCGGAAATGGGAGGCGGAGCTCAGCTCCGCCGTGGCTTTGACCGAAGATTCACGGCGACTCACGCGAAGGCGACGAATACTGCTACTAGGCTAAGCTACTCTACGCTAATGCTACCAGAAAACGAAAAGAAAAGAGAAGGAGACTCACCAGAGACGACGGCTGCGAGGAGCGGCGGAGCTCCGGCGAGGGACTGAATGACTTCGATTCTACACCAATCAGCTCGAACCCCGGGTCGATTCGACTCCCCCTGTCACGAGGAGCACGAAGAAGTAGGGGTTTGCGATTGAAAATGGCGGAAGAAGGATTAGATTCAAATTGAAGTCGGGGGGTTCTTTTTGTAGTGTTGACGATGGGCGTGTGATGAGTCTACGTTTCATCATCTTTATTCTATCATTTTGGCCTGAAAAACCCTAGTAAATGCGTGTAAATAGGCGTAATTCATGCATTTTAGCATTCATGTATATGTGTGTAAATATTGTATAAAATGCGGTTTTTAGTGCCAAAATTATAGAATAAAGAAAATAAAAGAAAAAGAATAAAATATTGTAAATATTTTATGACCCGAAACCCCGAGACCTAGGCATCTTAATGAATAGGTCGACAAGGAATAAAGTAGGGGGAGATAAGGGCCAAAATACAGATAAAATACCTATACATGCTATGCATTTTTTATTCATTTTGGGACCTATTTTTGGTTCCACTTTTTATACATCAAATAAAGAAACTTTGTACATGAAAGTTGTAGATAATTTTATAAAGAAAAATACAAAATTGATTTCACAGAAAAATATTGTACAGATAAAAAGTTATGGTCTGAACAAGTCTCCAAAATCCCAACTTCCCAGACCCGTATCTCACAAACGACAACTCCAAATGCAGCATACTCACCTTTAATTGTATATAGAATAAAATAATCTAATTAATGGTGGTGGTTTCGCATTTGGCGGAGCTACGGTTTGAAAGTTGAGTTTTGGACACCTATTGTGTACCTATACTGAATAAAATATTCAATTTATTCTTTATTCATTATTTGTTCACTTTTATATTTTTATATTGTTGTGATTAATACTGATAATAATTATGTATATTAAAATCAGAATAAAAACGTAAATAAAACTCAAAATAAAATGCAAACATATTTGATACATAGGTATTATACCTATAAGTCTACCTATACCTTCTATACCTATAATTTATTAAAGGTGCAAAACATATCAGAAAAATAAAATAAAAATATATTTGGGTATGCAAAAGTACTTTATAATTTTAGAAAATAATAAATAAAAATAATAGAATTAAAATACATAAAAGAAAAATAAAGAAATAAAGTATACAGGTATTATACCTATAAAGGGTGTAAATATGAACTTATAAAAATACACTTCATAAAAATAATTAAAATTCATCATAAAATACTACATAAAATTTCAAGCATTTTTCATTTTCTAACTATTAATTAATTCGACCTCATTCTATTTTTTATTGATTTTATAAATTAATTTTTCAGGGTTTTTCCAAGTTGGTCCACGTGGACCAACCAGGAGGAGTCAACAGTTGACCTCGGTCAACTGGACGCCCTACCCCCTGCGCCTGTCAGAAGTTGGTTTTTGAGCCATCTTCTTGGCTTTTTCGCGGCTATTCCTTGCATCATTTCGTGATGGTTCCTCTTGCGAATCTATGCCTCGAACTATGGGCATGCCCGCCCTCGCGTTATCTTGGACGAAGGACCACTGTAGCCACCGCTGGACCCTCGTCTTCTACGCCGTTCGTCAACCCTACAAAAAGAGCCCCCCCACTTCGATTCAAATTTTAATCCTTCTTCCACCACCTTCAATCGCAAACCCCTATTTCTTTGTGCTCCTCGTGACAGGGGGAGTTGAATCGACCCGGGGTTCGTGAGGATTGGTGTAGAATCGAAGAGATTCAGTCCCTCGCCGGAGCTCCGCTGTGCTTCATCGCCCGTTGCCTCTGGTGAGTCCCCTCCTCCTTTATCTTTGTCTTCTTGTAGCTGTAGTGTAGATTAGGTTAGCCCAGTAACAGTTTAGCTTGTCGTTCATCCAATCGCCGAGAATCCTCGATCGAAGCCACGGCGGAGCTGAGCTCCGCCCGACGTTTCCGACCACTCCAGTGACCCTCCGCCGTCCAAAACACCTCCATCCTTCTCTCCTCTGCTCCGTCATCACGCCGCACCCTTCCAGATCCCTCGATCTCGCTCAGATCGATCCATCGAGCTCCCCTCTCCGCCGCTCGCCGGAGCTCTTCGCCCGCACCACCTTTCGCTTCATTTGATCCATCGGACCCGGCCATTTTGTTCGCCTGGATTTTGTGCGCCTAACATTTCAGGTTCGAGCCCCAGAGAAGGCTCAATCGACCTCCATCGATTCCAGACGTCTCCACTAGGTCACCTTCCTCGTCTGGCCATTCTACGCCGCCTCCGCCTCGCCGGAGGCCACCATTCGACGCGGAAGGATCCCAGGATCCTTTGGCCCTTGATCCTGGGGTCGGAGCGGCCGTGTGTCGGCCGCAGTCGCCGCCTGAAGTTCGCCGGGGAGGTGTTCTTCGTGAACCCCTCCCTACCGTTGGATCCGACGCTTTCTCCAGAAGCGACGCCAGCCGCCCGATCGCCTGCGCCTCTCCGCCGTTCGATCTTCGCCACGTGTCCAAGTGCATCGCCATCGACCGCAAGATCGAGTCCTTGGGTATTTTGCATATTCCACCCAAGCATTTTTGTTTTTAACTTTTAGTCCAGTAACTTTCATTTGTAGTTTAAAAAGTTTTGTAATATTTGCATGTAGACCCTCACTGTTTCACTATTTGCACTTTAGTCCACGCCACGTCACCTCACGTGACTGGGGCGCGTGACCTTTTGGGTATTTTGCATGATAGGCCCAGAACTTTTGATTAATTGCAATTTCATCCCTGTGCGTAGTTAATTAAATATCTTTTTGGATAAATTGCATGTATGCCTCGCCGGCTTTTAATAATTATATTTATGCCCCTGTGAATGGTGTTTCACGTGAGCTGTGCGTGCCCCTGTGGTGAAAATTGCACCTGAGCCCCTGGATGTTTCTATAATTGCATTTATACCCCTGCCAGGCTTAGGATTTTTGTGTGCTTAGATTGTTTATTCCACGCCTAATTTAATTGCGAAAAATTCTCAAAAAATAGGTTTAAGCTCCTGTGTGCTTCTATTTTCACGCTATATTTTTAGTTTTTAATTTTATTATGTTTTTATATTTATTAAAAATCAAAAACATGTTGTTTTAGCACTGTCTAGCTTAGAAAACACCAAAAAAATATTAAAATACCTCCAAAATTTCCAAAAAAAATCCCTAGTGTCTATTTTATCATATCTTAGTGTCATTCCAAAAATCATTAAAAATCTCAAAAGAAAAACACCAAAAATTTGAAAAGACTCTAAAACTTCAAAAAAATCTCTAAAATTGTAGAAAACTCCAAAAATAGTAAACTTAGTTCCAGTTTACTCTATATTTTGTTTTCTTTATTTGAAAATTAGTGTGAAAAATTTTGGTTGCTGTTTGATAATTTTAATTCTCATTTTCCCCACAGCCAGCAATTATTTCACTGTTTCGCCTTATTTCAGTATTTAAAAATATCAAAAATACCTTGAAAAATCCCCAAAAATCGCAAAAACAGTAAAAAATCCTAAAAATATTAAAAACATTTAATTTCTGAATTTTTGGTTATTTTTGTGCATTTTTATAAATAGTTTACCTTGTCTTTTATTCCATTGTTTTTATTTTCCAATATTGAAAAAGAAATACAAAAATCTAAAATCTAAAATATAAAACTCGGAAAATTAAAAATCAAAATACAAAATTAAAAATTAAAAATTAAAAAAAATAAAAAAATTAAAAACCCACAAAAAGAAATTAGATTGGCTAAGTGATTTATTAGACCTAGGGTTTGGATTTTTATCTCCACTCTGCACCGTTGTTTCCTGTGTTCGACCCCTACTTGCTTGCCAGTATACATTGTTAGTAGGGTATAATAAATTTTAATCCTTGCTCTTGATTGCTTTATTGATTGTGTGGGTTAATTGTTGAAGATCGAGGAGGCTTGAGTAGTCGCACCAGCGACAGTGAGTCTGACTTGTCAGACCACTATTTAGTGGCTCTCGCATTCTCGCTTTTCAAATGGCGCCGTTGCCGGGGAGCGTCGGCTTGTAGAGTACCTTTTGGGTCTTTTTAGTTACTTAGCCATTTTTGCTTACTTGTCTCTTGTTTATCATTTGTTTTGAACTGTCTGACATCTCTTTTGTTTTCTTGCGAGGGACCGCCGACCGAGGAGGATCGCCTAGGGGATCCTGAGCAGCCTTGGGAGGAGGAGCCGGCTATTCTACCCTAGCCGGCAGGAGAGAGCAGGAGAACTAGAGAGAGAGTTGCTTTTATTTTTGTGAGAGAGAGTATTTGATTAATTTGTAATAATACAGGACTTGGACACTTGAACTCTTCGGGCCTAATTTCTGGGTGTTTGTTCACCCGGGGGCTCACCGCGGCTTTTTCGTGTTTTCTCGATCGTCATTTTCCGGTTTTGTTTTCTTTTTTTTTCTTTTGTGGATTGAGCTCTTAGATTTAGGTCCTGCTTGATTTGATTAGCCTAGGTCCAAACACCCTAATAACTCTTGCATGCTCCTATAGTTCGTAATTAGACTTAGATTAATTAAGTAGTTAATCATTGGCTCTCGATCCGCGCGCCGCGAGCTCACTCCACACAAGCGCTTTCTCCTAACTCAAATGTGTTGAGCAGAGGAGGAGTGAGCCTAGACCGGACACTAGGATTGGGAGTTAGCGGTTAACTCGTGGTTCTTCACGCTAGCAGTTGCCTGTTCTAGGACGATTTCCACATTGCATAACCGGCATGTAGATTAGGTTTATAAATTTCTGCTTTGCATCCCGCATGGAGAGAGTTGGGATTCACTGTAAGTCTTCTTACTTTGCATTCATCATTTAGGCACAAAGGTGAGATTTCCATCTTAGTGCCTACTTGCATTGGCTTTTCCCGACTCTTTTCTCCCTCTGATTTTGGACAAAGTAGGATAAAGAAAATACAAAATCGTTAGGCGCTTGTTTGAATCTACTCAAAAGAAGCGATAACACAAAAAAAATTAAAAAAGGGACTGCTAAGAAAACTTTGACCTAAATAAAATTGGTAATTGGATTCATTGATTGGGGAGAGTAACACCCTCACTTGTTTTCAGGTAGCATGGGAAGGTCTCCTTCCAAGTGAGGTGAGCATTTCGTAAGGACTAGAACCAAAAACCCAACTTGTGGCTGCCTTGTGTATCGCCTGGATTTCCGAAGTATTGGCGCTACTATCGTACGTAGTCGAGTAGGGCTTGGTCGCTACTGGTGACTCACTATTGTGTGAGCATCGACCTTGTCCGAAGTACCGAGCATAGGCCACGCCTTCACGGGGGTGTCTGTCTCACCGGCTGCGTCCGAGTAGGATCTTGCACGCTCACGGGTGATTCCGTTGCGAGCAAGGTCCGAAGTATCGGTTTCGCCTATCGGCTTCCTCCCTCTATTTCTTTGGCTGAGTAGGGATCCAGGAAGGGTTACAAGGACCTTAAAAAGCGCAAGTTACAGGTTACACAGGAGGAGGACAAGTACGGGAATACTTTTCCGGCAGTACTCTCGCTCCTATAGGCGTAGCGCTCTAAGGACTCGTTGAAAGATAAATCCCTGAAATCAAGATAAAAATTACAAAGATAAAAGCCGAACCTTCACGGCTCCATGTGTTGAGTTGGTGAACTCCCTTGTCTTGTGTTTGATTGCTAGTTGCATTTAGGTCAAAGATCAAAAATATCGCGCCCTTGCGCACATTTTGTCTTCCCTCCAGTTGACCCTTGCTCATTGTGAGCCTTCTACTATTTTTCATTCCATTTGATTCTTGTTGACCCCCGTATCTTTCATCCACATCGATCTTCCTCTTGATCTTCGAGATGGCGACGAATGGACAGTTTAGTCGAGGCTCTGTCGGCACCCACATCAGTTCCATTCGCTCACCCTCTCCAATAATTCAGGGCGATTCCCGAGAACCCGGTTCAAACCCTATGAACCGATCTCCAGACTCCCTATTCTTCAATAAACCGGGACCACTCTCGTCCCGAACTCTGTCCGTTTTGGATGGCCATTGATTTTACTCCTTACACATCGCCATCCTTAACGAAGTTCTGTGTTGACCTTGACACAGACCGCATCTCTCTATCTGGTGCTGCAATTCAGACTGATCAGGGCATTCTACCATGTGCAGACTTAGAGCCCGAGGCAGTCAACCAAGCAGAGACAGAAATGGCAGGAGGAAGGGGAAAAGGACCACAGCCCCAGCAGGAGCCTGAAGACAACGCAGCGGAAGGACAATACACTACGCAGGGCGAGGTCAACAGTCAACTGCTGGCCTCCATTCAAGCCATTCAGCAGCAGTTGACCAATCAAGCCTTGGCCCAGAATGCCTTCCAAGACATGCTGAACGATCTGAGGAGGAGGGCCGATGCGAGAGACGGCCGACGGGAGAATGATCCGGACTACGATCCCAATTTCCAGGAAGTCAGAGATGAGTTTTCAGTGGGACCCGAATATGAATCAGCAGAAGAAGATCCACCGCAGCCCAAGCCCACACTCAAGGAGACATACAACCCAGGCGCAGGGCGCATTACTGAGTGGATTCAAATTCCACGGATGCATGCTCACTTTGAGCTTAAGCCGCAGTTTCTGTCATTGCTTCCTACTTTTCATGGGAACACCACTGAAGAACCATATATTTTTCTCAAGAAGTTTGGCCGCATCTGTTCCACTGCTCACTACCCCGGAGTCCCCCTAGATGTGATCAAGATGACCGCATTCTCTTTCAGCCTTCAAGACAAGGCCCTTTACTGGGTCGACCATCTCGGGAAGGTCGTCACCACCTGGGAGGAATTGAAATCTGCCTTTCTCCATAAATTCTATCCTCTTGGGAGATTAAATCAGATGCGCGCCCGGATCTCTAGTTTCTGCCAGCAGCCCCACGAGACTATCCATGAAGCGTGGGAGAGATTCAAAGATCTCCAGGAAAAGTGCCCCCACCATGAAATACCAAAGACCAGTCTCATACAACATTTCTTCGGGAGGCTATCATTTGAGAGCCAAAAGCTCGTAGATGCGGCTTGTGGCGGTTCGCATTTTAACAAGGACGAGGACGTTGTATGGAATGTCTTCGAAGAAATGGCTGAGGGAGAAGCAGCCCAATCCTCGTCCAGAATCTACATGAAGTCACCAACCGCCATCAGCAAGCCAGTTAACATGGCTTCTCACACTGAGGACAAAGATGAGAGCTCCAACCTGAGCATCATTGGGAGCCACTTGTCCAAAGTGGATATCATCGAGAAGAGGTCGCAGGACCTCGAAAAACTGGCAGTCATAGAGAAGAGGACCCAAGGTCTGGAAAAGCTCGACCAAATTTCTCAACAGCTGGAGCAGCTCGTCCGCGCTTTGAATGCAAATATGTGCAACGCTGTGTCTACTTCTGTAGAGCCGAATGCTGAGAAGAAGGAGCCTACAATGTAGCAAAACCCTCAACCGACTCCACCGCAGCCCCAGCCTGTTCAGCACGTGTACTACGTGCAGGTTCCGGAGCAGCCACCGCAGCCTCAGACACAGATGGTTGTATACCAACCAGAGCACCAGCCAGCATACTCCGAGCAGTTCTCTCCACCCCCGCCACTGATCTAGGAGATCAATGGCGTCTGGAACAATGAAGCGCAGCTGACCCGTCCTCAGGACAATCTCAGGGTCAGAACATGGGCAACAGACCCTTCCAACAGCAACAGCAGGGTGGGAGACCCTTCCAGCAGCATTACCAGAACCAGCCTCCCTCACACGGGAACACTTGGAGGCAGAATTACCAACATGGTCCTCAGCAGTCCGGCTATCGTGGACAGGGATATCACCAACAGCCGGCTGCTCAATACAATCAGCACAACTCTCAGTACCCCTTCAACCCCCCTCCTCAACAATTTGCACAAGGATACCAGTCACAATCTCAACCACCATATCAGCATTCTAGACCCCAGCAGGGGGAATCTTCTGAGATCGTGCCGGTCAATCCGGCTCTGTCTTGTTTGGAGCAGTTAATGAAGAACATGGCTGAGATGAACCAGAAGATCGACGACCTGACGGCAGCCAAAACCGTCATACCAACCCAGGTCGAAGCTAACCCTAACAATTTCCGACGCAAGGAGCAGGTAGCCGGCAGTGTCCAACCCGAATCAGGTGAAATTAATTGTTTTTTATCTAACGTTGTTACTCTCAGGAGCGGTAGGACACTCCAGCCATCGGCGACAGCGAAGGGAAAGCACATTGCATCTGACGGGGAATCGTCAGTCCAGCCAACACCAGGGCCAGCCAGCATTTTGGGAGCAGCACCAGCATCCATAAAACCACAAAAAATGAAGAAAACAGAAAAACACAAAAAGATCGCAGCAACCTCGGTGGAGATCAGCCAGCATTGGAGACGCCTGCACCAGCCGTACAGCCAGTTCCTGACAGGGGGAGCACCGCACCTGCAGCGAGTCCAGCGCCAGCACCTGACGCCGAGCCTGTTTTTTTTGGTCCGCAAATTGTAGATGAATCTATTCCTTTTTGTCATCTACCTGTAAACAACAATACAGACACTATTTTGAATGATATTGGTGAAGAGTTTGTAAATATTCCCTTTCCTGAAGCAATGAAAAAACACAAAAAAATGAAAATTTTGAAAAGTGCTTTGTCTGACCCTGCTATCATAGAAATCATCCAAAATTTGGTGTTAAATATGCCATTGATGAAAGCTCTTGAGTACATGCCAGCCGTGAAGAAAGGACTTAAAGAGGCGTGTACAACCAAGCGCAGGCCAACCCCCCATAATTACAGAAGCAAAGGTGGTAAATCTGAAAAGCACATCCTCACTATGGCCACCGTCAACGCCATCAGCAACGTCCCGGAAAAAAAGCCAGATATGGGAGCACCTCTTGTACGTTGCCAGATGTTCGATCAAGAGTTCGAGCGAACACTTCTCGACAGCAGGTCATCTGTCAATCTGATGCCAGCCTCACTACTCACGGAGTTCAAGTTAGGACCGCTCAAGCCAACGAAGATGATTCTGCAGTTTGCAGACAAGTCAGTCAAGCAGCCTAGGGGCCTGTTGGAGGATGTGATCGTCACGGTTCAGGGAAAGTCATTCCCGGCCGATTTTGTGGTCTTAGATATGGACGTCCCCGCTCCGTTGCTCCTTACCCCGATCATACTCGGAAGACCATTTCTGCGGACATCAAACGTAGTGGTGAATTATGGGACGGGAGAAATCACTTTTGGAGCTGGCGATGAAATTATCCGAGTTGAGACCCTGTCTGAGGGAACGCCCGCTGAATCGACATCTGCATCGTGTACAAGGGTGATCGAGAATGATGAAGACTGCGATTTTCTAGCAGAGATTCAAGATACCAACCTATTCCTGGATGATAATGAGATCCATGAACTCCTCCGTCCCGAGGAGGAAGTGGAGACCGCAATCGAATTTCTCTGTATCGATCAAGATGAAGAACTTGCTGATGCGCTACAAGATACTACCGTGGGGGTGATGTGTCTTCAGAACCAAGAGCCGAAGTGTGAAGTGTTTTCTAATGAATATGATATTATCAGAGAGTTTTGTCAAGATTTGAGAGAGGAAACAGATCAGAACATGGTGGACACTGAACAGTTAAACAAATCACCACCTGCACTAATAGCTGAGGTCACCACAGAAGCAGTTCAGAACCCGCCAGAGCTGAAACCCTTACCCTCCAATATGAAGTATGCCTTCCTTGCAGGAGAACCAAACATGTACCCGGTCATCATCAATGCACATCTGACCGGAAATCAAGAATCTCGTCTGATGGAGGTTCTTGAACGCAATCGCAAGGCGATAGGCTGGCGAACCTCCGATCTCCATGGGATCAATCCGTCACTCTGTTCGCATCGCATCTTTCTGGAAGAAGACTGCAGACCCTCTCGTGAACTGCAAAGAAAATTAAACCCGAACCTGCGAGAGGTGGTTATGAAAGAAATCCGGAAATGGTGTGATGCAGGATTCATTTATCCTATCTCCGACAGCAAATGGGTGAGCCCTCTGCATGTTGTGCCCAAGAAATCAGGGATCACCATTGTGAAAAATGACAAAGGAGAGGAGATCGCAACCAGAGTACCGACTTCTTGGCGAGTGTGCGTAGACTACAGAAGACTCAATCTTGCCACCAAGAAGGATCATTTTCCGCTACCCTTCATCGACCAGATCTTGGAGAGATTGGCCGCGAAGGAATATTTTTGTTTCTTGGACGGTTACTCTGGGTATAATCAAGTTGCTATTGCTCCTGAAGACCAAGAGAAGATCACGTTCACTTGTCCTTTTGGCACATATGCCTTCAGACGGATGCCGTTCGGGCTTTGCAACGCCCCAGCCACATTTCAAAGGTGTATGCTTGCAGTTTTTGCCGATATGGTGGGCAGCTTTCTCGAGGTCTTTATGGACGATTTTTTGGTCTACGGGGATTCATTTGATCAATGTCTGGACTATCTAGACCGAGTCCTACGGAGGTGCTGCGAAGTGAATCTTGTGCTATCCTGGGAGAAGAGCAATTTCATGGTGACCGAAGGAATCGTGCTGGGTCACGTTGTTTCTAAACGTGGCATGGAGGTTGACCCAGCCAAGGTGGATGTAATTTCTAAGCTTGAGCCACCTACAAATATCAAGCAAGTCCGGTCATTCTTGGGCCATGTCGGTTTTTACCGACGATTTATTAAAGATTTCAGCAAACTGGCCAGACCGCTGACTGAATTGCTCGGCAAGGACAATGAATTCATTGTAGACGACCGTGTGCTCCTTGCCTTTAATCAGTTGAAAGAGCTCATCACGCAGGCCCCTGTCCTACAGCCACCGATTTGGACTCAACCTTTCGAGATTATGACCGACGTGTCAGATTATGCCATCGGAGCTGTACTGGGACAGAGGAAAGACAATATACCATTTGCGATTCACTACGCTAGCCGAACGCTCGATGAAGCCCAGAGAAACTACACTGTCACTGAAAAAGAGCTGCTAGCGGTAGTCTTTGCTTTGGAGAAGTTCAGATCTTACCTCCTTGGGTCCAAGGTTATCATTTACACTGATCATTCGGCCATTCGGTATTTACATCACAAGAAGGACGCCAAACCACGTCTCATCCGGTGGATCCTTCTCCTCCAGGAGTTTGATTTGGAAATCAGAGATAAACCTGGGGTAAAGAATGTAGTGGCCGATCATCTGTCAAGACTTCCTGAACCAGAGTCTCCTGAGCTGAACTTGCAGCCTATCACAAAGACCTTTCCAGATGAATCGATTCTGTCTGTCGCCTCACTTCCTTGGTATGCGGACATTGTGAATTATCTAGTTGCCAAGAAAATCCCACAGGACTGGCCTAAGTTGAAAATAGACAGATTTTTGTCTAAAATCCATTTTTACCAGTGGGAAGACCCGTATCTGTTTCGTGAGGGAGCAGATTGCATCTGACGAAGGTGTATTCCTCAGGAGGAAGTTCCAAGTGTCCTCGCTCTATGTCATGATCAAGATTCTGGAGGACACCATTAAGGCAAACGAACGGCAGCAAAAGTTCTCCAAAGTGGCCTTTGGTGGCCTTCATTATTCAAAGATGCAGATGAGTATGTCAAATGTTGCACTGACTGTCAGAAGATGGGTGGAACCATAGGAATGAGAGATACGATGCCTCTGAAGTACATTCAGAACTCAGATGTCTTTGACGCATGGGGAATTGACTTCATGGGCCTGTTTCCCAACAGTCAGGGTTATGAATATATTCTGCTTGCTGTCGATTATGTCAGTCGATGGGTGGAGGCTATCCCCGCCCGAGCCGATGACAGTAGGACTGTCTGTCGATTCTTACGAGATCACATCATAGCACGGTTCGGGATTCCCAAAATTCTCATATCTGACGGGGGTAGTCATTTCATAAATAGAGAGGTGAAGAAGCTGGCCCAAGAATTCTGCATCGAGCATCGTGTTGCTTCACCCTACCACCCGCAGTCTAATGGCTTAGCTGAATGTTCTAACAGGGAGATCAAAACGATTCTACAGAAACTTGTGCGTCCGGATCGCAAGAACTGGTCTCAGCTGCTTGACTCTGTTCTTTGGGCTTATAGAACAGCGTACAAGTCACCCTTGGGAATGTCTCCCTACCGCCTGGTGTATGGCAAGCCATGTCATTTGCCCGTGGAACTTATTCACAAATCTTTATGGGCTATTAATATCTGTAATTTGGACTCCAAGCAAGCAGGAAAGAACAGAAAACTAGATCTGAACAGATTACTGGAATTCAGAGACTATGCATATGACAACAGCCTGATGTACAAGGAGAAGGTCAAAACATGGCATGACAAGCACATCCGCCACAAGTCCTTTGATCCATGTCAGAAAGTATGGTTGTTCGATGCGAAATTAAAGATCTTTCCAGGCAAATTGAAGAGCAAATGAACTGGGCCGTTCATGGTTAGGCAGGTGCGTGACAACGGAAGTGTATTGATATCCAATCTGTCAGCTGACGCACAACCTTTTGTAGTCAATGGACAGCTTCTGAAGCCATACCTTGAACATGACACATTCATGGCCGTCGTGGACTCAATTCAAGTAATCTATGAGGATGAGCTGAATATCTCGAAAGAGGCAGAGGAAGGCAAAGCGCATCAAAACATTTTTGAATGAGTTCCCTTTTTGTCTTTTCTTATTTTCTTCTTTTCAATTTCTTTTCTCTTATTCTACCGAATTGATGCCATCCCTTTCATCACTGCTACACTTAGGATGTACTCTATCCTAAGTATAGGGGGGATGCGCATCCCGAGTTGTTCATATCCAATTTCATCTCTTTTCTTCTTTTCTTCTTTTCTTCTTTTCCTCTTCTATCTTCTTCATCTACCGAAAAGGTGCCGCCCCTTGTAGACAGTCTTCTATACTTGGGACGTACTTTGTCCTAAGTATAGGGGGGTGCGCACCCCGAGTTTCTTCATTTATCTCGATCCTCTCCATTGTCTCCTCTTCTTCTCTATACTTAGGGATATCTTACCCTAAGTATAGGGGGAGACAACACGAGTACGATCTGTTCATTCCCACCCTTGACCCTCCCTGCTTTGTGTACAGTCTGCTATACTTAGGATTATTTGATCCTAAGTATAGGGGGGACGGTCAACTTCTCATTCGTTTGTTCATCCATTCCTTCATTTATTTATTCTTTAGACTTATCTATACTTAGTATGAGTTATGTCTTCTCTTTTCTCTCCGATCTATGAGGACATAGCTCAAGCTTAGTATAGGGGGGTCGTATATACTGTGTATATACTTTAGCCATAACTCGTACTTTCGTATTTTCTTAATAATATAGCTAGAAAAATTCTTTAAAATTCCTTAATAAAAAGGTGTTTTATTCCTCAAATTCTTTTTGTATTTACTGATTAATAAATCAGGTGACAATTTTTTTTTGCAAAATGTTTGAAAAATAGTTTGAAAATCTTTGTGAACATCTATTGAAAACTATTTTGAAAATATTTTGTTACATGTTTTCAACCTTTGTAAAAATGTGTGGATTGTAAAATTTATTTTCTTTGTGTGAAATAAAATGTTTGAAAAATGATTTGCAAATGGTTTGAAAAATGGTTGCAAAAATACTATGAAAAATCTATATATACTGTTTGAAAAACCTTTGCAAAATGATTTTCAAATGTGTGTACATGTTTGCAAAAATGTTTGTAAAAATTATTTTGGACTATTGTTTTCAAAAATTGTGTGAAAAGCTTGTGTCAAATAAGTTTGAGGAATATTTACATTACACCAAAATCCACTATATACATGTACTTATAAAATTGATCACTTACCCTTGTAAATCCTTAAAATCCACTTCTTGCAAATATAAGAAGCATTCCCGTGTACATATTTTTAACCTATTTTTCAGCCAAAATCTTTTTGTTTTCAAAAAGCCCAAAAACCATTTGCAAAATTAAAATCCAAAAACATTTGAAAAATCTTGTTGAAAAAGACAAAAAAAATGCATATGCATCATCATCATCTTTTCAAAAATCCATAAAAAGTTCAAAATCCTTGAAAATTGCATCACAAAAATATTTTCTGCATGGCATTCGCATTTTTCGGATTGAGTTTGATAGTTGAACAAGTCTAAGTAAAATCCGGAGATTGGAGCTTGATTGGACCTTAAAATCTACCTAATAACAGGAACCTTATAGGAATTGGGTTTGAGGTACTTCAGGTCTAGTTGACTTAATTCTTTGAGGATCACGAGACTTGGTTCAATGGATTCTTGACTACCTAAGTAGAGTATTTCAGAGCACATGCACGATTCTTGTTGATAATTACCTAACTTGGACACCTGCACCTTTCACATGGCTCAACTCAGTTGGAGTGGTGAGGGGATTGGATTTACCGGTATGAGACGCACACAAGTGGAAACACTTGTCCTCCTCTAGGGAGGGAAGTGCACCCCAACCCGTCCAGTGATTAGGAAGTCTAAAAACAGGAGGCTGTGGGTTGCGATAAAGCTTCAAAAGAGGGATAGTCTACTGGCTCAAGAGGAAAAACTCCTTATGTAAATGCTGCTGTGAATTGTATTCCAAAAAAAAAGAAAAAAAAGGTTCAGGCATGTACAAAAATAAAAAGCCTGCAAGTATGTACAAAGTCAATAAGCAAGCTTGAGTTCCAAAGTCAAATATATGAGCCTGCAGCAGGATGACTTGACTACACTGGTCTTGCATCCCGGGATAGGTAGCTACACTGGCTACCGTCCATTCTTCTCTTCACCCCCTCCTCTTGAGTTGGTTGCCACTTGAACTTAGAAGGGAATACCCCGCTCCTCGAGGATGGAGTCATTGGATTGGGGAATCACTGGGTTGTTGTACTGGAGAAGTCAGTTTCTTTGCCATTCTGGTTGGGGAGAGCCACCATCACTTACACTGTACAAGTCAGATTCATAGTCGTAAGAGTTTGCGTATGAATTGAGATATTTCTGACCTGGCTATTGAGGAGACTTGGATAGAGTTTTGGGATTCTTGAGGACTGTTGAATTTCAAACACTGTTCTCACTAAGGTTCCGCCCGCACTAAAAATCCAAAGGTCCGACATAAGCTCCAAACTTTGATTTTGTGAAGACAAGTTTGATAATTAAATTTAGTCCATCTTTCTTCTTTTTCTTTTCTTTATTGTTCTTTTTTTGCACTTATTGCATAAGTGTTTGCTAGGGACTAGCAAAGGCAAGTATAGGGGGATGATGAATCTACGTTTCATCATCTTTATTCTATCATTTTGGCCTGAAAAACCCTAGTAAATGCGTGTAAATAGGCGTAATTCATGCATTTTAGCATTCATGTATATGTGTGTAAATATTGTATAAAATGCAGTTTTTAGTGCCAAAATTATAGAATAAAGAAAAGAAAAGAAAAAGAATAAAATATTGTAAATATTTTATGACCCGAAACCCCGAGACCTAGGCATCTTAATGAATAGGTCGACAAGGAATAAAGTAGGGGGAGATAAGGGCCAAAATACAGATAAAATACCTATACATTCTATGCATTTTTTATTCATTTTGGGACCTATTTTTGGTTCCACTTTTTATACATCAAATAAAGAAACTTTGTACATGAAAGTTGTAGATAATTTTATAAAGAAAAATACAAAATTGATTTCACAGAAAAATATTGTACAGATAAAAAGTTATGGTCTGAACAAGTCTCCAAAATCCCAACTTCCCAGACCCGTATCTCACAAACGACAACTCCAAATGCAGCATACTCACCTTTAATTGTATATAGAATAAAATAATCTAATTAATGGTGGTGGTTTTGCATTTGGCGGAGCTACGGTTTGAAAGTTGAGTTTTGGACACCTATTGTGTACCTATACTGAATAAAATATTCAATTTATTCTTTATTCATTATTTGTTCACTTTTATATTTTTATATTGTTGTGATTAATACTGATAATAATTATGTATATTAAAATCAGAATAAAAACGTAAATAAAACTCAAAATAAAATGCAAACATATTTGATACATAGGTATTATACCTATAAGTCTACATATACCTTCTATACCTATAATTTATTAAAGGTGCAAAACATATCAGAAAAATAAAATAAAAATATATTTGAGTATGCAAAAGTACTTTATAATTTTAGAAAATAATAAATAAAAATAATAGAATTAAAATACACAAAAGAAAAATAAAGAAATAAAGTATATAGGTATTATACCTATAAAGGGTATAAATATGAACTTATAAAAATACACTTCATAAAAATAATTAAAATTCATCATAAAATACTACATAAAATTTCAAGCATTTTTCATTTTATAACTATTAATTAATTCGACCTCATTCTATTTTTTATTGATTTTATAAATTAATTTTTCAGTGTTTTTCCTGGTTGGTCCACGTGGACCAACCAGGAGGGGTCAACAGTTGACCTCGGTCAACTGGACGCCCTACCCCCTGCGCCTGTCAGAAGTAGGTTTTTGAGCCATCTTCTTGGCTTTTTCGCGGCTATTCCTTGCATCATTTCGTGATGGTTCCTCTTGCGAATCTATGCCTCGATCTATGGGCATGCCCGCCCTCGCGTTATCTTGGACGAAGGACCACTGTAGCCACCGCTGGACCCTCGTCTTCTACGCCGTTCGTCAACCCTACAAAAAGAGCCCCCCGACTTCGATTCAAATTTTAATCCTTCTTCCGCCACTTTCAATCGCAAACCCCTATTTCTTCGTGCTCCTCGTGACAGGGGGAGTTGAATCGACCCGGGGTTCGTGAGGATTGGTGTAGAATCGAAGAGATTCAGTCCCTCGCCGGAGCTCCGCCGTGCTTCATCGCCCGTCGCCTCTGGTGAGTCCCCTCCTCCTTTCTCTTTGTCTTCTTGTAGCTGTAGTGTAGATTAGGTTAGCCCAGTAACAGTTTAGCTTGCCGTTCATCCAATCGCCGAGAATCCTCGATCGAAGCCACGGCGGAGCTGAGCTCCGCCCGACGTTTCCGACCACTCCAGTGACCCTCCGCCGTCCAAAACACCTCCATCCTTCTCTCCTCTGCTCCGTCATCACGCCGCATGATGACACAAAAATCCGAACGACAGAGGTAAAAGGTCTAAAACAGGTCGTTGCGACCTCAGTCACTCAGCACGTGTCAATCAAGAAAAATAATCAACCACTCGAATAAGATAAAATCAAGCAGGCACAAGAAAGAGCGGTCTAGCTATAGGATTAACCTGGTATAGCTCCCAGGGTCGAACACAAGGAGCACAGATTGGCTTAAAAAGCCTACGATGTAGTCAGGGATCCAAAAGAATCTTTTTTTTTTATGTTTTTTTATTTGTTTTTGTATTTTTTTAGATTTTTTAAAAAGATGAGAAAAATGAGAGAAAGTAAATACAAGGGAACTTCAACAATTTATACAACACTCCAAAAATGATGCGAAAATTCCAGAAAATTGGTTTTTAGGTTTTTTAAGTTTTTTACTGTTTTTGGTGAATTTTTGGAATTTTTCTAATGGGTAAATGATTTATTAAAAATCAAACAATGCGAAAAACAAAGGGTACTGTCCAGCAAGGCTTAAGACCCAAAAATAAAATAATTTTGGATCTCAAAAAGCCCTAAAGGTAATTTTTCTATAATCTAGAAAGATTAAGGAAAATTTAGGCACCCTAATTATTGTTTTTGGATTTTTAATTTATTTATTATAATTTTTATGAGTTTTTAGGGGTTTTTCAATTTTTAATGTTTTTACGTGATGAAAAGTAGCCAAAATTGGCTAGAAAATCAATCAACAAGCAAGAAACAGTACCTAATTTTTTTAGAATTTTTGGTGGGGTTTTTAGATTTTTTTAGTATTTTTAAAGTCAAACAGTGGCGAAAATATGGGTTTTTGAATTTTTAAAAATAATAAATGAAATCCAAAATGTCCCCAAAAATCATAGAAATTCCTACACCATGGCAGGAGCCATGTGTCAAAATTTCATTGGATTTGGAGGTCGTTTGATATTTTATTCAAAAATAAAGGTGGGGCACTGTGCACAGGGACCTAAGTGCAAATACCCAAAAGTTCTGGGGTCCTGGTGCAAAATACCCAGCAACACACGTGCCAAGCACGTGCCTGGGGCACACAGGGACCAAATGGTAATAAAAATAAGTTCCGAGGGCTTATTGGTAACAAGTACCAAAAGTCCAGGGGCTTATATGCAATTTACCCAAAATAATTCGCACATGTGCAAAATCAATGCTCACAGGGGTATATATGCAAATAAACAAAACTTTTCATTCAATAAATAACATCCAGAACAACAAGGGGTCTTATGCAAATATCCCAACAAAACACGTGACGACGCACGTGGGTCTCTACTGGCGGGGGTATAAATGCAATTAAAATAAAGCGCAGGGTCCTTGATGCAAATAACCCAGAAAATAAACAATGTGAATTAAAAATTACAGGACTTAAACGAAAACAACAAACTACGAGGGGGGCCTACGATATTTACCCCTTTATTAACCGGCGGTCGGATGTGCGCCACGTGGGTGATCTGACGGCTGGGAACGAATGGCGCTTTACTCCTTCGGCCTTTGGCTCTGATCGACGGTCAAGAGAGAGGCACGTGGACGATCGAGCGGTGCTGGGCTCCTGCGCCTCTCTCATCGGCTGCAACGGTCCGGATGAGATCCTCAGATGGATCGACGGCTGCTGCTCCTCCACAGATGAACGGCTAGGATTAGAACTGGAGCGAGGGCTTCATCGGACGGCTCTGGAAGATGGAGGAAGAACTGATGGCCGGCGAACTTCGCCGGCCTCGTGCGTGGACTCCGGTCCTCCTCAGCTGCTGCAAGTGATCGGAGAAGCTCCGCTAGACTGTCCCGCAGCTGCTGGTGGTGGCCGATGGCCCAGCCGAGCCCTGGAGGAGCTCCGGCGAGGCCTAGTGGCTCGAAGCTCCTGGCTGAACTGTAGGGGGGCTCAGATGCCTCCCTTTGGACCTGCAAAATAGACAAGAAGCTTCGCGGGTCGAGGGCAAAATGCCTCGACCCAAGAAAGCGAGGTGACGGTGAACAGTGCGGTGGGGCGGAAGAGCTCCGGCGAGGTGGAGACGGTGGAGCTCGACTCCCAGATCCTTTGCGACCTGGGTTGAGTGAAAGTGCGTAGAAGGTGCGTGGAGGTCTGGCGGAGATGATGGTCGGGTCGGATGGTCGAGATGTGACGCGAAGTGGTCGGAATCGGAGGAATACGTCGGAGATGAAATTTGGGGGAAATGGGAAATTACACTAAACGGCGGGTCTAATCGGATACCTGATGGATGCTGGAGACTGTGCTGGAGCTGATCTTGCTCCTGGTCGTAGCCTCGAAGGGCGTCAAGGCCTGAGGCTCGATGCTCAACGCCGGCGGCGGAGCAAGGCGGCGAAGATACGCCGGATCGATGGAATCGCCTCCTCGCCTCACTGCAACAAAGGCGAACGCTCGCTGTCACTCTTGCGATGCCAATGGAGGTCACGGGGAAGAAGGAGAGGGTCCAAAGATGCGGCGCGGAGGCGGCGGAGATGATGGTTATATAGGGTGACCGGGGCGTTTAGGGTTGAGGGGCGACAGCTATAGAAGGCGTGGATTTGATGGCGGAAGATCCGGCGAGGGAGAGGGATGAACGGCGAAGAATCCGGGCGCGGGGGATGCGTGGGAGACAGCCTGGATGCGCGTGGGAAAATCGGAGAAGAAGGCGCGGCGCGCGACTTCCAGAAAAGGAAGGAGGTCGCGGGGGAGTTGACCGGGGTCAACATTCCCCCGTGGACCAGTCAGACGCTGCCACGTGTGCCCGATTTTTGTTTATTTATTTTAGGGTAGAAATAGGCCGAATTAAAAAAAACTTAAAACATGAAATATTTTTCTTTTATTTTTTTCTATTTTTTGGTGATTTTTAATTAATTTTTGGAAATAAAAATAGGGTAGCTCTATATATAGGTATATGTACACTATATGGATTTTTATTTTTGATTTTTTTATTTGTTATTTTTATGTATTTTTATGCTCATTTTGTATTTTATTTATTTACAACATGAAATATGGAATAAAAGAATATTTTTATTTTATTTTTATCACTTATATACAAGGGTGAAATAAATAAATGAATACATTTATATACATGGTATTTATACAATGTATTTTTGTATTTTCAATTTTGTAATTTTTATTTGATTTTTGTTTTGTTTCTTGTTATTTATTTTATTTACAAAATGTAACATGGAATATTTACAAAAAGTTTGGAAAATAATTGAATTTATTTACAAGGTTAAATAAATACAATGGTGTGGTTTATGCACATGGTGAAAAAGGTATTTTTGATCTTTTTGCTTTTTATCTTTTTATTTTGTTTTTAATAGTTTCTAAATATACACACAATATGGACAAACATATTTTTGGGTGAGGAAAATATATAGTTTTATTTATTTACAAAAGTATATACACATGAGCTCCTATCTCCCTCTACTTGGTTTTTATGCGGTCAGGCCCATGCTGAGCCCTCCCTTGGGTTAGGTTGCTCAATATTTATTCCAAATATTTTCTCTCTTTTTCTTTTGTCTCTTTATTCTTTTATTTTGTGCACAAAAACATGCTAATTATAGGTTTTTACACAATGCATGCTTTTGGTATTTATTTGTATTTACACATATCTACATGTATTTGCAAAGGTTTTTGTAGCTAAAATAGAAGAATAAAGAGTGATGAATGGGTATTCATCACCCCCCTATGCTTAACTTTGCTAGTCCCTTAGCAAACACTTATTTGAAAAAGAAGTGAAAAAGAAAGAAAAAGAAAGAAAAAGAGAGGAATGTACATGGATCAAAGCTAATTATTAAACTTGCCTTTTATCAACTTGAAATATGGAGCTCGATTAGATCTTTAGATTATCAGTGTGTCGGAACCTTATTTGGACTTAAGCTTAAAACTTAACAGCCTCTAAGTTCCACCAATCTATGGGCAAGACTCCTCAATAAACCAGATCAGAACAAGTCTACATACACAAACTCTAATGACCATGAATCTTTTCCTTGCGGTGTAAGTGATATGTGGCTCCCCACCTCAGAAGTAACAAAGAAACAACCTCCCTCAACCTGGTAACTCTAATGCCTCGGTCTAGCAACTCTTTCCTCGAGAAGCGGGGTATTCCCTTCTAAGTTCAAGTGCAACCGGCTCAAGAAGAGGGGGTAGAAGTATAGAGTTTTGGAAGCTTAGCCAGTGTAGCTAAGTCTCCCGCTGCAAGCTTCATGAGATGTAACATGGATATCATAAGCTTTTGCTTTATACTCCGGTGGGGTTATTAAATTTTCAATCCGACCCACCACTTTTTTGGAGTTCTTTTTGCATTTTTTTTTTTCAACAACTTCTGTACAACATATCTACATGGTGCAGCATATATAAGAAATTTCCCCTTGAGCCAGTAGACTATCCCTCTTTTGAAGCTTTATTGCAACCCACAGCTTCTGTCTTTAGCTTTCAACACCACTAGACCAAGTTGAGGTGCACTTCCTTCACTATAAGAAGAAGAGAGGTTCCGCCTAGAAGTACTACCCTCATATGCTACCCCAAGCCAAAGGAAACTGCCTCCTCACCACCTCATCCATGGAGAGCCATGTGTAAAGTGCAGGTGCAAGTGAAGCCATTGTCTCTGAGAGTCATGCGTGTGTTGTTAAGTGTTCTACTTAGGCTTATCAAGATGACATATGCTCATAGCCTAGTGGACTCAAAGAATTAAGTCCTTATGGACCTGAAAAGCCTTAACCCTAAGTCCTACAAGGTTCCTCTTGAAGTTAAGTGGATTAAGATCTTATTCAAGCTCCATTTCTCAATTTAATTCCAGGCTTAGTTTAAATGTCAACTCTCATCCAGGAAAAACTCTATACATATATGTACACAAGATGCTATTTACAAATATTTTACAATCATGCAAAAATTTTGAAAAATGTTTTGAAATCATGAATGAATGATGCATGAAGTGCAAGTTTTGCAAAAAGATATTTACAAACATTTTCACAAGATTTTTGCAAACTTTTGATTGTCAAAACATTTTGAAAAAATTTTGTACTATATACATAATTTTGCTACAAAATATTTTACACAAGCTTTACACAAAAGATTTTTGAAATCATTTTTACAAAAATACTTTGTACACTAGCTATGTATGTGCAAGAATAAAAGAGGTTTATGTACATGAAAAAATTTTTTTAACAATTTTGTGATTTTTAGCCATTTTCTTTATTAACACACTCACACAAAGTACGAGTTATGGCTAAAGTATATATGAAATATATACACACCCCCCCTATACTTAGCTCGAACGATGTCCTCAGAGTGATCAAGAGCGATGAAGAAGACATAACTCGTGCTTAGTAAAAGGGAAGTGAAAAGGAATGAATGAATAGAACGAGAGGAACTCGGTGGTCTCCCCCTATACTTAGGATTAACTAATCCTAAGTATAGAAAGCTGTACATGAAGGGAAAGCCGAGTGAAGAATATACAGAATCTGCCCCCCCCTATACTTAGGGTAAAATATCCCTAAGTATAGGCAGCAAAAACAAGAGCAGAAAGAATGAAAAGAATACTCACAGGTCCGACATCCCCCCTATACTTAGGGTAAAGTACACCCTAAGTATAGCATAATCATGAGATGAGAACAGGGATGTGGGACTAAAGAATGGAATGATATGGACAACTGGATCTATACAGGCGGAGGAATAGTGAAAATCAGGCGTGAGATGCAAAAGATGTGAGTCAAAAGACCACATCTCACGCAAAATGAATAGCGGCAATAATAACGTCCCGCGGCTCATGATCTAGAAATGGTTTGAGCCGCTGGCCGTTCACTCGGAAGGTACTCTCAGAAGATAACTCAGATATATCAATGCTACCGTTATCGTGTACCTTTCTGACCAAATAGGGTCCTTTCCATTTGCTCTGTAGCTTCCCTGGAAATAATCTTAGCCTTGCATCAAACAGCCATACTTTCTGTCCAATCTCAAAATGCTTGTGGCTGATGTGAGAATCATGCCACTCCTTCACTTTTTCCTTATAATGTAGGCTGTTTGAGAAAGCTGCATCTCTAAGCTCTTCCAAGGCGGCTAACTCTGCCCTCCTTTGGTCTCCTATACCATTTGGATCCATAAGAATATCTGTGACTGCCCAAAGTGACTTGTGCCTCAGCTCAACAGGTAGATGGCAAGGCTTGCCATACACGAGGCGAAAGGGAGATGTACCCAATGGAGTCTTGAAAGACGTCCGATATGCCCACAAGACCGAGTCCAAAAGTTGTGACCAATTCTTTCGGTCAGGGCGGACGACTTTCTGCAAAATATTCTTGATCTCCCTATTCGACACCTCAGCTAGACCATTCGTCTGTGGATGGTAAGGTGTGGCAACACGATGGTCTATGCCGAACTCGGTAGCAAGTGCCTTCACCTGATCGTTGATGAAGTGAGACCCCCCATCAGAAATAAGAACTCGTGGAACCCCAAACCGCATGATGATGTGCTTCTTCAGAAATCTGCAAACTGTTTTTGCATCAGCGGCTCGGGCGGGGATAGCCTCAACCCAACGACTAACATAATCTACGGCTAACAGAATGTACTCAAATCCCTGACTCTTAGGGAATGGACCCATGAAATCGATGCCCCATGCGTCAAAAACCTCACAGAAATGAATGGGCTGCATCGGCATCATATCACGTTGTCCACAAGTGCCCATTCTCTGACAGTCAGTACACCTCTTCACGAACTCATCAGAGTCCTTGAAGAGTGTAGGCCACCACAAGCCGGATTGGAGCACTTTCTGTGCCGTTCTCCTCCCAGAATGATGTCCTCCTGCCTCAAGCTTGTGGCAGTAAGTGAGGACACTATGATGCTCCTCCTGAGGAATACATCGACGCCAGATGCTATCCCCTCCTTCGTGGTAAAGGATGGGATCCTCCCAGTGGTAGGACTTGGCCTTCGCAAGGAAGGTCTCAAGCCTCTGCTTGGGCCAATCTTGAGGAACTTTCCCAGCAACGAGAAAGTTCACAATATTGGCATACCACGGGAGTGAGGCGATAGCAAGGATCGCCTCGTCTGGAAAGGTATCACAAATGGGATCAATCTGCTCAGAATCCTCAGGCTGCTCTAATCGGGATAAATGATCCGCCACCACATTCTTGACTCCAGGTTTATCCTTGATCTCAATGTCGAACTCCTGGAGTAGAAGGATCCATCTAGTAAGTCTGGCCTTGGCATCCTTCTTTGACATGAGGTACCTGATGGCGGTGTGGTCAGTATACAAAGTCACTCTAGATCCAATGATATATGATCTGAATTTATCTAGGGCAAACACTACTGCTAGCATCTCCTTCTCTGTGACTGTATAATTCCGCTGGGCGGAATCCAATGTGCGGCTAGCATAGTGTATAGCAAATGGTATTCCATCCCTCCTCTGTCCTAGTACGGCCCCTACGGCAAAATCGGAGGCGTCCGTCATGATCTCGAATGGGAGAGACCAATCGGGTGGCTGAAGGACAGGAGCCTCAATAACACATTGCTGGAGAGTTTCAAAGGACGAAAGACACTTGTCATCGACAAGGAACTCGGTGTCTTTCGTCAAGAGGTCAGTCAACGGTCGGGCAATCTTGCTGAAATCATGAATGAATCTCCTATAAAAACCAACGTGCCCCAGAAATGACCGTAACTGCTTCAGATTGGATGGCGGTGTGAGTTTCCTAATGACATCGACCTTGGCCGGATCAACCTCCATGCCTCTGTTGGAGATGATGTGGCCAAGCACCGTCCCTTGAGTCACCATGAAGTGACTCTTCTCCCAAGACAGCACCAAGCGGGTAGCAATACATCGCTGGAGCACTCGGTCTAGGCAGTCAAGACAGGAATCGAATCCGTCGCCGTAAACCGAGAAGTCGTCCATGAAGACCTCCAAACACTCCCCTACCATGTCCGAAAATATTGACAGCATGCATCTCTGAAAAGTCGCAGGGGCGTTACATAGCCCGAATGGCATGCGTCGAAAGGCGTAGGTACCGAAGGGACAGGTAAAGGTGGTCTTCTCCTGATCCTCAGGAGCGATGGCCACCTGGTTGTAGCCTGAGTACCCATCTAGGAAGCAATAATGGCTCTTCCCTGCTAGTCTCTCTATGATCTGATCAATAAAAGGCAGGGGGAAATGGTCCTTTTTGGTGGCCTGGTTGAGTCTCCTGTAGTCAACACAGACCCGCCAAGAGGTGGGTACTCGTGTAGCGATCTCCTCCCCCGACTCACTGATCACAGTCGTGATGCCCGTCTTCTTGGGCACCACATGCAAGGGGCTAACCCACTTGGAGTCGGAAATGGGATAAATAAAATCTGCACTCCACCATTTTGATATTTCCTTCATAACAACCTCTCTTAGGTTGGGGTTCAGTCGCCGCTGGAACTCACGCGACGGCTTAGCCCCTTCCTCGAGATAAATATGGTGGGAGCACAACGAGGGACTAATCCCATGGAGATCTGCTACGCTCCATCCAATTGCCTTACGGTTCTTTTCAAGAACCTCCATCAGACGGGATTCTTGTTCTCCAGTCAGATCGGCAGAGATGATGACTGGGTACATCTCAGACTCTCCCGCAAGGAATCTATACTTCAACGAAGTAGGGAGCGGCTTTAGCTCTGGACAGCTGGGTGCTGGCAAATCTGGCTTCTGAAGAAGATGTGTGTATGCGGATAATTCTGCCAAATTTGCCTGGGAAAATGATAAAGAACTCTCACAAACTGGATCTGGAGAAGGCGGGTCCTCTACATTGTCTCTGTTCTGTTCTGCCTCTACCTCCTCCTCATCTATAGGCTCAGGTGGATCCAGATCTGACATCTGATCATCACAATGTGCCCAATCAGATTCTGAATCCGAGGGATCTGTATAAACTGCGGTGGCATCAGTACCACCATCACTGAAAATCGTGTCGCGATCAAGGTCCGATTCTGCTGACTCAATAGTATCCTGAACCAAGGCTGTGCTCTCCAGACTATCCTCTGCTATCATCTCAGCATCAGATGTATCTGAATGTGAGAGGATGGTCTGTGCTGCAGGATCTGCCCAAGCTGCCTCATCATCGGTGATTACAAAATCACAGTCCTGGTGGATGTCTGGCTCTACGTCTGTCAGCTGCTCTGAATCCGTACTGCCATGTGAGCGGGATCTATCTCTGGCTCTGTGGTCCTTAACCGTCTCTATTTGTATACTCTCGCCCTGGACGCGAAAGTACACCTTCCCACTGTCATGGTCAGTCACCGCCTTGGCTGTGGCCAAGAACGGGCGTCCGAGGATGATGGGGGAATCGGTCAACGAGTCAGGGGTCTCCATGTCCAGTACGACAAAGTCCACGGGGAATTGCAAACCCTGAATCGTGACGACAACGTCTCGCAACAACCCCTTTGGCCTCTTGACAGACCGATCAGCAAACTGAAGGTATGTCCTGCTCTGTCTAAGAGTGCCCAACTCTAAGTGGTCGAGAAGGGCTGCCGGAAGAAGGTTGATCGACGATCCGCTATCTAAGAGAGTACGGTCGAACCTCTGCTCACTAATCTGACATCTGACATACGGGGCCCCTAAATCTGGCCTCTTGGTCGGCAGATGGTTCTGGATCGCGTAACACGTGGCTTTTGTCAGCACATGAATTTCTGCGGTCTTGCTCCTCTTCTTCCTCCTGACTGTGGTCTTATCTCTTAGGGATCGCTGAAGAAGAGGAATGTGCTGCAAAGCCTCATTGAGGGTCAGCTGGATGTGAAATCGGTCTATCATGCTCTGGCTGAACTCCTCCTGCTCTCTCTTTTTTGGGTCTTTTTCTTTTTTCTTCCCCTTCCCCAATTCAAGGGCTCTAGGAAAGGGGATCACAGGGTCCTTCTCAGATGAAGGACTAGGAATAGGCCTAGATGATTCGATGACTGGATCCTCACAAACATCATTCACCACAGTGGGATCAGAAGAAACTAAACCTTTTCCTTTATTCAAATCAGAATTCTGAGATACATTCATGCGAGGAAAGACAACATTTCTATCAGAATAAATGTTGGTGGCATCAGTACCACCTCTAGCTGGCTCTACAACTAGACGTCTTGCGGCTTCAGTACCGCGGGCTGGCTCGGCTCTGCTGGTGGCGTCAGTACCACCTCCTCGATGTGGTGAAACGGCGGCCTCAGTACCGCCGGTGGAATTAGCATCTCGGGTGGCATCAGTACCACCTCTAGCTGGCTCTACAACTAGACGTCTTGCGGCTTCAGTACCGCGGGCTGGCTCGGCTCTGCTGGTGGCGTCAGTACCACCTCCTCGATGTGGTGAAACGGCGGCCTCAGTACCGCCGGTGGAATTAGCATCTCGGGTGGCATCAGTACCACCGTCATGTGCGGCTTCAGTACCGCTCTCCTCTTCCTCATCTGACGCTCTAGATGGGTCCTCGCGTTGTCGCTCAGATGAGGCGTCGCCTGCTGGTCTTCTACCGCTCCTAAGTGTAACAAAATCAGCATCAAATAGATCCGATGATATATCATCAAATGAGTCACTAGGAGTGATAGGCTCAGTATGAACTACCTGCTCAGATTTCCTCTTCAAGCTATTCGGATTAGGCTCGATCTGTGCAGGGATGGCGGCCTTCCCTCTCATCAGGTCCCGCATCTCCTGGCGGAACTCGTCCATCTCCCGTCTAAATGTAGCCTGCTGCTCCGTGAAGAGGCGGGCTAGATCATCCATGGCGGGGCTCTCATGGGAGCCCGACGGGTTTCCTCTCTGGTAATGAGGCTGCTGGACCTGGTGCTGCTGCTGCTGAGAGGGGTAAGAGGATGGATGCTGCTGCTGGTGAGCCTGTTGCTCACGTCTCCAATTCTGTCCCTGCTGCTGATAGGGACGAGGTACGAAGGATGATGGCTGGTGTGGTTGGTATGCTGGGGACTGCTGCTGCTGGTGATCTCTCTGCTGAGAGTACTGCCCACCCTGACCGGCTGGCTGCTGCTGGGGTTGGTTACCCCCATTCCCCCACCTGAATCCGGGATGGTCTCGTCGGATTCCAGGTTGAGGACGGTCATACCAAATCCCGTTGACATCCATCAACGGTTCCGCATCGTAAGGGGCTGGTGGGAGTACATCCAGAGGCTGATCCGGCTGATATACCACCATCTGTAAGTCTGGAGATGGTGGTGACTGGTACGAGGGCTGCTGCTGCTGGTACGGCTACGCCTGTACAAGGTGGACTTGTCTAGGCTGCTGCAAGGAGCTGGAGCGCTGGGACGAGCTGCGGCTGCCGCCGGAATCGCCTCGCGACAGAAGACGGGGCTGAGGAGCCGTCTGTGCCTCCTGAAGACACAAGAGCTGGGTCTTCATGTCGCTCAGAGTTTGTGCCATTTCCTCCATCTGAGTTATGCCCTGGCACTGCTTCTTCTCTATAATTTCCATGCGGTCCAACTTTTCGCTGATAATTCCCATGTCCGCAGCGGCCGACTCTGCTTGTGCGGCAGCAACTGTGGACGAACTGGATGGACCTGCATCAACCCGTGCTATCCGCTGATACTGCACGGGTCCTGGCGGCTGCTGAGATCTCTGTGTGTACAACCGAGTCTGGGACATCACCATGTAATTTTCGGACATCTCCTCATAGATGGCCCAGACTTGGTTGTGGTCCTTGGCAAAGTAGGACCCGCCGCAAGAAGCATTCACCAATCCCTGAAGCTCTGGCGTTAGCCCACTGAAGAAGCTCTGAACTAGGTTCGGCTTCGAAATGTCGTGGTGTGGGCATCTATCCAGAAGCTCTCTGAACCTCTCCCATGCCTCGTGAAATTGCTCGTTTGGGAGCATGGAGAAGTTGTTGATCAGGGACCTTGCTGCATTCGTCCGCCCGAGTGGATAGTACTTGTTCAAGTACTCGGTGCGGAGCTGATCCCAGGTGTACACAAACTTCCCTAGATGTTTCAGCCAGGCGGCTGCTCTATCTGCCAGTGAAAAAGGGGAAGGCCATCATCCGAATCGTATCTTGGTCCACACGACGGTCGTGGACAGTGCTGCAGATCATCAGAAACTCCTGGAGATGGAGGTGGGGTTCCTCAGTGGCGAGTCCGTGAAAATGAGGAAGCATCTGCAGGGTATTCGGAGGAAACTTGAAATCCCCCACGATAGCAGGTATCACCACCCATTGGTGCATCAGTGTAGATCCGGGGTTGTGAAGCTCCCGCATCGGTCTTGCCGCGGCGGCGGCTGCCGCTGCTGCGGCAGCTGCTGCTGCGGCTGCTGCCTCTGCATCAGCGTCAGGAATGTCCTCCGGCTCGCTTGGCTCGTCTCGCTCTCTTCGGAGTCTCTCCAACTCCCTCCTCATCTCTATCATGAATGCCCCCTGATCGCGTAACTGTTGCTGAACTGTCTCTAATGACGCAATCAGGGTGGAGTTAATCGCTCCCTGGTCTAAGACAAAATGTTCGGGCTGGCGATCGTCTGAACTTCCGGCTCCAGCCATAGGGATGTCTGCAAAATCAGATGAGCCTAACTCAGGTTCTGTCAAATTAATTCGTCTTTCCTCGGGCTCATGTCTCTCAGTAGCAGAAGAAAGGGGATCGAGGGGGAACAGGGTGGAATCGAACTCGGGCCCGGAGAGCTGGTCTTGACTCTCACAGGCCAACCTAGATGATGAAGTAGACGCGCCTGAAAGCGGTGCAGCCAGAGGCTGCCTAAGAGATCGTCTACCCATCATCTTGATCTTGGCGAGTTGGGTGGATGGGATCTGGAGAAAATAAGATCGCAAAGCAAACCCCCGGTTCACCAACGCAACACAATCTGAAGACCGTGAAAGATCGGTCAATTTATCTTGTCTATTTTATTTGGTGAACATACAAAATATCAGAGCGCTTACGTGACCTGTTAGGATACCCGATGCTACTCCAACCGACTGGCCCGCACGGAAGAGTCGGTAGTCAGCTAGAAATAACACCGGAGGGTTCTACCTAGGGTGCGGGTCACTCTCTCGCGCATCCAAACCAAACAATGAGGGGGTTGCTCTCCCCAAGACAAATTTTTAATGTGAGTGTCTTTTAGGGTCAATAATGTTAGCCAGTCCCAATTTTTTTGTTTTTCATTTTAATTAATTTTTTTTTTTCAAAAATAAATACAAGCGGCCTAACGGTTTTTCCGATTCTCCTGATGATTAAGCCAAAAACAGAGGGAGAAGACGAAAAAGCCGATGCGCGAAGAAATCAATGATGCATGCAGAGAAAGAAATGCGTACCTTGTCTCCAGCACTCTACATGCAAGTGATCCGCGCAGAATTTAAAGACAGAATAAAACTACCTAAATGGTGCAGCGGGAAACACCGGCCTTAGACAAGCAACTTCTATTGATCGTGAAGAACAATAGTTAGCTAATCGACTCGAGTCCGGAGTCCGATCTTGGGAGTCACTCGATGCCCGCCACAACGGGTCCTGCCAGCGCTGTATGTGACTCCTCACGGCACGTGGTCTCAAATCCAATTAAACTAACTTTTTCAGTGAATTTTATTAAGGTCCAATTACGTTTTATAGGAACAGATATTCTATTTAGTGTTTGGGCCTTAGAAATTTACGTCACAATCAATCAAAATTCCTATGTCTAGGGGCTAAACCGCGAGAAGCACCGGAAAAGGCAGCTAGCTATAAAACCACGATAAAAGCCGCGAAAATCCAAATGGGTCCCCCGAGCACACCGGTGCTCGGCGAAACAGACCCGCTAAGTTACAAATGTCCACAGATGTCCAAAGTCTGAGTCCTAAATTATTACAAGAATAATGTTCTCTCTCTCTCTCTGAAATGAAAATTTCTTCTCCTCTCTCTTTTTCTCCTGCTCTTCTTCCCGTGCGGGACCTTCAAAAAGTGTACGCCAAGTTCTCCACGCAGTACCTCGCACAAAAATTAGAAAGAGAGAGTGTCAGAAAACAGTTATAATATAGAGAGACAAAAATAGAAGAATGAAAACCGACTACAAAGCCGTGCTCCCCCGGCAACGGCGCCATTCTGATGACACAAAAATCCGAACGACAGAGGTAAAAGGTCTAAAACAGGTCGTTGCGACCTCAGTCACTCAGCACGTGTCAATCAAGAAAAATAATCAACCACTCGAATAAGATAAAATCAAGCAGGCACAAGAAAGAGCGGTCTAGCTATAGGATTAACCTGGTATAGCTCCCAGGGTCGAACACAAGGAGCACAGATTGGCTTAAAAGCCTACGATGTAGTCAGGGATCCAAAAGAATCTTTTTTTTTTATGTTTTTTTATTTGTTTTTGTATTTTTTTAGATTTTTTAAAAAGATGAGAAAAATGAGAGAAAGTAAATACAAGGGAACTTCAACAATTTATACAACACTCCAAAAATGATGCGAAAATTCCAGAAAATTGGTTTTTAGGTTTTTTAAGTTTTTTACTGTTTTTGGTGAATTTTTGGAATTTTTCTAATGGGTAAATGATTTATTAAAAATCAAACAATGCGAAAAACAAAGGGTACTGTCCAGCAAGGCTTAAGACCCAAAAATAAAATAATTTTGGATCTCAAAAAGCCCTAAAGGTAATTTTTCTATAATCTAGAAAGATTAAGGAAAATTTAGGCACCCTAATTATTGTTTTTGGATTTTTAATTTATTTATTATAATTTTTATGAGTTTTTAGGGGTTTTTCAATTTTTAATGTTTTTACGTGATGAAAAGTAGCCAAAATTGGCTAGAAAATCAATCAACAAGCAAGAAACAGTACCTAATTTTTTTAGAATTTTTGGTGGGGTTTTTAGATTTTTTTAGTATTTTTAAAGTCAAACAGTGGCGAAAATATGGGTTTTTGAATTTTTAAAAATAATAAATGAAATCCAAAATGTCCCCAAAAATCATAGAAATTCCTACACCATGGCAGGAGCCATGTGTCAAAATTTCATTGGATTTGGAGGTCGTTTGATATTTTATTCAAAAATAAAGGTGGGGCACTGTGCACAGGGACCTAAGTGCAAATACCCAAAAGTTCTGGGGTCCTGGTGCAAAATACCCAGCAACACACGTGCCAAGCACGTGCCTGGGGCACACAGGGACCAAATGGTAATAAAAATAAGTTCCGAGGGCTTATTGGTATCAAGTACCAAAAGTCCAGGGGCTTATATGCAATTTACCCAAAATAATTCGCACATGTGCAAAATCAATGCTCACAGGGGTATATATGCAAATAAACAAAACTTTTCATTCAATAAATAACATCCAGAACAACAAGGGGGTCTTATGCAAATATCCCCAACAAAACACGTGACGACGCACGTGGGTCTCTACTGGCGGGGGTATAAATGCAATTAAAATAAAGCGCAGGGTCCTTGATGCAAATAACCCAGAAAATAAACAATGTGAATTAAAAATTACAGGACTTAAACGAAAACAACAAACTACGAGGGGGGCCTACGATATTTACCCCTTTATTAACCGGCGGTCGGATGTGCGCCACGTGGGTGATCTGACGGCTGGGAACGAATGGCGCTTTACTCCTTCGGCCTTTGGCTCTGATCGACGGTCAAGAGAGAGGCACGTGGACGATCGAGCGGTGCTGGGCTCCTGCGCCTCTCTCATCGGCTGCAACGGTCCGGATGAGATCCTCAGATGGATCGACGGCTGCTGCTCCTCCACAGATGAACGGCTAGGATTAGAACTGGAGCGAGGGCTTCATCGGACGGCTCTGGAAGATGGAGGAAGAACTGATGGCCGGCGAACTTCGCCGGCCTCGTGCGTGGACTCCGGTCCTCCTCAGCTGCTGCAAGTGATCGGAGAAGCTCCGCTAGACTGTCCCGCAGCTGCTGGTGGTGGCCGATGGCCCAGCCGAGCCCTGGAGGAGCTCCGGCGAGGCCTAGTGGCTCGAAGCTCCTGGCTGAACTGTAGGGGGGCTCAGATGCCTCCCTTTGGACCTGCAAAATAGACAAGAAGCTTCGCGGGTCGAGGGCAAAATGCCTCGACCCAAGAAAGCGAGGTGACGGTGAACAGTGCGGTGGGGCGGAAGAGCTCCGGCGAGGTGGAGACGGTGGAGCTCGACTCCCAGATCCTTTGCGACCTGGGTTGAGTGAAAGTGCGTAGAAGGTGCGTGGAGGTCTGGCGGAGATGATGGTCGGGTCGGATGGTCGAGATGTGACGCGAAGTGGTCGGAATCGGAGGAATACGTCGGAGATGAAATTTGGGGGAAATGGGAAATTACACTAAACGGCGGGTCTAATCGGATACCTGATGGATGCTGGAGACTGTGCTGGAGCTGATCTTGCTCCTGGTCGTAGCCTCGAAGGGCGTCAAGGCCTGAGGCTCGATGCTCAACGCCGGCGGCGGAGCAAGGCGGCGAAGATACGCCGGATCGATGGAATCGCCTCCTCGCCTCACTGCAACAAAGGCGAACGCTCGCTGTCACTCTTGCGATGCCAATGGAGGTCACGGGGAAGAAGGAGAGGGTCCAAAGATGCGGCGCGGAGGCGGCGGAGATGATGGTTATATAGGGTGACCGGGGCGTTTAGGGTTGAGGGGCGACAGCTATAGAAGGCGTGGATTTGATGGCGGAAGATCCGGCGAGGGAGAGGGATGAACGGCGAAGAATCCGGGCGCGGGGGATGCGTGGGAGACAGCCTGGATGCGCGTGGGAAAATCGGAGAAGAAGGCGCGGCGCGCGACTTCCAGAAAAGGAAGGAGGTCGCGGGGGAGTTGACCGGGGTCAACATTCCCCCGTGGACCAGTCAGACGCTGCCACGTGTGCCCGATTTTTGTTTATTTATTTTAGGGTAGAAATAGGCCGAATTAAAAAAAACTTAAAACATGAAAATATTTTTCTTTTATTTTTTCTATTTTTTGGTGATTTTTAATTAATTTTTGGAAATAAAAATAGGGTAGCTCTATATATAGGTATATGTACACTATATGGATTTTTAATTTTGATTTTTTTATTTGTTATTTTTATGTATTTTTATGCTCATTTTGTATTTTATTTATTTACAACATGAAATATGGAATAAAAAGAATATTTTTATTTTATTTTTATCACTTATATACAAGGGTGAAATAAATAAATGAATACATTTATATACATGGTATTTATACAATGTATTTTTGTATTTTCAATTTTGTAATTTTTATTTGATTTTTGTTTTGTTTCTTGTTATTTATTTTATTTACAAAATGTAACATGGAATATTTACAAAAAGTTTTGGAAAATAATTGAATTTATTTACAAGGTTAAATTACAATGGTGTGGTTTATGCACATGGTTGAAAAAGGTATTTTTGATCTTTTTGCTTTTTATCTTTTTATTTTGTTTTTTAATAGTTTCCTAAATATACACACAATATGGACAAACATATTTTTGGGTGAGGAAAATATATAGTTTTATTTATTTACAAAAGTATATACACATGAGCTCCTATCTCCCTCTACTTGGTTTTTATGCGGTCAGGCCCATGCTGAGCCCTCCCTTGGGTTAGGTTGCTCAATATTTATTCCAAATATTTTCTCTCTTTTTCTTTTGTCTCTTTATTCTTTTATTTTGTGCACAAAAACATGCTAATTATAGGTTTTTACACAATGCATGCTTTTGGTATTTATTTGTATTTACACATATCTACATGTATTTGCAAAGGTTTTTGTAGCTAAAATAGAAGAATAAAGAGTGATGAATGGGTATTCATCACCGCACCCTTCCAGATCCCTCGATCTCTCTCAGATCGATCCATCGAGCTCCCCTCTCCGCCGCTCGCCGGAGCTCTTCGCCCGCACCACCTTTCGCTTCATTTGATCCATCGGACCCGGCCATTTTGTTCGCCTGGATTTTGTGCGCCTAACATTTCAGGGTTCGAGCCCCAGATAAGGCTCAATCGACCTCCATCGATTCCAGACGTCTCCGCCAGGTCACCTTCCTCGTCCGGCCATTCTACGCCGCCTCCGCCTCGCCGGAGGCCACCATTCGACGCGGAAGGATCCCAGGATCCTTTGGCCCTTGATCTTGGGGTCGGAGCCGGTCGTGTGTCGGCCGCAGTCGCCGCCCGAAGTTCGCCGAGGAGGTGTTCTTCGTGAACCCCTCCCTACCGTTGGATCCGACGCTTTCTCCAGAAGCGACGCCAGCCGCCCGATCGCTTGTGCCTCTCCGCCGTTCGATCTTCGCCACGTGTCCAAGTGCATCGCCATCGACCGCAAGATCGAGTCCTTGGGTATTTTGCATATTCCACCCAAGCATTTTTGCTTTTAACTTTTAGTCCAGTAACTTTCATTTGTAGTTTAAAAAGTTTTGTAATATTTGCACGTAGAACCCTCACTGTTTCACTATTTGCACTTTAGTCCACGCCACGTCACCTCACGTGACTGGGGCGCGTGACCTTTTGGGTATTTTGCATGATAGGCCCAGAACTTTTGATTAATTGCAATTTCATCCCTGTGCGTAGTTAATTAAATATCTTTTTGGATAAATTGCATGTATGCCTAGCCGGCTTTTAATAATTACAATTATGCCCCTGTGAATGGTGTTTCACGTGAGCTGTGCGTGCCCCTGTGGTGAAAATTGCACCTGAGCCCCTGGATGTTTCTATAATTGCATTTATACCCCTGTCAGGCTTAGGATTTTTGTGTGCTTAGCTTGTTTATTCCACGCCTAATTTAATTGCGAAAAATTCTCAAAAAATAGGTTTAAGCTCCTGTGTGCTTCTATTTTCACGCTATATTTTTAGTTTTTAATTTAATTATGTTTTTTCATTTATTAAAAATCAAAAACATGTTGTTTTAGCACTGTCTAGCTTAGAAAACACCAAAAAAATATTAAAATACCTCCAAAAATTCCAAAAAAATTCCCTAGTGTCTATTTTATCGTATCTTAGTGTCATTCCAAAAATCATTAAAAAATCTCAAAAGAAAAACACTAAAAATTTGAAAAGACTCTAAAACTTCAAAAAAATATGTAAAATTGTAGAAAACTCCAAAAATAGTAAACTCAGTTCCTGTTTACTCTATATTTTGTTTTCTTTATTTGAAAATTAGTGTGAAAAATTTTGGTTGCTGTTTGATAATTTTAATTCTCATTTTCCCCACATCCAGCAATTATTTCACTGTTTCGCCTTATTTCAGTATTTAAAAATATCAAAAATACCTTGAAAAATCCCCAAAAATCGCAAAAACAGTAAAAAATCCTAAAAATATTAAAAACATTTAATTTCTGAATTTTTGGTTATTTTTGTGCATTTTTATAAATAGTTTACCTTGTCTTTTATTCCATTGTTTTTATTTTCCAATATTGAAAAAGAAATACAAAAATCTAAAATCTAAAATATAAAACTCAGAAAATTAAAAATCAAAATACAAAATTAAAAATTAAAAATTAAAAAAAAATAAAAAAATAAAAAACCCACAAAAAGAAATTAGATTAGCTAAGTGATTTATTAGACCTAGGGTTTGGATTTTTATCTCCACTCTGCACCGTTGTTTCCTATGTTTGACCCCTACTTGCTTGCCAGTATACATTGTTAGTAGGGTATAATAAATTTTAATCCTTGCTCTTGATTGCTTTATTGATTGTGTGGGTTAATTGTTGAAGATCGAGGAGGCCTGAGTAGTCGCACCAGCGACAGTGAGTCTGACTTGTCAGACCACTATTTAGCGGCTCTCGCATTCTCGCTTTTCAGCGTGGAAGACGAGGGCGAGAACGCCTCGATCAGTGGTCTTCAGCCCCAGATTTCACTAGGGCGTGAATCACCATTGATCGAGGAGCAAAAATGCAGAAGGCATCTTAGTGGATTGGTGCAAGGTGGAGCCTAGGAAACGGCGAGAAGAAGAGACAAAACGTCTCTGACAAGGCTGGAGGAGAAGGTCAGACAGTTGACCTAGGTCAACTGTCAGACCAACCTGGTTGGTCCACGTGGACCAACGAGGAAAAATCCTCAAAAAATATTTTCAAAAATCGAAATAAAATAGTAAATAGATGAATTTCAATTTGGTTAAAAAATAAAAATTGTTTATTAATTTATGAAGTATTTTATTATGAATTTTATTTATTTTTATGAGTCTTATTTTTACAAGTTCACTTTTTACCCCTTTATAGGTATACTACCTATACATTTTAGCATTTCATTTTTATTCTATGTATTTTAATGCTATTATTTTTATTTAGTATTTTATAAAATTATATTTAATAAAATTATATTAAAATTATATTTAATAAAATACATAAATATATTTTTACTTTATTTTTCTGGTTTATTTTGTATATTTAATAAAATATGAGTATAAAAAGTATATGTGTACATATAGGTATGATACCTGTATAACCTATATGTGTTTATTTTTATTTCAAGTTTTATTTAGGTTTTTATTCTAATTTTAGTGTACATAATGATTATAAGGAATATTTACAACATTATAAAAAAATATAAAATATAAAAATAATGAACAAAGAATAAATTGAATATTTTATGCAGTACAGGTATACAATAGGGGTCCAAAATTCAACTTTCAAACCGTAGCTCCGCCAAATGCGAAACCACCACCATTAATTAGATTATTTTATGCTATATACAATTAAAGGTGAGTTTGCTACATTTGGAGTTGTCAGTTGTGAGATACGGGTCTGGGAAGTTGGGATTCTGGATTTTTATTTAGACCATAACTTTTTATCTGTGTAACATTTTTCTGTGAAATCAATTTTGTATTTTTCTTTGTTTAATTATCTACAACTTTCATGTACAAAGTTTCTTTATTTGATGTATAAAAAGTGGAACCAAAAATAGGTCCCAAAATGAATAAAGAATGAATTAATAATTATAGGTATTTGGCCCTTATCTCCCCCTACTTTATTCCTTGTCGACCTATTCATCAAGATGCCTAGGTCTCGAGGGTTTTGGGTCATAAAATATTTACAATATTTTATTCTTTTTCTTTTCTTTATTTATTCTATAATTTTGGCTTTAATTATAGTATTTTATACACTAATATGATGCGCATGCATGGATGCTAAGATGATGATTTTAATGCTTTTTACAGGTATTTGCTAGGGTTTTTGGTGCCAAAATGATAGGATAAAGATGATGAAATGTGGATTCATCATCCCCCTATACTTTACCTTTGCTAGTCCCTAGCAAACACTTATGCAATAAGTGTAAAAAGAAGAAGAAAGAAAAGAAAAAGAAGAAATATGGATTTTATTTGATTATCAAACTTTTCTTCACAAAATCAAAGTTTGGAGCTTAAGTCAGACCTTTGGGATTTTAGTGCGGGCGGAACCTTAGTGAGAACCGTGTTTGACATCCAACAGCCCTTGAGAATCCCAAAGCTCTGTCCAAGTCTCCTCAATAGCCAGGTCAGAAATATCTCAATTCATACGCAAACTCTTACGACTATGAATCTGACTCGTACAATGTAAGTGATAGTGGCTCTCCCCAACCAGAATGACAAAGAATCTGACTTCTCTAGTACGACAACCCAATGATTCCCCAATCTAGCAACTCCATCCTCGAGGAGCGGGATATTCCCTTCTAAGTTCAAGTGGCAACCGGCTCAAGAGGAGGGGGTGAGGAGAAGAATGGACGGTAGCCAGTGTAGCTACCTATCCTGGGATGCAAGACCAGTGTAGTCAAGTCATCCTGCTGCAGGCTCACATATTTGACTTTGGAACTCAAGCTTGCTTATTGACTTTGTACATACTTGCAGGCTTTTTTATTTTTGTACATGCCTGATCTGATTTTGATTTTTTTTGAATACTATATACAACAGCATTTACATAAGGAGTTTTTCTTCTTGAGCCAGTAGACTATCCCTCTTTTGAAGCTTTATCGCAACCCACAGCCTCCTGTCTTTAGACTTCCTAATCACTGGACGGGTTGGGGTGCACTTCCCTCCCTAGAGGAGGACAAATGTTTCCACTTGTGTGCGTCTCATACCGGCAAATCCAATCCCCTCACCACTCCAACTGAGTTGAGCCATGTGAAAGGTGCAGGTGTCCAAGTTAGGTCATTATCAACAAGAGTCGTGCGTGTGCTCCGAAATACTCTACTTAGGCAGTCAAGAATCCATTGAACTGAGTTCCGTGATCCTCAAAGAATTAAGTCAACTAGACCTGAAGTACCTCAAACCCAGTTCCTATTAGATTCCTGTTATTAGGTAGATTTAAAGGTCCAATCAAGCTCCAATCTCTGGATTTTACTTAGACTTGTTCAACTATCAAACTCAATCTGAAAAATGCGAATGCTATGCAATGCAATGCAGAAAATATTTTTGTGATGCAATTTTCAAAGATTTTGAACTTTTTATGGATTTTTGAAAACATGATGATGATGCATATGCAGATGTAATTTTTTTGTTTTTTTTCAAAAGGATTTTTCAAATGTTTTTGGATTTTACTTTTGCAAATGTTTTGGGAATTTTTGAAAACAAAAAGATTTTGGCTGAAAACTAGGTGGAAATATGTACACGGGAGTGCTTCTTATATTTACAAGAAGTGGATTTTAAGGATTTACAGGATAAGTGATCAATTTTATAGATATATATAAATATAGTGGATTTTGGTGTGATGTATGTATTCCTCAAACTTATTTGACACAAGCTTTTCACACAATTTTTGAAAACTATAGTCCAAAATAGTTTTTACAAACATTTTTGCAAACATGTACACACATTTGAAAATCATTTTGCAAAGGTTTTCAAAACAGTATATATAGGTTTTTCAAAATATTTTTGCAACCATTTTTCAAACCATTTGCAAATCATTTTTCAAACCTTTTATTTCACACAAAGAAAATAAATTTTACAAACCACACATTTTTACACAGGTTGAAAACATGTAACAAAATATTTTCGAAATAGTTTTCAATAAATGTTCACAAAGATTTTCAAACTATTTTTCAAACATTTTGCAAAAAATATTTTCACCTGATTTATTAATCAGTAAATACAAAAAGAATTTGAGGAACAAAACACCTTTTTATTAGTGATTTTTAATGAATTTTAAAGAATTATTAGCCATATTTATTAATAAAATACGACATTACGAGTTATGGCTAAAGTATATACATAGTATATATGACCCCCCTATACTTAGCTTGAGCTATGTCCTCATAGATCAGAGAGAAAAGAGAAGACATAACTCGTACTAAGTATAGGAAAATCTAAAGAATAAAGGAATAAGAGATGAATAAATGAATGAGAAGTTGACCGTCCCCCCTATACTTAGGATCAAATAATCCTAAGTATAGCAGACTGTACACAAAGCAGGGAGGGTCAAGGGTGGGAATGAACAGATCATACTCAGATTGTCTCCCCCTATACTTAGGGTAAGATATCCCTAAGTATAGACAAGAAGAGGAGACAATGGAGAGGATCGAAAAATAGAGAAACTCGGGGTGCACACCCCCCTATACTTAGGACAAAGTACGTCCTAAGTATGGAAAACTGTCTACAAGGGTGGCACCTTTTTGATAGACAAAGAAGATATAATAGGAAAAGAAGAAAAGAAGAAAAGAAGAAAAGAAGAAAAGAAATGAGATTGGATATGAGCAACTCGGGATGCGCATCCCCCCTATACTTAGGATAAAGTACATCCTAAGTATAGCAGTGATGGAAAGGGATGGCATCAATTCGGTCGAATAAGATAAAAGAAATTGAAAAGAAGAAAAGACGAAATGGGAAATCATTCAAAAAGGTTTTGATGCGCTTTGCCTTCCTCTGCCTCTTTCGAGATATTCAGCTCATCCTCATAGATTACTTGAATTGAGTCAACGACGACCATGAATGTGTCATGTTCAAGGTATGGCTTCAGAAGCTGTCCATTGACTACAAAAGGATGTGCGTCAGCTGACAGATTGGATATCAATACACTTCCGTTGTCACGCACATGCCTAACCATGAACGGCCCGGTCCATTTGCTCTTCAATTTTCCTGGAAAGATTTTTAATTTCGCATCGAACAACCATACCTTCTGACCTGGATCAAAGGACTTGTGGCGGATGTGCTTGTCATGCCATGTTTTGACCTTCTCCTTGTACATCAGGCTGTTGTCATATGCATAATCTCTGAATTCCAGTAATCTGTTCAGATCTAGTTTTCTGTTCTTTCCTGCTTGCTTGGAGTCCAAATTACAGATATTAATAGCCCATAGAGATTTGTGAATAAGTTCTACGGGCAAATGACATGGCTTGCCATACACCAGGCGGTAGGGAGACATTCCCAAGGGTGACTTGTATGTTGTTCTGTAAGCCTAAAGAACGGAATCAAGCAGCTAAGACCAGTTCTTGCGATCAGGACGCACAAGTTTCTGTAGAATTGTCTTGATCTCCCTATTCGAACATTCAGCTAAGCCATTGGATTGCGGGTGGTAGGGTGAAGCAACACGATGCTCGATGCAGAATTCTTGGGTCAGCTTCTTCACTTCTCTATTTATGAAATGACTACCCCCATCAGATTTGAGAATTTTGGGAATCCCGAACCGTGCTATGATGTGATCTCTCAAGAATCGACAAACAGTCCTACTGTCGGCGGCTCAGGCGGGAATAGCCTCCACCCATCGACTGACATAATCGACAGCAAGCAGAATATACTCATAACCCTGACTGTTAGGAAACGGGCCCATAAAGTCGATGCCCCATGCGTCGAAGACATCTGAGATCTGAATGTACTTCAGAGGCATCGTATCTCTCATTCCTATGGTTCCACCCATCTTTTGACAGTCAGTGCAACATTAGACATACTCATCTGCATCTTTAAATAATGAAGGCCACCAGAGGCCACTTTGAAGAACTTTTGCTGCCGTCCGTTTGCCTGAATGATGTCCTCCAGAATCTTGATCATGACATAAAGTGAGGACACTTGGAACTTCCTCCTGAGGAATGCACCTTCTCCAGATGCAATCTGCTCCCTCACGAAACAGATACGGGTCTTCCCACTGGTAGAAATGGATTTTAGACAAAAATCTGTCTATTTTCAACTTAGGCCAGTCTTGTGGGATTTTCTTGGCAACTAGATAATTCACAATGTCCGCATACCAAGGAAGTGAGGCGACAGACAGAATCGACTCATCTGGAAAGGTCTCTGTGATAGGCTGCAGGTTCAGCTCAGGAGACTCTAGTTCAAGAAGTCTCGACAGATGATTGACCACTACATTCTTTACCCCAGGTTTATCTCTGATTTCCAAGTCAAACTCCTGGAGGAGAAGGATCCACCAGATGAGACATGGTTTGGCGTCCTTCTTCTGTTGTAAATACCGAATGGCCGAATGATCCGTGTAAATGATTACTTTGGACCCAAGGAGGTAAGATCTGAACTTTTCCAAAGCAAGGACTACTGCTAGCAGCTCCTTTTTAGTAACAGTGTAGTTTCTCTGGGATTCGTCGAGCGTTCGGCTAGCGTAGTGAATCGCAAATGGTACAATTTCTTTCCTCTGTCACAGTACCGCTTCGATGGCATAATCTGACGCGTCGGTCATAATCTCGAAAGGCTGAGTCCAAATCGGTGGCTATAGGACAGGGGCCTGCGTGATGAGCTCTTTCAACTGATTAAAGGCAAGGAGCACACGGTCGTCTACAATGAACTCATTGTCCTTGCCGAGCAACTCAGTCAACGGTCTGGCCAGTTTGTTGAAATCTTTGATGAATCGTCGGTAAAATCCGACATGGCCCAAGAATGACCGGACTTGCTTGATATTTGTAGGTGGCTCAATTTTTGAAATTACATCCACCTTGGCTGGGTCAACTTCCCTGCCACGTTTCGAAACAAAGTGACCCAGCACAATTCCTTCGGTCACCATGAAATTGCTCTTCTCCCAGGAGAGCACAAGATTTACTTCGCAGCACCTCCGTAAGACTCGGTCTAGATAGTCCAGACATTGATCAAATGAATCCCCGTAGATCGAAAAATCGTCCATAAAGATGATGAATACCCATTCATCACTCTTTATTCTTATATTTTAGCTACAAAAACCTATGCAAATGCATGTAGATATGTGTAAATAGGAAAAGTTAGCAAAAGCATGCATGTTTGTAAATATAGATAATTAGCATGTTTTTGTGCAAAAATAAAAGAATAAAGATGAAAAAGAAAAAGAGGGAAATATTTAGAAGAAATATTGAGCAACCTAACCCAAGGGAGGGCTCAGCATGGGCCTGACCGCATAAAAACAAAAGTAGAGAGAGATAGGGGCTCATATGTACATACTTATGTAAATAAATAAAATTATATTTTCCTCAACCAAAAATATGCTTGTATATATTTTGTATATATTTAGAACTATTAAAAACAAAATAAAAATTCAAAAATTAAAAAGACCAAAAAGACCCCTTCACCATGTACATAAGTCTATCATCTTTATTTATTTCACCTTGTAAATAAATAAAATTTATTTTCTAAACCTTTTGTAAATATCCTATGCTATATATTGTAAATAAAATAAATAAAAAGAAACAAAACAAAAATCAAATAAAAATTACAAAAAAATTAAAAATACAAAAATATGTGTACATATACCATGTATATAGTTGTATATAACTAATTATTTCACCTATGTATATAAATAATAAAAATAAAATAAAAATAGCCTTTTATTCCTCATTTTATCCTATAAATAAATAAAATATAAAATAGGAATAAAAATGTATAAAAATAACTAATTAAAAATCAAAATTAAAAATCATATATTGTATATATACCTATGTATATCTATATATTGTATATACTTTATTTTTATTTCCAAAAATTAATTAAAAATCACAAAAAAATAGAAAAAATTAAAACAAATATTTTTTATGTTTTAAGTTTTTGAAAATTCGGCCATTTAAGGCCCCAAAAAAATCAAATAAAAAATTAAGCCTTGGCGGGCTCTGATTGGTCCACGGGGGACTGTTGACCCCCGGTCAACACCTCCCCCAGGACCACCAGAGCCCGGGTCTGTTCACCCGACCCATCTTCTCGGATTTTTCTTTTGATGACCCGAATCCCTTTCGCCCCAAATCCGGGTCCGCATTGATCACGTCACATCCGAGAAGCTCGCCGGAGCTTTCGCCTCGGGATCTGCGCATCAGCTCGCCCTACCCGCAACCTTCTTGCCGGACCCTCCACACTATATAGTCTGAGCTCAGCCGCCTCCTCTCGCCATCTTTGGCTCCCTACCTTCACTCCCGTGACCTCCATCGTAACCACCGAGGTGACAGCTCGCGTTGGCCCTTGTTGCAGCGAGGAGGAGGTGGCCGGTCACTGATCCGGCAGCTTCGCGCCGCCGTGCTCCGCCACTCGACCGGAGCTCGAGCCTCAGGCCATGACGCCCTTCGAGGCGACGACCAGGAGCTAGCTAAGCTCCAGCATAGTCTCCCGCATCACCCAGGTATCCATTTAGCCCTTCCACTTAGTGTAATTTCTGATTTCGCCCAAATCGACTCTCCGACGTGTTCCTCTGATTCCGGCATCATCGCATACTTTCTCGATCATCGGAGAACACTATCACCTTCGCCACTCCCTCACGCACGTGCTGCGCCCACTCATTCAACCCAGCTCGCCCCGGAGCTGGTAGTTGAGCTCCACCACCTTCCGCTCGCCGGAGTTCATCCATCCCGACCCACAGTCCACCTTCACTTCGCTTTTTCGGGTCGAGGCACTTTGCCCTCGACCCGCGAAGCTTCTGGTACATCTTGCAGGTCAGAAGGAGGGCATCTGAGCCCCCCCTCACATCAGGTCCAGGAGCTCACCGCCGCCGAGCTCGCCGGAGCCCCTCCAGGGCTCGGGTGGGCCATCGGAGGCTACCACCAGCCGCGGGGCATCACCGCGGATCTTCTCCGATCATCAGGAGCAGCTGAGGAGGTCTACAGCTCACGCACGAGGCCGGCGAAGCTCGCCGGCTGAGTGTTCTTCCACCATCCTCCAGCACCGTCCGATCAGCCTCCGCTCCCAGTTTTAATCTTGATCGTCCGTTCTTCGAGGAGCAGCAGCCGTTGATTGATTCGAGGTGTCATCCGGACCGTCAGAGCAGAGGAGAGAAGGCACAGCACCTGAACCGTTAGATCTCCCACGTGTCTCCCTCTGGACCGTCGATAGCCCACGTGCTGCAGAAGAGAAGAGGCGCCAGGCACCTGAGCCGTCCGATTCGCCACGCGTCCGCCATCGAGCCGTCGACTTAACAAGGGGTAAATTACTTAGGCCCCCTCTTAGCTTTTTGTTTTACGTGTCAGTCCTGTAAATATTTTAGTTATTTTATTTACGTAGGGTAATTTGCACTGAGGACCTTGTGCTTGTTTTTATTTGCATATATACCCCTGTGTATGTGATCTCACGTGCGTCGCCACGTGCTTGTTTGGGTTATTTGCATCTTTTATCCTGTAGTTCTGTTGGGTTATTGAATGAAGAAATACTTTTTGGTAATTGCATTTATGCCCCTGTGAGCATTTTATTCACGCATGTGCGGATTTTAGTGGGATTTTTGCATCCAAGCCCCTGGACTTTTGGTACGAGTTACCAAAAGGTCCAGGAACTTGGTTTTTATTACCAAAAGGCCCCTGAGTGCCCCAGGCACGCGCCACGCGCGTGTTTAGCTGGGATTTTTGCACCTTGGCCCCCAGACTTGCGGGTATTTGCACTTACGTCCCTGTGCACAGTGCCCCCTCTTTGATTTTTGAATAAATATCAAACCACCTCCAAATTCGATGAAAATTTGACACATGGCTCCTGCCATGTTGTTGGATTTTTGAGAATTTTTGAGGACATTTTTGATTTCATTTAGTATTTTTAAAAATTCAAAAACATCCTTTTTAGATACTGTCTAGGTTTAAAAATACCAAAAAAATATAAAAACACCTTCAAAAATTCCAAAAAATTTAGTTACTATTTCTTGTGTGTTGTTTGATTTTCTAGCCAATTTTGGCTATTTTTCATTGCTTAAAAACTCTAAATATCTAAAAACCCCTAAAAACTCATACAAATTATAATAAATAATATAAAAATCCAAAAACAATAATTTAGGTGCCCAAATTTTCCTTATTCTTTCTAGATTACAGGAAAATTACCTCCAGGGCTTGTTGAGATCCATAAATATTTTATTTTTGGGTTTCAAGCCTTGCTGGACAGTACCTAGGCCTTTGAGCACTGTTTGATTGTTATAAAATAAAATATACATTAGAAAAATACCAAAAATTCATCAAAAACACTTAAAAACCTAAAAAACATAAAAACAATTTTTCTTTAATTTTTGCTTAATTTTTGGTGTGTTAAATAAATTGCTTAAGTTGGCTTGATTTTATTTTCTTTTATTTTCTTTATAATTCAAAAATCCAAAAAAATATAAAAATTATTAAAAACCATTAAAAATCCTTGTTTTTCATTTTATTTTCTTTTTACTACTTCGTAGGCCCTAGGCCAACCCGTGCTCCTTGTGTTCGACCCTGGGAGCTATACCAGGTTAATCCCATAGCTAGGACCGCACTTCGTGTTTTGATCTCTGATTTCTTTCGCGGTTCGATATTTTTCTTGATTGAGTGACTCTGAGTGATAGAGGTCGCAACGACCTATTTAGTACCTTTACCTCGTTCGCTCGGGTCGCTTATCAGAATGGCGCCGTTGCCGGGGAGCACGGCTTAGTAGTATTTTTGTTTTTATTTTCGTTTTTATTTTCGCAGCTTTTCACGGCTCTTCGGAGCTCGCGGCTTTTTCTCGGCTTTTGTATTTAGTTTCTTTTTGTTTTATTTTTGTTTTATTTTGATTTTCTTTTATTTTTATTTTTGTTTTCTATTGAGTGTTTATTTTATTTCCATTTTTGCACATATACCCTTGCTTTTATTTTCATTCATTATTTGATTATTGTTTATTGGTCTGACCACTCTTCTGTCTTTCTTGCGAGGGCCCGAGGACCCTGGAGGCAACTTTCGAGGAGCCGGTGCAGCCACGGAGTTCGGAGGCGGCTTCTTTCTCTACGAAGCCGCAGGAGAGAGCGAGAGAGAGAGAGTGAGTGGGTGAGGCATTAGGATAGTTTTATTCATTCATTATTTATTGTAATAATACAGGCCTTTCTGTTTGGACACTTAGACCGTAGCGGGTCTGTTTCGCCGAGCACCGGCGTGCTCGGGGGACCCATTAGGACCTGCGGCTTTTTCACGGCTTTTCTCGCGGATTTCTTTTTCCTTTCTTACTGTCATTTTCCGGATTTTTCGCGATTTTTGCTCGAGCCCCTAGACTTAGGACTTTCTGGTGACTGTGACGTAACTGAGTAGGATCCACACACCTAAGGCTTATCTGTTCCTATAGACCGTATTGGACCTACTTAAAATCAATAATAAAAATAACCGACTCGCTAGCCTCCGTAGCCTACGTGCCGTAGCTCGTCCTGTAAAGCGCTTACTCCTACCCCCGATTTGTCGGGCAGGGGAGGGACGAGCCAAGACCGGACCCTTTGGCTTGGAGGTCGGTGACCGGTTAGACGGTTCTTCGCTAGAAGTTGCTCGTCTAGGACTCGGATTTCACCGTTGCATCATATAGCTTAGTTTACATTTCTGTCTTTATTTTATGCGCGGATCATTTTGCATGTAGAGAGCTGGAGACAGGTACGCATTTCTGACTTTGCATGCATCATTGATTTTTCGTGCATCGGCTTTTTCGACTTCTCCCCCCGATTTTGGACTTAATAACCAGGAGAACCGAAAAATTCGTTAGGCGATTTTGTTTGATTTGAAAAATACCTAAAAAAGTGTAACCATAAAATTGGGACTGCTAAGACTATTGACCTTAAAACTCGCTCACCCTAAAAATTCTGTCTTGGGGAGAGCAACCCCCTCATTGCTTGGTTTGTATGCGCGAGAGAGTGACCCCGCACACTAGGTAGAGCCCCCCGTTGCTAAACTCGACTGACTACCGACTCTTCCGTGCGGGCCAGTCGGTTGGGGTTAGCAGCGGATATCCCAACAGGTCACGTAAGCGCTCTGATATTTGTGTGTTCACCAAAATAAAATGGACAAGATAATTTGACCGAACTTTCACGGTCTTCAGCTCGCGTTGCATTGGTGAACCGGGGGTTTGTTTTCAGATCATAGTTTTTCCAGATCTCATCCGCCCTACTCGCCAGATCGAGATGATGGGTAGACGATCTCTTAGGCAGCCTCTGGCTGCACCGCTTTCGGGCGCGTCTACCTCATCATCTAGGTTGGCTCGCGAGAGCTCAGACCAGCTCTCCGAGCCCGAGTACGACTCCACCCTGTTCCCCCTCGATCCCCTTTCTGACCTTCCCGAGAGACATGAGCCCGAGGAGAGACTGATTCATTTGACGGCACCTGAGTTGGGCTCATTTGGTTTTGCAGACGTCGAGATGGCCGGAGCAGGCAGTTCTGATGATCACTCCCGCAGACCAGAGCATATTGTACTAGACCAGGGAGCGATCAACTCCACCCTGATCGCATCACTTGATACAGTTCAGCAGCAGCTCCGCGATCAGGGAGCTTTCATGATGGAGATGAGGCGCGAGTTGGAGAGGCTCAGAGCAGAGAGAGACCAGCAGAGAGAGCCCGAGGAGATCCCGGATGCAGATGCACAGGCACGAGCCGCAGCAGCAGCAGCAGCAGCAGCCGCGGCCGCAGCGGCAGCAGCCGCAGGAGGAGCAGGACCACCTAGACCGATGCGGGAGTTGCACAACCCCGGATCTACTTTGATGCACCATTGGGTTGTGGTTCCAGCCATCGTGGGGGACTTCAAGTTCCCCCCGAACACCTTGCAGATGCTTCCTCGGTTCCACGGACTTGCTACAGAGGAGCCCCACCTCCACCTCCAGGAGTTTCTTATGATTTGCAGTACTGTCCACGACAGACATGTGGACCAGGACACGATCAGGATGATCGCCTTCCCCTTCTCACTGGCAGACAGAGCAGCCACCTGGCTGAAGCATTTGGGGAGATTTGTATATACCTGGGAGCAGCTCCGCACCGAGTACTTGAACAAGTACTATCCACTCGGGCAGACGAACGCAGCGAGGGCCCTGATCAGCAACTTCTCCATGTTCCCCAACGAGCAGTTTCACGAGGCTTGGGAGAGGTTCAGAGAGCTCCTGGACAGATGCCCGCACCATGATATCACGAAGCCGAACCTAGTTCAGAGCTTCTTCAGCGGACTGTCACCAGATTTACAGGGCCTGGTGAATGCTTCTTGTGGCGGGTCCTACTTCGCCAAGGACCACGACCAGGTCTGGGCTATTTTTGAGGAGATGGCAGAGAACTACATGGTCATGTCCCAGACCCGGCTCTATACCCAGAAGACCCAGCCACATCAGCCAGGACCCGTGCAGTACCAGAGGATAGCACGGGTAGATGCAGGTCCTTCCAGTTCGTCCGCAGCCACAACAGCAGCACAGTTAGAGTCGTCAGCTGCGGACATGGGCATCATCAGCGAGAAGTTGGACCGCATGGAGCTGATAGAGAAGAAGCAGTGCCAGAGCATAGCACAGATGGATCAGATGGCACAGGTCTTGAGCGACCTGAAGACACAGCTCATGTGTCTCCAGGAGACACAGACGGCTTCTCAGCCCCGTCTTCAGTCGCGAGGCGACGCCGGCAGCAGCAGCAGCTCGTCCCAGCGCTCCAGCACCCCAGTGCAGCCTAGACAGGTTCACCTTGTACAGGCGGAGCCGTACCAGCAGCCGCAGCCCACCTACCAGTCTCCACCATCTCCAGAGATGCAGATGGTGGTTTACCAGCCGGACCAGCCTCTGGCAGTACTCCCGCCAGCCCCCTTGGATGCAGAGCCGTTGATGGATGTCAACGGGATCTGGTACGACCGTCCCCAGCCTGGGATCCGACGAGACCATCCCGGATTCAGGTGGGGGAGTGGTGGTGCCCAGGCCCAGCAGCAGCCGTCAGGACAGGGAGGGCAGTACTCCCAGCCGAGAGACCATCACCAGCCGCAGCAGCAGCCCCCAGTCTACCAGCAGCAGTCATCCTACGGTCCGCGTCCCTATCAGCAGCAGGGACAGTATTGGAGACGTGAGCAGCAGGCTCACCAGGGATACCAGCACCAGCAGCAACCTCCATCCTACCCCTCTCACCCACAGCAGTTTCAGCAGCCTCACCCACAGAGAGGCCACCCGTCGGGCTCCCACGAGAGCCCCGCTTTGGATGACATCGCCCGCCTCCTCACGGACCAGCAGGCTACATTCCGACGGGAGATGGACGAGTTCCGCCAGGAGATGCGGGACCTGGTGAGAGGGAAGGCCTCCATACCAGCCCAGATAGAGCCCAATCCGAACAGCCTCAAGCGGAAGTCTGAGCAGGTAGTACATACTGAGTCAGCCACTCCTAGTGACCCATTTGATGATACATCTTCAGATTTATTTGATGCTGATTTTGTCACACTTAGGAGCGGTAGGACCCCAGCAGGCGGCGGCGCCTCATCTGAGCACCATCCCGAGGCGCCACAGGAGGAGGAGGAGGAGAGCGGTACTGAGACCGCTCCAGATGATGACGGTGGTACTGAGGCCACCAAGGATGATGATCCCACCGGCGGTACTGAGGCCGCCACTTCACCAGAGCTAGGAGGTGGTACTGATGCCACCCATGCAGCCGAGCCAGTTCGCGGTACTGATGCCGCGCGACGTCTTCCTTCAGCAGTAGCAGAGCAGCCAGCCCGTGGTGGTACTGAGGCCACCGGTGTTAGTAGAGAGAGATCTGATGTTTTTCCTCGTGTCCATGTATCTCAGAATTCTGCTATGAATAAAGGAAAAGGTTTACTTTCTTCTGGTCCCACTGTGGTGCATGATGTATGTGTGGATCCGGTCCTTGAACCGTCTAGACCTTTTCCTAGTCCTTCATCTGTGAAGGACCCAGTGATCCCCTTCCCTAAAGCCCTTCAGATGGGGAAGGGGAAGAAAAATGATCCAAAAAAGAGAGAGCTTGAGGAGTTCAGCCAGAGCATGATAGATCGGTTTCACATTCAGCTGACCCTCCAGGAGGCTTTGCAGCACATTCCCCTTCTCCAGAGATCTTTGAGAGAGAGGACTACAGTCAGGAGGAGGAGGAGGAACCACACTTCAGAGATACATGTGCTGACCAAAGCCACGTGCTTTGCGATCCAGAACCGACTGCCAGCCAAGAGGCCAGATGCAGGGGCCCCGTATGTCAGATGCCAGATTAGTGAGCAGTGGTTCGACCGTACTCTTCTAGATAGCGGATCGTCGATCAACCTTCTTCCGGCAGCCCTTCTCGACCGATTCGAGTTGGGCACTCTTCGACAGAGCAGGACAGTCCTTCAGTTCGCTGATCGATCTGTCAAGAGGCCGAAGGGGTTATTACGAGACGTTATCGTCACGATTCAGGGTCTGCAATTCCCCGTGGACTTCGTAGTGTTGGACATGGAGATCCCTGAGTCAGTGACCGATACCCCCATCATCCTTGGTCGTCCGTTCTTGGCCACAGCCAAGGCGGTGACTGATCATGATAGTGGGAAGGTGTACTTTCGCGTCCAGGGCGAGAGTATACAAATAGAGACGGTCGAGGACTATAGAGCCAGATTCAGATCCCGCTCAGATGCGAGTACCGATTCAGAGCAGCTGACAGACGCAGAGCCAGACATCCACCAGGACTGTGATTTTGTGATCACAGATGATGAGGCAGCTTGGGCAGACCTTGAGACACAGACCACCCTCTCACTTTCAGACACAGCTGATGCAGAGATGACAGCAGAGGAGAGTCTGGAGAGCACAGACCTGGTTCAGGATACCATTGCGGCAGCAGAGCCGGTCCTTGATCGCAGCACGATGATTTGTGATGGTGGTGCTGATGCCACCTTGTTTTCTGGTGGTGCTGATGCCACCTTGTTTTCCGGTGGTGTTGATGCCACCGTTTCTGATGCAGATCCCTCGGATTCAGAGTCTGATTGGGCCGATTGTTATGATCAGATGCCAGACCTGAGTTCAGCTGAGCCTAGGGATGAGGAGGAGGCAGATGCAGAGCAGAGCAGAGACAGTACAGTTGAGCAGCCTTCTCCCGATCCAGTTTGCGAGAGTACACTTTCACTTTCCCAGGCAGATTTGGCCCACCTTGCAGCGTTCACTCAGTTTCTTCCACAGCCAGATTTGCCGGCACCCAGCATTCCAGAGCTGAAGCCGCTCCCTACTTCGCTGAAGTATCGATTCCTTGCGGGCGATCCAGAGATGTACCCAGTCATCATCTCCGCCGAGTTGACTGGAGAGCAGGAATCCCGTTTGATGGGGGTTCTTGAAAAAACCGCAAGGCGATCGGATGGAGCGTAGCAGATCTCCATGGGATTAGTCCATCAGTGTGCTCCCACCACATCTATCTCGAGGATGGGGCGAAGCCGTCGCGTGAGTTCCAGCGGCGTCTGAACCCCAACCTGAGAGAGGTTGTCATGAAGGAAATATCGAAGTGGTGGGGTGCAGGTTTTATTTATCCCATTTCCGACTCCAAGTGGGTTAGCCCCTTGCATGTGGTGCCCAAGAAGACGGGCATCACGACTGTGATCAGTGAGTCGGGAGAGGAGATTGCTACACGAGTACCCACCTCTTGGAGGGTTTGTGTTGATTACAGGAGACTCAACCAAGCCACCAAGAAGGACCATTTCCCCCTGCCTTTTATTGACCAGATCATTGAGAGACTGGCAGGGAAGAGCCATTATTGCTTCCTGGATGGGTACTCGGGCTACAACCAAGTGGCCATCGCTCCTGAGGATCAGGAGAAGACCACCTTTACCTGTCCCTTCGGCACATATGCTTTTCGATGCATGCCATTTGGGCTATGCAATGCCCCTGCGACTTTTCAGAGGTGCATGCTGTCGATCTTCTCGGACATGGTAGGGGAGTGCCTAGAGGTCTTCATGGATGATTTCTCGATCTACGGCGACGGATTTGATTCTTGTCTTGACTGCCTAGATCGAGTACTTCAGCGATGTATTGAGTATCACTTGGTGCTATCTTGGGAGAAGAGTCACTTCATGGTGACTCAAGGGACGGTGCTTGGCCACATCATCTCCAACAGGGGCATGGAGGTTGATCCGGCCAAGGTTGATGTCATTAGGAAACTCACACCGCCGTCCAATCTGAGACAGTTACGGTCATTTCTGGGGCACGTTGGATTTTATAGGAGATTTATTCATGATTTCAGCAGGATTGCCCGGCCGTTGACTGATCTCTTGACGAAAGACACCGAGTTCCTTGTCGATGACAAGTGTCTTTCGTCGTTTGCTACTCTCCAGCAGTGCGTGATTGAGGCTCCTGTCCTCCAGCCACCTGATTGGTCTCTCCCATTCGAGATCATGACGGACGCCTCCGATTTTGCCGTAGGGGCAGTGCTGGGACAGAGGAGGGATGGAGTACCATTTGCTATACACTATGCTAGCCGCACATTGGATTCCGCCCAGCGGAATTATACAGTCACAGAAAAGGAGATGCTAGCAGTAGTGTTTGCCCTGGATAAGTTTAGATCATATATCATTGGATCTAGAGTGACTTTGTTTACAGATCATACCGCCATCAGGTACCTCATGGCAAAGAAGGATGCCAAGGCCAGACTGACTAGATGGATCCTTCTACTCCAGGAGTTCGACATTGAGATTAAGGATAAGCCTGGAGTCAAGAATGTGGTGGCGGATCACCTCTCCCGATTAGAGCAGCCTGAGGAGACTGAGCAGATTGATCCTATCAGAGATACCTTCCCAGATGAGGCGATCCTTGCTATCGCCTCACTCCCATGGTATGCCGATATTGTGAACTTTCTCGTTGCTGGGAAAGTCCCACAAGATTGGCCCAGGCAGAGGCTTGAGACCTTCCTAGCGAAGGCCAAGTCCTACCATTGGGAGGATCCCATCCTTTACCACGAAGGAGGGGATAGCGTCTGGCGTCGGTGTATTCCTCAGGAGGAACACCATAGCGTCCTCACTTACTGCCACAAGCTTGAGGCAGGAGGACATCATTCTGGGAGGAGAACGGCACAGAAAGTGCTCCAATCCGGTTTGTGGTGGCCTACCCTCTTCAAGGACTCAGATGAGTTCGTGAAGAGGTGTACTGACTGTCAGAGGATGGGCACTTGTGGACAACGTGATATGATGCCGATGCAGCCCATTCACTTCTGTGAGGTTTTTGACGCATGGGGCATCGATTTCATGGGTCCATTCCCTAAGAGTCAGGGATTTGAGTACATTCTGTTGGCCGTGGATTATGTGAGTCGTTGGGTGGAGGCTATCCCCGCCCGAGCCGCTGATGCGAGGACAGTTTGCAGATTTTTGAGGAAGCATATCATCACGCGGTTCGGGGTTCCACGAGTTCTTATTTCTGATGGGGGATCTCACTTCATCAACGACCAGGTGAAGGCACTTGCTAGTGAGTTCGGCATAGACCATCGTGTTGCTACACCATACCATCCACAGACGAATGGTCTAGCCGAAGTGTCGAATAGGGAGATCAAGACTATTCTACAGAAAGTCGTCCGCCCTGACCGAAAGGATTGGTCACAGCTATTGGACTCAGTCTTGTGGGCATATAGGACGTCTTTCAAGACACCTTTGGGCACATCTCCCTTTCGCCTCGTATATGGTAAGCCTTGCCATTTACCTGTTGAGCTGAGGCACAAGTCACTTTGGGCAGTTACAGACATACTTATGGATCCAGATGGTATAGCAGACCAGAGGAGGGCAGAGCTAGCTGCCCTGGAGGAGCTTAGAGATTCAGCTTTCTCAAGCAGCCTACATTATAAGGAGAGAGTCAAGGAGTGGCATGATTCTCATATCAGCCACAAGCATTTTGAGATTGGACAGAGAGTATGGCTGTTTGATGCGAGGCTTAGATTATTTCCAGGGAAGCTACAGAGCAAATGGAAAGGACCTTATCTGGTTCGGAAGGTACACGACAACGGTAGCATCGACATATCTGAGTTGTCTTCTGAGAGTACCTTCCGAGTGAACGGCCAACGGCTCAAGCCATTTCTAGATCATGAGCCGCGGGTCGTTGATATTGCCCCTATTCATTTTGCGTGAGATGTGGTCTTTGACTCACATCTAATGCATCTCACGCCTGAGTTTCACTGATCTTCCGCTGTACATAGATCCAGATGTCCATATCACCACATTCCTTAGTCCCACATCCCTTTCTTCATCTTATGATTATGCTATACTTAGGGTGCACTTTACCCTAAGTATAGGGGGGATGTGAGACATTTCGGGTATTTCTTTTGTTTCTGTCTACCCCTGTTTTGCTGCCTATACTGAGGGGCATTTCACCCTAAGTATAGGGGGGGTAGACCCTGTACATTCTCCACTCGGTTTTCCCTTCGTGTACAGCCTGCTATACTTAGGATTACTTGATCCTAAGTATAGGGGGAAGACCCGAGTCCCTCTTGACTTTTCATTCTCCTTTTGTATAGCCTTCCTTTTCACTTCCCTATACAAAGCACGAGTTATGTCTTCTTCATCGCTCTTGACTCTGAGGACATCGTTCGAGCTAAGTATAGGGGGGTGTGTATATATTTCATATATACTTTAGCCATAACTCGTACTTTGTGTGAGTGTGTTAATAAATAAAAATGGCTAAAAACCACAAAAATTAAAAATTTTTCATGTACATAATCTTCTTTTATTTGCACATACATAGCTAGTGTACAAATTATTTTTGTAAAAATGATTTCAAAAATCTTTTGTGTAAAGCTTGTGTAAATATTTTTGTATCAAAATTATGTATATAGTACAAAATTTTTCCAAAATGTTTTGAAAAATCAAAAGTTTGCAAAAATCTTGTGTAAATGTGTGTAAATACCTTTTTGCAAAACTTGCACTTCATGCATCATCATTCATGATTTCAAAACATTTTTCAAAAATTTTGCATGATTGTAAAATTTGTGTAAATATGCATCTTTTTGTACATATGTATATAGTTTTTCTGGATGATAGTTGACCTTTAAACTAGCCTGGAATCAAATTGAGAAATGGAGCTTGATTAAGATCTTAATCCACCTAATTTCTAAGAGGAACCTTATAGGGCTTAGGTTTAAGGCTTTTCAGGTCCATGGTGACTTAATTCTTTGAGTCCACTAGGCTATGATCACATGTCATCTCAATGAACCTAAGTAGAGCACTTAACAACAACACATGACTCATATAGATTATGGCTTTACTTGGACAACCGCACTATGCACCGAGCTCTCTACGGATGAGATGGTGAGGAGGCAGTCTTCCTTGGCTTGGGGTAGCATATGAGGGTAGTACTTCTAGGCGGAACCTCTCTTCTTCATTTAGTGAAGGAAGTGCGTCTCAACTTGGTCTGGTTGCCATGAGGTCTAACGACGGGAGTTGTGGGTTGCAATAAAGCTTCAAAAGAGGGATAGTCTACTGGCTCAAGAGGAAAAACTCCTTGTATATATGCTGCACATGTACATGTTGTATAGATGCACTCGAAAAAAAAATGCAAAAAGAAAGAACTCCAAAAAAGTGGTGGGTCTGAGAGAAAATGATAATCCCACCGGAGTATGTATATAAGTGCAATAAGCAAAGCTTGGTTTCATGATCCACCTGTTGTAGCTTGCAGCAGGGAGACTTGGCTACACTGGTCAAGCTCCCAAGGGTACTTGGCTACACTGGCCTTGACCCATTCTCTTCTTCCCCCTCTTCTTGAGCCGGTTGTACTTGAACTTAGAAGGGAATACCCCGCTCCTCGAGGAAAGAGTGGCCAGATTGAGGTCATAGACTTACCTTGTTAGGGAGGGTTGTCAAGTTGCCATTTCTGAGGTGGAGAGCTTAGACCTCACTTTCACAGGACAAGAAAGGATTCATGGTCTTCAGGGTTTGTGATTGATGACTTGTTCTGATCTGGAGCATTGAGGAGTCTTGGTTATAGGATAGTGGAACTTAGAGGCTGTTAGGTTTTAAGCTTAAGTCTGAATAAGGTTCCGACACATTAATAATCCAAAGATCTGATTGAGCTCCATACCTCAATTTAATGAAGGCAAGTTTAATAATCAACCTTGATCCATGTACATTCTCTTTTTCTTTTTCTTTCTTTCTTTTTCACTTCTTTTTCAAATAAGTGTTTGCTAAGGGACTAGCAAAGTATAGTATAGGGGGGTGATGAATACCCATTCATCACTCTTTATTCTTATATTTTAGCTACAAAAACCTATGCAAATGCATGTAGATATGTGTAAATAGGAAAAGTTAGCAAAAGCATGCATGTTTGTAAATATAGATAATTAGCATGTTTTTGTGCAAAAATAAAAGAATAAAGATGAAAAAGAAAAAGAGGGAAATATTTAGAAGAAATATTGAGCAACCTAACCCAAGGGAGGGCTCAGCATGGGCCTGACCGCATAAAAACAAAAGTAGAGAGAGATAGGGGCTCATATGTACATACTTATGTAAATAAATAAAATTATATTTTCCTCAACCAAAAATATGCTTGTATATATTTTGTATATATTTAGAACTATTAAAAACAAAATAAAAATTCAAAAATTAAAAAGACCAAAAAGACCCCTTCACCATGTACATAAGTCCATCATCCTTATTTATTTCACCTTGTAAATAAATAAAATTTATTTTCTAAACCTTTTGTAAATATCCTATGCTATATATTGTAAATAAAATAAATAAAAAGAAACAAAACAAAAATCAAATAAAAATTACAAAAAAATTAAAAATACAAAAATATGTGTACATATACCATGTATATAGTTGTATATAACTAATTATTTCACCTATGTATATAAATAATAAAAATAAAATAAAAATAGCCTTTTATTCCTCATTTTATCCTATAAATAAATAAAATATAAAATAGGAATAAAAATGTATAAAAATAACTAATTAAAAATCAAAATTAAAAATCATATATTGTATATATACCTATGTATAGCTATATATTGTATATACTTTATTTTTATTTCCAAAAATTAATTAAAAATCACAAAAAAATAGAAAAAATTAAAACAAATATTTTTTATGTTTTAAGTTTTTGAAAATTCGGCCATTTAAGGCCCCAAAAAAATCAAATAAAAAATTAAGCCTTGGCGGGCTCTGATTGGTCCACGGGGGACTGTTGACCCCCGGTCAACACCTCCCCCAGGACCACCAGAGCCCGGGTCTTTTCACCCGACCCATCTTCTTGGATTTTTCTTTTGATGACCCAAATCCCTTTCGCCCCAAATCCGGGTCCGCATTGATCACGTCACATCCGAGAAGCTCGCCGGAGCTTTCGCCTCGGGATCCGCGCATCAGCTCGCCCTACCCGCAACCTTCTTGCCGGACCCTCCACACTATATAGTCTGAGCTCATCCGCCTCCTCTCGCCATCTTTGGCTCCCTACCTTCACTCCCGTGACCTCCATCGTAACCACCGAGGTGACAGCTCGCGTTGGCCCTTGTTGCAGCGAGGAGGAGGTGGCCGGTCACTGATCCGGCAGCTTCGCGCCGCCGTGCTCCGCCACTCGACCGGAGCTCGAGCCTCAGGCCTTGACGCCCTTCGAGGCGACGACCAGGAGCTAGCTAAGCTCCAGCATAGTCTCCCGCATCACCCAGGTATCCATTTAGCCCTTCCACTTAGTGTAATTTCTGATTTCGCCCAAATCGACTCTCCGACGTGTTCCTCTGATTCCGGCATCATCGCATACTTTCTCGATCATCGGAGAACACTATCACCTTCGCCACTCCCTCACGCACGTGCTGCGCCCACTCATTCAACCCAGCTCGCCCCGGAGCTGGGAGTTGAGCTCCACCACCTTCCGCTCGCCGGAGTTCATCCATCCCGACCCACAGTCCACCTTCACTTCGCTTTTTCGGGTCGAGGCACTTTGCCCTCGACCCGCGAAGCTTCTGGTACATCTTGCAGGTCAGAAGGAGGGCATCTGAGCCCCCCCTCACATCAGGTCCAGGAGCTCACCGCCGCCGAGCTCGCCGGAGCCCCTCCAGGGCTCGGGTGGGCCATCGGAGGCTACCACCAGCCGCGGGGCATCACCGCGGATCTTCTCCGATCATCAGGAGCAGCTGAGGAGGTCTACAGCTCACGCACGAGGCCGGCGAAGCTCGCTAGCTGAGTGTTCTTCCACCATCCTCCAGCACCGTCCGATCAGCCTCCGCTCCCAGTTTTAATCTTGATCGTCCGTTCTTCGAGGAGCAGCAGCCGTTGATTGATTCGAGGCGTCATCCGGACCCTTCAGAGCAGAGGAGAGAAGGCACAGCACCTGAACTGTTAGATCTCCCACGTGTCTCCCTCTGGACCGTCGATAGCCCACGTGCTGCAGAAGAGAAGAGGCGCCAGGCACCTGAGCCGTCCGATTCGCCACGCGTCCGCCATCGAGCCGTCGACTTAATAAGGGGTAAATTACTTAGGCCCCCTCTTAGCTTTTTGTTTTACGTGTCAGTCCTGTAAATATTTTAGTTATTTTATTTACGTAGGGTAATTTGCACTGAGGACCTTGTGCTTGTTTTTATTTGCATATATACCCCTGTGTATGTGATCTCACGTGCGTCGCCACGTGCTTGTTTGGGTTATTTGCGTCTTTTATCCTGTAGTTCTGTTGGGTTATTGAATGAAGAAATACTTTTTGGTAATTGCATTTATGCCCCTGTGAGCATTTTATTCACGCATGTGCGGATTTTAGTGGGATTTTTGCATCCAAGCCCCTGGACTTTTGGTACGAGTTACCAAAAGGTCCAGGAACTTGGTTTTTATTACCAAAAGGCCCCTGAGTGCCCCAGGCACGCGCCACGCGCGTGTTTAGCTGGGATTTTTGCACCTTGGCCCCCAGACTTGCGGGTATTTGCACTTACGTCCCTGTGCACAATGCCCCCTCTTTGATTTTTGAATAAATATCAAACCACCTCCAAATTCGATGAAAATTTGACACATGGCTCCTGCCATGTTGTTGGATTTTTGAGAATTTTTGAGGACATTTTTGATTTCATTTAGTATTTTTAAAAATTCAAAAACATCCTTTTTAGCTACTGTCTAGGTTTAAAAATACCAAAAAAATATAAAAACACCTTCAAAAATTCCAAAAAATTTAGTTACTGTTTCTTGTGTTGTTTGATTTTCTAGCCAATTTTGGCTATTTGTCATTGCTTAAAAACCCTAAAAATCTAAAAACCCCTAAAAACTCATAAAAATTATAATAAATAATATAAAAATCCAAAAACAATAATTTAGGTGCCCAAATTTTCCTTATTCTTTCTAGATTACAGGAAAATTACCTCCAGGGCTTGTTGAGATCCATAAATATTTTATTTTTGGGTTTCAAGCCTTGCTGGACAGTACCTAGGCCTTTGAGCACTGTTTGATTGTTATAAAATAAAATATACATTAGAAAAATACCAAAAATTCACCAAAAACACTTAAAAACCTAAAAAACATAAAAACAATTTTTCTTTAATTTTTGCTTAATTTTTGGTGTGTTAAATAAATTGCTTAAGTTGGCTTAATTTTACTTTCTTTTATTTTCTTTATAATTCAAAAATCCAAAAAAATATAAAAATTATTAAAAACCATTAAAAATCCTTGTTTTTCATTTTATTTTCTTTTTACTACTTCGTAGGCCCTAGGCCAACCCGTGCTCCTTGTGTTCGACCCTGGGAGCTATACCAGGTTAATCCCATAGCTAGGACCGCACTTCGTGTTTTGATCTCTGATTTCTTTCGCGGTTCGATATTTTTCTTGATTGAGTGACTCTGAGTGATAGAGGTCGCAACGACCTATTTAGTACCTTTACCTCGTTCGCTCGAGTCGCTTATCAAAAGACCTCGAGAAAGCTGCCCACCATATCGGTAAAAAACTGCAAGCATACACCTTTGATATGTGGCTGGGGCGTTGCAAAGCCCGAACGGCATCCGTCTGAAGGCATATGTGCCAAAAGGATAGGTGAACGTGGTCTTCTCTTGGTCTTCAGGAGCAATAGCAACCTGATTATACCCCGAGTAGACGTCCAAGAAACAGAAGTATTCCTTCGCGGCCAATCTCTCCAGGATCTGGTCGATGAAGGGTAGCGGAAAATGATCCTTCTTGGTGGCAAGGTTGAGTCTTCTGTAGTCTACGCACACTCGCCAAGAAGTTGGTACTCTGGTTGCGATCTCCTCTCCTTTGTCATTTTTCACAATGATGATCCCTGATTTCTTGGGCACAACATGCAGAGGGCTCACCCATTTGCTGTCGGAGATGGGATAAATGAATCCTGCATCACACCATTTCTGGATTTCTTTCATAACCACCTCCCGCAGATTCGGGTTTAATCTTCTTTGCAGTTCACGAGAGGGTCTGCAGTCTTCTTCCAGAAAGATGCGATGCGAACAGAGTGATGGATTGATCCCATGGAGATCGGAGGTTCGCCAGCCTATCACCTTGCGGTTGCGTTCAAGAACCTCCATCAGACGAGATTCTTGATCTTCGGTCAGATGTGCATTGATGATGACCGGGTACATGTTCGGTTCTCCCGCAAGGAAGGCATACTTCATATTGGAGGGTAAGGGTTTTAGCTCTGGTGGGGTCTGAGCTGCTTCAGTGGTGACCTCAGCTATTAGTACAGGTGGTGATTTGTTCAATTATTCAGTGTCCACCATGTTCTGATCTGTTTACTCTCTCAATCCCTGACAAAATTACTTGATAATGTCATCTTCATCAGAAAATGCTTCAAACTCCGGCTCTTGGTTCTGAAGGCACATCACCCCCACGGTAGTATCTTGTAGCGCATCAGCAAGTTCCTCATCTTGATCGATACAAAGAAATTCGACTGCGGTCTCCACTTCCTCCTCGGGACGGAGGAGTTCAGGGATCTCATTGTCATCCAGGAATATGTTGGTATCTTGAATTTCTGCTAGGAAGTCGCAGTCGTCAGCGTACTCGATCACTCCTGCACATGAAGTCGATGTTTGCTCGGTTGGTGTTCCTTCGGACAGGGTTTCAAATCGGATAATTTCATTACCAGCTCTAAAAGTGATTTCTCTCACCCCATAATTCACCACTGCGTTTGATGTCCGCAGAAATGGCCTTCCGAGTATGATCGGGGTAAGGAGCAACGGAGCTGGGACGTCCATATCTAAGACCACAAAATCGACCGGGAATGACTTTCCCTGAACCGTGACGATCACGTCCTCCAATAGACCCCTAGGCCGCTTGACTGACTTGTCTGCAAACTGCAGAATCATCTTAGTAGGCTTGAGCGGTCCTAACTTGAACTCCGTGAGTAGTGAGGCTGGCATCAAATTGACAGATGACCCACTGTCGAGAAGTGTTCGCTCGAATTCCTGATCAAACATCTGGTAACGTACAAGAGGTGCTCCCATATCTGGCTTTTTATCTGGGAGGTTGCTGATGGCGTTAACTGTGGCCATTGTGAGGATGTGCTTTTCGGACTTGCCACCTTCGCTTCTGGAATTGTGGGGGGTTGGCCTGTGCTTGGTTGTACATGCCTCTTTAAGTCCTTTCTTCACGGCTGGCATGTACTCAAGAGCTTTCATCAATGGCATATTCAACACCAAATTTTGAATGGTTTCTATGATAGCAGGGTCAGACAAAGCACTTTTCAAATTTTTCATTTTTTTGTGTTTTTTCATTGCTTCAGGAAAAGGAATATTTACAAACTCCTCACCAATATCATTCAAAATAGTGTCCATATTGTTGTTTACAGGTAGATGACAAAAAGGAATGGATTCATCTACAATTTACGGACCAAAAATGACAGGCTCGGCTTCAGGTGCTGGCGTTGGACTCGCTGCAGGTGCTGTGCTCCCCCTGTCAGGAGCTGGCTGTGGTGCGGGTGCAGGCGTCTCCAATGCTGGCTGATCTCCACCGAGGTTGCTGCTATCTTTTTGTGTTTTTCGATTTTCTTCATTTTTTTGTGGTTTTCTGGATGCTGGTGCTGCTCCCAAAATACTGGCTGGCCCTGGTGTTGGCTGGACTGACGATTCCCCGTCAAATGCAAGGTGCTTTCCCTTTGCCGTCGCCGATGGCTGGAGTGTCCTACCGCTCCTGAGAGTAACAATGTTAGATAAAAAACAATTAATTTCACCTGATTCGGGTGGGACACTGCCGACTACCTGCTCCTTGCGTCGGAAATTGTTAGGGTTAGCTTCGACCTGGGCTGGTATGACGGTTTTGGCTGCTGTCAGGTCGTTGATCTTCTGGTTCATCTCAGCCATGTTCTTCATCAATTGCTCCAAACAAGCCAGGGCTGGATTGATCGGTACAATCTCAGAGGGTTCCCCCCTGCTGGGGTCTAGGATGCTGGTATGGCGGCTGAGATTGCGACTGATATCCTGGTGAAAATTGTTGAGGAGGAGGATTGGAGGTGTACAGCAAATTGTGCTGATTGTATTGAGCAGCCGGCTGCTGGTGATATCCTTGTCCACGATATCCGGACTGCTGAGGACCATGTTTGTAATTCTGCCTCCAAGTGTTCCCGTGTGAGGGAGGCTGGTACTGGTAAGGCTGCTGGAAGGGTCTCCCACCCTGCTTTTGCTGATGGAAGGGCATGTTGCCCATGTTCTGACCCTGAGAGTGTCCCTGAGGATGGGTCAGCTGCGCTTCATTGTTCCAAACGCCATTGATCTCCTAGATCAGCGGTGGGGGTGGAGAGAACTGCTCGGAATATGTGGGCTGGTGCTCTGGTTGGTATACAACCATCTGTGTCTGAGTCTGCGGTGGTGCTCCAGAACCTGCACGTAGTACACGTGCTGGACAGGCTGGGGCTGCGGTGGAGCCGGCTGAGGGTTTTGCTGCATTGTAGGCTCCTTCTTCTCAGCGTTCGGCTCTGTAGAGGTAGACACAGCGTTGCACATGTTTGCATTCAATGCTCGGACGAGCTGCTCCAGCTGCTGGTAGATCTGGTCAAGCTTCTCCAGACCTTGGGTCCTCTTCTCTATGACTGCCAGCTTTTCGAGGTCCTGCGACCTCTTCTCAATGATGTCCACTTTGGAAAGTGGCTCCCGATGATACTCAGGTTGGAGCTCTCATCCTTGTCCTCGGTGTGAGAAGCCATGTTAACTGGCTTGCTGATGGCGGTCGGTGGCTTCATGTGGATTCTGGACGAGGATTGGGCTGCTTCTCCCTCGGCCATTTCTTCGAAGACATTCCATACAACGTCCTCGTCCTTGTTGAAATGCGAACCGCCGCAAGCCGCATCTACGAGCTTTTGGCTCTCAAATGGTAGCCCCCCCCCATGAAATGTTGTACGAGACTGGTTTTTGGTATTTCATAGTGGGGGCACTTTTCCTGGAGATCTTTGAACCTCTCCCACGCTTCATGGATCGTCTCGTGGGGCTGCTGGCAGAAACTGGAGATCCGGGCGCGCATCTGATTTAATCTCCCAAGAGGATAGAATTTATGGAGAAAGGCAGATTTCAATTCCTCCCAGGTGGTGACGACCTTCCCGAGATGATCGACCCAGTAAAGGGCCTTGTCTTGAAGGCTGAAAGAGAACGCGGTCATCTTGACCACATCTAGGGGAACTCTGGGGTAGTGAGCAGTGGAATAGATGCGGCCAAACTTCTTGAGAAAAATATATGGTTCTTCAGTGGTGTTCCCATGAAAAGTGGGAAGCAATGACAGAAATTGTGGCTTTAGCTCGAAGTGAGCATGCATCCGTGGAATTTGAATCCACTCAGTGATGCGCCCTGCTCCTGGGTTGTATGTCTCCTTGAGTGTGGGGCTTGGGCTGCGGTGGATCTTCTTCTGCTGCTTCATATTCGGGTCCCACTGAAAACTCATCATTGACTTCATGGAAATTGGGATCAACGTTCGGATCGTCCTCTCGTCGGCCGTCTCTCGCATCGGCCCTCCTCCTCCTCAGATCGTTCAGCATGTCCTGGAAGGCTGTCTGGGCCAGGGCCTGATTAGTCAACTGCTGCTGAATGGCTTGAATGGAAGCCAGCAGTTGATTATTAACCTCACCCTGCGTGGTATATTGTCCTTCCCCTGTATTGGCTTCAGGCTCCTGCTGGGGCTGTGGTCCTTTTCCCCTTCCTCCTGCCATCTCTAATTATGCTTGGTTGGCTGGCTCGGGCTCTAAATCTGCACATGGTAGAATGCCCCGATCAGTCTGAATTGCAGCACCAGATAGAGAGATGCGGTCTGTGTCAAGGTCAACACAGAACTTTGTTAAGGATGGCGATGTGTAAGGAGTAAAATCAATTGCCATCCAAAACTGACAGAGTTCGGGACGAGAGTGATCCCGGTTTATTGAAGAAGACAGGGAGTCTGGAGATCGGTTCATAGGGTTTGAACCGGGTTCTCGGGAATCGCCCTGAATTATTGGAGAGGTCAAGCGAATGGAACTGATGTGGGTGCCGACAGAGCCTCGACTAAACTGTCCATTCGTCGCCATCTCGAAGATCAAGAGGAAGATCGATGTGGATGAGAGATACGGGGGTCAACAAGAAACAAATGGAATGTAAAACAGTAGAAGGCTCACAATGAGCGAGGGTCAGCTGGAAGGAGGACAAAATTTGCGCAAGGGCGCGATATTTTTGATCTTTGACCTAAATGCGACTAGCAACCAAACACAAGACAAAGGAGTTCACCAACTCAACACATGAAGCCGTGAAAGTTCGGCTTTTATCTTTGTAATTTTTATCTTGATTTCAGGAATTTATCTTTCAACGAGTCCTTAGAGCGCTACGCCTATAGGAGCGAGAGTACTGCCGGAAAAGTATTCCCGTACTTGTCCTCCTCCTGTGTAACCTGTAACTTGCGCTTTTTAAGGTCCTTGTAACCCTTCCTGGATCCCTACTCAGCCAAAGAAATAGAGGGAGGAAGCCGATAGGCGACACCGATACTTCGGACCTTGCTCGCAACGGAATCACCCGTGAGCGTGCAAGATCCTACTCGGACGCAGCCGGTGAGACAGACACCCCCGTGAAGGCGTGGCCTATGCTCGGTACTTCGGACAAGGTCAATGCTCACACAATAGTGAGTCACCAATGGAGACCAAGCCCTACTCGACTACGTACGATAATAGCGCCAATACTTCGGAAATCCAGGCGATACACAAGGCAGCCACAAGTTGGGTTTTTGGCTCTAATCCTTACGAAGCGCTCACCTCACTTGGAAGGAGACCTTCCCATGCAACCTGAAGACAAGTGAGGGTGTTACTCTCCCCAATCAATGAGTCCAATTACCAATTTTATTTAGGTCAAAGTTTTCATAGCAGTCCCTATTTTAATTTTTTTTGTGTTATCGCTTCTTTTGAGTAGATTCAAACAAGCGCCTAACGATTTTGTATTTTCTTTGTCCTAATTTATCCAAAATCAGAGGGAGAAAAAGAGTCGGGAAAAGCCAATGCAAGTCGGCACCAAGATGGAAATATCACCTTTGTGCCTAAATGATGGATGCAAAGTAAGAAGACTTACAGCGAATCCCAGCTCTCTCCATGCGGGATGCAAGGCAGAAATTTATAAACCTAATCTATATGCATGTATGCAATGCGGAAATCATCCTAAGATAGGCAACTGCTAGCGTGAAGAACCACGAGTTAACCGCTAACTCCCAATCCTAGTGTCCGGTCTAGGCTCACTCCTCCTCTGCTCAACACATTTGAGTTAGGAGAAAGCGCTTGTGTGGAGTGAGCTCGCGGCGCGCGGATTGAGAGCCAATGATCAACTACTTAATTAATCTAAGTCCAAATACGAACTATAGGAGCATGCAAGAGTTATTAGGGTGTTTGGACCTAGTCTAATCGAATCAAGCAGGACCTAAATCTAAGAGCTCAATCCACAAAAGAAATGAAAAGGAAAACAAAACCGGAAAATGACAGTCGATAAAACACGAGAAAACCGCGGTGAGCCCCCGGGTGAACAAACACCCGGAAATTAGGCCCGAAATGTTCAAGTGTCCACGTCCTGTATTATTACAAATTAAACAAATAACTCTCTCTCACAAAAAGAAAAGCAACTATCTCTCTCTCTAGTCCTCCTGCTCTCTCCTGCCGGCTAGGGTAGAATAGCCGGCTCCTCCTCCCAAGGCTGCACAGGATCCCCTAGGCGATCCTCCTCGGTCAGCGGTCCCTCGCAAGAAAACAAAAGAGATGTCAGACAGTTCCAAATAAATGATGCACGAGAGACAAATGATCAAAAATGGCTAAGTAAATAAAAGACCCAAAAGGTACTCTACAAGCCGATGCTCCCCGGCAACGGCGCCATTTGAAAAGCGAGATAAGCGAGAGCCGCTAAATAGTGGTCTGACAGGTCAGACTCACTGTCGCTGATGCGACTACTCAAGCCTCCTCGATCTTCAACAATTAACCCACACAATCAATCAAAGAATGAATAGCAAGGACTAAAATTTATTATACCCTACTAAAAATGTACAATGGCAAGCAAGTAGGGGTCGAACTCAAGAAGCAAAGGTGTAGAGCATAGATAAAAATCCAATCCTAGGTCTAATACACAACTTAGCCAATCTAATCTTTTTTGTGGGTTTTTATCTTTTTATATTTTTATTTAATTTTGAATTTTTAATTTTGTATTTTGATTTTAAATTTCTGATTTTTATAATTTTATATTTTATATTTTTTTAATCCTTTTTCAATATTGGAATTTAAAGACAAGGTAATAAGAGATAAGACAAAGTATTTAATAAAATGTGCAAAAATACCCAAAAATTCAGAAATGAAATGTTTTTGATATTTTTAAGATTTTTTACTGTTTTGTTATTTTTGGGGATTTTTCAAGGTGTTTTTAGTATTTTTAAATACTGAAATAAGGCAAAACAGTGGGAAATGTGCTGGCTGTGAGTAAAATGAGAATTAAAATTAGCAAACAACAACCAAAATTTTTCACACTAATTTTCAACTAAAGAGAATAAACAAAGGACAATCAGGAACTGAGTTTATATTTTTTGGAGTTTTCTTTGATTTTATATATTTTTTAAGTTTTTAAGTGTTTTTAAATTTTTAAGGTTTTTCTTTTGAGATTTTTAGTGATTTTTGGACTGACACTAGAATATGATAAAATAGACACTAGGGACTTTTTTTGGAATTTTTCGAGATGTTTTAATATTTTTTTGGTATTTTCTAAGCTAGACAGTGAATAAAAAGCATGTTTTTGATTTTTAATAAATATAAAAACAAAATAAAATCAAAAACTAAATTGATAGCGTGGAAGCACAAGTCGACAGGAGCTTAAACCTATTTTTTGAGAATTTTTAGCAATTAAAAGAGGCGTGAAATAAATAGATCAAGCACACAAAAATTCAAAGCCTAGCAGGGGTATAAATGTAATTAGATAAACATCCAGGGGCTTAGCCGCAATTTTCACCAAAGGGACACGTGCAGAACACGTGATATTTATTCACAGGGGCATATTTGTAAATATAAAAACCCGGCAGGACATACATGCAATTTCTCCAAAAAGATATTTAATTAACTACGCACAAGGATGTAATTGCAAATAACTAAAAGTTCCGGGCCGAACATGCAAAATACCCAAAAGTCACGCGCCCCAGTCACGTGAGGTGACGTGGCGTGGACTGAAGTGCAAATAGTAAAACTGTGAGGGCCTGAGTGCAAATATTACAAAACTTTTTAAACTCCAAACGAAAGTTTTCAGACTAAAAAGTAAATACAAAAAGGCGCGGGTGAAAGATGCAAAATACCCACGGGCTTGATCGTGCGGCCGATGGCGTCCCACTAATCCACGTGGCGCGCATCTGACGGTGCGTACCCCTTCGTCCTGGGCGGTTGAGATTAGATCTTCAAGGATCAATCGGACGACTGGAGATGCTTGATGATCAGACGGTATAGATGGCGTCTAGAGGTGTCCTCTGATCCAACGGCAGGGGGAGGTTCACGAAGAACACCTCCCGGCGAGCTTCGATCGGTGATTGCGGCCGACACACGGTCGCTCCGGCCCCCGGATCAAGGACAAAAGGATCCTGGGGCCCTTCCGCGTCAGATGGTGGCCTCCGGCGATGCGGAGGCGACGTGAAGCGGCCGGACGAGGAAGGCGACCTGGGCGGAGGAGCCTGGGATCGATGACGGTCGATGGAGCCTCTCTGGGGCTCGGACCTGCAGGGTTAAGTTCGCAAAAACCAGGCGAGCAAAATGGGGGTCTCGGGTGATCCGATGGGGCGAAGAGTGGGTCGAGCGATGAGCTCCGGCGAACGGCGGAGAAGGGAGCTCGGTCGACTCGATCTGAGTGAGATCGAGATGAATGGAGGGTGCTGTGGGATGAAGGAGTGACGGGAAAGATAACGGAGGTGATCTTGGCGGCGGTAGGAGGCTGGAGTGGCCGGAAATGGGAGGCGGAGCTCAGCTCCGCCGTGGCTTTGACCGAAGATTCACGGCGACTCACGCGAAGGCGACGAATACTGCTACTAGGCTAAGCTACTCTACGCTAATGCTACCAGAAAACGAAAAGAAAAGAGAAGGAGACTCACCAGAGACGACGGCTGCGAGGAGCGACGGAGCTCCGGCGAGGGACTGAATCACTTCGATTCTACACCAATCAGCTCGAACCCCGGGTCGATTCGACTCCCCCTGTCACAAGGAGCACGAAGAAGTAGGGTTTGCGATTGAAAATGGCGGAAGAAGGATTAGATTCAAATTGAAGTCGGGGGGTTCTTTTTGTAGTGTTGACGATGGGCGTGGAAGACGAGGGCGAGAACGCCTCGATCAGTGGTCTTCAGCCCCAGATTTAACTAGGGCGTGAATCACCATTGATCGAGGAGCAAAAATGCAGAAGGCATCTTAGTGGATTGGTGCAAGGTGGAGCCTAGGAAACGACGAGAAGAAGAGACAAAACGTCTCTGACAAGGCTGGAGGAGAAGGTCAGACAGTTGACCTAGGTCAACTGTCATACCAACCTGGTTGGTCCACGTGGACCAACCAGGAAAATTCCTCAAAAAAAATTTTCAAAAATCGAAATAAAATAATAAATAGATAAATTTCAATTTGGTTAAAAAATAAAAATTGTTTATTAATTTATGAAGTATTTTATTATGAATTTTATTTATTTTTATGAGGCTTATTTTTACAAGTTCACTTTTTACCCCTTTATAGGTATACTACCTATACATTTTAGCATTTCATTTTTATTCTATGTATTTTAATGCTATTATTTTTATTTAGTATTTTATAAAATTATAAGATACTTTTATATACATAAATATATTTTTACTTTATTTTTCTGGTTTATTTTGTATATTTAATAAAATATGAGTATAAAAAGTATAGGTGTACATATAGGTATGATACTTGTATAACCTATATGTGTTTATTTTTATTTTAAGTTTTATTTAGGTTTTTATTCTAATTTTAGTGTACATAATGATTATAAGGAATATTTACAACAGTATAAAGAAAATATAAAATATAAAAATAATGAACAAAGAATAAATTGAATATTTTACGCAGTTTAGGTATACAATAGGGGTCCAAAATTCAACTTTCAAACCGTGGCTCCGCCAAGTGCGAAACCACCACCATTAATTAGATTATTTTATGCTATATACAATTAAAGGTGAGTTTGCTACATTTGGAGTTGTCAGTTGTGAGATACGGGTCTGGGAAGTTGGGATTCTGGATTTTTATTCAGACCATAACTTTTTATCTGTGTAACATTTTTCTGTGAAATCAATTTTGTATTTTTCTTTGTTTAATTATCGACAACTTTCATGTACAAAGATTCTTTATTTGATGTATAAAAAGTGGAACCAAAAATAGGTCCCAAAATGAATAAAGAATGAATTAATAATTATAGGTATTTGGCCCTTATCTCCCCCTACTTTATTCCTTGTCGACCTATTCATCAAGATGCCTAGGTCTCGGGGGTTTTGGGTCATAAAATATTTACAATATTTTATTCTTTTTCTTTTCTTTATTTATTCTATAATTTTGGCTTTAATTATAGTATTTTATACACTAATATGATGCACATGCATGGATGCTAAGATGATGATTTTAATGCTTTTTACAGGTATTTGCTAGGGTTTTTGGTGCCAAAATGATAGGATAAAGATGATGAAATGTGGATTCATCATCCCCCTATACTTTACCTTTGCTAGTCCCTAGCAAACACTTATGCAATAAGTGTAAAAAGAAGAAGAAAGAGAAGAAAAAGAAGAAATATGGATTTTATTTGATTATCAAACTTGTCTTAACTTGTCTTCACAAAATCAAAGTTTGGAGCTTAAGTCGGACCTTTGGAATTTTAGTGCGGGCGGAACCTTAGTGAGAACCGTGTTTGACATCCAACAGCCCTTGAGAATCCCAAAACTCTGTCCTAGTCTCCTCAATAGCCAGGTCAGAAATATCTCAATTCATACGCAAACTCTTACGACTATGAATCTGACTCGTACAGTGTAAGTGATAGTGGCTCTCCCCAACCAGAATGACAAAGAAACTGACTTCTCCAGTACGACAACCCAATGATTCCCCAATCTAGCAACTCCATCCTCGAGGAGCAGGGTATTCCCTTCTAAGTTCAAGTGGCAACCAGCTCAAGAGGAGGGGGTGAGGAGAAGAATGGACGGTAGCCAGTGTAGCTACCTATCCTGGGATGCAAGACCAGTGTAGTCAAGTCATCCTGCTGCAGGCTCACATATTTGACTTTGGAACTCAAGCTTGCTTATTGACTTTGTACATACTTGCAGGCTTTTTTATTTTTGTACATGCCTGATCTGATTTTGATTTTTTTTAATACTATATACCGCAGCATTTACATAAGGAGTTTTTCTTCTTGAGCCAGTAGACTATCCCTCTTTTGAAGCTTTATCGCAACCCACAGCCTCCTGTCTTTAGACTTCCTAATCACTGGACGGGTTGGGGTGCACTTCCCTCCCTAGAGGAGGACAAATGTTTCCACTTGTGCGCGTCTCATACCGGCAAATCCAATCCCCTCACCACTCCAACTGAGTTGAGCCATGTGAAAGGTGCAGGTGTCCAAGTTAGGTCATTATCAACAAGAGTCGTGCGTGTGCTCCGAAATACTCTACTTAGGCAGTCAAGAATCCATTGAACTAAGTTCCGTGATCCTCAAAGAATTAAGTCAACTAGACCTGAAGTACCTCAAACCCAGTTCCTATTAGGTTCCTGTTATTAGGTAGATTTAAAGGTCCAATCAAGCTCCAATCTCCAGATTTTACTTAGACTTGTTCAACTATCAAACTCAATCCGAAAAATGCGAATGCTATGCAATGCAATGCAGAAAATATTTTTGTGACGCAATTTTCAAAGATTTTGAACTTTTTATGGATTTTTGAAAACATGATGATGATGCATATGCAGATGCAATTTTTTTTTGTTTTTTTTTCAAAAGGATTTTTCAAATGTTTTTGGATTTTACTTTTGCAAATGTTTTTGGGAATTTTTGAAAACAAAAAGATTTTGGCTGAAAACTAGGTGAAAATATGTATACGGGAGTGCTTCTTATATTTACAAGAAGTGGATTTTAAGGATTTATAGGGTAAGTGATCAATTTTATAGATATATATAAATATAGTGGATTTTGGTGTGATGTATGTATTCCTCAAGCTTATTTGACACAAGCTTTTCACACAATTTTTGAAAACTATAGTCCAAAATAGTTTTTACAAACATTTTTGCAAACATGTACACACATTTTAAAATCATTTTGCAAAGGTTTTCAAAACAGTATATATAGGTTTTTCAAAATATTTTTGCAACCATTTTTCAAACCATTTGCAAATCATTTTCAAACCTTTTATTTCACACAAAGAAAATAAATTTTACAAACCACACATTTTTACACAGGTTGAAAACATGTAACAAAATATTTTCGAATAGTTTCAATAAATGTTCACAAAGATTTTTCAAACTATTTTTCGAACATTTTGCAAAAAATATTTTCACCTGATTTATTAATCAGTAAATACAAAAAAAATTTGAGGAACAAAACACCTTTTTATTAGTGAATAGATGAATTTGGTTAAAAATAAAAATTGTTTATTAATTTATGAAGTATTTTATTACGAATTTTATTTATTTTTATGAGGCTTATTTTTACAAGTTCTCTTTTTACCCCTTTATAGGTATACTACCTATACATTTTAGCATTTCATTTTTATTTTATGTATTTTAATGCTATTATTTTTATTTAGTATTTTATAAAATTATAAGATACTTTTATATACATAAATATATTTTTACTTTATTTTTCTGGTTTATTTTGTATATTTAATAAAATATGAGTATAAAAAGTATAGGTGTACATATAGGTATGATACCTGTATAACCTATATCGTGTTTATTTTTATTTTAAGTTTTATTTAGGTTTTATTCTAATTTTAGTGTACATAATGATTATAAGGAATATTTACAACATTATAAAAAATATAAAATATAAAAATAATGAACAAAGAATAATTGAATATTTTATGCAGTACAGGTATACAATAGGAGTCCAAAATCAACTTTCAAAACGTAGCTCCGCCAAATGCGAAACCACCACCATTAATTAGATTATTTATGCTATATACAATTAAAGGTGAGTTGCTACATTTGGAGTTGTCAGTTGTGAGATACGGGTCTGGGAAGTTGGGATTCTGGATTTTATTCAGACCATAACTTTTTATCTGTGTAACATTTTTCTGTGAAATACAATTTTGTATTTTTCTTTGTTAATTATCTACAACTTTCATGTACAAAGTTTCTTTATTTGATGTATAAAAAGTGGAACCAAAAATAGGTCCCAAAATGAATAAAGAATGAATTAATAATTATAGGTATTTGGCCCTTATCTCCCCTACTTTATTCCTTGTCGACCTATTCATCAAGATGCCTAGGTCTCGGGGGTTTTGGGTCATAAAATATTTATATTATTTTATTCTTTTTTCTTTTCTTTATTTATTCTATAATTTTGGCTTTAATTATAGTATTTTATACACTCATATGTGCACATGCATGGATGCTAAGATGATGATTTTAATGCTTTTTACAGGTATTTGCTAGGGTTTTTGGTGCCAAAATGATAGGATAAAGATGATGAAATGTGGATTCATCACTGGGTCGAAAACAAGGAGCACGATTTAAAAACTAGGTAATCGGTTTTCAGAAATGATTTTTAGTGGTTTTTTGAATTTTTAATTTTTTTTCGAATAAGGCACAAAGGATAAAACACACAATACCACTCTTTTTGTATTTTTCGGACTATAGAAAATATCAGAAAATTAAAAAGAAAATGTTTTTGTGTTTTATATTTTAAAATATTTTTGATATTTTTTTCAAATTTGTCTGATGTTTTTGTGATTTTCTAAAAATCAAACAGTGGAAAATAAGAGATACAGTGCACAACCAAGAGTATTTTGCAACTTAAAATACTTTATTTGTCCAATATCCTAGAAATTATTTTTACTATAAACTACAGATAAATATCTACAATTAGAGACTGATATCAGAATTTTTTCATTTTTCTGGAATTTTCTACAATTTTTTAAAGATTTTTTGTTTTTTTGTATTTTTTTTGGTTTTTGTAAAGGTTAATGCACAAAATTGGTCAAAAATTAGAAAACACCAAAATACACCTAAAGTATTTTTTGGAATTTTTAGGCTAATTTTCGAATTTTTATGAATTTTCTAATTTCGGGCAAGTAAAAAGACACTGTTTTTATTTTCTTAAAAATTTCAAACATCAACAAAAAGTCATGAAAAATTTATACAATGATAGAAACTATAACAGCAACATATACAATTTTTTTGAGAATTTTTCGAATAATAAAATTATTTATTCTATCAACAAGATCATGAAAAGTTCGAGTTCTGCAATACATGGACTACAATGTAATTTTTGGAAAGTTTTTGCAACTAAATATAACAGAATTAAAATATAGGATAAATGTCACAAATTACCCAGTATATCACATGCACATGCTTTGGAGTTGACATGGGTGTCTTCGTAATTTCTGAAACCTTTGAGGGGGATGTCGGCAATTTTTCCAAATTTTTTATTAAGTCACTATCCCTAGGGTTCTTCGTTCCTATTTTCAACAGGAGAGAGGCAAGGGGAACCGCCGCCGTCGCCACTAAGGAGGGAGGCGCTGGGCGGCGCGTGGATGCGGGGTGGAAGGTCGGCGCACGCATACGGAGCCGCGACAGAGCGGGAGCCGCGCCGCACCCGGGGGCTGGTGGCTCTACCGCTGGATATCGTGCGGCGGCGCAAATCGGCAGGGACAGCGGGAAGTCCGGTGGGGACATGCGCGATCGCGCCCGAGGGAGTCGCGTTGGACACGGGAAGAAGGGCGTTGCAGGAGGGGCGCGTTGGGCGAGAGGGCTCTGCTCGGGGTACTGTAGCGTGGGGGTCGCCTGAGAGCGACGTGGAGCTTTGGGCGGAGGTGGGCAAGAAAAGGCGATGGGGGTCACGCGCGAGGCCGGAGGGCCGCTGGGTCGGCCTGGATGGCTGCCGGAGATCCTCGCGGAGGCTGGGCGCAGATGGAGGTGGCAGGGCCGCTACGAGGTTGGCGGGGGTGTGGTCGACCCCGCCTCTCTGCTGTGTTTTCTCTTTTTTTTATTTTTTTATTTTCTAAAAACTGTAAGCAAAAGTAATGAAATATTTTTTATTGTTTTTTTGAATGGAACTCTAAATAGAGAAACAGATTTTTTTATTTTTTATATATATATTTTTTACTTTTCTTGCAAAACAAAGGTAGAAATCAAAACAATACAAATATATAGATATCTCTCTATATATGTATTTATTTTATTTATAAACAAAATAGGAGGTATATATGGGGATCCGATGGAAATGCGAGGGATGGATATGAGTTGCCGACCACCGTGCGTGGTCGGAGGTGTGTGGTTGCGTGAGATAGACGTGAAATGGGAGAGGTCACGAGATGATGCAAAAAATTGGTGTCGGATTGGAAAATGTATGGTGGAATTTTTTGGGGATTTTAAGATCTAAAGATTAATGAAATCGAGGCAAAAATTAGACGCTATGATTTACCGAGGAAAAACGACAGGAAATGGAAGTGGATCTCACCTTAGGGTCGGAAATGCCGTGATGGCCTCGTCGAGGGCCGACGTGCGGTCACCGGACGGCTCGGAGGCTGGGCACCCTTCTTGAACAAGACGACTCTCAGAGATCGGGCTCCTCTCCACCAAAGATTGATCAAGACAAATGAGGGAGGAAGAACCAATTAAAAAGAGGAAGAAAATAAAAAAAAAGAAAATATCTACAAATGAGGAAGATTATTATTGGGTGAATTAATAAAATAATTAAATTAACAAATTACTTAAATAATTAATTACGAAATTCGGAATAAATAAATAAATAAATTAAAAATTAATTAACCACCTTAATGGTGGCTATTTAAGGTATGGAATAAAATCTAATATACAAGGCAAGTTTTCAAACCAAATAAATGAATTAAATAATGAAATATAAATACAAAATTCGTAATAAAATTAAATTAATTAATAAAGTTAGATATTTAATTTTTGTAATTTTATATAAGGAAGTTAGTTGTATACAAATATTATATACAAAATGATACAATGTACATATGTACAAATAAGGAAATAATTTTTATATCTTTTTTAACTTAATTTTTTATTTACAATTTTTTATGAAAATAATATTTACAATTATATACATTATATAGAAATAAATCTGAATAAAATATATACAATAAATAATGGAGAAACTGCACAAAACACCCTAGAAAATCGACTTTTTAACCGTAACTCCAAAAATTATGAAACCATAGCTATTTGAAAGATAATTTAATTTAGAGTATAATGGAAGTGAGTTTGGTTCAATTTGAGCTCATATGGAGCCGTAATTGATGTTTCATATTAGCGCTTTGAGGCTTTTTATGGGTGTGATTATTTGCAACATGTACATTATGTTATTTTGCAATTATTTTTATTATTTAGAACACATTTTTATTTACAACATTTTGCTTTACAAAATAATTATTTGAAGTCAATTTATGTACAAATAAAATAATGTAAGTTTTGTACAAATATAAGGAAAAAATATTTACAAAATATTTTATGAGTTTCGAATTGCGGACCCTTTCTCCCCCTACTTTTTCCTGGCCGATCAGGTCAAGTCTTGACCTCTCTCAGGGTTCGGATCAGTCTGCATTTATGCATAAATACGTCCTTTATTTTTCTTTTCTTTTTCTTTTCTTAATTATTCTTTTATTTATGTACAAAAAGTGTTAAAAATGCATATTTAACAAATGCATGCAAAATGGTAAATTCATGGAATTAGGGGTATTTACAGGTATTTGACTAAGGAAATAAGGCTAAAATAAAAGAATAAAGGCGATGATACGTGGATTCATCATTCCCCTATACTTTACCTTTGCTAGTTGATTACACGGATTTAGCGAGGGTCAAAATAGTCCACACAAGGCGGGACTACAGTGTCGCTGAGCGACCGCTCACGAAACCTGTATAAGTCAACAATTAACCCACAACAACAATCAAGAAATGAAAAGCAATATGTGGAATTAAAATTTATTATACTCTACAATAAGCGTGTATAGTGCAAGTATGTGTAGATTGTCGAACTCAGGAAGCAAGTAGGATAGAACAGGGAAAAAATGCTAAAAAATGTGAAAGTGATCAAGTGCCTATAATTGTGCTATTTTTTGTTTTTAATTTTTATTTTTTTTATTTATTTTTGATTTTGTAATTTTTATCTTTTGATTTTTAATTTACTGATTTTGTATTTTCTTTTTGTATCTTGTATTTTCTTTTTTTATATTTTCTTTTTCAATAATGAAGTAAATATACAATAAAGAAAAGAGAGATACAATATATAGAGAAAAATAGTAAAAATAAACAAAATTCAGAAAACAAAATCTTATTATGCATTTTATATTTTTCTAATGTTTTTGTAATTTTTCTATATTTTCCTAATTTTTTGGTATTTTTAAAGGCAAAAATACTGAAAACATGGGATAAAATAAAAGGCTGAGACTAAAAAGAGGATGAAAAATAGCAAACAGAATCCAAAACTCCTCAAAGTAATTTTAAATGAAAGTTAATAATTCAAAAAAAATTCAAAGGCCAAAATTATAATTTTAGGATTATTCTGGAATTTTTTGAGATTTTTATGAAGTTTTTAAGGGTTTTTTGATTTTTAGGGTTTTTACTTTAATTTTTTTAGTGATTTTTGGGTAGAAGTTAAAACATGCAAAAACACACAAAAGGTAAATTTTTAGAATTTTTAAAGGGGTTTTAATATTTTTTCGATATTTTCTAATGCAAATAGTAGCAAAAATGCATGTTTTTGAATTTTTATAAATATGAATAAAAATGCAAACTAAAATTATGGCATGAAAGAGCAACTAAACATGAGCTTAAATTAATTTTTCGGAATTTTATGATTTTATAGATGCATGAAATAAATAGAGACAACAAATATAAAATACACTATTAGCAAGGGCATAAATGTAATTATCCAGAAACTCAGGGGCCAAAGTGTAATTTTCCATAAAATATATATGTAATAAATAAAGTCCAGGACCAAATACAAATCCCAAAACCCGCAAGGGCACAAGTGTAAATATCCCACCCCCCGCACGTGGTATGCACACACTTGGGAGGACCTAAGTGCAATTAACAGAAACCTGGGGGGCTTAATAGCAAATTTTCCAAAATATTACACTTAATAAAACTTTTCTGGACATTAGTGAAATACAAAAAACCTCAGGGGTCCCTTGCAAAATACCCACAACCCCACGTGCACAGGTCACGTGAGGTGACGTGGACTGGACCTAAATGCAAATATTAAAATTCTAGGGGTCTAAATGCAAATATTACAAAATATTTATAACTGCAAATGAAAGTTTATAAACTAATAAATAAATACAAAAATAGGTGGGGGCTTGAGTGCAAAATACCCACGGCTAAAATCCTCGTGCGCGATCGGACAGCTGGGAGACGTCCACTTATCCACATGGCGCGCGCACAACGCGCGATGACGGTTCGGTGATGAGCGGGCCGGATCAGATCTGGAGAACGAATCGACGGTCGACGGGAGCCAAGATCGGATGGCCGCGGGGTGATCTGGAGCTGCGGCCTGATAGGACAATGGAGACGCGAGGAGGAAGAACAGGGAAGAACGCAGCGAGGCGAACTTCCCCGAGCTGGATCTCGGTACTCCGGCGATCTGGAAGCGTGCAAAATGGCTGGGCGTACTCCTGAGAGGTCAGGCTAAGTGCTGGAGGGGTCGGCATCATCGGAGGAGCTTCAGTGCGCCGCCAGGAATGCGGCGGAGGAGATGGGTCCAGATGTCTCCGACGAGTGCCCAAAAATGAGCTCCAGGCTCGAGTCGAGTGCTTTGACCTGCAAAAATGAGTGAAAAGGGACCAGGTCAAAATGCCTGGACCCCGCGGTGGTGCAGAAGTGGTTTATGGACGGCGATGCGGTGAATTGGAAGTTCGGCCGGAGGTGCGCTCCGGTGAGGAGATAGTGGAAGGCGAATGGGTGATCGTCAGTCGATCCTAAACACTAATCGATTCCTAAAGCTACAGGGACCAAGAAACTACAAGAAGAACTAAGGGAAAGGACGTACCTCGAAGGCTGGAGCCAGAGGAAGGAGACCTTGACGGCGAGCTTTGCCGGAGGTGGTGGAGACCGCTCTGGTCCACGCCGTGGCTCGCAAACGGTGCAGGGAGGAAACCTGTCACACTCTCTTGCACGGGCACACGAAAGGAGGGGCGGAAATCGGTCCAAGAGGGTTTGAATTTTGAAATGAAGGCCGGGTCTCCATATAAAGGGTTGACGGATGGGCTGTGATGAACGAGGCGTAGCGGATGCATCGTCGATCCAAAGATCGAGGTTACACATGGGCGAGCATGCCTATTGATCGATGATCAAAAGTCAAAAAGTCACTAACTCAAAATAATGCAAATGCAAGCCTCGAAAAAATAGAGAAAACGGGTCAAAATGCAGTTCTGAGAAAGGGACAGGGGGAAGGACAGCCAATTGACCGCGGTCAATGTGGACTGTCACCTGGTTGGTCCACGTGGACCAACCAGGAAAAACCCTACAAAATATCCTTAAAAATTCATTTAAAAGTAGTAAAGGAATTTATTTTTTTAGGTTATAAAATAAAAATATTTGTTATTTTTTGAAGCATTTTAATATGATTTTTAATTTATTTTATGAGGTATAAAATTATAAGTTACCTTTTTAGGCTTACATAGGTATATACATCTATATATTTTAATATTTTATTTTTATTTTATGTATTTAATTTTTTTATTTTAGTTTATTATTTTATAAATTTATAGAATATTTTTATACACTTAAATATATTTTTATTTTATTTTTCTGAAGTGTTTTATGCACTTAATAAAATAGAAGTAATAATTATGTAGGTATACTTACAGGTATTATACCTATGTATTATATATAAGTATTTATTTTTGTATTTTCTTTAGTGCTTTATTATGATTTTAATGTACATATATATTATAAAAAATCTTTACAAAATTATAAAAATATAAAATTATAAAAATAATGAATAATAAATAAATTGGATATTTTAATATGTACAAGTATACAACAGGGTTTCAAAGCTCAACTTTCAAACCGTAGCTCCGTAAAATGCGAAACCACCTTCATTAAATATCTTATTGCAAATTATATACAATTAAAGGTGATTTTGATGCGTTTCGAGTTTTTATTAAGGAGATACATGTCTGGGAATTTGGGATTCTGGAATTTTATTCAGACCATTATCTGTACATTATTTTTGCATGAAATCAATTTTTGTATTTTTCTATATTTAATTATCTACAACTTTCATGTACAAAGTTTCTTTATTTGAGGTATAAAAAGTGGAACCAAAAATAGGTCCCAAAATGAATAAAATAAAAAGAAATCTTTATTGGTATCCAGCCCTTATCACCCCTACTTTATTCCTTGTCGACCTATTCATCTAGAAGCCCAGGTCTCGGGGTTTTGGGTAATAAAATATTTACAATTTTTTATTCCTTTTCTTTTCTTTTCTTTTCATTATTCTTTTATTTTGGCTTTAAAAACTGTATTTTATACATTATTTACATACACATGCATGAATGCTAAGGTGCACTAATTAAGGGTATTTACATGCATTTGCCAGGGTTTTTGAGGCCAAAATGACAGAATAAAGATGATGAAATGTGGATTCATCATCCCCCTATACTTTGCCTTTGCTAGTCCCAAGCAAACACTTATGCAATAAGTGCAGAAAAGAAAAAGAAAGAAAAGAAAAAGAAGAAATGTGGATTAAATTTAATGATCAAACTTGTCTCCACAAAGTTAAAGTTTGGAGCTTAAGTCGGACCTTTGAAATTTTAGTGCAGTCGGAACCTTAATGAGAACCGGATTTGAAATCCAAAAGTCCCTGAGAATCCCAAAACTCAGTTTAAGTCTCCTCAAAAGCCAGGCCAGAAATACTTCAACTCATACGCAAACCCTTACGACTATGAAGCTGACTCGTACAGTGTAAGTGATAGTGGCTCTCCCCAACTATAATAACAAAGAGACTGACTTCTCCAATATGACAATCCAATGATTCCCCAATCCAATAACTCCTTCTTCGAGGAGCGGGGTATTCCCTTCTAAGTTCAAGTGGCAACCAGCTCAAGAGGGGGGGGGGGGGTGAAGAGAAGAATGGAGGGTAGCCAGTGTAGCTACCTATCCTAGGAAGCAAGACCAGTGTAGTCAAGTCATCTAGCTGCAGGCTCACATAATTTGACTTTGATGCTCAAGCTTGCTTATTGGCTATACAACATATTCACATACTTTGGCAGGCATTTTATTTTTGTACAGGCCTGTCCATTTTTTTGAAAACTATATGCAACATCATTTACATAGGGAGTTTTTCCTCTTGAGCCAGTAGATTATCCCTCTTTTGAAGCTTTATTACAACCCACACTCTCCTGTCTTTAGAATTCCTCATCACTGGACGGGTTGGGGTGCACTTCCCTCCCTAGAGGAGGACAAATGTTTCCACTTGTGTGCGTCTGATACCGGCAAATCCAGTCCTCTCACCACCCCAACTGAGTTGAGCCATGTGAAAGGTGCATGTGTCCAAGTTAGGTCATTATCAACAAGAGTCGTGTGTGTGCTCCGAAATACTCTACTTAGGAAGTCAAGAATCCATTGAACCAAGTCTCATGATCCAGAAAGAATTAAGTCAACTAGACCTGCAGTACCTCAATTCCAATTCCTATAAGGTTCCTGTTAGTAGGTAGATTTTAAGGTCCAATCAAGTTCCAATCTTCGGATTTTACTTAGACTTGTTCAACTATCAAACTCAATCTGAAAAATGCGAATGCTATGCAAATGCGATCCATAATGCAGAAAATATTTTTTGTGATGTATTTTTTTTCAAAGAGTTTGAACTTTTTATGGATTTTTGAAAAGATGATGCGTATGCATTTTTTTGGTATTTTTAAAAGGATTTTTAAATGTTTTGGTATTTTAATTTTGCAAATGATTTTGGGAATTCTGAAAACAAAGATTTTGGATAAAAATTAGGTTAAAAATATTTATACAGGCATGCTTCTTATATTTACAAGAAGTAGATTTTAAGAATTTGTAAGGGTAAGTGATCAATTTTATAAGTATATATATAATGGATTTTGGTATAATGTATATATTCCTCAAACTTATTTGAAAATCATTTTACAAATAATTTTGAAAAACTATAGTCCACAATAATTTTTACAAACAAATTTACAAACATGTACACACATTTGAAAATCATTTTGCAAAGGTTTTTCAAACATTATAGATATATTTTTCAAAATAGTTTTGCAACCATTTTCAAACCATTTGTAAATCATTTTTCCTACATTTTATTTTGCACAAAGAAAATAATATTTACAAACCAAAATGTTTTTACAATGGTTGAAAACATGTAACAAAACATTTTCCAAATAGTTTTCAAAGGATTTTCACAAAGATTCTCAAACTATCTTTCAAACATTTTGCAAAAAACATTTTCACCTGATTTATTAATCAGTAAATACAAAAAGAATTTGAGGAATAATGATCATCTTCTTATTAAGTGTTTTTAATGAATTTTAAAGAATTATTAGCCATAATTATTAGGAAAGTACGAGTTATGGCTAAAGTATATACACAGTATATACGACCCCCCTATACTTAGCTTGAGCTATGTCCTCATAGATCGGAGAGAAAAGAGAAGTCAGAACTCGTACTGAGTATATACATGTCTAAAGAATAAATAAATAAGGAATGAATGAATGAGAAGTTGATCGTCCCCCTATACTTAGGATCAAATAATCCTAAGTATAGCAGACTGTACACAAAGCAGGGAGGGTCAAGGGTGGGAATGAACAGATCGTACTCAAACTGTCTCCCCCTATACTTAGGGTAAGATATCCCTAAGTATAGTCAAGAAGAGGAGACAATGGAGAGGATCAAAGAATAGAGAAACTCGGGGTGCACACCCCCTATACTTAGGACAAAGTACGTCCTAAGTATAGAATACTGTTAACAAAGGGTGACACCTTTTTTTATAGGAAAAGAAGATAGAAAAGACAAAGAAGAAAAGAAGAAAAGTATAGATCACAGCTCAGTGTGTGTACCCCCCTATACTTAGGATAAAGTGTGTACTAAGCATAACAAAATCATAAGATGAAGACGGGGTAGCAGACATAACAGAAGAATGAATGAATGATATGGACATGTGGATCTATACAGAGGAAGATGGAAGTGATAATCATGTATGAGAGGCAAGTGATATGAGTCAAAGAGCACCTCTCACACCATATGAATGGGGGCAACATCAACGGTTGACATATCGCTGACCATTAACACGAAAGGTAGAGGAAGATGACAGCTTGGATATATCAATACTACCATTGTCATGTACCTTCCTGACCACATACAGACCTTTCCACTTACTCTACAATTTCCCTGCAAATAATTTTACCCTAGAATCAAACAACCATACTCGTTGATCGGGCTCAAACTATTTATGGCTGATATGAGAATCGTGCCATGTCTTCACTTTTTCCTTATACTGTAGGCTGCTAGAAAAGGATGTATCTCTCAACTCCTCCAGGGCTGCCAACTCTGCTTTCCTCTGTTCTCCTATACTCTCAAGATCCAACAATAACTCTGTAAATGTCCATAGTGACTTGTGCTTGATTTCCACTGGCAAATGGCACGGCTTTCCATTGACGAGACGAAAGGGAGATGTCCCTAATGGCATCTTGAAGGAAGTCAGATAGGCCCACAAGACCGAGTCCAAAAGCTGTGACCAATCCTTTCGGTCTGGGTGAACTACCTTCTGTAGAATAGTCTTGATCTCCCTTTTAGAGACTTCAGCAAGACCATTAGTCTGAGGGTGATATGGCGTGGCAACACGATGGTCAATACTGAACTCGTCTGCAAGGGCTTTTGCCTTGTCATTAATAAAGTGAGACCCCTCATCTGAAATCAGAACTCTAGGCACCCCGAACCGTGAAATGATATTTTCCTCAAAAAGCGATACACGGTCTTAGCATCTGCGGCTCGGGCAGGGATGGACTCAACCCAACAACTCACATAATCTACAATGAGCATAATGTACTCAAACCCCTGACTCTTAGGAAATGGGCTCATGAAATCTTCCCCATGTGTCAAAAACCTCACAAAAGTATATGGACTGCATGGGCATCATGTCTCTCTGTCCGCAAGTACCCATCTTTTGACAGTCAGTACATCTCTTCATGAATTCATCGGAATCCTTAAAGAGAGTAGGCCACCAAAGGCCGGATTGGAGCATCTTCTATGTTGTCCGTCTCCAAGAATGATGTCCTCCCGCCTCAAGCTTGTGGCAGTAGGTGAGGACTCTATGCTTCTCTTCTTGAGGAATGCATCTCCTCCATATGCTATCCCCTCCTTCATGATAAAGGACGGGATCCTCCCAATGGTATGACTTGGCCTTCACCAGGAAGGTCTCAAGTTTCTGCCTGGGCCAACCTTGTGGAACCGTTTTGGCAACAAGATAGTTCACAATGTCAGTGTACCATGGGAGAGAGGTGATAGCCAAGATCGCCTCATCCAGAAATATCTCTGTGATAGGTGCGCTTGGCTCAGATTCCTCAAGGTTCTCTAAGCAAGAGAGGTGATTCGCCACCACATTCTTAACTCCAGGCTTATCCTTAATCTCAATGTCAAACTCCTAGAGTAGAAGGATCCATCTGGTAAGGCGAGCTTTGGCATCCTTCTTAGCCATAAGGTACCAGATGACGGTGTGATCTGTAAAGATAGTCACTCTAGATCTGAGAATATATGATCGATACTTATCCAAAGCAAAGACTACAGCAAGCATCTCCTTTTCAATCACGATATATTCCGCTGAGCAGCATCAAAAGTCCAGCTAGCGTAGTGAATGGCATACGACAATCCATCCCTCCTCTGTCCAAGCACATCCCCAACAGCAACATCAGAAGCATCCGTCATGATCTCGAATGGGAGAGACCAATCGGGTGGTTGAAGGACAGGAGCTGTGACAACCATATTCTTGAGAGTCTCAATGGACGTAAGATACTTATCATCTACAATGAACTCGGTGTCTTTCGTCAGCAAATCAGTAAGCGGTCGGGCAATACGACTGAAGTCCTGAATGAACCGTCGGTAGAAACTGACATGCCCCTGAAAAGACCGCAATTGACGCAGATTGGATAGTGGATTGAGTTTTCTAATGATATGCACCTTAGCCGGATTGACCTCCATGCCCCTTTTGGAGATGATATGACCAAGGACCATCCCTTGAGTCACCATGAAGTGACTCTTCTCCCAAGACAAGACAAGGTTGACCTTTATGCAGTGCTGAAGCACACGATCTAGGCAGTCAAGACAAGCATCAAACCTATCGTCATAGACCGAGAAGTCATCCATGAAGACCTCTAAAAAATCCTCCATGTCCGAAAATATGGACAACATGCACCTTTGGAATGTCTTCGGGACGTTACACAAACCAAAGGGCATCCGTCCGAAAGCATAAGTCCCGAACGGATAGGTGAATGTCGTTTTCTCTTGGTCTTCGGACGCAATGGCCACTTGATTATAACCGGAGTATCCGTCCAGAAAATAATAGTGACTCTTCCCAGTTAACCTCTCGATAATCTAATCAATGAATGGAAGTGGGAAATGATCCTTCTTGGTGGACTGACTCAATCGTCTGTAGTCCACATAGACCATCTAAGAAGTGGGTACCCGAGTAGCTATCTCCTCTCCAGAATCACTCCCAACTGTAGTGATACCCATCTTCTTGGGTACCACATGTAACGGACTAACCCACTTGGAGTCGGAGATGGGGTAGATAAAATCGGCGCTCCATCACTTTGATATTTCCTTCATGACCACATCTCGAAGATTCGGGTTCAGCCGTAGCTGGAACTCACGTGAGGGCCAAGCGTCCTCTTCAAGATAGATGTGGTGGGAGCACAGAGCCAGACTAAACCCTTGGAGATCAGATATATTCCATCCTATCGCCTTGCGATTTCTTTCAAGAACCTCCATCAGACGAGATTCTTTCTCTCCAGTCAAACCTGCTGAGATAATGACTGGGTGCATATCTGGCTCACACGCAAGAAATCTATACTTCAGTGACTGCGACAAGGGCTTCAATTCTGGACAACTGGGAGGTGGCAGATCTGGCTTCTGATATGTCTGTGTGAAGGCTACCAGGTCTGCATGAGAGAACTCTCGCTGTGCATGAAAAACTGACAAAGGGAGCCCTGCTGAATTATATATAAACTGTGCTGGCTCTCTTTCCGTCCTGGCTGTCGGCTCAGAAGGAATCAGACATGGCAAATAGTCATCAAAATCATCCCAATCAAAGTTTGAATCCGAGGGATTTGAACTAGAAGAACAAGAATGAAATTCTGCTTCACCAATCATCACAGAACCGTTAGCCTCAAAGGTGTCCTCGTCCAGGGGTGTGCTCTCCAAGCTCTCAACTACCATAAGCTATAAATATGCTGAATTTGCGGGCAAAGCGAGGGTTGTGCTACTGGATCTGTCCAAATGGATTCATCATCTATCATCACAAAATCACACTCCTGGTGGACGTCTCGCTCATCCTCTGTCATCTGCTCGGTGTCACTAGTCTGCTCTGAGCATGCTGATTCTCTCGCTCTGGTCTCGTCAATCGTCTCTATTTGTATACTTTCGCCCTCTACGTGAAAGTACACCTTCCCACTATCATGATCGGTCACTGCCTTGGTAGTGGCCAAGATTGGGTATCCGAGTATGATGGGGGTATCTGTTACCGACTCAGGGATCTCCATGTCCATACAACAAAGTCCACGGGGAATTTCAGTCCCTGAATGGAAACGAACACGTCTCTCAACAACCCCTTCGGCCTCTTAATCGATCTATTAGCAAACTGAAGGACTATCCTGCTACGATGAAGAGGGCCAAACTCGAATCGGTCGAGTAAGGCTGCTGGAAGGAGGTTGATAGGAGAGCCGCTGTCTAATAGAGTACGATCGAACCACTGCTCCTGAATCTCATATCTGACATAGGGAGCTCCTGCATCAGGTCTCTTGGCTGGCAATCAGTTCTGAATGGAAAAGCATGTGGAACGGGTGAGCACATGGATCTCATCTCTGCGGTTCCTCCTCTTCCTGCGGACTGTAGTCTTTTCTCTCAAGCTCTTTTGGAAGAGGGGAATGTGCTCAAGTGCCTCCTGTAGAGCCAGCCGATTCTGGAATCTATCAATTATCTAGTTGTTGAACTCTACCTGTTGAGTCTTTTTTGGATTTTGTCTTTTATTCCCCTTCGCCAAGTGGAGTGCTTGGAGGAAAGGGATGGAAGGGGCCTTCTCAGATAGAGGAATAGGAAGAGGTTCCTTTGCCTGTGAATGAATGGAATCCATACAATGATCATCATGCAACACATATGGACTCGAAGTGGATACAGAAACTTTCCCTTTATTCATATTTTTGTTCTTTTTCTTGTTACTACAATCCTGAGATACAAAAGGTGCAACACAACATGTGGGAGCTCAACAAAAGTAGAAATGGTGGCTTTAGTACCAGCAACAGCATCTGACTTCACGGCATCAGCACCGTGCTTTGACTATACATCAAGTAAAATGGTGGCCTCAGCACCACTGTCTACATCGGGTGTCGCGACGGCCTCAGCACCGTCATCTGGATCTCCATCCTTGGTGGCATCATCACCACCGTCATCAACATCATCATTAGCGACCTCAGCACCGCTACTCTCCTCATCTGGCACTCGTGGTTCCTCGTGTGGCTGTCGCTCAGATGAGGCACCGCTGGCTAGCATCCTATCACTCATAGTAGTCACGAAATCAGCATCACAAAAAGAAGATGTGTCACTCAAATAATCACTAGGAGAGGTATCCTCTGTAAACTGTACCTGCTCAGATTTCCTCTTCAGATTGTTCAGATTCGGCTCAATCTGTGTTGGTATGGTGGCCTTGCCCTTGATGATATCCCTCATCTCCTGTCGGAACTCATCCAACCACTGGAAGGACGCTTGCTGTTAAGAAAGCAAGCGGACAAGGTCATCAAGCGCTGGGTTCTCGAAGGCAGGTGCCTGAGAACCGGAGGTATTCCCCTGTTGGAAATGAGGCTGCTGTTGGTGAGAAAAGTGAGTAGGGGACTGGGAGTATGTCTGGTGAGGCTGCTGACGCTGCCTCCACTGTTGTCCCTTATAGAAGGGACGATGACCCTGCTGGTACTGCTGGTGGGCATACTGTGTCTGTTGCTGCTAGTGCTGGCTGTCTTGATGGCCCTGGCTGGAGGTTGCTGCTGGGATGAGGTGCCACCAGTGATCCAACGGAATCCGAGGTGATCGTGACGGATCCCGGGCTTTTGTGGGTACCGGTCGTACCATATCCCATTGACTTCCATCAATGGTTCCTGCTCAATGTGTGGTGGAGGGAGAACTGCCAGTGGCTGATTCGGTCGGTAAACCACCATTTGAGTGTCTTGAGATGGGGTGGCAAAGAATAGTGCTGTAGCTACTGGACCGGCTCTGCCTGGATCTGGTGAACCTAGCAGTACGCGGCAGAGGGCTAGGTGGAGATGCTACTGCTATGATCAACACGTGACCTGTTAGGCTGATGAGTGGATGTCTGTGCCTCCTAAATGCAAAGAATCTGCATCTTCAGGTCACTCATGGTCTTTGTCAAAAGGTCCATCTGGGCAAGACCTTGACTTTGCTTCTTCTCAAGAATCTTGATGCGGTCCAACTTCTCTGAAATGATCCCCATGTCAGCAACGATGGATTCATCCTGAACTGCGGTTGCCGACGGAGTGTGTGTAGTAGCATCGATGCGGCAATCCTTTGATATCCAACTGCCTGTGGTGGGAGCTCCGGTTGTGTATAGACGCGGGCATGGGCCATGACTGTGGAGTTCTCTGCCATTCCCTCATAGATCTCCCAAACTGCGTCTTCTCCCTTGGAGAAGTAAGATCCACCACAAGAGGCATTAACAAGCCCTTGCAGCTACGGTGTCAGCCCACAAAAGAAACTCTGAACTAGGTTGGGCTTGGATATATCGTGATGTGGACCCCGTTTAATGAGCTTTCTAAATCGATCCGAAGCCTCATGGAACTGCTCATTCGGGACCATTGTGAAATTGCTGATCATTGCTCGTGCTGCGTTGGTCCGGCCGAGTGGATAGTACTAGTACTTATTCAAGTACTCGCGCTGGAGCTGTGCCCATGATGTGACGTACCTCCCAAGATGCTTCAGCTAGTAGGCTGCTCTATCAGCTAAGTAGAATGGGAAGGAAATCATCTTGATTGTGTCCTCGTCCACTAATCTGTCGTGGACAGTGCTGCAAATCATCTCAAACTCCTACACATGGAGATGAGGCTCCTCGGTGGCTAGCCCATGAAACTTGGGCAGTAGCTGGATGGTCTGCAGGCGAAGCTCAAAGTTCCCAACAAATGGGAGGAAGCTGAATCCATCGGTGGGTGAGGGTCGCGGTTGGGTTGTGCAACTGCCTCATAGTCATCGGCGACGGCCTCTCCTGGTTCGGTTCTCCTCCTTCGCCTATTGCTTCTGGTATATCTTCTCCACCGCCCTCAGGTCTGTCGTCTCTTCCCTCTCGCATCTGCGCCAGTTCCCTCATGATATCACCCTGAATACTCTCTGGTGTCTGATCTATCTCTGCATGGTCTCCAGGGAAGCTAGCAGTGAATTGTTGATGGCAGCTTGATCATATATGTACGGAGGTGGTCTCTGCTCATATGGATGTTCCTCTTTATCGTCCATATCTTGGGTCTCTGCAAAGGCAAAAGAACCCATCTCAGGTGCTGTCAAATGTTCTGAGCTCTTTGCTGCACTAAACTATGACACCACTGGACTGATGGAAGAAGAAGGGTGGTCGAGGGGGAACATGGTGGACGTAAACTCAGGCTCGGAGAGTGGGTCTGGACTCCCCGAGGCTGACCTAGATGAATAGGAAGGAGTGCTTGATAGCGGTGCCACCAGACGTGTCCTACGGGATCTCCTTCCAATCATTTTGATCTGGAAAAGGGCGGATGAGATCTGGAATGCAAACAAGATGTGAATACAAACCCCCAATTCACCTACGCAACTCTTGAGCTGATGACCGTGAAGGTTCGGTGGTTTATCTTGTCAAATAGTTAAGTGATCAATCAATCTATTAGAGCGATTAAGCGAGCTGTTGGGAACCCGATTCTCCTAGCTGTTTGTTCCAATCCCAAATGAGATCTTTCCCAGCCAGTAGGAGTTGCGGATCGTTTACCGGTTACCCGATCAACTCCCTCTGCTAAGGATGTCGTGGTCTGCTTTATCGGTTACCAGAGAGATCCTCATTGGAGAACGACTCACCAAGACCAGTAGTCAACTAAGATTTCGGGCGTGGCTCTATCCTAGTGTTCGGGTCACTCTCTCACTGCAGATAAATCAACCAATGAGGGGGTCACTCTCCCCAAGACAAAAGTTTTGGATGAGGTGAGTTTTAAGGTCAAGTTTGCATTAGCAGTCCCAATTTTATGATTTTCACTTTTTTAATCTTTTTTCTGAATAAAGACAATGCCTAACGAATTTTCCGATCTCCTGGTTATTTTAAGTCCAATAAAATGGGGGAGGAGGTTTGAAAAGCCGATGCAGGATCAAACACAATGATGCATGCAGAAATAGAAATGCGTACCTTGCTCCAGCACTCTACATGCAGGGTGATCCACACATAAATTAAAGACAGAAAGTAAACTACCTATATGATGCAAGAAGAAATCGGCCTTAGACAAGTATTTCTACAAGAGAAGAACAATAGCTAAATGGTCAACAAGAGGAGTCCGAGTCCGGTCTCTGATGTCGATCGGTGTCCGCCACAACGGATCCTGCCAACGCTGTATACGACCTCTAGCGGCACGTGACTCCTTCAGTGACCAAGATAGCTTATTTCTTTTGTGAGTTATTAATTAGGTCCACTTAACGATCTATAGGCACAAGCAAATATATTAGGTGCGGGGTCCTAATCAATTACATCACAGTCAAAATAAAATCCTAAGTCTAGGGGACAAAACTTCGAGAATCAAAGTAAAAGAAAATGCGAATAAAACAAAATCCGGCAAAAAAACGCGCAAGCCGACAAGGCCGCCAAGGAAACAATCCCCTCGGGCACTGGACCTTGTGAAGTGTCGAATGTCTGAATGTCCTGTTTAAGTTACAAGTTATAGTCACTATCTCTCACAAATAATTACACAAATATATGCAAGAAAATAAATGAGCTAATCTACAAAAATCTCTGAGTCCTCCTAGTGAAGGGGTAGCATGCCGAAGCCAGCTTCACGTGGGTGCTCAGGTGCTTAGGAAGATGCACTACCCTCGATCCGCGGTACCTCACACAAGTCAACAAAGAAGAGTGGTCATATAGCTCAAGATATATCAAAAATAAGGGAAACAAATGAGGCAAAAATTGTCGACAAATAATCACAGGCAATTACAAAGAAATGATCTATACACTGTTGCTCCCCGGCAACGACGCCATTTGATTACACGGATTTAGCGAGGGTCAAAATAGTCCACACAAGGCAGGACTACAGTGCCGCTGAACGACCGCTAACGAAACCCGTATAAGTCAACAATTAACCCACAACAACAATCAAGCAATGAAAAGCAATATGTGGAATTAAAATTTATTATACTCTACAATAAGTGTGTATAGTGAAAGTATATGTAGAATGTCAAACTCAGGGAGCAAGTAGGATAGAATAGGGCAAAAATACTCAAAAATGTGAAAGTGATCAAATGCCTACAATTGTGCAATTTTTGTGGGTTTTTAATTTTTAATTTTTTTATTTATTTTTGATTTTGTAATTTTTATCTTTTGGTTTTTAATTTACTGATTTTGTATTTTCTTTTTGTATCTTGTATTTTCTTTTTTTATATTTTCTTTTTCAATAATGAAGTAAATATACAATAAAGGAAAAATAGATACAATATATAGAGAAAAATAGGTAAAAATAAACAAAATTCATGAAATAAAATATTTTTGGGTTTTTTTATATTTTTCTAATGTTTTTATAATTTTTCTATATTTTTCCTAATTTTTTGAAATTTTTAAAGGTAAAAACACTGAAAATAGGGGAAAAATAAAAGGCTAAGACTAAAAAGAGGATGAAAAATAGCAAACAGAATCCAAAATTCCTCAAAGTAAATTTAAATGAAAGCTAACAATTCATAGAAAATTCAGAGGCTAAAATTATATTTTTAGGATTTTTCTGGATTTGTTTGAGATTTTTATGAAGTTTTTAAGGTTTTCTAATTTTTAGGATTTTTACTTTGAATTTTTTAGTGATTTTTACTTTAGAATTTTTAAAGGGGTTTTAATTTTTTTTGGTATTTTCTAATGCAAATAGTAGCAAAATGCATGTTTTTGATTTTTTTATAAATATGGGAATGCAATAAAAATGAAAACTAAAAATATTACATGAAAGAGTAACTAAACATGAGCTTAAATTATTTTTTTGGGAATTTTGACGATTTTGTAGATGCATGAAATAAATAGAGACAACAAATAGAAAATACACTACTAGCAAGGGCATAAATGTAATTATCCAGAAACTCAAGCACCAAAGTGCAATTTTTCAAAAAATATATATTTAATAAACAAAGTTCCAGGACGAAATATAAATTCCAAAACCTGCAGGGGCACAAGCGTAAATATCCCACCCCTCGCATGTGGTATGTACGCGCCTGGTGAGGACCTAAGTGCAATTAACAAAAACCTAGGGGCTTAACAACAATTTATCCAAAAAATATTACACCTAATAATTTTTTTCCTGGACTAAAGCAAAATACAGAAAACCTCAGGGTGTCCCTTGCAAAGTACCCACCACCCCACATGCACAAGTTACGTGCGGTGACGTGGACTAGACCTAAATGCAAATATTAAAAGTCTAGGGGTCTAAATGCAAATATTACAAAACATTTATAACTACAAATGAAAGTTTATAAACTAAAAATAAATACAAAAATAGGCGGCGGCTTGAGTACAAAATATCCACGGCTAAAATCCTCGTACGCGATCAGACGGTTGGGAGGCGTCCCCTTATCCACGTGGTGCGCGCACAACATGCGATGACGGTTCAATGATGAGCGGGTCGGATCAGATCTGGCGAAGGAATCGACGGTCGACGGGAGCCAAGATCGGACGGCCATGGGGTGATCTGGAGCTGCGGCCTGATCGGACGACGGAGACGCGAGGAGGAAGAATAGGGAAGAACACCGGCGAGGCGAACTTCCCCGAGCTGGATCTCGGTACTTAGGCGATCTGGAAGTGTGCAAAATGGCCGGGCGTACTCCTGGGAGGTCAGGCTAAGTACTGGAGGGGTCGGCGTCATCAGAGGAGCTTCAGTGCACCGCTAGGAATGCGGCAGAGGAGAAGGGTCCAGGTGTCTACGGAGAGTGCCCAAAAATGAGCTCCAGGCTCGAGTCGAGTGCTTTGACCTACAAAAATGAGTGAAAGAGACCAGGGCAAAATGCATGGACCCCGCGGTGGTGCGGAAGTGGTTTATGGACGGCGGCGCAGTGAATTGGAAGTTCGGCTGGAGGTGCGCTCCAACGAGGACATAGTAGAAGGCAAATGGGTGATCGTCAGTCAATCCTAACTACACTAATCGATTCCTAAAGCTATAGGGACCAAGAAACTACAAGAATAACTAAGGGAAAGGAGGTACCTCGATGGCTAGAGCCAGAGGAAGGAGACCTCGACGGCGAGCTTCGTCAGAGGTGGTGGAGACCGCTCTGGTCCACGCCACGGCTCGCAAACGGTACGGGGAGGAAGCCTGTCACACTCTCTCGCACGGGCACACGAAAGGAGGGGCTAAAATCGGTCCAAGAGGGTTCGAATTTTGAAATGAAGGTCGGGTCTTCATATAAAGGGTTGACGGATGGTCTGTGAAGAATGAGGCATAGCGGATGCATCGTTGATCCAAAGATCGAGGTTACACATGGGCGAGCATGCCCATTGATCGATGATCAAAAGTCAAGAAGACACTAACTCAAAATGATGCAAGAGCAAGCCTCGAAAAAATCGAGAAACGGGTCAAAATGCAATTCTGACAAAGGGACATGGGGAAGGACAGCCAGTTGACCGCGATCAACGTGGACTGTCACCTGGTTGGTCCACATGGACCAACAAGGAAAAACCATGCAAAAAATCCTTAAAAATTCATTTAAAAATAGTAAAGGAATTTATTATTTTTAGGTTATAAAATAAAAAATATTTGTTATTTTCTGAAGTATTTTAATATGATTTGTAATTATTTTTGTGAGGTATAAAAATATAAGTTACCTTTTTAGGCTTACATAGGTATATACATCTATATATTTTAATAGTTTATTTTTATTTTATGTATTTAATTTATTTATTTTGGTTTATTATTTTATAAATTTATAGAATATTTTTATACACTTAAATATATTTTTATTTTATTTTTCTGAAGTGTTTTATACACTTAATAAAATAGAAGTAATAGTTATGTAGGTATACTTACAGGTACTATACCTATGTACTATATATAAGTATCTATTTTTATATTTTCTTTAGTGCTTTATTCTAATTTTAATGCACATATATATTATAAATAATCTTTACAAAATTATAAAAATATAAAAATATAAAAATAATGAATAATAAATAAATTGGATATTTTAATCTGTACAAGTATACAATAGGGTTCCAAAACTCAACTTTCAAACCGTAGCTCCGAAAATGCGAAACCACCTTCATTAAATAACTTATTGAAAATTATATATAATTAAAGGTGATTTTGATGCGTTTTGAGTTTTTATTAGGGAGATACAGGTCTACGAAGTTGGGATTCTAGAATTTTATTCAGACCATAACTTTTTATCTGTACATTATTTTACATGAAATCAATTTTTGTATTTTTCTATATTTAATTATCTACAACTTTCACGTATAAAGTTTCTTTATTTGAGGTATAGAAAGTGGAACCAAAAATAGGTCCCAAAATGAATAAAGAATGAATAAAATAAAAGGAAATCTTTATTTAGTATCTAGCCTTTATCTCCCCCTACTTTATTCCTTGTCAACCTATTCATATAGATGCCTAGGTCTCGGGGTTTCGGGTAATAAAATATTTACAATATTTAATTATTTTTCTTTTCTTTTCTTTATTCTTTTATTTTGGCTTTAAAAACTATATTTTATACATTATTTACATGCACATGCATGAATGCTAAGATGCACTAATTAAGGGTATTTACATGCATTTGCCAGGGTTTTTGAGGTCAAAATGACAGAATAAAGATAGATCAGAACAAGTCTTCATACACAAATTCTTATGACTATGAGTCTTTTCTTGTATGATGTAAGTGAAATATAGCTCTTCATCTCAAAAGTAGCAAAGAAACATCCTCTCTCAACAAGGTAACTCTAATCCCCCGGTCTGGCAACTCTTTCCTCAAGGAGCGGGGATATTCCCTTCTAAGTTCAACTACAACCAAGTCAAGAAGAGGGGATGGAGAAGAGAATGGACGGTAACCAATGTAGTTACCTATCCTTGGATGTATGACCAGTGTAGCCATGTCACCCGCTGCAAGCTCACAAATATTTGACTTTGAAGATCTTATTCTTTTTTTCACTTGTATATACACTCCGGCAGGCAATTTACTTTTCTATCAGGTCTGTCCACTTTTGGAGATTTTGTATTTTTCTTCTTTTTTTTGACAATATATACAAGGTGCAGCATGTACATAAGGAGTTTTTTCCTCTTGAGCCACTAGACTATCCCTCTTTTGAAGCATTATTGCAACCCCATAGCATCTTGTCTTTAGACCTCAACATCGCCAAACCAGGTTGAGACGCACTTCCATCCCTAGAGGAGGACGAGAGGTTCCGCCTAGATGTACTACCCTCGTATGCTACCCCAAGCCAAAAGATTCTGCCCCCTCACTACCTCCTCCATGAAGAGCTACGTGTAGAGTGCATTGTCCAAGGTAAGCCACGATCTGAAAGAATCATGCGTGTGTTGATAAATATTCTACTTAGACTTATCAAGACGACATGTGAACATAGTCTTATGGGCTCAAAGAATTAAGTAACTAGGACCTGAAAAGTCTTAACTCCAATTCTTATAATGTTCCTCTGAAATTAAGTGGATTAAGGTCCAACTAAGCTCCATTGTTCAAATTTATTCCAGACTTAGTTTAAATGTCAATACTATCCTGAAAAATGCTCAAGCAAATGCAAGAAAATATGTACTATGCAAAGAAAATAAAGCAAAACTTTTTTATGAAACAATTTTCAAAAATTTGAATTTTTTTTGGCTTTTTGAAAAACAATGATGCACATGCAAAAGTTTTTTTATGCAAATAGTTAGGAATATATACAAGTGTATACACAATTTTTTTTAAAAAAAGTTATGGATGAGATACATATTTACACAAGAGTGAGTTAATTATTTACAAAAGTCATGAGAAATGATTTACAACTTGAGTAATTTATACAAGTATATACACAGTTGGATTTTTTATTTTAATTACTATTACTTTTTTTATTCATTTTTTGCGATGCATATATTCCTCAAATTTATTTAAAAAAATTTTACAAATAATTTTGAAATCTATAGTCCAAAATAATTTTTTAAAACAATTTTACAAACATTTACAAGCATTTGAAAATTATTTTGAAACATTTTTCAAACAATATATATAGATCTTCAACATTTTTTTCCATAATTAAAACATTTGCAAATAGTTTTTACAAAATCATTTTATTTCACACAAAGAGAATATTTTTTACAAACCACAATATTTTTACAAATGTTGAAAATATTTTTCAAACATTTTTCAAATAGTTTTCAAAAGATATTTCATATAGGTTTTCAAACTACTTTCAAAATATTTTTCAAAATATTTTTAACCTCATTTATTAATCTGTATATCCAAAATGAATTTTGAGGAAATATCTGCATCTTTTTATTAGTTAGTTTATTTTAGTATTTATACAATATTTTAGCCATTTCAAAAATATGAAAGTACGAGTTATGGCTAAAGTATATATACAATAATATGACATCCCCCTATACTTAGCTTGAACTATGTCCTCATAGTGATCAAAGAGTTGCAAAGGAAGACATAACTCGTTTTAAGTATTGGGAAGTTAAAAGAACGCTATGCTACAACGACGAATAAAAGAATATAATCAATAAGATTCAGTGATCCCCCTATACTTAGGATCAAGTAATCCTAAGTATAAAAGACTGTACACAAGGGGAAAACCAAGGAGTAGAATGTACATAGTCTACCTCCCCTATACTTAGGGTAAAATATCCCTAAGTATATGCATCAAAACAGAGGTAAAAAGAATTAAAGGAATAATCACAAGTCTGACACCCCCCTATAGTTAGGGTAAAGTACACCCTAAGTATGGAATGATCATGAGATGGAGATGGGGTGTGAGACAGAAGAATGTGCGATATGGAAAAAATGGATCTAAACAATGGAACAATGTTGAGGTGCCTCTCAACAAGCGCTAGAGTTTACGACCCTAGCTGGGCGCAAAGGCTAGGATGACGCAGTATCAAGGTTCAGGACGACATCTGTAATGCGAATACCGTACTGTTGTCGCAGTCTCGGTGGGAGAACAACGACTAAATCAACAGTATCAATTATAACACCCAGATAAACAATCAGGCAGGTGTTTGCTACCGGGTAAAGATATGGGAAGATGAAATCGGGCTTTGGTAGCAAAAAAGAAATCGTCGGCCCATGATCTGTATGGAGTGAATCGATGGAGCCGAACAAGTCGAACGTGGAAAAGGAAGGATCTATCAGGGAATCCTCCACGTCAATCACTATCTCAAATAGATAAGGAAGATCAAGATCAGGAGACTCACTAAAATGGTTGTTACCTGATGCATATAATGTAGACAAATTAGTGAAATCATCAAATACCTCAAAGATTGGGTCATCCTCGTGAGGGTCGTCGAGTAGAGAAATCTCAAACTCATGATCAGAAATATCAAAATACTCGGTCTCATGATCAGATAGATCAGATGCACTCCCAGAAAGTGAAACCGAGTACACATGGTCAGTGGCATCCTCCCGTAGATAACCCTCGGGGAGTAATGCCGAATCATCAGGAAATGAGGGATCTATGCAGTCAAATACCAGGTCATCCAAAAATGTATCGACCTCATCAAATGGGAGGACACAAGGATCAAATATGGGACTATCAAGGTCTGTCAAATCAAAAATCAGTCCCTCATCAAGCTCTCTCAGCTGAGATGGATCCAAATATATCTCTAAATCTGGGAAGATCTCCCGAAGAAAAGACACTGAATCTATTGGGCATGGACACTGGAATAACTCAAAGGATGGTTGAGATGTGGGCTCCTCCTCGATTTCTTGGGATACTAACAGTTCTAGAATCCAAGAATCCTCGATGTGAAAGTGCGGGATTGGCTCAAAATCTAGTTATAAATCCAACGGGTATTCGACCAATGTCAGGCTCTCGGAACTCACAGTGTTAGTCAACACATCCATCAAATTAGAAGTAGTAGCATCCATATCCTCTGATTTGTGTGTGCTGTCAAGATCGGCATGATGTGTCATACATTCAACAGTTGTCATATCTCCCTCATGTGTTGTCCCCAATAAATCATCTTTTGAATAAGGGATGTCTGAAAGTGTATCCAAGACGGTCTCAACTAAATCCAGGTCGGGACAGTGGTGTGAACCACCACACGAGGTAATGACATATACAATCTGCTCTGCGGTCCTCCCGCTCATGGCGATGTGGATAAGGTCAGTCATCGAAAATCCATGATCTGGAAATCACCTCAAAAGATCATGTAACCTCAACCATGAATCTATCAATGGCTCCTGGGGGTTAACTGAAAAATAATGAATACAAGACCGCATAATCTCTGCTCTACGTTGGGGGTAAAATCTCTGCAAAAATAATGATTGTAAATCTCCCTACGTAGCAATCTTCCTTCCCAATCATCTTTGCCAACTCTTGGCTCTACTCTGAAGTGTAAATGGGAAGGTAATCAGTATCATGTCCTCAGAAGTGATATCAGAATATGATCGTGATCCACAAATTTCCTCAAACTCATCGATATGCAAATAAGGTTCCTCGTGCACTTCTTCTGAAAACTTGGGTAGTAGATCAATGAACTCTTAATCCAAAATGAAGGGTCTCAAAGTAGAACCAGACTGTGCTTCCCTGATCTTGGTTCTCATCCATCATCCTAGGATAGAAGTCATCTAAAGCTTGCAACTGCTCCATCTGATCGCCTATGGAATGCACTCTCGTCCTAGGATAGAAGTCACCTGGGTTTTGTATTTAGTCAATCTGGTCTCCTCGGGCTTCACTCACAGCATGCCCCGAATGGACAGGTAGGTATGGAGAAGATGGGAAATCGAACGGAGTACCGACCTCCCAAGAGAGTGGACGGACATGATGGGTATGAAACGTAGAAGCCGCAAAATCCGGCTGGAATGAGATGTGACCCATCACGAAGAGAGGGAAAAGAAGGGCGGGAGGGTGGGATAGAAGAGAGTGAATGAAAGAGAAGGTGAGACAGGGTGAGATAGAAGGGAGTGAAAGAAAGAGAAGGTGATTGCTAAAGATAGAAGATAAACGTAACCAACTCACACCAAAGACATTCAAACACAAGGCAAACCCCTAATTCACCAACTCTACGCAATGTAAAGACCGAGAGATCTGGTCTTTTATCTTTTTAATTTTATAGTTATGTGATCAAACAAAAGTTGTACAAACACTTAGGAGGCTTGAATAGGATTTGGGCACTACTCCTTAGTGTGTACACGAGCAAGAAAAAACGCAAACAATGAGTGGATTGCTCTCCCAAAATAATGAGTGATCAATTACGTTTAATTTTAAAGGTCAAATTCAATTAGCGGCTCCAATTTTTATTTTTTATTTTTTGTTTTTTTGGATTTTTTTTCAAAAATAACACCTAACAAGCTTTCCGATTTCATCTTTGATTAATTTGAGTCGAAAACAGGGGGAAGTCAAAAAAGTTGATGCATAGTCAAACACAATGATGTATGCAGGGATAGAAAATGTGTACCTTACTCCAGCACTCTACATGTAATATGATCCGCGCATAAATTAAATACAGAATGTAAACTAACTATATGATGCACAAGGAAATCGGCCTTAGACGAGCAGCTTCTATTGATCGTGAAGAACATATAGTTAACTAATCGGAGAGAGAGGTCTGAGTCTGGTCTCAGATGTCGATCAGTGTCCGCCACAACGGATCCTGCCAGCGTGATGAATACCCATTCATCACTCTTTATTCTTTTATTTTAGCTACAAAACCTTTGCCAACACATGTAGATTATTTGTAAATATCAATAATTATCAAAAAGCATGCATTGTATAAAATTAAATAATTAGCATGTTTTTGTGCATAAATAAAAGAATAAAGAGACAAAAGAAAAAGAGAGAAATATTTAGAATAAATATTGAGCGACCTAATCCCAAGGGAGGGCTCAGCATGGGCCTGACCGCATAAAAACCCAAGTAGAGAGAGATAAGGAAGCTCATACTTGTGTATATATGCCTGTAAATAAATAAATAAAAATATTTTCCTCTAAAATAAAAATAAAAATGGGTTTGTATATATGTTTAATATTTGTAAATATTAAATTAAAATAAAAATGAGAAAAAGAAAAGAGAATTAAAAAGAAAATAAAAATGCCTTCACCTTGTATATAAGCCATGTATATAGAACCCTTGATCTATTTATTTATCCCTATAAAAAATAAATAAAAATACCATAAAAATTGTATATATTCTATACTTCATAATGTAAATAAATAAAATAAAAACCATAAAAACAAAAATAAAATAAAAAGAACAAAAATAAAAATCAAAATAAACATTGTATATAGACCATGTGTATATTTGTATATAAGTATTTATTTTACCCTTGTAAATAAATAATAAAAATAAATAAAAATACCAAAATATTCTAAATTTTGTCTTGTAAATAAATAAAATATGAAATTGGAATAAAAATGTATAAAAATAAATAATCAAAAATCAAAATTTAAAATACAATATTGTATATACCTATGTATATGATACTATATTGTAAATACCTAATTTTTATTTCAAAAAAATAAATAAAAATCACAAAAAAAGTAAAATAAAAGAAATATTTTTTTATGTTTTAACTTTATCCAAATTAAGCCCATTTGCTATTTTATATTGATTTTTCAATTCTTCATGATGTGGCCGAATCTCATTAGTCCACGGGGGATGTTGACCCCCCGTTCAACCTCCCCCCTGACCACAGACCCGCGGATCCAGCGCAGGACCCGATTTCTCCCTATTATCTTCTCTCGATCCGACCATTAAAACCCTAAACCTCGGGTCCTATTCCTTGATTGCAGATCTGAGACCCACGCCCAGAGGTTAGCCTCGGGGTCCGTGCTCCGATTTCCTCGCCCGACACCCTTTTAGTCGGACCCCTAGGAATATATAGCCTGAGCTCCGCCCGTACTTTCACTCATCTTTGGCTCTGCATTTGCCATCCCAGGACCTCCATTACCTTCACCCAAGTGACAGCGAGCTGAGGGAAGTGTTGTAGTGAGGAGGGAGTGCTCAACCATCGATCCAGCAGGTCTTCATCACCGTGCACAGCCCCTTGCGTGGTGCTCGAGCCTCGGGCATCGACGGCCCTCGAGGCAAGGACCCAGAGCTTCAGCAGCTCAAGCACAGTCGACCTCGACCATCAGAGACTATGGCCGGCAGTAGTGATGACCGCACCAGAGGTCCCCATCTTGAGCAGACATTCATTATGGACTAGAGTGCGATCAACTCCACTCTGATCGCCTCCCTCGAGACAGTTCAGCAGCAGTTGAGGGATCAGGGAGCGTTTATGATTGAGATGAGGTGTGAGATGGAGCAGTTGAGAGTAGACCGAGAGCAGCGCAGGCCAGGAGACGGGCCGAGGATACCCGACCATGCGGCAGCCGCCACAACAGCCGCAACAACCGCCGCAGCAGTAGCAGATCCACCAAGACTGATGCAGGAGTTACACAACCCCAGATCGACTATGATGCATCACTGGGTTGTACTTCCAGCCATCGTGGGGGACTTCAAGTTCCCCCCGAACACTTTGCAGCTCCTCCTCCGGTTCCATGGGCTCGCCACAGAGGAGCCCCATCTCCACCTCCAGGAGTTCTTGATGATCTGCAGCACAGTCCACGACCGTCAGGTGGACTAAGATACCATACAGATGATTTCCTTCCCCTTCTCCTTAGCAGACAGAGCAGCCACCTGGCTGAAGCACTTGGGGAAGTTCGTCTACACCTGGGAGCTGCTCCGCACTGAGTACTTGCACAAGTACTACCCACTCGGGCAGACGAACGTCGCTAGAGCCCTGATCAGTAACTTCTCCATGCTGCCCAACGAGCAGTTTCACGAGGCATGGGAGAGGTTCAGAGAGCTGACCGACAGATGCCCGTACCATGACATCTCAAAGCTGAACCTAGTTCAGAGCTTCTTCAGCGGGCTGACACCAGAGCTTCATAGCTTGGTGAATGCTTCTTGTGGCGGGTCCTATTTCGCCAAGGATCACGATAAGGTCTGGGCCATCTACGAGGAGATGGCCGAGAACTATATGGTGAAGTCCCAGACCAGATTGTACACACAGGGACGCCAACAGCCACAGACCGTGCAGTACCATAGGATAGCATGGGTTGACGCCGGTCCATCGAGTTCGTCAGCGGTAGCAACACAGGCCGAGAGTTCAGCCGCAGACATGGGGATCATCAGCGAGAAGTTGGATCGGATGGAGATTATTGAGAAGAAGCAGTACCAGGGCATCACACAGATGGAGCAGATGGCACAGACTCTGAGTGACCTGAAGACACAGCTCATGTGTCTCCAGGAGGCACAGACGGCTTCCCAGCCCTGTCTTCAGGCATGAGGCGATCCTAGCAGCAGCAGCAGCTCGTACCAGCGCTCCAGCTCCCACCAGCAACCTAGACAGGTCCATCTTGTACAAGCGGAGCTATACCAGCAGCCGCAGCTTTCCTACCAGGCACCACCATCCACTGACACTCAGATGGTGGTCTACCAGCCGGATCAGCCTCTGGCAGTGCTCCCGCTACCCCAGTACGATTCAGAGCCGTTGATGGATGTCAACGGGATTTGGTACGACCGCCCCTAGCCCGGTATCCGACGAGACTATCCCGGATTCTGGTGGTCGCCCGGAGGTGCCCAGCCCCAGCAGCAACCGTCAGGACTGGGTGGCCAGTACAACCATCAGAGGGATCACCAGCAGCAGCAGCCCCCAGCATACACTCAGCCACAGCAGCAGCAGTCACAGTCATATGGTCCTCATCCCTATCAGCAGGGACAGTCTTGGAGGCGTGATCAGTCTCACCAGCCGCAGCATCATCCACAGTCTTACCCCACTCAGCCACAGCAACAACAACAGCCTCACTACCAGAGTGGCTACCCGTCAGGTTCTCATGGGCCACCCTATGAGAACCCCACATTGGATTACATAGGCCGCCTCCTTACAGATCAGCAGGCTACATTCCGACAGGAGATGGATGAGTTCCGCCAGGAGATGCAGGACATTGTGAGAGGGAAGGCCGCCATCCCTGCCCAGATAGAGCCCAATCCGAACAGCCTCAAGAGGAAATCTGAGCAGGTAGTTTGTACTGAGTATGCCACTCCTAGTGATACATTTGGAGATATGTCTGCATATTTGTTTGATACTGACTTTGTCACACTTAGGAGCGGTAGGATGCCAGCAGGCGGCGACTCGTCTGAGCAACACCCAGAGGATACTTCCAGAGTGTCAGGCGAGGAGGAGAGCGGTACTGAGGCCGCTAGAGATGATGACGGTGGTACTGATGCCACCACAGATGCTGATCCCACCGGCGGTACTGAGGCCGCTGTTTCACCAGTTGGAGGAGGTGGTACTGAGGCCACCCATGTTGCCGAGCCAGAGCGCGGTACTGAGGCCGCGAGTCTTCCAGCCGAGGGTGGTGCTGATGCCACTGTTTCTTCTGAGAGTCCTGTAGTTTTTCCTTTTGCTGATGTATCTCAGAACACTTCTGGAAATAAAGGAAAGGGTTTGTTTTCTTCTGGTCCCACTATGGTGCTTGATGTATGTGTGGATCCTGCCTTCGAGCAGCTCAGAACCTCTCCTAGTCCTTCATCTGAGAAGGACCCTTGAAGGATATGGTTAGATCCTCAAGCGCATCACGGAAGCGTGAGCGTCGTATCGAATACGAGAAGGAGCGACTAGTCGGACTAGTTGCTCGATGCAACGGAATTTAAAAATTTCTATACGACGAAACCACATGATCCAAGAACACTTCTCGAATCGTTTCGTTTAAACCACAAACAAGTAATAGGATTACCTCTTGAAGCGTGGTTGCGATCGAGTCTCTAAACGAAGAGACCTCCTGTCTCAAGTCCGATCCGACGGAGGAGACGCTTGCGAGCGCGGGGATGAACCGCGTGCTTCTCGCAATCCATGTTGATGATCCAAGCGGCGGATCTCCTGATCTCGACACACGAGATCCGACGTCTTCTTCACGAGCGAGGCGCACCGAAGGAGACGGAGATCCACGAGCAGAAGAACGTGCAGCATAACGACGATGCCGCGGCGATGGAGAACTCTCCATGGCATCCATGGTGGACGGCCATGAGAGGGAGAGAGAGGGCTGACCTCTAGAAAGAGAGAGAGAGAGAGAGATGCTTCTCAAGCATTGCGTGTAAAATAGAGAGCATGGTATGCCTCTCTATTTATAGGGTTTTGGGATCCATGGATCTCAATCCATGTGACATATAAAATCAATGGATGAGATTGATTTATGTCAATCCAATGGTCAAGATTATTGTTGGTAAAAACCAACAACTTGTGATTTAATTTTGATAAAATATATTTGATAAATCAAATAAATATTAATACCAAATTAAATCAATCAAATAAGGAGAGAAAATACAAAGGAGATCAACCTTCCCCTTTAGAGGGCAATCTCATGGATTCCCATGAGATTGGACATCTCCTTGATTTTCTCTCTACTTATTTTCCAACAACTATTTGTTGGGATTTTTTTATTCACCAAAATAATTCTCAATTAAATTTGGGAATATTGCAATCTTGACATTGGAATATTGTGAATCATATTCACAACCCAAAATAAAATGTAATTTACATTTTCAATTAATTAGACAATGTGTATCCAATACACATTAATAATTAATCTACTAATATAAATTATATTTACCTCCCTCTAATACATTATAAATCACATTTATAATATATTATGAATAATTGGATATTACTATCCATATTATTCGTATCCATAATAATAAAATCACATTTAATTATATTGGATAACTTATTCTCATGTGCTCAAATAATTTGAATCACATTCATATTATTTACATCTTTGATAATCAAATCACATTTAATTATCTAAGATAACTCTCCTTATAATATGAATCAAATTCATATTATTCATGATAATTAAATCACATTTAATTATCCATTTTCTCAATGCTCGGATACATATATCAACAATAGAATTATCCATGAATTCTTTCAAGGACAATGCGCTTTCTCCGCGAATACTTGGAGATAAGGACAGGGCGATTGTATTGTTCCACGTATAGTGACATGGATATTGAGATCACATCTCAAATCCAGATCTCGGGCCTCCCATAGATGCTTGATTAAATCAAGACCGCAAATCTAATCTTCTCATTGAATCTGAATCACATTCAGATCAATGTCCAACATTTGGACTAAGATCAGATTACTTCTCTACTGAGAGGAGTCACTAAAATCCAGACCCGTTTCATCACTCCCTAGGAATGGAAGCATCATGGTTATACAACCGTTTATGATCACATCACCCTCAGGCATTCCCAATACCTGTACATCCTGCATATTGGAAGACTCAGATTAAACCCGAAGTATTAGATCAACTTTACACTGTCTACTTTAGGGTTTTATCAGTAAGTTTCTCATTCGATCATTGGGAGTCAGTATTGATCATATACTTTCCAAAAGCATATATCATACCTAGGTCTTGATCATATACTTTCCAAAAGTATATATCAAACCAAGAAATTCAGTCAAGCTTCCAAAGCGAGACGACCATGCGCACGGAATTTGATTCTTCCCAATATCTCATGAGTGAGCTCATGTCTTCCGGTTCAGTAGTGAACCTGTATGATCCCTTTGAGAGATCGTATTACTCATATGCCCTTATATGCACACCAGCGCGCCGGTGTATAGACCTTGATTAGGTCATCAACCTATTGGTCTACCAAATGTACATACTCAGACATATAGTAACACATCTGTCTCCGGTCAGAGGATGTGTGCCTATATCATGACAACATATGATATAGGACTTTGGTTATCTTGATCTCATTAAGTCAACTCTTTGACCTAACTCATCCGACACCTCCGAATCTCTATTCCTATGCAGAGGACCTGCATCAAGAGGTTGTTCAGATATCAACCTAAAAGAGATAGGATTGCCATCTCCTACTCAGGCTGGAGATCATCTCTTAATAATCATTTGACAGTACTTGATGAGTCCTCAATCTAACTCATTAGATATTCATCTAAGCACCAGCCTCTATGGTTCAATAATTGAATCAACAGCTGTATGATTATTAAGATGGACATGGTACATAACCCTAATTGTACTAAGGGACCTATTATGCAAATTATTTAATCTTTATTTCAGATTAAGGAGTGAATTGCAATAACATTTATTGCATAATGGCTCGTCGTGGGCTCGCATGTCTAACACCCCTTCCCTAGATCTCTTCAGATGGGAAAGGGGAAGAAAGTTGAAAATCCAAAAAAGAGACAGCAGGAAGAGTTCAGCCAACAGATGATAGACCATTTTCACATTCATCTGACTCTTCAGGAGGCTTTGCAGCACATCCCTCTACTCCAACGTTCACTCAGAGACAAGACTACAGTTAGGAGGAGGAGGAGGAACCACCATTCAAAGATTCATGTGCTGACCAGAGCTACTTGTTTCGCGATCCAGAACCGTCTGCCGGCCAAGAGTCCAGACTCAGGAGCCCCTTATGTCAGATGCCATATCAGAGAGCAGAGGTTCGACCCTACTCTATTAGACAGCGGATCGTCGATCAACCTACTTCTGGCAGCCCTTCTCGACCGCTTCGAGCTGGGCACTCTTCGACAGAGCAGGACAGTCCTTCAGTTTGCTGATCGATCTGTCAAGAGGAAGAAGGGGTTGCTGAGGGACGTTGTCGTCACGATTCAGGGCCTGCAATTCCCCGTGGACTTCGTAGTGTTGAACATGGAGATCCCTGAGTCAGTGACCGATACCCCCATCATTCTCAGTCGCCCGTTCTTGGCCACAGCCAAGGCAGTGACCGACCATGATAGTGGGAAGGTATACTTTCGCGTCGAGGGCGAAAGTGTACAAATAGAGACGGTCGAGGACAGCAGAGCCAGAGACAGAGCATGCTTAGAGACTACTTCCGATACATAGCAGATGACAGATGCAGGGCCCGACATCCACCAGGACTGCGACTTTGTGATCACAGATGACGAGGTAGTTTGGGCAGACCAAGATGCACAGGCCATCCTCTCACCTTCAGAGTCCATTGATGTAGAGACGCCGGCAGAGGAGAGCTTGGAGAGCGCATTCCTGGTCCAGGATACCTTAGAGGCAGCAGAGCCAGTTCGAGACCGCGAGACAGATTTTTGTGATGATGGTGGTACTGAGGCCACTATGGATGATACAGATCCCTCGGAGTCAGATTTTGACTGGCCTGAGTTTGATGAGTACATACCAGATCTGACTTCCACTGAGCCTACAACTAAGGAGGAGGTAGATGCTGAGCAGAGCAGAGATAGTCCATCAGGGCAGCCTTCTCCAGATTCAGAGAGTGATAGAGAGTTTCAGTTATCCCATGCGAATTTGGCAGCCTTCACGCAGAGTTTTCAGAGGCCAGATCCACCAGCACCCAGTTGTCCAGAGCTGAAGCCACTTCCTGCATCGCTGAAGTATAGGTTCCTTGCGGGTGAGCATGAGATGTACCCAGTCATTATCTCCACAGATTTGACTGGAGAGGAGGAATCCCGTTTGATGGGGGGGGGGGTTCTTGAAAAGAACCGCTAGGCGATAGGATGGAGCGTAGCAGATCTCTGATGACCGAAAAATCCGAGCAGCTAAGGTGGATAAAATATAGTGAAGGTCGTTGCGACCTCAGTAGCTCGAGAATCAATCGATCAACAAAAAAAATAAGAAAGCAGACCACCAAAACAAATCAAAAATCAAAGAAAATCAGTAGTAGCCCTGGCTATTGGATTAGCCTGGTATAGCGACCAGGGTCGGACTCAAGGAGCACGAGATGGCCTCGCGGCCTACGAAGTAGTCAAAAATAAAAACAAAGGATTTTTGGTGGATTTTTATTATTTTTATAATTTTTGGATTTTTTAAATAATAAAGAAAATAAGAAAACAAGGAAACAAGCAACTTTGACTAATTATTTAAACAAAAAATTAATCCAAAAATTCAAACAAAAATATTTTTATGTTTTTTATATTTTTTTATGTTTTTGGTGAATTTTTGGTATTTTTCTGATTTTTAGGGAATTTTATAAAAATAAAACAAAACTGAAAACAAGGGACACTGTCCAGCTGAGCTCTTAAGACTAAAATAAAATCTAAAATGGTCTCAGCAGAGCCTGGAGGTATTTTTCATGTAAAATATAGATAAAAAGGAAAAATCAGAGACTGAATTTATTAATTTTTGATTTTTCTATGATTTATTAGGATTTTTATAAGTTTTTTGGTGTTTTCAATCTTTATAATTTTTATAAATCCAAAATGACCAAAATTGGTCAGAAAATCAAACACAACAAAACAAACAAATTCTGATTTTTTGTAATTTTTGAAGATGTTTTAATATTTTTTTGTGAATTTTAAATATGAACAGGCTGAAAAATGAAGGTTTTGGAATTTTTAAAAATAATAAAAGGGCTCCAACAATTTCCCAAAAATCAGTGAAAATTCTACACAGTGGCAGGAGCTAGGTTTCAAATTTTCACCTAATTTGAATGAACTTTGATATTTTATTCAAAACAATCAAGAGCCCACAATCATAGGGACCTGATCGTAATGAAAGTATCTTTGAAGGGCCTAAAGGTAACAATACAGGAAACCCAGGGGGTCTCGGTGCAAAAATCCCAACTTTGCACGCACGAGGCACGTGTCTGGGGCACTCAGGGACCTTTTTGTAACGAAACTTAAGTCCCTGGACCTATTAGTAACACGTACTAAACGTCCAGGGGCAAAAGTATAAAAACCCCAAGAAATTCGGTACATGCGCAATTAAAACACTCACAGGGGCATACTTGTAAATATCTAAAAATATCTTTTCATTTCATAACAACCACAAAGTACAGGCCCTTACATGCAATTTACCACAAAATACACGTGACGAAGCACGTGTCCCACAACGTACAGGGGTATAAAAGCAAATAACGTAAACTACCAGGTCCACTATGCAAAATATCCAAAATAACAACTTAACTAAATATTTACAGGACTAAATATTAAATACTAAAAATCTAAGGGCCTAAGGGATATTACCCCTTATTCTGATCCGAGGGCTTAGAGGCTGCCACGTATCTGATCGAACGACTGGAAGTGGAGGCGCCTCAACGAAGAGACCTCGGCGCGGATCCAACGGTGGAGGGTGCGCCACGTGGGGAGGTCGACGGTCGAGAGGGTACGTGTCTGATCCGACGGTGGCTGCTGGGCCTCTTCTTTACCCTGATCGGACGGTCCGTGTCTAATCTGGCAGATGAAGGCGGAACGGACGGTCGGGGAAGATCCAGGAAGAACAGGTGGTCGGCGAACTTCGCCGGCCTGATGCGCGCACGGTGGACCTCCTCGGGGGCTGATAATGATCAGAGAAGAATCGTTGGAGCCTCCCGCGTCTAAAGAACCCTTCTGATGACGCCAAGGGGCTCCGAGAAGCCCAGACGACGACGGCGGAGCTCAAGCTCCTGTGCTGAATATGGGGAACCTCAGATGGTCCCCTTCTAACCTGCAAAATGGCACAGATATACTCCTGGGTCGAGGGCAAAATGCCTCGACCCAGTTAGGGGTGAAGCGGGTGGTCGGTGCGTCGGAATGGAGGAGCTCCGGCGATGCGACGGCGGAGGAGCTCCAATCCCAGTTCCTGTGCGAGCTGGGTTGGATGAAGGGGTGTAGAATGTGCGTGGGAGAAGGACGAAAGTGATGGTGTCGTCCGATGATCGAAAGGGGGTCGGAGATGGTCGGAATCGACGGTCGTCGACGATGGGTGAAATTGGGGGTAAACGAAAATTAGCTAATGATAGGGAGATTCAAGCTCACCGGAAGGTCGAAGTCGACTGGGAAGAAGCCGCTGAAGCTCCTGGTCCTTGCCTCGAGGGTCGTCGATGCCCGAGGCTCGAGCACCACGCAAGGGGCGGCACACAGCAGCGCAAGGCTACCTGATCGATGGTCGAGGCACTCCTTCCTCGCTGCAACACCACCGGACGACTGCTGCCACTCAGGCGGAGATGGTGGAGGTCCTGGGTAAGGGAATGCGGAGCCAAAGATGAGTGAACGTGCGGGCAGAGCTCAGGTTATATAGTCCTAAGGGTCTGGCTAACTGGGCGTCGAGCGAGAAAATCGGAGCACGGACCCCGATGCTTACGGCCGGGCGTGGATTTGGGTTGATCAGGGAATGATTAGGACCCGAGGTTAGTGGTTTTAGGGCTCAGATCAATGCACAGTAAATGGGAGAAGAAGCGGGTCGGGCGCAGATCCGTGGGGCAGTGGTCCAGGGGGGAGTTGACTGGGGGGTCAACATCCCCCGTGGACCAATGGAATGCGGCCACATGGAAAATAATTGGAAATTCAAAATAAAATAGCAAATGGCCTATTTTGGAAAAAGTTAAAACATAAACAATGTTTATTTATTTATAAACTATTTTTTTGTGATTTTTATTTAATTGTTTTGAAATCAAAATAAGGTATATACAATATAGTATAATATACATAGGTATATACACTATAGATTTCTAATTTTTGATTTTTAATGAATTATTTTGTGCATTTTTATTCCAATTTTATATTTTATTTATTTATAGCATAAAATTTGGAATATTTTGGTATTTTTTTTATTTTCTTGTTTATTTACAAAGGTAAAATAAATACTTATGTACACCTATATACATGGTCTATATACAATGTTTATTTTTATTTTTATTTTTGTTATTTTTATTTTATTTTTGTTTTTGTGGTTTTTATTTTATTTAATTACATTATGGAATATAGAATATGTACAATTTTTATGGGATTTTAATTTATTTATTTATAGGGGTAAATAAATATATACATGATTCTATGTACATGGTGTATCTACAATGATGGAGAGATTTTTATTTCTTTTTAATTTTTCTTATTTTTATTTTAATATTTACAAATATTTACAAATATATAGAGCCCATTTATATTTTTATTTTTAGAGGAAAATATTTTTATTTATTGATTTACAGATATATACACACATGAGCTTCCTTATCTCTCTCTACTTGGGCTTTTATGCGGTCAGGCTCATGCTGAGCCCTCCCTTGGGATTAGGTTGCTCAATATTTATTCTAAATATCTCCCTCTTTTTCTTTTAATTCTTATTCTTTTATTTATGCATAAAAACATGCTAATTATTATATTTTACACAATGCATGCAATTTGGTATTATTGATATTTACAAATATCTACATGTGTTTGGCAACGGTTTTGTAGCTAAAATAAAAGAATAAAGAGTGATGAATGGGTATTCATCACCCCCCTATACTTAAGTTTGCTAGTCCCTTAGCAAACACTTATTTGAAAAAGAAGTGAAAAAGAAAAAGAAAAAGAAAAAGAGGAGAATATACATGGATCAAGGTTGATTATTAAACTTGCCTTCATTAAATTGAATTATGGAGCTCGATCAGATCTTTGGATTATTAATGTGTCGGAACCTTATTTAGACTTAAGTTTAAAACTCAACAGCCTCTAAGAATCACTAATCTATAATCAAGACTCCATAATAATCCAGATCAGAACAAGTCATCATACACAAACCCTGAAGACTACGAGTCTTTCCTTGTACTGTGAATGTGATATATATGCTCTCCACCTCAGAAGTGGCAACTTGACATCCCTCCCCAACAAGGTAACTCAATGACCTCAATCTGGCCACTCTTTCCTCGAGGAGCGGGGTATTCCCTTCTAAGTTCAAGTTCAACCGGCTCAAGAAAGGGGGGAAGAAGAGAATGGGCCATGGCCAGTGTATCCATGTATCCTTGGGAGCTCAACCAGTGTAGCTAAGTCTCCCTGCTGCAAGCTACATAAGGTGGGACATGAATCTCAAGCTTTACTTATTTGCACTATATACATACTCCGGTGGGATTATCATTTTCTATCAGACCCACCACTTTTTTGGAGTTTTCTTTATGCATTTTTTTTCAAGTGCATCTATACAACATATTTACATGTGCGTCATATCTACAAGGAGTTTTTCCTCTTGAGCCAGTAGACTATCCCTCTTTTGAAGCATTATTGCAACCCACAACTCCTGTTGTTAGACCTCATGGCAACCAGACCAAGTTGAGACACACTTCCTTCACTAAAAGAAGAAGAGAGGTTCCTCCTAGAAGTACTACCCTCATATGCTACCTCAAGTCAAGGAAGACTGCCTCCTCACCACCTCATCCGTAGAGAGCTCGGTGCTAAGTGCGGGTCCAAGTAAAACCATTGTCTATATAAGTCATGTGTGTGTTGTTAAGTGCTCTACTTAGGCTCATTGAGATGACATGTGATCATACTCAAAGAATTAAGTCACCATGGACTTGAAAAGCCTTAACCCTAAGCCCTATAAGGTTCCTCTTAGAATTAGGTGGATTAAGATCTTAATCAAGCTCCATTTCCCAATTTAATTCCAGGCTAGTTTAAATGTTAACTATAATCCAGGAAAAACTATACAAGTATATACAAAGATGCTATGTACACAATATTTACACAAATGCAAAAATTTTTGAAAAATGGTTTGAAATCATGAATGTATGCATGAATGCAAGTTTTGCAAAATATTTACACACATTTACACAAGATTTTTGCAAATTTTTGATTTTCAAAACATTTTGGAAAAAATTTATACTATATACATAATTTTGATATGCACATATTTACACAAACTTTACACAAAAAGTTTTTGAAAACATTTTACAAAAATAATTTGTACAATAGCTATGTATGTGCAATAAAAGAATGATTATTTACAGGAAAAAAATTTAATTTTTATGGATTTGGGGTATTTAGCCATTTTTATTTATTAACACACTCACACAAAGTACGGGTTATGGCTAAAGTATATATGAAATATATACACACCCCCCTATACTTAGCTCGAACGATGTCCTCAGAGTCAAGAGCGATGAAGAAGACATAACTTGTGCTTAGTATAGGGAAGTGAAAAGGAAGGATATATACAAAGACGAATGAATGAATAGAAAATCAAGAGGATCTCAGCTTTTCCCCCTATACTTAGGATCAAATAATCCTAAGTATAGCAGGCTGTACACAAAGGGAAAATCGAGAGGAGAATGTACAGGGTCTACCCCCCTATACTTAGGGTAAAATATCCCTGAGTATAGGCAGCAAAAACAGGGGTAAAATAAATCAAAAGAATACCCAAGAGTCCTACATCCCCCCTATAGTTAGGGTAAAGTACACCCTAAGTATAGCATAATCAAAAGATGAGGAAAGGGATGTGGACTAAAGAATGGAATGATATGGACATCTGGATCTATACAGGTCGGAAGAACAGTGATAATCAGGCGTGAGATGCAATAGATGTGAGTCAAGAGACCACATCTCACGCAAAATGAATAGGGGCAACATCAACGACCCGCGACTCATGATCTCGAAATGGCTTGAGCCGCTGACCGTTCACTCGAAAGGTACTCTCAGAAGACAACTCAGATATATCGATACTTCCATTGTCGTGTACCTTTCTCACAAGATAAGGTCCCTTCCATTTGCTCTGTAGCTTCCCTAGAAATAGACGAAGCCTAGCATCAAACAACCATACTCTCTATCCAGGCTCAAAATGCTTGTGGCTGATATGAGAATCATGCCACTCTTTCACTCTCTCCTTGTACTGTAGGCTGTTTGAGAAGGCGGTATCTCGAAGCTCCTCCAAGGCTGCTAACTCTGCCCTCCTCTGGTCTCCTACACTATCTGGATCCAAAAAAATATCTGTAACTGCCCAAAGTGACCTGTGTCTCAGCTCAACTGGTAATTGGCACGGCTTGCCATATACGAGGCGAAAGGGAGATGTGCCCAATGGTGTCTTGAAAGACGTCCTATATGCCCACAAGACCGAGTCCAAAAGCTGTGACCAGTCCATTCGGTCTGGGCGGACGACTTTCTACAAAATAGTATTGATCTCCCTGTTCGACACCTCGGCTAGACCATTCGTCTGTGGATGCTGGAAAATAGTATTTGATAATGATCTGGCATCAAGTTTTGGACATATGTCTATTGATGAGATCAATGGACTAGTAAGATATGAAACTTTAGATAGTCTAAAGATTTGAATTCTCACATACTTGTGAATATTGTATTCAAAGTGAAATGTCCAATACACCCTTCTTTGGGAAAGGTGTAAGATGTTAAGGTATTCAAGATCTCATACATATTAATGTATGTGAATCATCTATATCAAAATAAACATTGTGGATATATGATATCTATTAGTGATTATTTGTGATATGAGATTTATTTTCTTCACTTAGAAAAACTTTGAAATGTTCAAAGATTTCACAATTTTGGTTTAGAACCAAAGTTTGATGGAAGATGAAATGAATTTGATCTAATCAAGGTAGCATGTACCTATTAGATAAATTCAAGAAATACCTTATGGAGATATGAATATCATTTCCTATCTCAATCCTCCTAATGAACCTTAACTCAATGGAGTTGTAAGGAGATACAATTGATCATGTGTGACATGATTTGATCAATGATTAATCCTAGCATAATTATCTCTTAGTTTCCAAAGTATATATGTAGTAGAGACTACATTATATACTTAATAAGGTTCCATGCTTGAAAGCTGGAATCTAGCACTAGAGAGTGCTACTTCATTAGGAAAATAAAGGATGGTATTGTATACCTTCTTTATGACCTTGAGATTCTTAAAGGATCTCTTCTCTGAGAATGTGATTCTTAGAGGATGACTCTCTTAAGAATCAAGATAAAAATGAAAGTAAAGGAACTCATTTAATCTTGAGAAGATAATGAGGCTCCTAAAATTGGAAACTAAAAGGACAAAGATGAAACACTAATACCTCTTCAAATAAGTTTGAGGATGGATTCCATGTGTCAGAGAAATCTGACAATGATCGGATTTCATGTGATGAAATTCCTGAGGATCATAACATGGAAAGATGGATGTTAGCAATAAAGGTCTAATGTAGACTTCATATACAAGTGTTGTATATGGACCCTCGAGGATCCACCTATATGGGCCAGACCCATTAAGGTGTAAATGGATCTTCAAGAGAAAGAGGGAACCTGATGAGAAGGTATAGACCTTCAAAGCACGGTTCGTAGCCATGAGCTACACACCGAAGAGAAGACATCGCTTGCGATGAGACTTGCTCTCCAGTGACCTTGCTTTAACCCATCAGAATATTGCTAATTATAGCTACACAACTTGACTATGACATCTTCATGATGTGAGTCAAGATTGCATTCCTCTATGAATACCTCTTTGAGGAAATTCATATGAACTGGCCCCAAGGCTTTGTGGTTGAGGAAAGCAAGGTGTGCAAGCTAAAGAACTCCATCCTTGGACTCAAAATAAGCTTCTTGTAGTTGGAACATAAGATTTGATGAAATTATAAATGTTATGATTTCAGATGAAATCTTGATGAACCATATGAAGCTTAGTGGGAGTGCCATTGTGTTCATCGTGCTAAATGTAGATATTATTCTAATCATTTGGAATGATATAAGGATAATAATAAGTATTTTAAAATTTGGTTGTTCCATATCTAGAGATACGATCTCAAAGGATACCTCTTAGATCTTAATTCTGAAGTTGTTCAGAATCAAGGAAAAGAGGGTATTGGAACCGTCACATTAGTAGTACACCTTGGACTTATTCCATTTTCTGGAAAAATTCCAAGAAAGGCTTCCTTCCCTTAAGATGTGGTAGTGACCTGTCTAAAGGGATAGCACCTCAAAGAGTTGAGGAAGTGAATGCTAGAACTGCTTGCACTTGTGCATCAGTTATGAGAAGCTAAGTGTATGCTAAATGTGTACAAGGGCCAGATGTCTGCCGTGCAGTGGGAGTAGTAAACTGTTACTAATTCTACTGTGGAGATAAAACACTTGATTGCAGTAATATCAATATCTTTAAAGATGATGAAACTTAGAGATAGTGATCTCAAAGTCTTATCTTCAAATACTTAAAACTTTATAGATAGTGATCTAAAAGGTCTTAACTTTGGATACCTTTGGAGATAGTGATCTCCAGGGATAAAGGTATTCTGATAAGGATTATGGAAATACTGGTTATAACAATTCTTAAGATTTAGTGTCAAGGACACTATAACCAACAAAATTGAGTATCAGTTGCATGAGATGGAACATTCGCATTGGATGCGAGCACTGTTACTAGGAGATATGCAAGTGCCGTAAAAGGACTTGGTGTAGTCTCTTGGGAACAGAGTGACTGATCAGCTTACCTAGCTATTTACTAAATAGCCTATGATTGTCACATGAGTGTGAGTTTAAATGATTAGCCCATTAATGGCTCTTTGGGCTAGTGGGAGATTGTTGGACATGCGAGCCCACGGCGAGCCATTATGCAATAAATGTTATTGCAATTCACTCCTTGATCTGAAATAAAGAGTATAGAATTTGCATAATAGGTCCCTTAGTACAATTAGGGTTATGTACCATGGCCATCTTAATGATCATACAGCTGTTGATTCAATTATTGAATCATAGAGGCTGGTGCTTAGATGAATATCTAATGAGTTAGATTGAGGACTCGTCAAGCACCGTCAAATGATTATTAAGAGATGATCTCCAGCCTGAGTAGGAGATGGCAATCCTATCTCAGTTAGGCTGATATCTGACCGACCTCTTGATGCAGGTCCTCTGCATAGGAATAGAGATTCGGAGGTGTCGGATTAGTTAGGTCAAAGAGTTGACTTAACGAGATCGAGATAACCAAAGTCCTATATCGTATGCTGTCACGATACAGGCACACATCCTCTGACCGGAGACAGATGTGTTACTATATGTTTGAGTATGTACATTTGGCAGACCAATAGGTTGATGACCTAATCAAGGTCTATACACCGGCGCGCTGGTGTGCATATAAGGGCATATGAGTAATACGATCTCTCAAAGGGATCATACAGGTTCAGTTACTGAACCGGAAGACATGAGCTCACTCATGAGATATTTGGAAGAATCAAATTCCATGCGCATGGTCGTCTCGCTTTAGAAGCTTGATTGAATTTGTAGGTTTGATATATACTTTTAGATAGTATATGATCAAGACCTAGGTATGATATATGCTTCTAGAAAGTATATGATCGATACCGACTTCCAATGATCGAATGAGAAACTTACTGATAAAACCCTGAAGTAGGCAGTGTAAAGTTGATCTAATACTTCAGGGTTTAATCTGAGTCTTCCAGTATGCAGGATGTACAGGTGTTGGGAATACCTGAGGGTGATGTGATCGTAAACGATTGTATAACCATGACGCTTCCATTCCTAGGGAGTGATGAAACGGGTCTGGATTTTAGTGACTCCTCTCAGTAGAGAAGTAATCTGATCTTAGTCCAAATGTTGGACATTGATCTGAATGTGATTCAGATTCAATGAGAAGATTAGATTTACGGTCTTGATTTAATCAAGCATCTATGGGCGGCCCGAGATCTGGATTTGAGATGTGATCTCAATATCCATGTCACTATACGTGGAACAATACAATCGCCCTGTCCTTATCTCCAAGTATTCGCGGAGAAAGCGCATTATCTATGAAAGAGTTCATGGATAATTCTATTGTTGATATATGTATTCGAGCATTGAGAAAACGGATAATTAAATGTGATTTAATTATCATGAGTAATATGAATTTGATTCATATTATAAGGAGAATTATCTTAGATAATTAAATGTGATTTAATTATCAAAAGATGTAAATAATGTGAATGTGATCATATTATTTGAGAACATGAGAATAAGTTATCCAATATAATTAAATATGATTTAATTATTATGGATAAGAATAATGTGGATAGTAATATCCAATTATTCATAATATATTATAAATGTGATTTATAATGTATTAGAGAGAGCTAATTATAATTTATATGTGTTGATTAATTATTATGTGTATTAGATACACATTGTGTAATTAATTGACAATGTAAATTATATGTTGTTTTGGGTTGTGAATGTGATTCAAAATATTCCAATGTCAAGATTGCAATATTCCCAAAATTAATTGAGAATTATTTTTGGTGAATAAAAATTGTTGGGAAAATAAGTAGAGAGATAAATTAGGAGATATGCAATCCCATGTAATCCATGGGATTGCCCTCCCCATAAGGAAGAGGGGGGGCGGCACCAATTCCCTTTAGGACTTGGTGGCCGTCCCCCTCTCCCTAATGGGAAGGAGGCTCCTAATTGTTATCTCACTCCTTATTTGATTGGTTTGATTTGGTATTAATGTATATTTGATTTATCAAATATATTTAATCAAAATTAAATCACAAGTTGTTGGCTTTTACCAACAACAATCTTGACCATTGGATTATCATAAATCAATCTCAACCATTGATTTTATGAGACACATGGATTGAGATCCATGGATCCCAAAACCCTATAAATAGAGAGGCATACCCATGCTCTCTCTTTACACATAATGCTTGAGAAGCATCTCTCTCTCTCTCTCTCTCTCTCTCTCTCTCTAGAGGTCAGCCCTCTCTCTCCCTCTCATGGCCATCCACCATGGATGCCATGAAGAGGATCTCCATCGCCGCGGCATCGTCGTTATGCTGCCCGTTCTTCTGCTCGTGGATCTCCGTCCCCTTCGGTGCGCCTCGCTCGTGAAGAAGACGTCGGATCTCGTGTGTCGAGATCAGGAGATCCGCCGCTTGGATCATCAACATGGATTGCGAGAAGCACGCGGTTCATCCCCGCGCTCGCAAGCGTCTCCTCCGTCGGATCGGACTTGAGACAGGAGGTCTCTTCGTTTAGAGACTCGATCGCAACCACGCTTCAAGAGGTAATCCTATTACTTGTTTGTGGTTTAGACGAAACGATCCGAGAAGTGTTCTTGGATCATGTGGTTTCGTCGTATAAATTTTTTTAAATTCCGCTGCATCGAGCAACTAGTGCGACTAGTCGCTCCACGTCGTATTCGATGCGACGTTCACGCTTCCGTGATGCGCTTGAGGATCTAACCATATCCTTCAAGTGGTATCAGAGCCTTAGGTCGATGGTTTCGAATATGATTCGCTAACCGAGGACGACTTGGGTTCGTTAAGGTCGCGAAAGTTTTTATCGCATTTGATTTCGCAGATCTGTTTAGTGTAATTTTTCGGCCATGTTTAAATTGTTTAAACACGAAAATAGCACTTGAATTTTGTTCCCCATTAAATAAGGAAACCATAGGATCTGAGTTTGCGTAAATCGGATTTCGTATGCTCTAGATATGGTAGTTTTAATGAACATGTATGCACTGTTGCGGGAACTGTGAATCTGAACGTGATTAAAGTGTTAATTACTGTTTAGACTTGCCTCGAAATGCGTGAAACATCACTTAGGTTCTGTCCTAAATCAAATTAGCAAACTTTAGAAATTGACTTTGCTTAATTTGGATTTAATATGATTGAGATATGTCAATTTTAGTAAGTAGGGGTCACTGCTGAAATTGCTTTCCTAATCTAGAACCAAGTGATTGTCAATTAGTGAAATTAATTGTTAATTTCGTGAAATAATCTTGAAAAATATTTGTGAAATATTGAAACATGATTATTTACCTAATTGACTTGGCCCCAACCAATTAATTGATTAGATTTGATCTAAATCATAATTGAAATCACAATCATCAAACTTCTTGCTTGAATAGGATTGGGAATTTGTCTAGCAAATTTCCTTATAATCAAAATTGTTTTGATTACTATATGGTATAATTTCGGTTGAAAAACCGATGATCATCTCAAGTACAAATTAATCAATTTGGCATTATCCTTTCCCGAGGTGGATATGGTGTCTAGTCGGGGATCGCTGGGGTAGCGGGTTGCAACGTATGCGGTCCGTCCCACTCCCGCCGGTACTGGCCATGACAGCGGGTAGGGCCGGGATAATGTCCGAGGGATTATGATGTATTTTTCTAATTATTAAAATTCGAATTAATACGTACTTTGAGAATAATATCATATATGTATATTCAAGCATAAAATTAAGTTTGATTGATTAAATTGGATTGATAATTAATTTAATATGATTAAGTTAATTATATCCAATTGAGAATACTCTAATATGATTAGAGTTAATAATTCCCTTGGAAGAATTAATTATATGAATGCGATTCATAGTAATTAATTAAATTTGAATAAGAGATGGAGGATCACATAAGTGACATCCATGGTCTCCCGTCAAGGCGAAGGGTTTCCATCGCCAGGGATTGTATATAGGAGACGCCTGTCCGAAGTGACAGCTCCTATATACAAGCGCATCTGGATCGGGCTCTTTGCTTCTCGAAAGAGTAAGGCCGTATGCGTAGTGACCCCAATATCGGATCCTCATATTATTGGGGCGATATTGGATTGCGCATAGCGAGTTCTATTCCTGTTGACGGTTGGTTCAATTAATGACGGGTCAACATCACCTTAGGGGTGGTGGGCCCGGGTATTAAAGACCGAATTGGGAGATGCAAGTTGGACTTGCAAGGCGGAATGTGTTCCCGCTTCTTTTTATCTGAGTTGCAGTTTCTCATATTATTGGGATGTAACAAAGATAAGGAAGGAGATCCCAGATCTTGCTTGAGATATAATGGTAAGTATATCTCTTACATTGAAAGTGATTAAGGGAATGAACTTTCATTGTTGACATGGCAAGACAACTTTGATATAAAAATTCCTAAATCAAAGTAAATTAAATATTTATATATATATTTATGCAAATTTCTTATTTCAGAGAATCCTTCATTAAACCCACTCAATATTATACTCAATAATAACCAGTAAAATATCATGGATAGACTCTTGATCCAGATATTGTACTTGCAGTTGGACACATAATGTATGTGGTTTCAATGTGCAAGTTTCCTCATAATAATGAGGAATGACAATTGAGTAGATAATAGGACTTCAAACCTAGGGTTTGGATGTTTCTATGATCTTGATATCATCAAATGTACTTTGGAAGTGACATGTTGATGATGATCGCAATTGTCAAATTAATCCTTATAAAATCAATAAAGATATTCTGGCATACATATGTGCTCTCAACATTCAATCATGAATGACATGGTTCTCTGCATCATGCAGAATGGTGGCTCTATAAGAGATGATGTATTCAAATTGTTTGAATACCTACCTGAACCTATGTTTTAAGAGTTTAGATGGATGTAGATGATGAGTGTCATCATTCTACTGTCTATACTCTAGTCATTCATGAAGCTTCATAATATTCATATTGTATGAACTTAATGAAGTTTGTATAAATGTTGAAATACTCTTATATTGAAATTTTTGATTTTAACATAAGAAGTCCTTAGTCTTAAACAATGGTTGCTTATAGATAAAGGGAGCGCAGTGGAAGCATGGGTTGGACCCAAGTAAGAAATATAGTCAAAAGGTTGACTGTATATCTGTAACTTCCATATGACATTCAAAGAGTTGAATGAATGCCAATATTGCAATAAGTTGATGTGTTGATAGTATGACTATCAAATCTGTCTAGAATCCTTAGAGAAGGAATCAGATAGTGCATCAGATTAATCTACATATAATCATTGATATTGACTTACTTATTTGATAAGATAAAGTCTAATAATTGTATCTCAATTTTCTAATGACACTTGCAATTGGTTGCATCTGTATTAGAACAATTTGATCTTAAGGTTTAATGATCATCATGTTGGGAGTGATGCAATTGTTGCAACAATTTCCATTGGATCAATGAACTTCATATTTTCAGTAGGAGCCCTTAGTCTTAGAGAATGTCTCTATGACCTAGATATTAGAATACACTCATTGTTTATTTCTAATAGTTGGATATAAACATGAATTCTGTGATAAATCTATCATAAAGAGTTATGATGGAGATATTTCAGATAGTAATCTAAAATCTAGTGGACTCTATTAAATTAGAAAATTAATGAATGGTTCATTAAGATTTCTAATACTGAAAATTGAACCTTTAAAGATCAATAGGAGGATAAAGATCATTTGATAATGATCTGGCATCAAGTTTTGGACATATGTCTATTGATGAGATCAATGGACTAGTAAGATATGAAACTTTAGATAGTCTAAAGATTCGAATTCTCACATACTTGTGAATATTGTATTCAAAGTGAAATGTTCAATACACCCTTCTTTGGGAAAGGTGTAAGATGTTAAGGTATTCAAGATCTCATACATATTAATGTATGTGAATCATCTATATCAAAATAAACATTGTGGATATATGATATCTATTAGTGATTATTTGTGATATGAGATTTATTTTCTTCACTTAGAAAAACTTTGAAATGTTCAAAGATTTCACAATTTTGGTTTAGAACCAAAGTTTGATGGAAGATGAAATGAATTTGATCTAATCAAGGTAGCATGTACCTATTAGATAAATTCAAGAAATACCTTATGGAGATATGAATATCATTTCCTATCTCAATCCTCCTAATGAACCTTAACTCAATGGAGTTGTAAGGAGATACAATTGATCATGTGTGACATGATTTGATCAATGATTAATCCTAGCATAATTATCTCTTAGTTTCCAAAGTATATATGTAGTAGAGACTACATTATATACTTAATAAGGTTCCATGCTTGAAAGCTGGAATCTAGCACTAGAGAGTGCTACTTCATTAGGAAAATAAAGGATGGTATTGTATACCTTCTTTATGACCTTGAGATTCTTAAAGGATCTCTTCTCTGAGAATGAGATTCTTAGAGGATGACTCTCTTAAGAATCAAGATAAAAATGAAAGTAAAGGAACTCATTTAATCTTGAGAAGATAATGAGGCTCCTAAAATTGGAAACTAAAAGGACAAAGATGAAACACTAATACCTCTTCAAATAAGTTTGAGGATGGATTCCATGTGTCAGAGAAATCTGACAATGATCGGATTTCATGTGATGAAATTCCTGAGGATCATAACATGGAAAGATGGATGTTAGCAATAAAGGTCTAATGTAGACTTCATATACAAGTGTTGTATATGGACCCTCGAGGATCCACCTATATGGGCCAGACCCATTAAGGTGTAAATGGATCTTCAAGAGAAAGAGGGAACCTGATGAGAAGGTATAGACCTTCAAAGCACGGTTCGTAGCCATGAGCTACACACCGAAGAGAAGACATCGCTTGCGATGAGACTTGCTCTCCAGTGACCTTGCTTTAACCCATCAGAATATTGCTAATTATAGCTACACAACTTGACTATGACATCTTCATGATGTGAGTCAAGATTGCATTCCTCTATGAATACCTCTTTGAGGATATTCATATGAACTGGCCCCAAGGCTTTGTGGTTGAGGAAAGCAAGGTGTGCAAGCTAAAGAACTCCATCCTTGGACTCAAAATAAGCTTCTTGTAGTTGGAACATAAGATTTGATGAAATTATAAATGTTATGATTTCAGATAAAATCTTGATGAACCATATGAAGCTTAGTGGGAGTGCCATTGTGTTCATCGTGCTAAATGTAGATATTATTCTAATCATTTGGAATGATATAAGGATAATAATAAGTATTTTAAAATTTGGTTGTTCCATATCTAGAGATACGATCTCAAAGGATACCTCTTAGATCTTAATTCTGAAGTTGTTCAGAATCAAGGAAAAGAGGGTATTGGAACCGTCACATTAGTAGTACACCTTGGACTTATTCCATTTTCTGGAAAAATTCCAAGAAAGGCTTCCTTCCCTTAAGATGTGGTAGTGACCTGTCTAAAGGGATAGCACCTCAAAGAGTTGAGGAAGTGAATGCTAGAACTGCTTGCACTTGTGCATCAGTTATGAGAAGCTAAGTGTATGCTAAATGTGTACAAGGGCCAGATGTCTGCCGTGCAGTGGGAGTAGTAAACTGTTACTAATTCTACTGTGGAGATAAAACACTTGATTGCAGTAATATCAATATCTTTAAAGATGATGAAACTTAGAGATAGTGATCTCAAAGTCTTATCTTCAAATACTTAAGACTTTATAGATAGTGATCTAAAAGGTCTTAACTTTGGATACCTTTGGAGATAGTGATCTCCAGGGATAAAGGTATTCTGATAAGGATTATGGAAATACTGGTTATAACAATTCTTAAGATATAGTGTCAAGGACACTATAACCAACAAAATTGAGTATCGGTTGCATGAGATGGAACATTCGCATTGGATGCGAGCACTGTTACTAGGAGATATGCAAGTGCCGTAAAAGGACTTGGTGTAGTCTCTTGGGAACAGAGTGACTGATCAGCTTACCTAGCTATTTACTAAATAGCCTATGATTGTCACATGAGTGTGAGTTTAAATGATTAGCCCATTAATGGCTCTTTGGGCTAGTGGGAGATTGTTGGACATGCGAGCCCACGGCGAGCCATTATGCAATAAATGTTATTGCAATTCACTCCTTGATCTGAAATAAAGAGTATAGAATTTGCATAATAGGTCCCTTAGTACAATTAGGGTTATGTACCATGGCCATCTTAATGATCATACAGCTGTTGATTCAATTATTGAATCATAGAGGCTGGTGCTTAGATGAATATCTAATGAGTTAGATTGAGGACTCGTCAAGCACCGTCAAATGATTATTAAGAGATGATCTCCAGCCTGAGTAGGAGATGGCAATCCTATCTCAGTTAGGCTGATATTCGACCGACCTCTTGATGCAGGTCCTCTGCATAGGAATAGAGATTCGGAGGTGTCAGATTAGTTAGGTCAAAGAGTTGACTTAACGAGATCGAGATAACCAAAGTCCTATATCGTATGCTGTCACGATACAGGCACACATCCTCTGACCGGAGACAGATGTGTTACTATATGTTTGAGTATGTACATTTGGCAGACCAATAGGTTGATGACCTAATCAAGGTCTATACACCGGCGCACTGGTGTGCATATAAGGGCATATGAGTAATACGATCTCTCAAAGGGATCATACAGGTTCAGTTACTGAACCGGAAGACATGAGCTCACTCATGAGATATTTGGAAGAATCAAATTCCATGCGCATGGTCGTCTCGCTTTAGAAGCTTGACTGAATTTGTAGGTTTGATATATACTTTTAGAAAGTATATGATCAAGACCTAGGTATGATATATGCTTTTAGAAAGTATATGATCGATACCGACTTCCAATGATCGAATGAGAAACTTACTGATAAAACCCTGAAGTAGGCAGTGTAAAGTTGATCTAATACTTCAGGGTTTAATCTGAGTCTTCCAGTATGCAGGATGTACAGGTGTTGGGAATACCTGAGGGTGATGTGATCATAAACGATTGTATAACCATGACGCTTCCATTCCTAGGGAGTGATGAAACGGGTCTGGATTTTAGTGACTCCTCTCAGTAGAGAAGTAATCTGATCTTAGTCCAAATGTTGGACATTGATCTGAATGTGATTCAGATTCAATGAGAAGATTAGATTTACGGTCTTGATTTAATCAAGCATCTATGGGAGGCCCGAGATCTGGATTTGAGATGTGATCTCAATATCCATGTCACTATACGTGGAACAATACAATCGCCCTGTCCTTATCTCCAAGTATTCGCGGAGAAAGCGCATTATCTATGAAAGAGTTCATGGATAATTCTATTGTTGATATATGTATCCGAGCATTGAGAAAATGGATAATTAAATGTGATTTAATTATCATGAGTAATATGAATTTGATTCATATTATAAGGAGAATTATCTTAGATAATTAAATGTGATTTAATTATCAAAAGATGTAAATAATGTGAATGTGATTCATATTATTTGAGAACATGAGAATAAGTTATCCAATATAATTAAATATGATTTAATTATTATGGATAAGAATAATGTGGATAGTAATATCCAATTATTCATAATATATTATAAATGTGATTTATAATGTATTAGAGAGAGCTAATTATAATTTATATGTGTTGATTAATTATTATGTGTATTAGATACACATTGTGTAATTAATTGACAATGTAAATTATATGTTGTTTTGGGTTGTGAATGTGATTCAAAATATTCCAATGTCAAGATTGCAATATTCCCAAAATTAATTGAGAATTATTTTTGGTGAATAAAAATTGTTGGGAAAATAAGTAGAGAGATAAATTAGGAGATATGCAATCCCATGTAATCCATGGGATTGCCCTCCCCATAAGGAAGAGGGGGGGCGGCACCAATTCCCTTTAGGACTTGGTGGCCGTCCCCCTCTCCCTAATGGGAAGGAGGCTCCTAATTGTTATCTCACTCCTTATTTGATTGGTTTGATTTGGTATTAATGTATATTTGATTTATCAAATATATTTAATCAAAATTAAATCACAAGTTGTTGGCTTTTACCAACAACAATCTTGACCATTGGATTATCATAAATCAATCTCAACCATTGATTTTATGAGACACATGGATTGAGATCCATGGATCCCAAAACCCTATAAATAGAGAGGCATACCCATGCTCTCTCTTTACACATAATGCTTGAGAAGCATCTCTCTCTCTCTCTCTCTCTCTCTAGAGGTCAGCCCTCTCTCTCCCTCTCATGGCCATCCACCATGGATGCCATGAAGAGGATCTCCATCGCCGCGACATCGTCGTTATGCTGCCCGTTCTTCTGCTCGTGGATCTCCGTCCCCTTCGGTGCGCCTCGCTCGTGAAGAAGACGTCGGATCTCGTGTGTCGAGATCAGGAGATCCGCCGCTTGGATCATCAACATGGATTGCGAGAAGCACGCGGTTCATCCCCACGCTCGCAAGCGTCTCCTCCGTCGGATCGGACTTGAGACAGGAGGTCTCTTCGTTTAGAGACTCGATCGCAACCACGCTTCAAGAGGTAATCCTATGACTTGTTTGTGGTTTAGACGAAACGATCCGAAAAGTGTTCTTGGATCATGTGGTTTCGTCGTATAAATTTTTTTAAATTCCGCTGCATCGAGCAACTAGTGCGACTAGTCGCTCCACGTCGTATTCGATGCGATGTTCACGCTTCCGTGATGCGCTTGAGGATCTAACCATATCCTTCAGCAGGACAGTCCTTCAGTTTGCTGATCGATCTGTCAAGAGGAAGAAGGGGTTGCTGAGGGACGTTGTCGTCACGATTCAGGGCCTGCAATTCCCCGTGGACTTCGTAGTGTTGAACATGGAGATCCCTGAGTCAGTGACCGATACCCCCATCATTCTCAGTCGCCCGTTCTTGGCCACAGCCAAGGCAGTGACCGACCATGATAGTGGGAAGGTATACTTTCGCGTCGAGGGAGAAAGTGTACAAATAGAGACGGTCGAGGACAGCAGAGCCAGAGACAGAGCATGCTTAGAGACTACTTCCGATACATAGCAGATGACAGATGCAGGGCCCGACATCCACCAGGACTGCGACTTTGTGATCACAGATGACGAGGTAGTTTGGGCAGACCAAGATGCACAGGCCATCCTCTCACCTTCAGAGTCCATTGATGCAGAGACGCCGGCAGAGGAGAGCTTGGAGAGCGCATTCCTGGTCCAGGATACCTTAGAGGCAGCAGAGCCAGTTCGAGACCGCGAGACAGATTTTTGTGATGATGGTGGTACTGAGGCCACTATGGATGATACAGATCCCTCGGAGTCAGATTTTGACTGGCCTGAGTTTGATGAGTACATACCAGATCTGACTTCCACTGAGCCTACAACTAGGGAGGAGGTAGATGCTGAGCAGAGCAGAGATAGTCCATCAGGGCAGCCTTCTCCAGATTCAGAGAGTGATAGAGAGTTTCAGTTATCCCATGCAAATTTGGCAGCCTTCACGCAGAGTTTTCAGAGGCCAGATCCACCAGCACCCAGTTGTCCAGAGCTGAAGCCACTTCCTGCGTCGCTGAAGTATAGGTTCCTTGCGGGTGAGCATGAGATGTACCCAGTCATTATCTCCGCAGATTTGACTGGAGAGGAGGAATCCCGTTTGATGGGGGGGGGGGGTTCTTGAAAAGAACCGCTAGGCGATAGGATGGAGCGTAGCAGATCTCTGATGACCGAAAAATCCGAGCAGCTAAGGTGGATAAAATATAGCGAAGGTCGTTGCGACCTCAGTAGCTCGAGAATCAATCGATCAACAAAAAAAATAAGAAAGCAGACCACCAAAACAAATCAAAAATCAAAGAAAATCAGTAGTAGCCCTGGCTATTGGATTAGCCTGGTATAGCGACCAGGGTCGGACTCAAGGAGCACGAGATGGCCTCGCGGCCTACGAAGTAGTCAAAAATAAAAACAAAGGATTTTTGGTGGATTTTTATTATTTTTATAATTTTTGGATTTTTTAAAAGAAAACAAGGAAACAAGCAACTTTGACTAATTATTTAAACAAAAAATTAATCCAAAAATTCAAACAAAAATATTTTTATGTTTTTTATATTTTTTTATGTTTTTGGTGAATTTTTGGTATTTTTCTGATTTTTAGGGAATTTTATAAAAATAAAATAAAACTGAAAACAAGGGACACTGTCCAGCTGAGCTCTTAAGACTAAAATAAAATCTAAAATGGTCTCAGCAGAGCCTGGAGGTATTTTTCATGTAAAATATAGATAAAAAGGAAAAATCAGAGACTGAATTTATTAATTTTTGATTTTTCTATGATTTATTAGGATTTTTATAAGTTTTTTGGTGTTTTCAATCTTTATAATTTTTATAAATCCAAAATGACCAAAATTGGTCAGAAAATCAAACACAACAAAACAAACAAATTCTGATTTTTTGTAATTTTTGAAGATGTTTTAATATTTTTTTGTGAATTTTAAATATGAACAGGCTGAAAAATGAAGGTTTTGGAATTTTTAAAAATAATAAAAGGGCTCCAACAATTTCCCAAAAATCAGTGAAAATTCTACACAGTGGCAGGAGCCAGGTTTCAAATTTTCACCTAATTTGAATGAACTTTGATATTTTATTCAAAACAATCAAGAGCCCACAATCATAGGGACCTGATCGTAATGAAAGTATCTTTGAAGGGCCTAAAGGTAACAATACAGGAAACCCAGGGGGTCCCGGTGCAAAAATCCCAACTTTGCACGCACGAGGCACGTGTCTGGGGCACTCAGGGACCTTTTTGTAACGAAACTTAAGTCCCTGGACCTATTAGTAACACGTACTAAAAGTCCAGGGGCAAAAGTATAAAAACCCCAAGAAATTCGATACATGCGCAATTAAAACACTCACAGGGGCATACTTGCAAATATCTAAAAATATCTTTTCATTTCATAACAACCAGAAAGTACAGGCCCTTACATGCAATTTACCACAAAATACACGTGACGAAGCACGTGTCCCACAACGTACAGGGGTATAAAAGCAAATAACGTAAACTACCAGGTCCACTATGCAAAATATCCAAAATAACAACTTAACTAAATATTTACAGGACTAAATATTAAATACTAAAATTCTAAGGGCCTAAGGGATATTACCCCTTATTCTGATCCGAGGGCTTAGAGGCTGCCACGTATCTGATCGAACGACTGGAAGTGGAGGCGCCTCAACGAAGAGACCTCGGCACGGATCCAACGGTGGAGGGTGCGCCACGTGGGGAGGTCGACGGTCGAGAGGGTACGTGTCTGATCCGACGGTGGCTGCTGGGCCTCTTCTTTACCCTGATCGGACGGTCCGTGTCTAATCTGGCAGATGAAGGCGGAACGGACGGTCGGGGAAGATCCAGGAAGAACAGGTGGTTGGCGAACTTCGCCGGCCTGATGCGCGCACGGTGGACCTCCTCGGGGGCTGATAATGATCAGAGAAGAATCGTTGGAGCCTCCCGCGTCTAAAGAACCCTTCTGATGACGCCAAGGGGCTCCGAGAAGCCCAGACGACGACGGCGGAGCTCAAGCTCCTGTGCTGAATATGGGGAACCTCAGATGGTCCCCTTCTAACCTGCAAAATGGCACAGATATACTCCTGGGTCGAGGGCAAAATGCCTCGACCCAGTTAGGGGTGAAGCGGGTGGTCGGTGCGTCGGAATGGAGGAGCTCCGGCGATGCGACGGCGGAGGAGCTCCAATCCCAGTTCCTGTGCGAACTGGGTTGGATGAAGGGGTGTAGAATGTGCGTGGGAGAAGGACGAAAGTGATGGTGTCGTCCGATGATCGAAAGGGGGTCGGAGATGGTCGGAATCGACGGTCGTCGACGATGGGTGAAATTGGGGGTAAACGAAAATTAGCTAACGATAGGGAGATTCAAGCTCACCGGAAGGTCGAAGTCGACTGGGAAGAAGCCGCTGAAGCTCCTGGTCCTTGCCTCGAGGGTCGTCGATGCCCGAGGCTCGAGCACCACGCAAGGGGCGGCACACAGCAGCGCAAGGCTACCTGATCGATGGTCGAGGCACTCCTTCCTCGCTGCAACACCACCGGACGACTGCTGCCACTCAGGCGGAGATGGTGGAGGTCCTGGGTAAGGGAATGCGGAGCCAAAGATGAGTGAACGTGCGGGCAGAGCTCAGGTTATATAGTCCTAAGGGTCTGGCTAACTGGGCGTCGAGCGAGAAAATCGGAGCACGGACCCCGATGCTTATGGCCGGGCGTGGATTTGGGTTGATCAGGGAATGATTAGGACCCGAGGTTAGTGGTTTTAGGGCTCAGATCAATGCACAGTAAATGGGAGAAGAAGCGGGTCGGGCGCAGATCCGTGGGGCAGTGGTCCAGGGGGGAGTTGACTGGGGGGTCAACATCCCCCGTGGACCAATGGAATGCGGCCACATGGAAAATAATTGGAAATTCAAAATAAAATAGCAAATGGCCTATTTTGGAAAAAGTTAAAACATAAACAATGTTTATTTATTTATAAACTATTTTTTTGTGATTTTTATTTAATTGTTTTGAAATCAAAATAAGGTATATACAATATAGTATAATATACATAGGTATATACACTATAGATTTCTAATTTTTGATTTTTAATGATTTATTTTGTGCATTTTTATTCCAATTTTATATTTTATTTATTTATAGCATAAAATTTGGAATATTTTGGTATTTTTTTTATTTTCTTGTTTATTTACAAAGGTAAAATAAATACTTATGTACACCTATATACATGGTCTATATACAATGTTTATTTTTATTTTTATTTTTGTTATTTTTATTTTATTTTTGTTTTTGTGGTTTTTATTTTATTTAATTACATTATGGAATATAGAATATGTACAATTTTTATGGGATTTTAATTTATTTATTTATAGGGGTAAATAAATATATACATGATTCTATGTACATGGTGTATCTACAATGATGGAGAGATTTTTATTTCTTTTTAATTTTTCTTATTTTTATTTTAATATTTACAAATATTTACAAATATATAGAGCCCATTTATATTTTTATTTTTAGAGGAAAATATTTTTATTTATTGATTTACAGATATATACACACATGAGCTTCCTTATCTCTCTCTACTTGGGCTTTTATGCGGTCAGGCTCATGCTGAGCCCTCCCTTGGGATTAGGTTGCTCAATATTTATTCTAAATATCTCCCTCTTTTTCTTTTAATTCTTATTCTTTTATTTATGCATAAAAACATGCTAATTATTATATTTTACACAATGCATGCAATTTGGTATTATTGATATTTACAAATATCTACATGTGTTTGGCAACGGTTTTGTAGCTAAAATAAAAGAATAAAGAGTGATGAATGGGTATTCATCACCCCCCTATACTTAAGTTTGCTAGTCCCTTAGCAAACACTTATTTGAAAAAGAAGTGAAAAAGAAAAAGAAAAAGAAAAAGAGGAGAATATACATGGATCAAGGTTGATTATTAAACTTGCCTTCATTAAATTGAATTATGGAGCTCGATCAGATCTTTGGATTATTAATGTGTCGGAACCTTATTTAGACTTAAGTTTAAAACTCAACAGCCTCTAAGAATCACTAATCTATAATCAAGACTCCTCAATAATCCAGATCAGAACAAGTCATCATACACAAACCCTGAAGACTACGAGTCTTTCCTTGTACTGTGAATGTGATATATATGCTCTCCACCTCAGAAGTGGCAACTTGACATCCCTCCCCAACAAGGTAACTCAATGACCTCAATCTGGCCACTCTTTCCTCGAGGAGCGGGGTATTCCCTTCTAAGTTCAAGTTCAACCGGCTCAAGAAAGGGGGGAAGAAGAGAATGGGCCATGGCCAGTGTATCCATGTATCCTTGGGAGCTCAACCAGTGTAGCTAAGTCTCCCTGCTGCAAGCTACATAAGGTGGGACATGAATCTCAAGCTTTACTTATTTGCACTATATACATACTCCGGTGGGATTATCATTTTCTATCAGACCCACCACTTTTTTGGAGTTTTCTTTATGCATTTTTTTTCAAGTGCATCTATACAACATATTTACATGTGCGTCATATCTACAAGGAGTTTTTCCTCTCGAGCCAGTAGACTATCCCTCTTTTGAAGCATTATTGCAACCCACAACTCCTGTTGTTAGACCTCATGGCAACCAGACCAAGTTGAGACACACTTCCTTCACTAAAAGAAGAAGAGAGGTTCCGCCTAGAAGTACTACCCTCATATGCTACCCCAAGTCAAGGAAGACTGCCTCCTCACCACCTCATCCGTAGAGAGCTCGGTGCTAAGTGCGGGTCCAAGTAAAACCATTGTCTATATAAGTCATGTGTGTGTTGTTAAGTGCTCTACTTAGGCTCATTGAGATGACATGTGATCATACTCAAAGAATTAAGTCACCATGGACTTGAAAAGCCTTAACCCTAAGCCCTATAAGGTTCCTCTTAGAATTAGGTGGATTAAGATCTTAATCAAGCTCCATTTCCCAATTTAATTCCAGGCTAGTTTAAATGTTAACTATAATCCAGGAAAAACTATACAAGTATATACAAAGATGTTATTTACACAATATTTACACAAATGCAAAAATTTTTGAAAAATGGTTTGAAATCATGAATGTATGCATGAATGCAAGTTTTGCAAAATATTTACACACATTTACACAAGATTTTTGCAAATTTTTGATTTTCAAAACATTTTGGAAAAAATTTATACTATATACATAATTTTGATATGCACATATTTACACAAACTTTACACAAAAAGTTTTTGAAAACATTTTACAAAAATAATTTGTACAATAGCTATGTATGTGCAATAAAAGAATGATTATTTACAGGAAAAAAATTTAATTTTTATGGATTTGGGGTATTTAGCCATTTTTATTTATTAACACACTCACACAAAGTACGGGTTATGGCTAAAGTATATATGAAATATATACACACCCCCCTATACTTAGCTCGAACGATGTCCTCAGAGTCAAGAGCGATGAAGAAGACATAACTTGTGCTTAGTATAGGGAAGTGAAAAGGAAGGCTATATACAAAGACGAATGAATGAATAGAAAATCAAGAGGATCTCAGCTTTTCCCCCTATACTTAGGATCAAATAATCCTAAGTATAGCAGGCTGTACACAAAGGGAAAATCGAGAGGAGAATGTACAGGGTCTACCCCCCTATACTTAGGGTAAAATATCCCTGAGTATAGGCAGCAAAAACAGGGGTAAAATAAATCAAAAGAATACCCAAGAGTCCTACATCCCCCTATAGTTAGGGTAAAGTACACCCTAAGTATAGCATAATCAAAAGATGAGGAAAGGGATGTGGACTAAAGAATGGAATGATATGGACATCTGGATCTATACAGGTCGGAAGAACAGTGATAATCAGGCGTGAGATGCAATAGATGTGAGTCAAGAGACCACATCTCACGCAAAATGAATAGGGGCAACATCAACGACCCGCGACTCATGATCTCGAAATGGCTTGAGCCGCTGACCGTTCACTCGAAAGGTACTCTCAGAAGACAACTCAGATATATCGATACTTCCATTGTCGTGTACCTTTCTCACAAGATAAGGTCCCTTCCATTTGCTCTGTAGCTTCCCTAGAAATAGACGAAGCCTAGCATCAAACAACCATACTCTCTGTCCAGGCTCAAAATGCTTGTGGCTGATATGAGAATCATTCCACTCTTTCACTCTCTCCTTGTACTGTAGGCTGTTTGAGAAGGCGGTATCTCGAAGCTCCTCCAAGGCTGCTAACTCTGCCCTCCTCTGGTCTCCTACACTATCTGGATCCAAAAAAATATCTGTAACTGCCCAAAGTGACCTGTGTCTCAGCTCAACTGGTAATTGGCACGGCTTGCCATATACGAGGCGAAAGGGAGATGTGCCCAATGGTGTCTTGAAAGACGTCCTATATGCCCACAAGACCGAGTCCAAAAGCTGTGACCAGTCCATTCGGTCTGGGCGGACGACTTTCTACAAAATAGTATTGATCTCCCTGTTCGACACCTCGGCTAGACCATTCGTCTGTGGATGGTATGGAGTGGCAATCGATGGTCTATATCGAACTCGCTAGCAATGGCCTTCACGTGGTCGTTGATGAAATGAGACCCCCCATCAGATATCAACAGTCACGGTACCCCGAACCGTGTAATGATGTGCTTCCTCAAAAATCTGCAGAGTGTCCTGGCATCAGCGGTTCGGGCGGGGATGGCCTCAACCCAACGACTCACATAATCAAAGACCAACAGAATGTACTTAAATCCCTGACTCTTAGGGATAGGACCCATAAAATCGATGCCCCATGTGTCAAAAACCTCACAGAAATGAATGGGTTGCATCGGCATCATGTCACGCTGTCCACAAGTGCCCATCCTCTGACAGTCAGTACACCTCTTCACGAACTCATCAGAGTCCTTGAAGAGGGTGGGCCACCATAGGCCGGATTGGAGCACTTTCTGTGCCGTTCTCCTCCCAGAGTGATGTCCTCCTGCCTCAAGCTTGTGACAGTAAGTGAGGACGCTATGGTGCTCCTCCTGAGGAATGCACCTATGCCAGACGCTATCCCCTCCTTCATGGTAAAGGATGGGATCCTCCCAGTGGTAGGACTTGGCCTTCGCGAGGAAGGTCTCAAGCCTCTGCCTGGGCCAATCTTGTGGAACTTTCTTAGCAACAAGAAAGTTCACAATATCAGCATACCACGGGAGAGAGGCGATAGCAAGGATCGCCTCATCTGGGAAGGTCTCACAAATAGGGTCAATCTGCTTAGAATCCACAAGATGCTCTAATCGGGAGAGATGATCCGCCACCACATTCTTGACTCCAGGCTTGTCCTTAATCTCTATGTCAAACTCCTGGAGTAGACGGATCCATCTAGTCAGTCTGGTCTTGGCATCCTTCTTTGCCATGAGGTACCTGATGGTGGTATGATCAGTGTACAAGGTCACTCTAGATCCAATAATGTATGATCTGAACTTATCTAGGGCGAACACTACGGCTAGCATCTCCTTCTCTGTGACTGTGTAGTTCTGCTGCGCGGAATCCAATGTGCGGCTAGCGTAGTGGATAGAAAATGGAACTCCATCCCTCCTCTGTCCCAGCACGGCCCCCACAGCAAAATCAAAGGCATCCGTCATGATCTCGAATGGGAGAGACCAATCAGGCGGCTGGAAAACAGGAGCCTCAACAACACATCGCTTGAGAGTCTCAAACGACGAAAGACACTTGTCATCGACAAGGAACTCGGTGTCTTTCGTCAGCAGGTCAGTTAACGGTCGGGCAATCCTACTGAAATCATCGATGAATCATCAGTAGAAACCGACATGCCCTAGGAAAGACCGTAACTGCCGCAAATTGGACGGCGGTGCGAGTTTTCTAATGACATCAACCTTGGCCGGATTAACCTCCATGCCCCTGTTGGAGATGATATGGCCAAGCACCGTCCCTTGAGTCACCATGAAGTGACTCTTCTCCCAAGATAGCACAAGGTGAACCTCTATACATCGCTGAAGGACTCGTTCTAGGCAGTCAAGACAGGAGTCGAATCCGTCGCCGTAGACCGAGAAATCATCCATGAAGACCTCCAAGCACTCCCCTACCATATCTGAAAAGATCGACAACATGCATCTCTGAAAAGTCGCAGGGGCGTTGCATAGCCCAAATGGCATGCGTCGGAAGGCGTATGTGCCGAAGGGACATGTAAATGTAGTCTTGTCCTGGTCCTTGGGAGTGATGGCCACCTGGTTGTAGCTCGAGTACCCATCTAGAAAACAGTAGTGGCTCTTCCCTGCCAGTCTCTCAATGATCTGATCTATAAAGGGCAGGGGAAATGATCCTTCTTGGTGGCCTGGTTGAGTCTCTTGTAATCAACGCAGACTAGACAAGAAGTGGGTACCCGTGTAGCAATCTCCTCTCCAGACTCGCTAACCACTGTAGTGATGCCCGTCTTCTTGGGCACCACATGCAAAGGGCTGACCCACTTGGAGTCGGAGATGGGGTAGATAAAATCGGCGCTCCACCATTTCGAAATCTCCTTCATGACAACCTCTCTCAGATTCGGGTTCAGCCACCGCTGGAACTCACGCGACGGCTTTGCCTCATCCTCGAGATATATATGGTGGGAGCACAGGTCCGGACTTATCCCCTGGAGATCTGCTATGCTCCATCCTATCGCCTTGCGGTTTTTTTCAAGAACCCCCATCAGACGGGATTCCTGCTCTCCAGTCAAATCGGCGGAGATAATGACTGGGTACATCTCATGCTCACCCGCAAGGAACTTATACTTCAGCAACGCATGAAGCAGCTTCAGCTCTGGACAACTGGTTGCTGGTGGATCTGGCCTCTGAAAACTCTGCGTGAAAGCTGCCAAATCCGCATGGGAGAACTGAAACTCTCTATCACATTCTGAATCTGGAGAAGGCTGCCCTGATGGACTGTCTCTGCTCTGCTCGGCATCTACTTCCTCCCAAGCTGCAGGCTCAGTGGAAATCAGATCTGATATGTACTCATCAACATCTGACCAGTCAAAATTTGACTCCGAGGGATCTGTATCATCCAAGGTGGCCTTAGTACCACCATCATCACAAAAATCTGTCTCGTGGTCGAGAATCGATTCTGCTGCCTCAAAAGTATCCTAGACCAGGAGTGTGCTCTCCAAGCTCTCCTCTGCTGGCGTCTCTGCATCAGCGGACTCTGAAGGTGAGAGGATGGCCTGTGCATCTGGATCTGCCCATACTGCCTCATCATCTGTTATCACAAAGTCGCAAACCTGGTGGATGTCTATCCCGGCATCTGTCATCTGCTCTGTATCGGAAGTAGTCTCTGAGCAAGCTCTGTCTCTGGCTCTGCTGTCCTCGACCGTCTCTATTTGTACACTTTCGCCCTCGACGCGAAAGTATACCTTCCAGCTATCATGGTCGGTCATAGCCTTGGCTGTGGCCAAGAACGGACGACCGGGAATGATGGGTGTATCGGTCACTGAATCAGGGATCTCCATGTCCAACACTACGAATTCCACGGGGAATTGCAGGCCCTGAATCGTGACGACAACGTCTCTCAGCAACCCCTTCGGCCTCTTGATAGATCGATCAGCAAACTGAAGGACTGTCCTGTTCTGTCGAAGAGTGCCCAACTTGAAGCGGTCGAGAAGGGCTGCCGGAAGTAGGTTGATCGACGATCCGCTGTCTAACAGAGTACGGTCGAACCTCTTCTCTCTGATATAGCATCTGACATACGAGGCTCCTGAGTCTGGCCTCTTGGCCGGCAGACAGTTCTAGATCGCGAAACAAGTAGCTCTGGTCAGCACATGAATCTCTGAATGGTGGTTCCTCATCTTCCTCCGAACTGTGGTCCTGTCTCTAAGTGAACGCTGGAGTAGGGGGGTGTGATGCAAAGCCTCCTGAAGAGTCAGCTGAAAACGGTCTATCATCTGCTGGCTGAACTCTTCCTGCTGCCTCTTTTTGGGATTTTCTATTTTCTTCCCCCTCCTCATCTGAAGAGCTCTAGGGAAGGGGATCACAGGGTCCTTCTTAGATGAAGGACTAGGAACGGGTCTGAGCTGCTCGATGGCAGGATCCACACATACATCATGCACCACAGTGGGACTAGAAGAAAACAAACCCTTTCCTTTATTTCCAGAAGTGTTCCGAGATACATCAGCAAAAGGAAAAACTACAGGAATCTCAGAAGAACTGGTGGCATTAGCACCACCCTCGGCTGGAAGACTCACGGCCTCAATACTGCGCTCTGGCTCGGCAACATAGGTGGCCTCATTATCACCTCCTCCAACTGGTGAAACGGCGACCTCAGTACCGCCGGTGGGATCAGCATCCGTGGTGGCATCAGTACCACCGTCATCATCTCTAGCAGCCTCAGTACCGCTCTCCTCCTCGCTTGGCGCTCTAGATGTATCCTCGAGGTGTCGCTCAGACGAGGCGCCGCCTGCTGGCATCCTACCGCTCCTAAGTGTGACAAAATCAGTATCAAACAAATATGCAGACATATCTCCAAATGTATCACTAGGAGTGGCATACTCAGTACAAACTACCTGCTCAGACAACCTCTTGAGGTTGTTGGGATTCGGCTCGATCTGGGCAGGGATGGCGGCCTTCCCTCTCACTATGTCCCGCATCTCCTGGCGGAACTCATCCATCTCCCGTCAGAATGTAGCCAGCTGATCTGTGAGAAGGCGGGCTATGTCATCCAAGGCGAGGTTCTCATAGGATGGCCCATGAGAACCTGACGGGTAGCCTCTCTAGAAGTGAGGCTGCTGCTGCTGCTGCTGTGGGTTAGAGGGGTAAGACTGTGGATGATGCTGCGGCTAATGAGGCTGATCACGCCTCCAAGACTGTCCCTGCAGATAGGGACGAGGACCATACTACTGTGACTGTTGTGGCTGCTGCTGTGGGTACACTGGGGGCTGTTGCTGGTGCTGCTGGTGATCCCTCTAATGGATGTACTGGCCACCCAGTCTTGACGGCTGCTGCTGGGGCTGGGCACCTCCGGCCGCCCAACGGAATCCGGGATGGTCTCGTCGGATACCGGGCTGGAGGCGGTCGTACCAAATCCCGTTGACATCCATCAACAGCTCTGAATCGTACTGGGGTGGCGGGAGCACTGCCAGAGGCTGATCTGGCTGGTATACCACCATATGAGTGTCAGTGGATGGTGGTGCCTGGTAGGAAAGCTGCGGCTGCTGGTACGGCTCCTCCTGTACAAGATTGACCTGTCTAGGCTGCTGGTGGAAGCTGGAGCGCTGGGACGAGCTGCTGCTACTACTCGGATCGCCTCGTGCCTGAAGACGAGGCTGTGAAGCCGTCTGTGCCTCCTGGAGACACATGAGCTGTGTCTTCAGGTCCCTCAGAGTCTGTGCCATCTGCTCCATCTGCGTGATGCCCTGGCACTGCTTCTTCTCAATAATCTCCATCCGGTCCAGCTTCTCGCTGATAATCCCCATGTCTGCGGCTGAACTCTCGGCCTGTGCTGCTGCCGCTGACGACTGGATGGACCGGTGTCGACCCGTGCTATCCTCTGGTACTGCACGGTCTGTGGCTGCTGGCGTCCCTGTGTGTACAATCTGGTCTGGGACATCACCATGTAGTTCTCGACCATCTCCTCGTAGATGGCCCAGACCTGATCGTGATCCTTGGCGAAATAGGACCCGCTACAAGAAGCGTTCACCAAGCCCTAAAGCTTTGGTGTCAGCCTGATGAAAAAGCTCTGAACAAGGTTCGGCTTGGAAATATCATGGTGCGGGCATCTGTCGGTCAGCTCTCTGAACCTCTCCCATGCCTCGTGAAACTGCTCGTTGGTGAGCATGGAGAAGTTGCTGATCAGGGCTCTAGCGGCGTTCGTCCGCCCGAGTGGGTAGTACTTATGCAAGTACTCGGTGCGGAGCTGCTCCTAGGTGTAGACGAACTTCCCCAAGTGCTTCAGCCAGGTGGCTTCTCTGTCTGCTAAGGAGAAGGGGAAGGCAATCATTTGTATGGTATCCTGGTCCACCTGACGGTCGTGGACTGTGCTGCAGATCATCAAGAACTCCTGGAGGTGGAGATGGGTGTTTAACCAAGAAATCGGTGATCTTAAGTTCCACACAAGGCGGGAACTCAGTCGCTGAGTCGACCACGCGAAATCTGGATGAAAACAACAATTAACCCACAACAGATAAATCAAGCAATGAAAGTAAATGTGCGGAGTTAAAATTTATTATAACTCTACAACAAAGATGTGTATAGGTGCAAGTATGTGTAGTGGTCGAACACAGGGAGCAGACAGGTAGAACAGGGCAAGTGAATGCACAAGAATGTGAATGTGATCAAATGTCTATTTAAGCTATTGGGTTTTAATTTTATATTATTTTCTTTATTTAATTTTTAATTTTATATTTTTGTATTTTGATTTTTAATTTTCTGATTTTATATTTTCTTTTTATATTTTATATTTTTTTATATTTTCTTTTTCAATAATAGAATATATATAATATAAGAAAAGAGGGAGTAAGGTATTTATAAAATATGTAAAAAAATAAGGAAAATTAGAAAATAAACTATTTTTTTATCTTTTTGTATTTTTCTAATGTTTTTGTGATTTTTCTACATTTTTCAAAATTTTTTGGTATTTTTAAAGTGAAAATAAGAGAAAACAGTGAATAAAATACAAGGCTGGAATTAAAATGGAGAAATAAGATATAAACAGTAACAAAAATTCTCCAACTTAATTTTAAATGAAAGATAACAGTACAAAGAAAATCTAGAAACAAAGTTTGTATTTTTACGGTTTTTAAGGAATTTTTAGGATTATTTGGAAGCTTTTTAGAGTTTTAATATTTTTAGGAGTTTTCTTTTATATTTTTTAGTGATATTTGGTCTGAAATTAAAACAAACAATGATATGCAGAATATATTTTTTTGGAATTTTTCTGATGTGTTTTTATATTTTTTATGGATTTTTAATAAATATAAAAATGCGACAAAAATAAAATCTAAATATATGGCGTTAAAGTACAAGTTAACAGGAGCTTAACTCTATTTTTTTAGAATTTTTGGAGTTTTATAGATGCATGCAAAAGTACAAGAAGCAAAAAGAAAATACACGTTTGAAGGGGTATTTTTGTAATATAAGGAAAGTTCGAGGGCCTCTACGCAAAATGTCCACAAAACTACAACTTAATAAAATATTTGCCGGACTGAATATTAAAAGCAAAAGTTACGAGGTTGTCGCCGCAAAATTCCCAGGGGGCACGTGCGTGAGCACGTGCGCCTGGGAAGGACGGTTCTGCAAATCCAAAGAGTTCTAGGGCGTTTCGGAAATTATTACAAAAATATGAAACAACAAATGAAGGTTTATATGCTAAAATTTAAATACAAAAACACGTGGGGAAATCTTGCAAAATACCCTTACACAGTGGCGCATCCAACGGCGGCTTGGACTTTACTTAAGCCACATGTCGATACAGGGACGGCCAATACCCCTTTGGCGTTGACGACCGAGATTAGATGGACCGTTAAGGATCTGATGGCTGAAGCGGAGAGAGATCCTACGACGCCTGTGCTTCCTGACGAACTCGGCCCAGATCAACGACTCGGGAGGAGCTTGGATGAACGTGGGGAAGAACCGACCCCCAGCGAGGTTCAACTTGATGATCCAAGCTCCTCCGACGGTCGGAAGCTCCTTCGATAGTCCCCAAGCTGCCTGCAAACTTCCTCCAACAAATGATGGCACCAAAATGGCGGATCCTCCGCCGGCGCACCGCCACGGGGATGTGAGGAGGGGGACGCCCCAGGCTGCTCGGGCTGCGGTAAAAACGCTCTTAAAAGTCGAGCTTCGGCACCTGGACCAGCAAATAAAATTCAAGGGCAACATGAGATGGTTCCAGGGCCCGCAAAAAGGGAATGGATGGTGGGTGTAGGGTTATTGACGGTCAACGGAGCTCGGGAGCTCCGGCGGGTGTCGGTTGCAAAATCTGAGCAAATCAATCGATTAAACCTCCAAATGTATGCATGAATCAAATCCTGAGGCTAGCAGCTAACTAAGCACGAGAAAAATAAGAAGAAAAATGACCTCAAGCAGTGGTTCACTGCGAGATATAACCGCCACGAGCGGTGCTCCGGCAATGGTGGAAGCCGCTCTTCTCCTGCATCAAACGTCGCCGCCAAGGGTCAAGGGAGGTCGCTGTCACCGTACTCTACCTCAAGCACTCCATGAGCATGCGTGAAACTAAGTCAAAGAGGGTTAAAAATTGTAATGGAAGAGAAGGGTCGTTTTTGAAGATGTGGCTCTGGAGGCGTGAAGATCGAAAATTATAGGGTGAATCGTGGGTCCAACGGCCGAAATAAACCCTGGGCGTGTATCCTTGATAGTAGGTCTACAAAAGTCGTGATGGTTGCAATGCCAAATGGTGAAAGACGTGCTCTCCAAAATTCAGAGAAAACGCCAAAAAACGCAGTCTGACAACCTTCAGGACGTTGGGCAGAGAGTGGGCGAGACGACATGAAGATTGAGGTTTATCGAGCGAATCTTCGATCCAAAGACCAATGCATGTACTGGGCGTGTATGGTGGTTATATGGGAAGAAAAAGTGAAGAAGGGTCCGAGGTCAAAATGTGAACGATGCGAGCTTTAAAATTTCGAGAAATCGGGCCAAAACGCATTCTGACAGGCTTGCAGGAGCAAGAACCAGGGAGTTGACCACTGGTCAACTTCCACCTGGTTGGTCCACGTGAACCAACCAGGAAAATCCCTGGAAAAAATACTTGTAAAATCAATTAAAAATAGCAAATCAATTTATTAAATTATGGTTACAATTTAAAAAATGTTTATTAATTATAAATTATTTTATCATGATTTTTATTTATTTTTATGAGGCTAATAATTACAAGTTGCCATTTATACCCTTTATAGGTATCTATATCTATATATTTTAATCTTTTAATTTTATTTTGTTGTTTTTAATTTCTTTATTTTTGTTTATTATTTTATAAAATTATAGAATATTTTTATATATTTAAATATATTTTTTTCTGAAGAGTTTTATACACTTAAAAAAATAAAAGTGTGAATTATGCAGGTATGTATACAGGTATTATACCTATGTATAATATATTCAAGTATTTTATTTTATGTTTTCTTTGAGTTTTTATTCTGATTTTAATGCACAAATATATTATAAGTAATATTTACAAAATTATAAAAATATAAAATTATAAAAATAATGAATAAATAATAAAACGAATATTTTAATCTGTACAAGTATACAATAGGGGTCCAAAACTCAACTTTCAAACCATAACTCCGCCAAATGCGAAACCACCGTCATTAAATAGCCTATTTTATTCTATATACAATTAAAAGTGAGTTTGATGCATTTGGAGTTTTCATTTGTGAGATACAGGTGTGGGAAGTTGGGATTCTGGATTCTTATTCAGACCATAACTTTTTATCTGTACATTATTTTTTAGTGAAATAAATTTTGTATTTTTCTTTATTTAATTATCTACAACTTTCATATTCAAAGTTTATTTATTTGAGGTATAAAAAGTGGAACCAAGAATAGGTCCCAAAATGAATAAAGAATGAATAAAATAAAAGGGATTTGTATTGTATTTTGGCCCTTATCTCCCCCTACTTTATTCCTTGTCGACTAGTCATCGAGATGCCCATGTCTCGGGGTTTCGGGTCATAAAATATTTACAATATTTTATTCTGTTTCTTTTCTTTTCTTTATTCTATAATTTTGGCTTTAAAAACCGCATTTTATACAATATTTACACAATGATGCATGAATGCTAAAATGCCTATTTTAAGCCTAATTACACACATTTACTAGGGTTTTTAAGGCCAAAATGATAGAATAAAGATGCTGAAACGTAGATTCATCATCCCCCTATACTTGCCTTTGCTAGTCCCTAGCAAACACTTATGCAATAAGTGCAGAATAGAAAAATAAAGAAAAGAAAAGAAGAAGGTGGATTAAGTGTAATTATCAAACTTGTCTTCACAAAATCAAAGTTTGGAGCTTAAGTCTGACCTTTGGAATTTTAGTGCGGGAGGAACCTTATTGAGAACCGAATTTGAAATCCAACAGTCCCTGAGAATCCCAAACTCTGCTCAAGTCTCCTCAATAGCCAGGTCAGAAATATCTCAATTCATACGCAAACTCTTACGACTATGAATCTGACTCGTACAATGTAAGTGATGGTGGCTCTCCCCAACTAGAATGACAAAGAAACTGACTTCTCCAGTACGACAACCCAATGATTCCCCAATTCAACAACTCCATCCTCGAGGAGCGGGGTATTCCCTTCTAAGTTCAAGTGGCAACCAGCTCAAGAGGAGGGTGTGAAGAGAAGAATGGACAGTAGCCAGTGTAGCTACCTATCCTCGGATGCAAGACCAGTGTAGTCAAGTCATCTAGCTACAGGCTCACATATTTGACTTTGGAACTCAATCTTGCTTATTGACTTTACAAAATATTCACATACTTTGCAGGCATTTTATTTTTTTATACAAGCCTGTCTCTTTTTTTCTTTCTTTCTTTCTTTTTTTTAAATACTATTCACAACAACATTTACATAAGGAGTTTTTCCTCTTGAGCCAATAGACTATTCCTCTTTTGAAGCTTTATTGCAACCCACAGTCTCCTGTCTTTAGACTTCCTCATCACTGGATGGGTTGGGATGCACTTCCCTCCCTAGAGGAGGACAAGTATTTCCACTTGTGTGCGTCTCATACCGGCAAATCCAATCCCCTCACCACTCCAACTGAGTCGTGCCATGTGAAAGGTGCAGGTGTCCAAGTTAGGTCATTATCAACAAGAGTCGTGCGTGTCCTCTGAAATACTCTACTTAGGCAATCAAGAATCCATTGAACCAAGTCTCGTGATCCTCAAAGAATTAAGTCAACTAGACCTGAAGTACCTCAAACCCAGTTCCTATAAGGTTCCTGTTATTTGGTAGATTTTAAGGTCCAATCAAGCTCCAATCTCCGGATTTTACTTAGACTCGTTCAACTATCACACTCAATCCGAAAAATGCGAATGCTATGCAATGCTATGCAGAAAATATTTTTGTGATGCAATTTTCAAGGATTTTGAACTTTTTATGGATTTTTGAAAAGATGATGATGATGCATATGCATTTTTTTTGTATTTTTCGAAAGATTTTTCAAATGTTTTTGGATTTTAATTTTGCAAATGTTTTTGGAATTTTTGAAAACAAAAAATTTTGGCTAAAAACTAGGTGAAAAATATGTACACGGGAGTGCTTCTTATATATACAAGAAGTGGATTTTAAGAATTTACAAGGGTAAGTGATCAATTTTATACGTATATACATATGGTGGATTTTAGGTCTGATGTATATATTCCTCAAACTTATTTGACACAAGCTTTTCACACAATTTTTTGAAAACTATAGTCCAAAATAATCTTTACAAACATTTTACAAACATGTACACATATTTGAAAATCGTTTTGCAAAGGTTTTTCAAACAGTATAAATAGATTTTTCAAATATTTTTGCAACCATTTTTCAAACCATTTGCAAATCATTTTTCAAATATTTTATTTCACACAAAGAAAAGAAATTTTTCAAATAAAAATATTTTTACAAAGGTTGAAAACATGTAACAAAATGTTTTCCAAATAGTTTTCAAAATATTTTCACAAAGATTTTCAAACTATTTTCTAACATTTTGCAAAAAACATTTTCACCTGATTTATTAATCAGTAAATACAGAAACAATTTGAGGAATAGTCACATCTTTTTATTAAGGTTTTTAATGAATTTTAAAGATTTTTTTAGCCATTTTACTAAGAAAATATGAAAGTATGAGTTATGGCTAAAGTATATACGTAGTATATACGACCCCCTATACTTAGCTTGAGCTATGTCCTCATAGATCGGAGAGAAAAGAGAAGACATCACTCATACTAAGTATAGGAAAATCTAAAGAATAAATGAACGAAGAAACGAATGAACGAATGAGAAGTTGACCGTCCCCCCATACTTAGGATCAAATAATCCTAAGTATAACAGACTGTACACAAAGCAGGGAGGGTCAAGGGTGGGAATGAACAGATCGTACTCAGATTGTCCCCCCCTATACTTAGGGAAAGATATCCCTAAGTATAGACAAGAAGAGGAGACAATGGAGAGGATCAAAGAATAGAGAAACTCGGGGTGCACACCCCCCTATACTTAGGACAAAGTACGTCCTAAGTATAGAAGACTGACAAAAAGGGGCGGCACCTTTTTGGTAGATGAAGAAGATAGAAGAGGAAAAGAAGAAAAGAAGAAAAGAAGAAAAGAGATGAAGATGGAAGAAGAGATCGTGAGGATGTACGCATCGCTCCCTCTATACATAGGGTGAAAGAAGCCCTAAGTATAGGCAACGACAGGAGTGATGACACGGAACGATGGAAGAACACTCGGCTCGTCGACCCCCCTATACTTAGGACAAAGTACGTCCTAAGTAAGGCAAACACGAGAATGGGTGGACGAGCAAAATGGGAGAAGGACGAAGATGAACATAATAGGATATACAACAGAGGTAGATGTACACATGATCAAGAAGGTTGAAAGCAAACCTTCTTGCGGGACCGCTGAGGAATAGATCCGGTATGGTGCAGGTCGACATCGGGGTCCACAGTGGACGGAAGCCGATCAGGGTCGATAGAGTGAAGGTCCTCAGGGGCCCTAGGGTGTGAAGGCACAGACTGGTGAGTGGGAGAAGTACGGCTAGGTCCGGCCTTGGAAGTCTCGCTGATGTCGAAGTGAAATGGGACGAACTCATCCTCATCAGAAGTAGTGTAATCGGAGTCGTCCTGCGAGGTGTCATCCAAGTCAAAATCAGAAGGAACGAACTCATCCGTGGAAGTAGTCGAACTCTGTTCGTCCTCTATAATCTCAACCGGGTCATCTTTCTCATCAAAAGGTCTGAATTCCCTAATAAAAGCAATCAAATCAAATTCGGCCTTTGGCTCATCTGGATTTAAGTGAACAAGAGCGGACCCATCAGTGGAAGTAGTCAAAGCATGTCCTTCCTGTCTGATATCTACATCTGCCCTCCGCTCAATGGTATTAATCGTGTAAATCCCGCAGATGTCATCAACACATCGCCAAGTCCCAGAAGAAGGAACTCCGAGGTCCATGCTTTCCAAGTCTTCCTCAACTGGGAGGAATTCTCGGGTCTCAGTGGAATCCAATAAGCAGCAAAATTCTCTGATAGTATCATCAAGGTCATGGTCCTCGAGGTCAGCCAAGATAGGTGTGGTCACATCAGGTGCAGGTCTCTGGTCGGTAGTAGATGCGGTGATCAATACTTCGCTCTCGTCAGCAGGATGGAAGCGAATCTCTCCTGATCCACAATCAATAACGACCCTCACAGAGGTGAGGAATGGTCATCCCAGGATGATTGGAGAGTGCTCCCCAGTGGAGGTCTCCATGGGCAATACAACAAAATCAACTGCGTGGCTCGTGCCCTGAATCGAAATGACGACGTTTTCAAGGATACCCTTCAGCCTCTTGATGGATCCATCAGCAAACTGAATGATCATCCTGGTTTTCTTGAGAGGCCCTAAGTGAAGAGACTGTACCAGCGAGAAGGGTATAATGCTAATCGAAGCACTAGGAGAGTGTGATCACATGTGAAGTCAGAGATGGTGCAGCTAATGAAAGGTGTGCCAGTGTTCCTCTTCCGAGGAATGGGACGGTGTGTGATGGCGTGAGCAGTGGCCATGGTCAAGATATGACGCTCAGATCTGCTCCTCCGCTTTCTCTTCTTGGGAAGAGGAGCAGATAAATCGGTCATGGGCTACTGAAGTGGGGCACGGATAATCTCATGTATGGTGGCCACCATTTCGGGTTTAGTCAGCATTTTTTTGAATTTTTGGACCTCCTCCATACAAGGGAGGAAGTCGGAATCAGCATATACACGAGGCATGCCAAGAGCAGTTTGTACAGCGACATCCTCGGGGTCAAAGGTGGGACAAGGTGTGAGAGGTTGTGTGGTCAAATGATCTGGCAAGTGGTACCTCTCCTCACAGTCTGGCTCGATCATGTGTCTCCCGAACTCTTTTTGTATTTTTAAAATTTTCTCATTTTTTTGTATTTTGGATGATTGCAAGCTCTCATGATAATCCTCAAATGATTCCATATCCTCAAAGACTGGAGCAGCATTTTGGTTCTTATTTAAACTAGTAAGGTCGGCGATCCTCGAATTCATATGCTCCATCATCTGATTCAAGGTCTCAAGTGTTGATATCATGAAAGGTGACTCCAAAATCTCAGGATCTGGTGTGTCGAATGTGGGCGGTGGGTGTGGACAAAAATCACATTCCGGATCAGGATACTCAAGGAAGAGCGGGTTGTCGAAATGTGATGGTGACGATGGTGGAAATGATTGGTGAAGGTCAAGGTTCAAATACTCAAATAGTGGGTTGGTCGGATATGTACAAAAATCAGGAGCAAAGTCCTCCTGGAAAAAGTGAGATGGACCGGCTGGAGTGAATGAGGGGTCCGCAAAGTCCGGACAAAATATACTCCAATCGGCCATCTCGAAGCAAAAGGAAAAATGATAGTCGGGAGAGCACGAAGGTCAAGTCAAGAGAGGGAAGAAGAAGGGCGCAAATGCGTGGAAGCGATCTAGGATACACACAAAACAACCACAAACAAAAATGAAAACAAGTCAAACCCTCAATTCACCTACTCAACTCGGTAGAGACCGTAAAGAGCGATCTTTTTATCTTGTCTGTTTTAGAGTTAGGTGAGAAGTCAAAAATTGCACACACACTTAGGGGTTGAAATGGGATTTGGGCACTATTACTTAGCGTGTGCGCGAGCAATGTAAAACGAAGACAATGAGGGGATTACTCGCCCCAAGAGAATATTTTTTTTCTTTTTGATCTTTTTTAGGGTCAAGTAATATTAGCCGTCCCAATTTTATTGGTTATCACCTTTTTTTGGTTTTTAGTGAAAATGTACGCGCCTAACGAGGAGTCAATTCCTTTAAGCACCTAGGTGATCAAAATCAGAGGGAGAGTCGGAAAAGCAATGCAAGCGGCAAACAATGATGAATGCGAAAGCGTAAATGCTCACCTTGCCTCCAGTACTCTACATGCAATCAGTAGAATTGAAACCTATTTATATGCAAATGCAAAGCCGATGAAATCGCCTTAAGTTCAGAAATTGCTATTAGCGGGAAGCACCACAAGTTGATTACCGATCCTCAATCCAAAAGTCCGGTCTAGGCTCACCCCTCCTCCTCTCGACAAATCGAGTTCAGGAGCAGCGCTTGGCAGGATGAGCTCGCGGTGGCTCGAAGATGGTGAAGCGACTGTTTAAAGATTCGACTAAGTTCAAACGCGACTATAGGTACATGCAAGATATATTAGGATGTTTGGCCTTAATCTATCGCAAGCAATCCTAAAACTAGGGGCTCAATCACACAAAATAAATAAAATCGAAAATCGAAAAACAAAGTAAAAAATGCGAAGAAAACACGAGAAAATAGAGGTGAGCCCCCAAGTAAACAATCACTTGGAAATTAGGCCCGAATGTCCAAGAGTCTGAGTACCTGTATTATTACAATAATAGCGGTCTCTCTCTCACTAAAATTACAACAATAAATGCAATAAAATAAAAGCTCAGAAATCGTCTTCAAAATTCCCTCCAAATCCGCCTTGGTGCGAAGCCAAAGCCGCCTCACGTGGTTGCACGAGCGCTCCTAGAAAGGAGTGCCTCCCTCTATCGGCGTACCACGCACAAAGTCAAACAAGAGGGTGGTCAGACAATTCAAATGATATATCAAAATAAAAGAGCAAAAATAAGCAAAAATAAAAACCGCAAAATAGACAAACAATCACAATCACGCACAAACCCGAACTAAGCGCTGTTGCTCCCTGGCAACGGTGCCATTTGTTCAACCCAGAAATCGGTGATATTAAGTTCCACACAAGGCGGGAACTCAGTCGCTGAGTCGACCACGCAAAATCCGGATTAAAACAACAATTAACCCACAGCAGATAAATCAAGCAATGAAAGTAAATATGTAGAGTTAAAATTTATTATAACTCTATAACAAAGATGTGTATAGGTGCAAGTATGTGTAGAGGTCGAACACAGGGAGCAGACAGGTAGAACAGGGCAAGTAAATGCACAAGAATGTGAATGTGATCAAATGTCTATTTAAGCTATGTTTTTGTGGGTTTTTAATTTTATATTATTTTTTTATTTAATTTTTAATTTTATATTTTTGTATTTTGATTTTTATTTTTCTGATTTTATATTTTCTTTTTATATTTTATATTTTTTTATATTTTCTTTTTTAATAATAGAATATATATATAATATAAGAAAAGAGGGAGTAAGGTATTTATAAAAAAAGGTAAAAAAATAAGGAAAAATCAGAAAATAAAGTATTTTTTATCTTTTTGTAATTTTCTAATATATTTGTGATTTTTCTTCATTTTTTCTAAATTTTTGGTATTTTTAAAGGTGAAAATAAGAGAAAATAGTGAATAAAATACAAGGCTGGAATTAAAATGGAGAAATAAGATATAAACAATAACAAAAATTCTCCAACTTAATTTTAAATGAAAGATAACAGAAAGAAAATCTAGAAACAAAGTTTATATTTTTAGGGTTTTTAAGGAATTTTTAGGATTTTTTTGGAAGCTTTTTAGAGTTTTAATTTTTTTAGGAGTTTTCTTTTATATTTTTAGTGATTTTTGGTCTGAAATTAAAACAAACAAAGATATGCAGAATATATTTTTTTGGAATTTTTCTGATGTGTTTTTTTATGGATTTTCGAATGCAAACAGTGCTGAAAATGGCTATTTATGATTTTTAATAAATATTAAAATGCGACAAAAATAAAATCTAAAAATATGGCGTTAAAATACAAGTTAACATGAGCTTTAACTCTATCTTTTTAAAATTTTTGGAGTTTTATAGATGCATGCAAAAATACAAAAACAAAAAGAAAATACACATTTGCAGGGGTATTTTTGCAATATAAGGAAAGTTCGAGGGCCTCTACGCAAAATGTCCACAAAACTACAACTTAATAAAATATTTGTCGGACTGAATATTAAAAGCAAAAGTTACGAGGTTGTCCCCGCAAAATTCCCAGGGAGCACGTGCGTGAGCACGTGCGCCTGGGAAGGACAGTTCTGCAAATCCAAAGAATTCTAGGGCATTTCTGAAATTATTACAAAAATATGAAACAACAAATGAAGGTTCATATGCTAAAATTTAAATATAAAAACGTGTGGGGAAATCTTGCAAAATACCCTCACACAGTGGCGCATCCAACGACGGCTTGGGCTTTACTTAAGCCACGTGTCGATATAGGGACGGCCGATACCCCTTCGGCGTTGACGACCGAGATTAGATGGACCGTTAAGGATCTGACGGCTGAAGCGGAGAGAGATCCTACGACACCTGTGCTTCCTGACGAACTCAGCCCAGATCAACGGCTCGGGAGGAGCTTGGATGAACGTGGGGAAGAACCGACCCCCGGCGAGGTTCAACTTGATGATCCAAGCTCCTCCGACAGTCGGAAGCTCCTTCGATAGTCCCCGACGCTGCCTGGAAACTTCCACCAACAAATGATGGCACCAAAATGGCGGATCCTCCGCCGACGCACCGCCACCGCGATGTGAGGAGGGGGACGCCCCAGGTTGCTCGGGCTACGGCAAAAACGCTCCCCAAAGGTGAGCTTCGGCACCTGGACCTGCAAATAAAATTCAAGGGCAACAGGAGATGGTTCCAGGGCCTGCAAAAAGGGAATGGATGGTGGGTGTAGGGTTAATGACGGTCACCGGAGCTCGGGAGCTACGGTGGGTGTCGGTTGCAAAATCTGAGCAAATCAATCGATTAAACCTCCAAATGTATGCATGAATCAAATCCTGAGGCTAGCAGCTAACTAAGCACGAGAAAAATAAGAAGAAAAACGACCTCAAGCAGTGGTTCACTGTGAGATATAACCGCCACGAGCGGTGCTCCGGCGATGGTGGAAGCCGCTCTTCTCCTGCGTCAAACGTCGCCGCCAAGGGTCAAGGGAGGTCGCTGTCACCGTCCTCTACCTCAAGCACTCCATGAGCATGCGTGAAACTAAGTCAAAGAGGGTTCAAAAGTGAAATGGAGGAGAAGGGTCGTTTTTGAAGATGTGGCTCTGGAGGCGTGAAGATCGAAGATTATCGGGTGAATCGCGGGTCCAACTGCCGAAATAAACCCTGGGCGTGTATCCTTGATAGTAGGTCTACAAAAGTCGTGAAGGTTGCAGTGCCAAATGGTGAAAGATGCGCTCTCCAAAATTCGGAGAAAATGCCAAAATAAACGCAGTCTGACAACCTTCAGAACGTTGGGCAGAGAGTGGGCGAGATGACATGAAGATCGAGGTTTATCGAGCGAATCTTCGATCCAAAGACCAATGCAAGTACTGGGCGTGTATGGTGGTTATATGGGGAGAAAAAGTGAAGAGGGGCCCGAGGTCAAAATGTGAACGATGCGAGCTTTAAAATTTCGAGAAATCGGGCCAAAACGCATTCTAACAGGCTGCAGGAGTAAGAACCAGGGAGTTGACCACTGGTCAACTTCCACCTGGTTGGTCCACGTGGACCAACCAGGAAAATCCCTGGAGAAAAAAATTGTAAAATCAATTAAAAATAACAAATCAATTTATTAAATTATGGCTACACAATAAAAAATGTTTATTATTATATAAATTATTTTATTATGAATTTTATTTATTTATATGAGGCTAATAATTACAGGTTGCCATTTATACCCTTTATAGGTATCTATATCTATATATTTTAATCTTTTATTTTTATTTTGGTGTTTTTAATTTATTTATTTTCATTTATTATTTTATAAAATTATAGAATATTTTTATATATTTAAATATATTTTTATTTTATTTTTCTGAAGAGTTTTATACACTTAATAAAATAAAAGTGTGAATTATGCAGTTATGTATACAGGTATTATACCTATGTATAATATATACAAGTATTTTATTTTATGTTTTCTTTGAGTTTTTATTCTGATTTTAATACACAAATATATTATAAGTAATATTTACAAAATTATAAAAATATAAAATTATAAAAATAATCAATAAATAATAAAACGAATATTTTAATCTGTACAACTATACAATAGGGGCCCAAAACTCAACTTTCAAACTGTAGCTCCACCAAATGCAAAACCACCGCCATTAAATAGCTTATTTTATTCTATATATAATTAAAGGTGAGTTTGATGCATTTGGAGTTTTCATTTGTGAGATACAGGTCTGGGAAGTTGGGATTCTGGATTCTTATTCAGACCATAACTTTTTATCTGTATATTATTTTTGAGTGAAATAAATTTTGTATTTTTCTTTATTTAATTATCTACAACTTTTATATTCAAAGTTTATTTATTTGAGGTATAAAAAGTGGAACCAAAAATAGGTCCCAAAATGAATAAAGAATGAATAAAATAAAAGGGATTTGTATCGTATTTTGGCCCTTATCTCCCCCTACTTTATTCCTTGTCGACCTAGTCATCGAGATGCCCAGGTCTCAGGATTTCAGGTCATAAAATATTTGCAATATTTTATTCTTTTTCTTTTCTTTTCTTTTCTTTATTCTATAATTTTGGCTTTAAAAGCCGCATTTTATACAATATTTACACAATGATGCATGAATGCTAAAATGCCTATTTTAAGCCTAATTACACGCATTTACTAGGGTTTTTAAGGCCAAAATGATAGAATAAAGATGATTAAACGTAGATTCATCAATGGGGCTCCTCTGTAGCGAGCCCATGGAACCGGGGGAGGAGCTGCAAAGTGTTCGGGGGGAACTTGAAGTCCCCCACGATGGCTGGTAGTACGACCCAGTGATGCATCAAGGTCGATCCTGGGTTGTGCAACAACCGCATCGGTCTAGGTGGGTCTGCTGCGGCTGCTGCGGCGGCTGCCGCGGCCTCATCGTGTATCCTCGGGCCCTCTCTGCGCTGCTCTCGGTCTGCTCTTAACTGTTCCATCTCGCGCCTCATATCGAACATGAATGCTCCCTGATCCCTCAACTGCTGCTGAACTGTCTCGAGGGAGGCGATCAAGGTGGAGTTGATCGCACCCTGGTCCATAATGAAAGTCTGGTCGTGCGGGGGACCTCTGGTGCGATCATCACTACTGCCGGCCATAGTATCTGCAAAATCAAAGCATCCAAACTCATGTGTCGATAAATCATCTGTCTGTCTCTCCTCTGGCACTGGTATCTTAGACTCAGAAGAAGGGGGATCGAGGGGGAATAGGGTGGAGTCGAACTCGGGTTCGGAGAGCGGGTCTTGGCTCTCGCGAACCAACCTAGATGAGTGGATAGACGTGTTGGAAAGCGGTGCAACCAGAGGCTGCCTAAGAGACTGTCTGCCCATCATCTTGACCTGGAAAGTTGTGCGGATGAGATCTGGTAAGAACTATGATCACAAGCAAACCCCCGATTCACCAATGCAACGCGAGCTGAAGACCGTAAAGGCTCGGTCAATTTATCTTGTCAATTTTATTTGGTGATCAGTCAGGATAGCAGAGCGATTACGTGACCTATTGGGTAACCCGATATTTTCTCAACCGACTGTCCCGTACAGAAAGAGCCGGTAATCGGTCGAGAAGAATATCGGAGGGCTCTACCTAGTGTGCGGGTCACTCTCTCGTGCAAGCAAACCTTACAATGAGGGGGTTGCTCTCCCCAAGACAAATTTTTAGGTGGGTGTCTTTTAGGGTCGATAGAGTTAGCAATCCCAAATTTTATTGTTGTTCTTTTTAGGTATTTTTCAATAAACAAACAAAATCGCCTAACGAATTTTTCGGTTCTCCTGGTTATTAAGTCCAAAAATCAGGGGGAGAAGTCGAAAAAGCCGATGCGCGATGAAATCAATGATGCATGCAGAGTAAGAAATGCGTACCTGACTCCAGTAGTCTACATGCAAAATGATCCGCGCAGAATTGAAAGACAGAAAATAAACTATCTAAATGGTGCATGCGGAAAACCGGGTCCCTAAACAGGCAATTCTACTCGAAAGAACAACTAGTCGACCACCTGCCTCCAATCCAAAGAGTCCGGTCTCGGTCCACCCCTTATCCTCCTAACAAATCGAGTTCAGGAGCAACGCTTGGCAGGGTGGGCTGCGGCATGTAGGCTTGAAGGAAGTGAGTCAACTATTTTATTAATCTTTTATTATAGGTCCAATTACCGAACTATAGGAACATGCAGATATATTAGGGTGCTTGGATCCTATGTATTACGTCACAATCAAGTAGAAAATTCTACGGCTAGGGGCTCGAAAATCCGTGAGAAATCGGAAAAGGCAGTGAAAAATCAAAACCGCGAAAAATCACGAATAGAACTAAGGGGTCTCGCGAGCACACCGGTGCTCGGCGAAACAGACCCCGAGAGTGTCTCTGTCCAAGATAGTCGTGCTGTCCCTGTATTATTACAACAATTCAAATGTGCAGAAATAAAGTCTAAACTAAACTACGCCCCCGCACACTCCTGCCTCCTCGCGCTCTCCTGTAGCTCCGTGCAGAAGGGAGCCGCCTCCGATCACCGCGGTTGCGCCGGCTCCTCGAGAGTTGCCGCCTCGGTCCTTGGTCCCTCACAAGAAAACAGAAGAGTGTGTCTAGCCACAATAAAATAAAGCAAATAAAGGTAAGAAAGTAAACAGGGTATATGTGCAGAAATAGAAATAAAATAAACAAGCAAAAGTAAACAAAAACAAAAATAAAAGAAAAGAAAAGAAAATAAAATAAAACAAAAATAAAAGAAAAATAAAAAGCCGCGAAAAGCCGCGATAAAGAAAACAAAATAAAAAGGAAAATAAATGGACTACTAAGCCGTGCTCCCTAGAAACGACGCCATTCTGATGACCGAAAAATCCGAGCAACTAAGGTGGATAAACTATAGCGAAGGTCGTTGTGACCTCAGTCGCTTGAGAATCAATCGATCAACAAGAAAATAAGAAAGCAGACCACCAAAACAAGTCAAAAATCAAAGAAAATCAGTAGTGACCCTGGCTATTGGATTACCCTGGTATAGCGACCAGGGTCGGACTCAGAGAGCACGAGATGGCCTTACGGCCTACGAAGTAGTCAAAAATAAAAACAAATAAAAACAAAGGATTTTTGGTAGATTTTTAATATTTTTATATTTTGTGGATTTTTTAAATAATAAAGAAAATAAGAAAACAAAGAAACAAGCAACTTTGACTAATTATTTAAACAGAAAAAATAAACCAAAAATTCAAACAAAAATATTTTTATGTTTTTTATATTTTTTTATGTTTTTGCCGAATTTTTGGTATTTTTCTGATTTTTAGGGAATTTTATAAAAATAAAACAAAACTGAAAACAAGGGATACTGTCCAGCCGAGCTCCTAAGACCAAAATAAAATCTAAAATGGTCTCAGAAGAGCCTGGATGTATTTTTCATGTGAAATATAGATAAAAAGGAAAAATCAGAGACTGAATTTATTAATTTTTGATTTTTCAATGATTTATTAGAATTTTTATATGTTTTTCAGTGTTTTTCAATTTTTATATTTTTTATAAATCCAAAAATGACCAAAATTGGTCAGAAAATCAAACACAACAAAATAAACAAATTCTGATTTTTTTTGTAGTTTTTGAAGATGTTTTAATATTTTTTTGTGAATTTTAAATATGAACATGCTGGAAAATGGAGGTTTTAGAATTTTAAAAAATAATAAAAGGCTCCAACAATTTCCCAAAAATTAGTGAAAATTCTACACAGTGGCAGGAGCCACGTGTCAAATATTCACCTAATATGGATGATCTTTGATATTTTATTCAAAAGAATCAAGAGCCCATAGTCATAGGACCTGATCGTAATGAAAGTATATTTGGAGGGCCTAAAAGTAATAATACATGAAACCCAGGGGGTCCCGGTGCAAAAATCCCAACTTTGCACGCGTGAGGCACGTGTCTGGGGCACTCAGGGACCTTTTTGTAACGAAACTTAAGTCCCTGGACCTATTAGTAACACTACCTAAAAGTCCAGGGGCAAAAGTATAAAAACTCCAAGAAATTCGGCACATGCATAATTAAAACACTCACAGGGGCATACTTGCAAATATCTAAAAATATCTTTTCATTTCATAACAACCAGAAAGTATAGGCCCTTACATGCAATTTACCACAAAATACACGTGACGAAGCACGTGTCCCACAACGTACAGGGGGTATAAAAGCAAATAACGTAAACTACCAGGTCCACTATGCAAAATGCCCAAAATAAAAACAACTTAACTAAATATTTACAAGACTAAATATTAAAGACTAAAAAGCTAAGGGCTTAAGGGATATTACCCCTTATTATGATCCGAGGGCTGAGAGGCTGCCACATATCGGATCGAACGGCTGGAAGTGGAGGCGCCTCAACGAAGAGACCTTGGCGCGGATCCAACGGTGGAGGGTGCACCACGTGGGGGGATCGACGGTCGAGAGCGGTTGGCGCTAACCCTCGCTGGATGGAGGGTAGAGAAGAGGCCACGTGTCTGATCCGACGGTGGCTGCTGGGCCTCTTCTTCACCCTGATCGGACGGTCCGTGTCTAATCTGGCAGATGAAGGCGGAACGGACGGTCGGGGAAGATCCAGGAAGAACAGGTGGCCGGTGAACTTCGTCAGCCTGATGCGCGCAAGGTGGACCTCCTCGGGGACTGATAATGATCAGAGAAGAATCGTTGGAGCCTCCCGCGTCTGAAGAGCCCTTCCGATGACGCCACGGGGCTCCGAGAATCCTAGGCGACGACGGCGGAGCTCAAGCTCCTGTGCTGAATATGGGGAACCTCAGATGGTCCACTTCTAACCTGCAAAATGGCACAGATATACTCCTGGGTCGAGGGAAAAATGCCTCGACCCGATTAGGGGTGAAGCGGGTGGTCGGTGCGTCGGAATGGAGGAGCTCCGGCGATGTGACGACGGAGGAGCTCCAATCCCAGTTCCTATGCGAACTGGGTTGGATGAAGGGGTGTAGAATGTGCGTGGGAGAAGGGCGAAGGTGATGGTGTCGTCCGATGATCGAAAGGGGGTCGGAGATGGTCCGAATCGACGGTCGTCGGCGATGGGTGAAATTGGGGGTAAACGAAAATTAGCTAACGATAGGGAGATTCAAGCTCACCAGATGGTCGAAGTCGACTGGGAAGAAGCCACTGATGCTCCTGGTCCTTGCCTCGAGGGCCGTCGATGCCCGAGGCTCGAGCACCATGCAAGGGGCGGCGCACGGCGGCGCAAGTCTACCGGATCGATGGTCGAGGCACTCCTTCCTCGCTGCAACACCACCGGACGACTGCTGTCACTCAGGCGGAGATGGTGGAGGTCCTGGGTAAGGGAATGCGGAGCCAGAGATGAGTGAAGGTGGGGGCGGAGCTCAGGTTATATAGTCCTAGGGGACCGACTAGCTGGGTATCGGGCGAGAAAATCGGAGCACGGACCTCGATGCTAACGGCCGGGCGTGGATCTGGGTTGATCAGGGAATGATTAGGACCCGGGGTTAGCGGTTTTGGGGCTCGGATCAATGCACAGTAAATGGGAGAAGAAGCAGGTCGGGCGCAAATCCATGGGGCAATGGTCCAGGGGGGAGTTGACCGGGGGGTCAACATCCCCCGTGGACCAATGGAATGCGGCCACGTGGAAATAATTGGAAATTCAAAATAAAATAGCAAATGGCCTATTTTGGAAAAAGTTAAAACATAAAAAATGTTTATTTATTTATAAACTATTTTTTGTGATTTTTATTTAATTTTTTTAAAATAAAAAAAGGTATATACAATATAATATAATATACATAGGTATATACACTATAGATTTTTAATTTTTGATTTTTAATGAAATATTTTTGTGCATTTTTATTCCAATTTTATATTTTATTTATTTATAGCATAAAATTTGGAATATTTTGGTATTTTTATTTTATTTTTCTTGTTTATTTACAAAGGTAAAATAAATACTTATGTACTCCTATATACATGGTCTATATACAATGTTTATTTTTATTTTTATTTTTGTTCTTTTTATCTAATTTTTGTTTTTGTGGTTTTTATTTTATTTAATTATATTATGGAATATAGAATATGTACAATTTTTATGGGATTTTAAATTATTTATTTATAGGGGTAAATAAATATATACATGATTCAATGTATATGGTGTATCTACAATGATGAAGAGATTTTTATTTCTTTTTAATTTTTCTTATTTTTATTTTAATATTTACAAATATATAGAACCCATTTTTATTTTTATTTTTAGAGGAAAATATTTTTATTTATTGATTTACAGATATATACACACATGAGCTTCCTTATCTCTCTCTACTTGGGCTTTTATGCGGTCAGGCCCATGCTGGACCCTCCTTTGGGATTAGGTCGCTCAATATTTATTCTAAATATCTCCCTCTTTTTCTTTTAATTCTATATTCTTTTATTTATGCACAAAACATGCTAATTATTATATTTTACACAATGCATGCAATTTGGTAATTATTGATATTTACAAATATCTACATGTGTTTGGCAAAGGTTTTGTAGCTAAAATAAAAGAATAAAGAGTGATGAATGGGTATTCATCAATCTACAGGGGATCAGTCCGGCCCTGTGCTCCCACCATATCTATCTCGAGGATGAGGCGAAGCCATCGCATGAGTTCCAGCGGCGGCTAAACCCGAATCTGAGAGAGGTTGTCATGAAGGAGATTTCAAAATGGTGGAGCGCCGATTTTATCTACCCCATCTCCAAATCCAAGTGGGTCAGCCCTTTACATGTGGTGCCCAAGAAGACGAGCATCACTACAGTGATCAGCGAGTCTGGAGAGGAGATTGCTACACGGGTACCCACTTCTTGGCGAGTCTGCGTAGATTACAGACGACTCAGCCATGCCACCAAGAAGGATCATTTCCCCTGCCCTTTATAGATCAGATCATTGAGAGACTAGTAGGGAAGAGCCACTATTATTTTCTGGATGGGTACTCGGGCTACAACCAGGTGGCCATCGCTCTCGAGGACCAGGACAAGACTACCTTCACCTGTCCCTTCGGCACATACACCTTCCGACGCATGCCATTTGGGCTATGCAATGCCCCTGCGACTTTCCAGAGATGCATGTTGTCGATCTTTTTGGACATGGTGGGGGAGTGCTTGGAGGTCTTCATGGATGATTTCTCGGTCTACGGTGACGGATTCGACTCCTGTCTTGACTACCTAGACCGAGTCCTTCAGCGATGTATAGAGGTTCACCTTGTGCTATCTTGGGAGAAGAGCCACTTCATGGTGACTCAAGGGACGGTGCTTGGCCATATCATCTCCAACAGGTGCATGGAGGTTGATCCGGCCAAGGTAGATGTCATTAGAAAACTCGCACCGCTGTCCAATTTGCGGCAGTTACGGTCTTTCCTGGGGCACGCCGGTTTCTACCGGCGATTCATTCATGATTTCAGTAGGATTTCCCGGCCGTTGACTGACCTGCTGGCGAAAGACACCGAGTTCCTTGTCGATGACAAGTGTCTTTCGTCGTTTGAGACTCTCAAGCGATGTGTTGTTGAGGCTCCTGTTCTCCAGCCACCTGATTGGTCTCTCCCATTCGAGATCATGACGGACGCCTCCGATTTTGCCGTGGGGGCCGTGCGGGGATAGACGAGGGATGGAGTTCCATTTTCAATCCACTACGCTAGCCGCACATTGGATTCCGCGCAACAGAACTACACAGTCACAGAGAAGGAGATGCTAGCCGTAGTATTCGCCCTAGATAATTTCAGGTCGTACATCATCGGATCTAGAGTGACCTTGTAAACTGATCATATCGCCATCAGGTACCTCATGGAAAAGAAGGATGCCAAGGCTAGACTGACTAGATGGATCCTTCTACTCCAGGAGTTTGACATAGAGATTAAGGATAAGCCTGGAGTCAAGAATGTGGTGGTGGATCATCTCTCCCGATTAGAGCATCTTGAGGATTCTGAGCAGATTGACCCTATTTGTGAGACCTTCCCAAATGAGGCGATCCTTGCTATCACCTCTCTCCCGTGGTATGCCGATATTGTGAACTTTCTTGTTGCTAAGAAAGTTCCACAAGATTGGCCCAGGTAGAGGCTTGAGACCTTCCTAGCGAAGGCCAAGTCCTACCACTGGGAGGATCCCATCCTTTACCACGAAGGAGGGGATAGCGTCTGGCGTAGGTGCATTCCTTAGGAGGAGCACCATAGCGTCCTCACTTACTACCACAAGCTTGAGTTAGGAGGACATCACTCTGGGAGGAGAACGGCACAGAAAGAGCTCCAATCCGGCCTATGGTGGCCTACCCTCTTCAAGGACTCTGATGAGTTCGTGAAGAGGTGTACTGACTATCAGAGGATGGGCACTTGTGGACAGCGTGATATGATGCCGATGCAGCCCATTCACTTTTGTGAGGTTTTTGACGCATGGGGCATCAATTTCATGGGTCCATTCCCTAAGAGTCAGGGATTCGAGTACATTCTGTTGGCCGTTGATTATGTGAGTCGTTGGGTTGAGGCCATCCCCGCCCGAACCGTTGATGCCAGGACTGTTTGCATATTTTTGAGGAGGCATATCATTACACGGTTCGGGGTACCTCGAGTATTGATATTTGACGGGGGGTCTCATTTCATCAACGACCAGGTGAAGGCCCTTGCTAGCGAGTTCAGCATAGACCATCGAGTTGCCACTCCATACCATCCACAGACGAATGGTCTAGCCGAGGTGTCGAACAGGGAGATCAAGACTATATTTCAGAAAGTCGTCCGCCCTGACCGAAAGGATTGGTCACAACTTTTGGACTCGGTCTTGTGGGTATATCGGACGTCTTTCAAGACACTGTTGGGCACATCTCCCTTTCGCCTCGTGTATGACAAGCCGTGCCATCTACCTGTAGAGTTGAGACACAGGTCACTTTGGGCAGTCACAGATATACTTTTGGATCCAGATAGTGTAGGAGACCAGAGGAGGGCAGAGTTAGCAGCCTTGGAGGAGCTTCGTGATACCGTCTCCTCAAACAGCCTACAGTACAAGGAGAGAGTGAAGGAGTGGGATGATTCTCATATCAGCCACAAGCATTTGAAGCCTGGACAGAGAGTATGGCTGTTTGATGCTAGGCTTCGTCTATTTCCAGGGAAGCTACAGAGCAAATGGAATGGACCTTATCTTGTGAGAAAGGTACATGACAATGGGAGTATTGATATATCTAAGTTGTCTTCTGAGAGTACCTTTCGAGTGAACGGCCAGCGGCTCAAGCCATTTCTAGATCATGAGACGCGGGTCGTTGATGTTGCCCCTATTCACTTTGCGTGAGATGTGGTCTTTTGACTCACATCTATTGCAACTCACGCTTGATTATCACTGTTCTCCTGACTTGTATAGATCCAGATGTCCATATCATTACATTCTTTAGTCCCACATCCCTTTCTTCATCTTTTGATTATGCTATACTTAGGGTGTACTTTACCCTAAGTATAGGGGGGATGTAGGACTCTCGGGTATTTCTTTTGATTCATTTTACCCCTATTTTTGCTGACTATACTTAGGGATATTTTACCTTAAGTATGGGGGGGTAGACCATGTACATTCTTCACTCGGTTTTCCCTTTGTGTACAGCCTGCTATACTTAGGATTACTTGATCCTAAGTATAGGGGAAAGGCCGAGGATCTCATGATTTCTATTATTTCATTCGTCTTTGTATATAGCCTTCCTTTTTACTTCCCTATACACAACACGAGTTATGTCTTCTTCATCGCTCTTGACTCTGAGGACATCGTTCGAGCTAAGTATAGGGGGGTGTGTATATATTTCGTATATACTTTAGCCGTAACTCGTACTTTGTGTGAGTGTTTAAATAAATAAAAATGGCTAGAAACCAAAAATCCATAAAAATTAAAAAAAATTTCCCTGTAAATAAACATTCTTTTATTGCACATACATAGCTATTGTACAAATTATTTTTCTAAAAATGTTTTCAAAAACTTTTGGTGTAAAGTTTGTGTAAATATTTTCATATCAAAAGTATGTATATAGTACAAAATTTTTCCAAAATGTTTTAAAAATCAAAAGTTTGCAAAAATCTTGTGTAAATTTGTGTAAATATTTTGCAAAACTTGCATTCATGTATACATCCATGATTTCAAAACATTTTTCAAAAATTTTGCATTTGTGTAAATATTGTGTAAATAGCATCTTTGTATAAACTTGTATAGTTTTTCCCGGATTATAGTTGACATTTAAACTAGCCTAGAATTAAATTGGGAAATGGAGCTTGATTAAGATCTTAATCCACCTAATTATAAGAGGAACCTTATAGGGCTTAGGGTTAAGGCTTTTCAGGTCCATGGTGACTTAATTCTTTGAGTCCACTAGGCTATGATCACATGTCATCTCAATGAGCCTAAGTAGAGCACTTAACAACACACACATGACTCATATAGACAATGGCTTTACTTAGACCCACACTTTACACCGAGCTCTCTACGGATGAGGTGGTGAGGAGGCAGTCTTCCTTGACTTGGGGTAGCATATGAGGGTAGTACTTCTACGCGGAACCTCTCTTCTTCTTTTAGTGAGGGAAGCGCGTCTCAACTTGGTCTGGTTGCCATGAGGTCTAACAACATGAGTTGTGGGTTGCAATAATGCTTAAAAAGAGGGATAGTCTGCTGGCTCAAGAGGAAAAACTCCTTATGTATATATGCTGCACATGTATATGTTGTATAGATGCACTTGAAAAAAATGCAAAAAGAAAATAACTCCAAAAAAGTGGTGGGTCTGATAGAAAATGATAATCCCACCGGAGTACGTATATAGTGCAAATAAGAAAAGCTTGAGACTCATGGATTCCATCTTATGTATCTTGCAGCAGGGAGACTTAGCTACACTGGTTGAGCTCCCAAGGATACATGGCTAAACTGGCCATGGTCCATTCTCTTCTTCCCCCTCTTCTTGAGCCGGTTGAACTTGAACTTAGAAGGCAATACCCCGCTCCTCGAGGAAAGAGTGGCCAGACTAGGGTCATAGAGTTACCTTGTTGGGGAGGGTTGTCAAGTTGCCACTTCTGAGGTGGAGAGCTTACTTCACATTCACAGTACAAGGATTGACTCATAGTCTTCAGGGTTTGTGTATGTAGACTTGTTCTGATCTGAATTGTTGAGGAGTCTTGATTATAGATTAGTGGATCTTAGAGGCTGTTAAGTTTTAAACTTAAATCCAAATAAGGTTCCGACACATCAATAATCCAAAGATCTGATCGAGCTCCATATTTCAATTTAATGAAGGCAAGTTTAATATTCAGCATTAATCCATTCATTTTCTCCTCTTTTTTCTTTTTCTTTTTTACTTCTTTTTCAAATAAGTGTTTGCTAAGGGACTAGCAAAGTTAAGTATAGGGGGTGATGAATACCCATTCATAACTCTTTATTCTTTTATTTTAGCTACAAAACCTTTGCCAAACACATGTAGATATTTGTAAATATCAATAATTATCAAAAAGCATGCATTGTATAAAATTAAATAATTAGCATGTTTTTGTGCATAAATAAAAGAATAAAGAGACAAAAGAAAAAGAGGGAAATATTTAAAATAAATATTGAGCGACCTAATCCCAAGGGAGGGCTCAGCATGGGCCTGACTACATAAAAACCCAAGTAGAGAGAGATAAGGAAGCTCACACTTGTGTATATATGCCTGTAAATAAATAAATAAAAATATTTTCCTCTAAAATAAAAATGGGTTTGTATATATTTGTAAATATTTGTAAATATTAAATTAAAATAAAAATGAGAAAAGAAAAGAGAATTAAAAAGAAAAAAAATGCCTTCACCTTGTACAAAAGCCATGTATATAGAACCCTTGATCTATTATTTATCCCTATAAATAAATAAATAAATAAAAATCCCATAAAAATTGTACATATTCTATACTTCATAATGTAAATAAATAAAATAAAAACCATAAAAACAAAAATAAAATAAAAAGAACAAAAATAAAAATCAAAATAAACATTGTAAATAGACAATGTATATATGTATATATAAGTATTTATTTTACCTATGTAAATAAATAATAAAAATAAAATAAAAATACCAAAATATTCCAAGTTTTATCTTGTAAATAAATAAAATATAAAATTGGAATAAAAATGTATAAAAATAATTAATTAAAAATAAAAATTAAAAATACAATATTGTATATACCTATGTATATGATACTATATTGTAAATACCTAATTTTTATTTCAAAAAAATAAATAAAAATCACAAAAAAATAATTTAAAATAAAAGAAACATTTTTTATGTTTTAACTTTTTCCAAAATAGGCCATTTGCTATTTATATTGATTTTTCAATTCTTTATGTTGTGGCTTAATCTCATTAGTCCACAGGGGATGTTGACCCCCCGGTCAACCCCCCCTGGACAACAGACCCGCGGATCCAGCGCCGGACCCAATTTCTCCCTATTATCTTCGCTCGATCCGACCATTAAAACCCTAAACCCCGGGTCCTATTCCTTGATTGCAGATCCGAGACCCACGCCCGGAGGCTAGCCTCAGGGTCCGTGGTCCGATTTCCTCGCCTGACACCCTTTTAGCCGGACCCATAGGACTATATAGCCTGAACTCCGCACGCACTTTCACTCATCTTTGACTCCGCATTATTCTTCCCAGGACCTCCATTGCTCTCGCCTGAGTGACATCGAGCTGAGGGTAGTGTCGCAGTGAGGAGAGAGTGCTCGGACCATCGATCCGGTAGCCTTGCGCCGCCGTGCGCACGCCCCTTGCGTGGTGCTCGAGCCTCGGGCATCGACGACCCTCGATGCAAGGACCTAGAGCTTCAACAGCTCGTTCCCAGTCGACCTCGACCATCAGGTAACCTTAGCTCCCTTTAGTTTTAGCTAATTTCGAGTTACACCCAAATCGCCCTTTCGCTTTTGACTATCGATTCCGATCGACCCATCCACCCATTTCGCTCATCGACCCGACTAACATCTCCGTCCTTCTCCCCTGCATGTTCTCCGCCCCTTCAGCCAACCCAGTTCGCACAGGAACTGGGAGTCGAGCTCCTTCGCCGTCGCATCGCCGGAGCTCATCCGCCCCGTCGCATCGTCCACCCACCTCACCTCTAACAGGGTCGAGGAAATTTGCCCTCGACCCAGCAGTCGTTCTGTGCCATTTTGCAGGTCTGAGGAGGACCATCTGAGGTCCTTCACATTCAGCACAGGAGCATACGCTCCACCGTCGTCGCTGGAGCTCTTCGGAGCATCGCAGCGTCATCGGAGGAGCCTGACCGACGCGGTAGGCCTTGGCGATCATTTCCCACCTGTCTGCAGCCCGCGAGGAGGTCCAGCGCGTTCACAGTCCTCCGGCGAAGCTCGCCGACGAGGAGTTCTTCCAGGAACCTCCTCCGTCGTTCGTTCGACTCCGGGGTCCCAGATTAGACTTGGACCGTTCTTTTATCCGAAGAGGCGCCCTACATCAGCACCGTTCGATTAGCACGTGGCATCATCTGGAGTGTCCGTTGACGAGGAGAGGCGCCACTACTCCAAGCCGTTTGATCAGCCACGTGGCGCCACCTCAGTCCTTCCGCGAATAAAGGGTAATTTACCCTTAGGCCCTTTGTCTTTTTGTTTTTATTAAGTAGCCCTGTAAATATTTTCGTAGTTTATTTTAGTTTGGAATATTTACGTAGAGGACCTATTGGTTTATGTTATTTGCATTTCTACCCCTGTATGTTGTGGGACACGTGCTTCGTCACGTGCATTTTGGTGAAATTGCATACTGTGGCATGTAGATTCTGTCTGTTCATGAATGAAAGATATTTTTAGATATTTGCAAATATGCCCCTGTGAGTGTTTTTAATTGAGCATGTGTTGAATATCGTGGGCATTTTATACTTAAGCCCCTGGACTTTTAGCACCTGTTGCTAATAGGTCCAAGAACTTAAAGTATTTGCATTTGGGTCCCTTAGTGCCCAGTTCACGTGCCTTGCGCGTGCGAACGTGGGATTTTTGCATCGGGACCCCCTGGGTTTCTCTTTTTATTATTTTTAGGCCCTTCGAAGATATTTTTATGATAAATAGGTCCCTGTGACTGTGGGGTTGTATTTGTTGTTAATAAAATATCAAATTATCTCCAAATTAAGTGAAAATTTGATACGTGCCTCCTGCCACTGTGTAGAATTTTCACTAATTTTTGGGGAATTTTTGGAGCCCTTTTATTATTTTTAAAAATTCAAAAACACTCCTTTTTCTGTCTGTCCAGATATAAAAATCACAAAAAATATAAAAAATTTTCAAAAATTCTAAAAAATTCATATTTTGTGTGTTTTGGTTTATTTGATATTTTGACCAATTTTGGTCATTTTTGGACATATAGAAAATATAAAAATTATAAAACTCTGAAAATATTAAAAAAATTCTAATAAATCACAGAAAAATCGAAAATAATAAACTTAGTCTCTAATTGTTCCTTTTTGTTTCTACTTTATAGGAAAAATACCTCCAAGCTTTGGTAGGGACATTTGTTATTTAATCTTGGCCCTTGAAGCTTGGCTGGACAGTGTTCATTGATTTTTGCCTTGTTTCATTTTTATAAAATTCCCTAAAAATCAGAAAAATACCAAAAATTCACCATAAATAGTAAAAAATTCATAAAATCTAAAAACATTTTTGTTTGTTTTTTTGAGCATATTTGAGTAGTTAAATAATTGTTGATATTTGCTTGTTTTTATTGTTTTCCTATTTTCTTTATATTTAAAAATTCCAAAAAAATATAAAAAATATTAAAAATCCAGCAAAAAGAATTTGGTTTTTTTTTGTTCCTCGACTACTTCGTAGGCCGAGAGGCCATCACTGCTCCCAGAGTTCGACCCTGGTCGCTATACCAGGCTAATCCAATAGCCAGGGCCACTAGTTCTTTTCTCTAATTTTATTTGTGTTTTGGTGGTCTGCTCTTATATTTTTCTTGTTGAGCCGAGATTTCTGTCGATCCGGATCGCAACGACCCGAGAGCTTATTTTGACCTGATCGATATTGATAGGATTTTTGGCCCATCACAGCGCTATATACGACCTCTAGCAGTGCGTGACCTCTCAAACGATTAAGTTAAATTTTTCAGTTAATTTTTAGTAAGGTCCAATAATGTTCTATGGGAACAGATAAGCAATTAGGTGTTGGGCCTTAGAATATTACGTCACAATCAATAAAAAATCTTACATCTAGGGGCTAAATCCACGAGAATCAACTAGCAAGTTATGACGGTTAAATCAAAAACTCAGAAAACAGTGGTGAGGTCCCCCGAGCACACCGGTGCTCGACGAAACAGACCCCGAATAATGCCGAAGTCCACAGTTCAAAGTCCTAAATTATTACAAGATAAATAATTATTCTCTAAAATATCAAGACTATCTTATTCTCTTCTTCTGCTCTTCCTCATGCGTGAGTCCTCCAAAAAGAATTCGAGTCATCCTCCAAGCGGTTCCTCACACAAAAATCAAAGCAGACGATGGTCTGAAAATAGTTATAATATTTAGAGACAAAATTAAGAAAAAAATGAAAAAAGACTACAAAGTCGTGCTCCTCGACAACGACGTCATTTTGATGATAGGGAATCTGATCTTTTGAATTTTATTTTAAGTCCCCAGCTATGGCGTCATTCTGATGAGCCGAAAATCGATGGGTTGAGATGTGTAAAAATATCACAATGTCATTGTTCTCAACCACTCGAATCAGTCAACGAGAAAATTTTTTTTAACCACTTAAGAAAAGATAAATCAATCAAAAAATGTAAGTGGTTTTCGCTATTCTTTTTACCTGGTATAGTAATCAGGATCGAACATAAGGAGAACGGTTTAAAAACTAAGTAGTTAATTTTCGGAAATGATTTTTAGTGATTTTTTGTATCTTTTATTTTTTTTATTTTTCGAATAAGGCACAAAGTATAAAACACACAACACCACTCTTTTGTATTTTTCAGACTAATCAAAAATACTCAGAAAATTAAAAAGAAAATGTTTTTGTGTTTTATATATTTTAAAATATTTTTGTAATTGTTTTAAATTTTTCTGATGTTTTTGTGATTTTCTAAAAATAAAATAGTGGAAAATAAGGGATACAATGCACAACCAAGAGTGTTTTACAACTTAAAATACTTTAATACCCAATAATCCTAGAAATTATTTTTAATATAAACTACAGATAAATATCTACAATCAGAGACTGAGATCAAAATTTTTGATTTTTCTAGAATTTTCTACATTTTTTAACATTTTTCATTTTCCATAATTGTTTTGATTTTTGTAAAGAGTTAATGCACAAAAATTGGTCAGAAAGTAGAAGACATCAAAATACACCAAAATATTTTTTTTGGAATTTTTAGGAATTTTCGAATTTTTATGAATTTTCTAATTTCGGGCAACTAAAAAGACACTGTTTTTTATTTTTTAAAAATTTCAATTGTCAAAAAAAATCATAAAAAATTTATACAACGATAGAAACTATAACAGGAACATACACAATTTTTTGAGAAGTTTTCGAATAATTAAATTATTTAATCTATCAAGAAGATCATGCAAAATTCGAGTTCTACAACATAGGGACTAAAATGTAATTTTTGGAAAGTTTTGGCAACTAAATATAACAGAATTAAATTACAGGATAAATGTCACAAATTACCCGGTATATCACATGCAAGGCACATGCTTTGGAGCTGATAGGGGCGTCTTTGTAATTTCTGAAACCTTTGAGGGGGGACGTCCGTAATTTTTCCAAATTTTTTATTAAGTCCCTCTCCCTAGGGTTCTTTGTTCCTGTTTTCAACAAGAGGGAGGCAAAGGGCACCTGCCGCCACCACCATTAAGGAGGGAGGCGCTGGGTGACACGCAGATGCAGGGTGGAAGGTCGACGCACGCGCGCGGAGCCACAACGGAGCGGGAGCCACGTTGGCACCTAGGGGCTAGTGGCACTACCGCTGGATCTCGCACGACGGCGCAAATCGGCAGGGACGGTGCAAATTCCGGTGGGGACGCGTGCGTCCGCACCCATAAGAGCTGCGCTGGTGCGGGAAGAAGGGCGTTCGCAGGAGGGCGCATTGGGCGAGAGGGCGTTGCTCAGGGTATTGTAGCGTGGGGCCGCTTGAAAGCGACGTGGAGCTTTGGCAGAGGTGGGAAGGCGAAGGCAATAGGAGGTCACGTACGGGGCCGGAGGGCCTTTGGGTTAGCCTGGATGGATGCCAGAAATCCTCGCAGAGACTGGGCGCGGATGGAGGAGGCGGGGCCGCTGCGAGGTCGGCGGGGGTGTGGTCGACCCCGCCCCGTGCTGTGTTTTCTCTTTTTTTGTCTTTTTTTATTTTGTAAAAACTGTAAGCAAAAAATATGAAAAATATATTATTATTATTATTTGAAAGGAACTGTAAACAGAGAATCATTTTTTTTATATTTTTTTAGTTTTCCTGCAAAATAAAGGATAGAATCAAAACAATACATATATATATATATCTCTATATATATTTATTTATTTTATTTATAAACAAATAGGAGGTGTGGATGGGGATCTGGTGGAAATGCGAGGGATGGATCCGAGTCTCTGACCACCATGTGTGGTCGGAGGTGTGTGGTTGCATGAGATAGATGTGAAATGGAGAGGTCACGAGATGAGGGGAAAAATTGGTGTCGGATCAGAAAATGTATGGTGGATCTTTTTGGGATTTTAAGATCTAAAGATTAATGAAATCGAGGCAAAAATTAGACCTATGATTTACTTAGAAAAAACGACAGGAAATGAAAGTGGATATCACCTCGGGGTCGGAGATACCGTGATGACCTCGACGAGGGCCGACGCTCTATCACTGGACGACTCGGAGGGTGGGCACCCTTCTTCAACAAGACGGCACTCGGAGATTGGGCTTCTCTTCACCAAAGAATGATCAAGAGGAAATGAGGGAGGAAGTGCCCATTAAAAAGAGGAAGAATAAAAAAAGAAAATATCTACAATTGAGGAAGGTTATTATTGGGTGAATTAATAAATTTAATATATAAGTTAAATAATTAATTCAGAAATTCAGAATAAATAAATTAAATTAACTAATTAATTAATTAAAAATTAATCATCCACCTTAATGGTGGCTATTTAAGGTATGAAATAAAATCTAATATACAAGGTAAGTTTTTAAACCAAATAATTGAATTAAATAATTAAATATAAATACAAATTTCATAATTAAATTAAATTAATCAACAAAGTTAGATATTTATTTTTTTTGGTAATTTTATATAAGGAAGTTAGTTGTATACACATATTATATACATATGATATAATATATATATGTGCAAATAAGGAAATAATTTTTATATATTTTTTAATTCATTTTTTCATATTTACATTTTTTATGAAAATAATATTTACAATTATATACATTATATAGAAATAAAGCTGAATAAAATATATACAATAAATAATTGTGAAACTGCATAAAACACCCCATAAAATCGACTTTTTAACCGTAACTCTAAAAATTATGAAACCACAACCATTTGAAAGATAATTTAATTTATAGTATAATGGAAGTGAGTGGTTCAATTTGCAATTATTTTTATTATTTACAACACATTTTTATTTACAACTTTTGTTTACAAAAATAATTAATTTGAAGTCAATTTATGTATAAATAAAATATGTAAGTTTTGTACAAATATACAGGAAAAAATATTTACAAAATATTTTTGGATTTTCGAATTGCTGACCCTATCTCCCCCTACTTTATTCCTGGTCGATCAGGTCAAGTCTTGACCTTCTCTCGGTGTTCAGGTCAGTTTGCATTTATTGCATAAATACATCATTTATTTTTCTTTTATTTTTCTTTTCTTATTTATTCTTTTATTTATGTACAAAAATTGTTAAAAATGCATATTTAACAAATGCATGCAAAATGGTAAATTCATTAAATTAGTGGGTATTTACAGGTGTTTGACTAAATAAATGAGGCTAAAATAAAAGAATAAAGGTGATGAATCGTGGATTCATCATTGTTGTATGAGATAGTGTATGTGTATTATTTGTTGGAGTAACAATATATAATAATTCATCTTTATTTGAGTCAAATATTCTACAAGTGGTATAAAAACCTAGTCCCTCCACTAGACCATATAGTTGTATTTGTCTCAGGATAAGTCTTGTTAGGAAAGACATGTCCATTCATTAGACAAATATAGTTGTATTTGTCTTCCAGAAAAGTACAGTCATGTCTGAAGCTAGTAAAGGTAGTATTCTTTTCGTACATCAAGTCATTCCTCAAATTTTCTTAAGGGAGGTTTTGCCCACTCATGAATCTCCATTTCATCACCTTTATTCTTCCATTTTGGCCTTAAATCCCTAGTTTAATGCATATAAATATCATTAACTTGCACAAATAACACTCATTATTTATTCTATAAATATTGTATACAATTATCGATTTATGGGAAAAATAAAAGAATAAAGGAAAGAAAAGAGAAAATGAAGTGTGAAAGACACTGAGTGACCGTAGACCATGAGACCTAGTCATCATGATGCCTATAAGGAATAAAGTAGGGGGATATAAGGGCCAAAACGTTACTCAAAAATCCTAATTTCAATTCATCAGTAACAAGCTTTGACCCATTTTATTTTTCTTATTTGACACCTCAAATCAATAAACTTTGAAAATGAAAGTTGTACATAAAAATACAAAGAAAAATACAAAATTTATTTCATTAAAAAATAATGCACAGTGTGTCCCGGATACACAGATTAAAAAGACGTAAAGAAAAATTTACAAACATGTATCTTCTCCATACAAACCCAAAATTCACCAAACTCATCTTTACTATTAATAAAATTAAATTATCTATTTAATGAAGGTGGTTTCATTTAATTTGGGGTTAAGATGCAAAAGTTGTCTTTTGGGCTCTCATTGTACACTATACATGTATAAATATTATTCAATTAGTTAATTCTGTAAACTTTTAAGTTTCTTATATTTTTATAAATTTTTAATTTTGTTTAAAACATATGAGAATAATAAAATGAGAATTAAAATATAAATAATATATTGAAATAAATAGGATACTTCAATAGTATTGGTAAACATACTTATAATATACATATATAATATGTATACATAATTGTTTAAGTACATAAATTAACTCAAAAAAATAAAGTAAAAATATTTATATCTATCGAAATAAATTATAAATATATAAATTATATCTATAAAATAATAAAATCTAAAATACAAATTAAAAATAAAATCATATATAGGAAAATATACCTATAATTATACATTTAAAATTAACAGCTAATAAATTAACTTGTAAAAATAAATAAAATATTACAATAAAGCACTACATAAAATAGTAAATAATATCCATGTTTTAAAAAAAATCATTTATTATTTTAAATCGATTTAATACGGAATTAATTCCATGTTTTGGCTTTTCATTTGCTTACATGGATCAATGAGGAGCGGGTCTGAGTTGACCTTGGTCAACTCTCTGCCCCTCATAGGTTTCCTCTGTCAGGTTTGACGGCCTCGATTTCTCCTCTTTTCTATGACCAAGGCTTGCATCTTCTTGACTCGACTTCTCCTTGACTTTTCTTCCTCGATCATTGGCCTTTTACTCACACACGTTGAAGGATAAGAGAAGATCCTCAAGCGCATCACGGAGCGTGTGGATCGCATCAAATGCGACCGGGTGCGACTTGTAACACTAGTTGCTTAATGCAACGGAAATTAAAAATTTTAATATGATGAAACCACATGATCCAAGAACATTTCTCGGATCATTTCATCTAAACCAAAATATGTATAAGGTTTACCTCTTGAAGCGTGGTTGCGATCGAGTCTCTGAATGAAGAGACCTCATGTCTCAAGTCCTATCCGACGGAGGAGACGCTTGCGAGCGCGTTGATGAGACGTGTGCTCCTCGCAATCCATATTGATGATCCAAGCAACGGATCTCCTGATCTCATCACACGAGATCCAACATCTTCTTCACGAGTGAGGCACACCGAAGGAGATGGAGATCCACGAGTAGATGATCCGACAGCATAATGACGATACTACAACAATGACGACTCTCACAAGGGCTCCATGGTGGACGACCACTATGAGAGAGAGAGAGAGGCTTGGCGTGTGGAGAAAGAGAGAAGGAGAGAGAGCATTCGTTAATTGTAAACGTCTATCTCAAAGAGCAAGGGGTTCCTCTTCTTATATAGGTTTTTGGAGTCCATGGATCCCAATCCATGGACAACACACAATCAATGGTTGAGATTGATTTGTGTTTCTTTCAATGGCTAAGATGTTGTTGTAAAAAAAACAACAATAATAATTGATTTAATTTGAATTAATTTATATTGATAAATCAACATATTTAATCCAATTTAAATCACTTTGACTAGAGAAGATATAATGAGGAGATTTACCGCATCCCCTAAAAAAGGGGGACCGCTACAAATCATCTCATGAGATTTCATTATCTCATGAGATCTCACTATCTCCAAGATTTACAACAACTCTTGTTATAAATACTTTTTCACAAAAAATAATTCATAATTATCTTGTGAAAAATTTCAATAAAGCCATTGAAATTATGTGAATCTCATTCACAACCCAAAACAAAATGTAATTATATTTTCAATTAATCATTCAATGTGAATTCAATTCACATTAACAATTAATCACCAAATATAAATCATAATATGCTACCTCTAATATATTATAAATCACATTTATAATATATCTAATTAATATGAATAGTGCTATCCACATTATTCATATCCACTATAATTAAATCACATTCTCATGTGCCCAAATAATATGAATCACATTCACATTATTCACATCTTTGATAATTAAATCACATTTAATTATCTCAGATAACTCTCCAAATAATATGAATCAAATTCATATTATTCATGATAATTAAATCACATTTAGTTACCCATTTTCTCAATACTAGGATACATATATCAACAATGAAATTATCCATGAACTCTTTCAAGGATAATGCGCTTTCTTAGCGGATACTTGGAGATAAGGACAAGGATATTGTATTGTTCCATGTATAGTGACTTGGATATTGAGATCTTCTCAAATCCAGATCTTGCGGACCTCCCATAGATGCTTGATTAAATCAAGACCGCACATCTAATGTTCTCATTACATCTAAAACACATTCAGATCAATGTCCAACATTTGGAATAAGATCAGATTACTTCTCTATGAGAGGAGTCACTAAAATCCAGACCTGTTTCGTCACTCCCTCGGAATGGAAGCGTCATGGTTATACAATTGTTTGTGATCACATCACGCTCAGGTATTCTTAATACCTGTACATCCTGCATACTGGAAGACCCAGAATAAACTTGAAGTTTATATCTTCGTAGGCTATTGATGAATACCAATTCATCACTCTTTATTCTTATATTTTAGCTACAAAAACCTATGCAAATGCATGTAGATATGTGTAAATAGGAATAATTAGCAAAAGCATGCATTGTGTAAAAACTTATAATTAGCATGTTTTTGTGCAAAAATAAAAGAATAAAGATGAAAAAGAAAAAGAGGGAAATATTTAGAATAAATATTGAGCAACCTAACCCAAGGGAGGGCTCAGCATGGGCCTGACCGCATAAAAGCCAAAGTAGAGGGAGATAGGGGCTCTAGTGTAAATATTTATGTAAATAAATAAAATCATATTTTCCTCACCCAAAAATGTGGTTGTAAATATTTGTACATATTTATAAAGTATAAAAACAAAACAAAAAGCTAAAAACCAAAAAGACCAAAAATATCCTTTCACCATGTATATAGACCATGCTTCTACATGTATTTAACCTTGTAAATAAATTTATTTATTTTCAAAAGTTCTTGTAAATATCCTATATATTGTAAATAAATAATAATTAAAAAAATCAAAAATAAAAAATCTACCTAATGTACATATACCTATATATAGCTATATAGTGTAAATACCTCATTTTTATTTCCAAAAATTAATTAAAAATCACCAAAAAATAGAGAAAAATAAAATAAAAATATTTCATGTTTTAAGTTTTTATAAAATCGGTCATTTTCTAGCCTCAAATTAAGAAATAAAAATTCAATAAATGGCGACTCCTGATTGGTCCACGGGGGTTTGTTGACCCCGGTCAACTTCCCCCGCGGACCTTTTTCTTTCGCGGGTCAGGCAACCGACCCGTTTTCTCGATCTTTTGCCCGCCTGACCCGACCGCCATCGACCCAAACCCCGGGCTCCGATTGCACTTCGATCATCCAGGACCCTCGCCCGGGGTGGGTTTGGGGGATCCGAACCGCATGCAGCTCGCCCGACCTCCTTCTTCTCGGATCACCCACCATACTTATAGTCATCACCGGCGACCTAATTCTTCCATCTTTGATCTTCCCCTCGGTGCCTGTGAGCTCCTCCATCGTCCCTGAGTGACAGCCGTGGCCCCTTGGAGTTGCAGCGAGGCCCGGGCAGCCGGGAGTCACTGATCCGGTGGAGAACACCACCGTGCGCCGCCGCAAGCGCGCTCAGCCTCGGGGAAGCGACGCCCCCTTGCAGGCAATGACCAGAAGCTCGCCGAGCTTCAGCCCAGTCGATAGCATCCATCAGGTAGCTCAGTTAGGCCGTAGATTAGTGTAGATTTAGATTTTTCGCTTTCTGGTAGTGTAGCTCCGCCGCCTCCGCCAGCCGTTTCCGTCTACCCATGTGGTCATCCGACACCGCCATCACCTCCGCCAGACTTCTATCCACTTGCTCCGCCCCTTCACTCCCCCTGTCTCGCCCCGGAGCAGGGTTTCAGCTCTCCTTCCTCCGCCGCTCGCCGGAGAGCCTCCATCTCGCTACACCGTTCACCTTCCGCCCGCTCTGACGGGTCGAGGCAGTTTTCCCTCGACCCCTCTTTCTTCTTGTGCAGGTAGCAGGCTCATTCGACTCATCTGGACGCCGAGACTTCAGAGCACAGGCGCTCCAGGTCATTCACGTCGCCGGAGCTCTCTAGAGCTCCTCGCCTCCATCGGAGCAGAGCATCGGGTGCGGGGCTTCACGGCGAAGCTTTCCCGCACCTCAGGAGCATCAGACGAGGATCACCGCGCTCGCACGAGGCCGGCGAAAGTCGCCGGCGACCAGTTCTTCCAGGGTCCTCGCCGACCGTCAGATCGCCTTCATCGCCCCAGTTATCATCTGAGCCATCCATCCTGGGCGAGGTGTCACCGTCCGATCATCTCTAGGGCCGATCTTGACCATCAGCGCGGAGAGAGAGGCACCAGCTAGCCTTATCCGTCAGATTCGCCACGTGCCCTTCTCTCATCCGTACGATCCGAGTGAGGCCTTCTTCGCAGACCCACGTTGCAGCACTACCGTCTGATCTTCCACGTGGACGCGTTCCAGCCGTCGGATCGACTCGAGGGTTCTCCTTTGGTGGGTGGCGCACCATCTCATCCGTCCAACCTGCCACGTGTCGTCCATCCGACCCTCGACATTAATAAAAGGGGTAATTTGTCTTAGGCCCCCTTTACTCTCTGCATTTAGTTGTTAATCCTGTAAATATTTAGAGTAGTTCTTTTATTTTTGTGAAATTTGCACTGTGGACCTCTATGTTTATCTGAATTGCATTTATACCCCTGCCTGTTGTGGACACGTGCGTCGACACGTGGTTATTTGGTGTATTTGCATCTTTGATCCTACATTTTTGCCCTGTCACGTTTTATATTTTTATTAATAGGATTTGCAATCAGGTCCCTCCAGGCCTGAGTCACGCGCATCATGCGTGGCCTGGGGGGTAATTTGCACTCCTAGTCCTATACTTTCTAGGGTTGTTGTCCCAGGGGTCCAGAACTTTGCTTTAATTGCAGAAAGGTCCCTGTGCACTGTTGCTTTTCTTTATTTTTGAATAAAATATCAAATCACCTCCAAATTCGATGAAAATTTGACACATGGCTCCTGCCATGTTGTAGGATTTTTGAGAATTTTTGAGGACATTTTTGAGTTTATTTTCTATTTTTAAAAATTCAAAAACCATTATTTTTGCTACTGTCTAGAGTTAAAAACCCCAAAAAAATATAAAAACCCCCTCAAAAATTCTATAAAAATTAGGTACTGTTTATTTTGTGTTCTTTTATTTTCTAGCCAATTTTGGCTATTTTTCACTGATTAAAAACCATAAAAACTTAAAAACACCTAAAAACCCATAAAAATTCTATTAAATCATCTAAAAACCCCAAAACAATTATTTTGGTACTCAAATTTTCCTTATTTTATCTAGTATACAGGAAAAATACCTCCAGGCCCTTTTGAGGTTCTTAGATATTTTATCTAGGGACTTTAGGCTTGGCTGGATAGTACCTTGTTTCTTTGCTACTGTTTGATTTTTATAAAATAAAATATACATCAGAAAATTATCAAAAATTCACCAAAAACACTAAAAAACCAAAAAAAAACATAAAAATATTTTTGTTTGAATTTTTGCTTGATTTTTGATGCATTAAATAATTAGCTAAAGTGTGCTTGACTTTGTGTTTCTTTCATTTTCTTCACATATTAAAAATCCAAAAAAAATATAAAAATCATTAAAAATCACAAAAAATATTTTGTCTTTATTTTATTTCATTTTTACTACTTTGTAGGCCTTTGGCCAACCCGTGCTCCTCGAGTTCGACCCTGGGTGCTATACCAGGTTAAACATTTAACAGGACCGCTTGCCTTGCTTGATTGATCTTATTTGTATTTAGTGGTCTGATATTTTTCTTGATTGACTTGACTTAATCGCTTGGGTCGCAACGACCAATTTAGCACCTATACCCTAGCCTTCAGGTCTTCCGGGTCATCAGAATGGCGCCGTTGCCGGGGAGCACGGCTTAGTAGTTTTACTTTGATTTTCGTTTTTGTTTTCGCGGCTTTTCGCGGCTCTTCGGAGCCCGTGGTTTTTCGCGGTTTTTGTTTATAGTTTCTTTTTGTTTTATTCTGCTTTATTTTTATTTTCTTTTGTTTTTGTTTTGTTTTATTTTGTGTGGTTTATTTTATTTTATATTTTTGCACATATACCCTTATTTTTCATTTGTCTTTATTTTCCTTTGATTATTATTTTATTATTGGTTCTGACCACTCATCTCTTTTTCTTACGAGGGCCCGAGGACCGCGGAGGCGACTTTCGAGGAGCCGGTGCAGCCGAGGAACTTGGAGGCGGCTTCTTTCTCTACGAAGCCGCAGGAGAGAGCGAGAGGGAGAGAGTTGAGTGGGTGAGGTTAGATTAGGCTTTTATTTTACTTTTATTATTATTGTAATAATACAGTGACTTGGACTGCTTGGACTCTTGTGACTTGACCGTAGCGGGTCTGTTTCGCCGAGCACCGGTGTGCTCGGGGGACCCATTAGGACCTTCGCGGTTTTTTCGCGGTTTTATTTTTCTTTTATTTCTGTCTTTTCCGGTTTTTCGCGGTTTTTGCTCGAGCCCCTAGACTTAGGATTTTCTGGTGAATGTGCCGTAATTAGTAGGATCCACACACCTAACGGCATATCTGTTCCCATAGATCGATAATTGGACCTACTTAAAATCAATAATAAAAATAACCGATTCATTTGCCTCCGTAGCCTACGTGCCGCAGCCCGTCCTGTAAAGCGCTTACTCCTACCCCCGATTTGTCGGACAGAGGAGGGACGGGCCAAGACCGGACTCTTTGGCTTGGAGGTCGGTGACCGGTTAGACGGCTCTTCGCTAGACTTGCTCGTTTAGGACTCGGCTTTACCGCTGCATCATTTAGGTTAGTTTTATTTCTGTCTTTACTTTTATGCGCGGATCATCTTGCATGAAGAGTGCTGGAGGCAAGGTACGCATTTCTAACTTTGCATGCATCATTGATTTATCGTGCATCGGCTTTTTCGTCTTCTCCCCCCTGTTTTGGACTTAATAACCAGGAGAACCGAAAAATTCGTTAGGCCTTTTGTTTGCTTTGAAAAATATTAAAAAAAACAAAAACAATAAAATCGGGACTGCTAATCATACTTGACCTAAAAGACACCTCACGAAAAATCTGTCTTGGGGAGAGTAACCCCCTCCTTGTCTGGTTTGGATGAGCGAGAGAGTGATCCGCACATTAGGATAGAGCCTCCGATCTTTTCTTGACTGATTACCGGCTTTCAGTACGGGACAGTCGGTTGAGAAAGATTTGGACACCTATTGACCTCACGTAATCGCTCTGATAGACTGGATGATCACCTAAAATAAAAGTGACAAGATAATTGACCGATCCCTTCGGTGTTCAGCTCTGTGTGTGTAGGTTAATTGGGGGTTTGCTTGTTCATCTTGTTTGATTGCCAGATCCCTTCGATCCTTTCTCAGCACCTTCCCTCTCCTCCCTTCATTTCTTCTTCTTCTTCTTTACCCCTGGATGATGGATCCCCCTCACTGTGAGCCGACCCTTACGGCTTCTTCTCCGTCTTCTGACCATCACTCCAGTCCACCTTCTAGGGAGGTCGGATCTCCGACCAACCTCCCGCTCCCTCCCTCCCTTTCATCTCACTACTCTGGGCATGCTGTGCGAGACGTCCGAGGATACCCGATAGAGCAGTCGCGAGACCCGGACGATGTTGATGCTGAGTTGAGAGCGCACTCCGTTAGTGACCAGAGAGAGCAGTGGAGATTAGCAGACATATCCTATTCCGGAAGGATGGAGGAGCAGATAGCACATGGAGCTCAGTCAGCTTCTACATTAGGTCCATTCGTCTTGGATTTGGGTTACGTTCAGCGACTGCTGACGTTTTCAGGAGAGGCGCACGAGGAGACATATATTCACCTGTCCGCTTTCGAGGAGTTTTGTAGAGCACAGAGATATTCAGACGTCACTGCCGAGGAGCTGATGAGCAGGACCTTCCCATTCACGCTTCACGACAGAGCCATGAGATGGCACCGACGATTGGGGAGGACATTCGAGACGTGGGGAGAGATACGCCGAGAGTTCTTGTAGAGATACTTCCCTCCACGTAGAGCAGATTTCATGCGGTCTTTGATCATGGACTTTTCAGTTGACCCCCTGGAGCCATTGCACGAGGCATGGCCGAGGTTTCTTGACCTCTTGAGGAGATTTCCAGAGCACGGACTTCCACTTACAGACTTGATAGAGATCTCCATGCGGGGGATGACCGTGGAGCAGATAGCACTGGTGATTACCACATGTGGCAGTTCACACCGCAGTTCTGACACTCACCTTCTGGATACCATCTCAAGGCTACTTTCACAGAGTTCTTCTACACGAGATGCCTTGGTCGGGACAACACATGTGGACGATGCTGTACCAGTGCGGTGTGTCACTTTACATGGTGATTCAGCTTCTACACACCAGCCCGAGGATTTGGATGATGCCGCACCATTGACAGAGGAGATGACTGTGATAGCAGAGGTTCGGACCCAAAGTCTACTTGAGTTCCCGTTGGCCTTCCAGTTGGAGTTCGAGTCAGCCCCAGAATTCCCTATTGACGAGTCTTGGATATCAGATCTTCTGATACTCCAGGAGCCGGAGGAGCCCCAGCTTTTGCAGCCATTGATTCAGACACTTCAGCTTCCAGTCCCGGAGGAGTCAGTCTCCTTCCTGCAGAGACACTTCTCGGATGCAGACAGTCACCAGGACTCAGCCCAGCAGCCACAGCTTGAGGAGAGACCGCACTTTGAGAGCACAGATATAGAGAGTCCCGTCTTCGAGCCTTTGATCCTCTACTTTGTTGAGATAGATACACTTCCTGAGGACCAGCTGACAGCCAGCATAGCCGCAGAGCGAGGATCAGCTGCAGACACTTTTCCAGCTTCCGCGGTGTTGACTAGTACCTTCTCCTGCTTCCAGATTGCCGAGACTTACACTTCAGATGATGATGCAGCCTGGTGCACTGAGTGGATACTTGATAGCAGCGCAGATGCCTATCTAGATCCTGATCCTCTTCTTCTCACTTTTGATCCTGCATCTCTCCCCGAGGGTTATCTGCGGGAGGATGCCACACTCGATGAGTACTCGGTTTCACCTACTGAGAGTGTTTCCGATCTGGCGGAACACGAAACCGAGTCTTTAGATCATTCTGATTCTGAGTCTTCTCACCTCGACGACCCTCGCGAGGATGAGCCCATCCTGGAGATATTCGATGATCTGCCTGATCTTCTTCCATTCTATTCATCGGATATCAGTCTGCTTAGAGAGTCTCCTGATCTTGATTATCCATACCTATTTGAGACACTGATTGACGTGGAGGATTCTATTACTGATCCATCCTTCTCCACGTTTGATTTCTTCGTCTCAATACTCTCACTCCTGTCTGAACCAGAGCCGATGATTTCTTTTGTGCTACCGGATCCTGATCATTTCTTCCCATATCTTTGGCCGGTAGCAGACACCCGCCTGATTGCATACCTGGGTGTCTTACTTTACACTGTTGAGTTCGTCGTTGTTCTCACACCGAGACTGCGACGACAGTACGGCATTCGCCTTACCGATACCGTCCTGAACCTTGATACTGCATTATCCTAGCCTTTGCGCCCAGCTAGGGGCGTAAAAACTAGCGCTTATTGAGAGGCACCTCAACATTGTACTCTTTTGTATATACGTGTTTCGTCTTACGTTGATCCTTATTTCTTCCGTTCTTGTTTTCACCTCAGGTCTCGCTTAGGATTATCTTTGCTATACTTAGGATATTCCTCATCCTAAGTATAGGGGGGTGAAAACACCGGGTTGTTCTTCGTTCTGTTCCATCACTCCTGTCGTTGCCTATACTTAAGGTTCTTCACCTTAAGTATAGGGGGAGTGATGATCCTCCTTCTTGTATATAGTCGTGATTTTCTTCGTGTCTTGCTACCCCTGTTTTGCTGCCTATACTTAGGGATATTTCACCCTAAGTATAGGGGGGGTAGACCCTGTACATTCTGCACTCAGGTTTTCCCTTAGTATACAGCCTGCTATACTTAGGATTATTTGATCCTAAGTATAGGGGGGAGACCTGAGTCCCTCTTGACTTTTTATTCCTTTTTGTATAGCCTTTCCTTTTCACTTCCCTATACCTAGCATGAGTTATGTCTTCTTCATCGCTCTTGACTCTGAGGACATCGTTCGAGCTAAGTATAGGGGGGTGTGTATATATTTCATATATACTTTAGCCATAAATCGTACTTTGTGTGAGTGTGTTAATAAATAAAAATGGCTAAAAACCACAAAAATTAAAAATTTTTTCATGTACATAATCTTCTTTTATTTGCACATACATAGCTAGTGTACAAATTATTTTTGTAAAAATGATTTCAAAAATCTTTTGTGTAAAGCTTGTGTAAATATTTTTGTATCAAAATTATGTATATAGTACAAAATTTTTCCAAAATGTTTTGAAAATCAAAAAGTTTGCAAAAATCTTGTGTAAATGTGTGTAAATATCTTTTTGCAAAACTTGCACTTCATGCATCATCCATTCATGATTTCAAAACATTTTTCAAAAATTTTGCATGATTGTAAAATATTGTGTAAATAAGCATCTTTTGTACATATGTATATAGTTTTTCCCGGATGATAGTTGACATTTAAACTAGCCTGGAATCAAATTGAGAAATGGAGCTTGATTAAGATCTTAATCCACCTAATTCTAAGAGGAACCTTATAGGGCTTAGGTTTAAGGCTTTTCAGGTCCATGATGACTTAATTCTTTGAGTCCACTAGGCTATGATCACATGTCATCTCAATGAGCCTAAGTAGAACACTTAACAACAACACATGACTCATATAGATTATGGCTTTACTTGGACACCAGCACTATGCACCGAGCTCTCTACGGATGAGGTGGTGAGGAGGCAGTCTTCCTTGGCTTGGGGTAGCATATGAGGGTAGTACTTCTAGGCGGAACCTCTCTTCTTCTTATAGTGAAGGAAGTGCGTCTCAACTTGGTCTGGTTGCCATGAGGTCTAACGACGGGAGTTGTGGGTTGCAATAAAGCTTCAAAAGAGGGATAGTCTACTGGCTCAAGAGGAAAAACTCCTTGTATATATGCTGCACATGTATATGTTGTATAGATGCACTCGAAAAAAAAATGTGCAAAAAGAAAAGAACTCCAAAAAAGTGGTGGGTCTGAGAGAAAATGATAATCCCACCGGAGTATGCATAGAGTGCAATAAGCAAAGCTTGGTTTCATGATCCACCTGTTGTAGCTTGCAGCAGGGAGACTTGGCTACACTGGTCAAGCTCCCAAGGGTACTTGGCTACACTGGCCTTGACCCATTCTCTTCTTCCCCCTCTTCTTGAGCCGGTTGAACTTGAACTTAGAAGGGAATACCCCGCTCCTCGAGGAAAGAGTGGCCAGATTGAGGTCATAGAGTTACCTTGTTGGGGAGGGTTGTCAAGTTGCCATTTCTGAGGTGGAGAGCTTAGACTTCACATTAACAGGACAAGAAAAGATTCATAGTCTTCAGGGTTTGTGATTGATGACTTGTTCTGATCTGGAGCATTGAGGAGTCTTGGTTATAGATTGGTGGAACTTAGAGGCTGTTAGGTTTTAAGCTTAAGTCTAAATAAGGTTCCGACACATTAATAATCCAAAGATCTGATTGAGCTCCATACCTCAATTTAATGAAGGCAGGTTTAATAATCAACCTTGATCCATGTACATCCTCTTTTTCTTTTTCCTTCTTTCTTTTTCACTTCTTTTTCAAATAAGTGTTTGCTAAGGGACTAGCAAAGTATAGTATAGGGGGGTGATGAATACCCATTCATCACTCTTTATTCTTATATTTTAGCTACAAAAACCTATGCAAATGCATGTAGATATGTGTAAATAGGAATAATTAGCAAAAGCATGCATTGTGTAAAAACTTATAATTAGCATGTTTTTGTGCAAAAATAAAAGAATAAAGATGAAAAAGAAAAAGAGGGAAATATTTAGAATAAATATTGAGCAACCTAACCCAAGGGAGGGCTCAGCATGGGCCTGACCGCATAAAAGCCAAACTAGAGGGAGATAGGGGCTCTAGTGTAAATATTTATGTAAATAAATAAAATCATATTTTCCTCACCCAAAAATGTGGTTGTAAATATTTGTACATATTTATAAAGTATAAAAACAAAACAAAAAGCTAAAAACCAAAAAGACCAAAAATATCCTTTCACCATGTATATAGACCATGCTTCTACATGTATTTAACCTTGTAAATAAATTTATTTATTTTCAAAAGTTCTTGTAAATATCCTATATATTGTAAATAAATAATAATTAAAAAAATCAAAAATAAAAAATCTACCTAATGTACATATACCTATATATAGCTATATAGTGTAAATACCTCATTTTTATTTCCAAATATTAATTAAAAATCACCAAAAAATAGAGAAAAATAAAATAAAAATATTTCATGTTTTAAGTTTTTATAAAATCGGTCATTTTCTAGCCTCAAATTAAGAAATAAAAATTCAATAAATGGCGACTCCTGATTGGTCCACGGGGGTTTGTTGACCCCGGTCAACTTCCCCCGCGGACCTTTTTCTTTCGCGGGTCAGGCAACCGACCCGTTTTCTCGATCTTTTGCCCGCCTGACCCGACCGCCATCGACCCAAATCCCGGGCTCTGATTGCACTCCGATCATCCAGGACCCTCGCCCGGGGTGGGTTTGGGGGATCCGAACCGCATGCAGCTCGCCCGACCTCCTTCTTCTCGGATCACCCACCATACTTATCGTCGTCACCGACGACCTAATTCTTCCATCTTTGATCTTCCCCTCGGTGCCTGTGAGCTCCTCCATCGTCCCTGAGTGACAGCCGTGGCCCCTTGGAGTTGCAGCGAGGCCCGGGCAGCCGGGAGTCACTGATCCGGTGGAGAACACCACCGTGCGCCGCCGTAAGCGCACTCAGCCTCGGGGAAGCGACGCCCCCTTGCAGGCAATGACCAGAAGCTCGTCGAGCTTCAGCCCAGTCGACAACATCCATCAGGTAGCTCAGTTAGGCCGTAGATTAGTGTAGCTTTAGATTTTTCGCTTTCTGGTAGTGTAGCTCCGCCGCCTCCGCCAGCCGTTTCCGTCTACCCATGTGGTCATCCGACACCGCCATCACCTCCGCCAGACTTCTATCCACTTGCTCCGCCCCTTCACTCCCCCTGTCTCGCCCCGGAGCAGGGTTTCAGCTCTCCTTCCTCTGCCGCTCGCCGGAGAGCCTCCATCTCGCTACACCGTTCACCTTCCGCCCGCTCTGACGGGTCGAGGTAGTTTGCCCTCGACCCCTCTTTCTTCTTGTGCAGGTAGCAGGCTCATTCGACCTCATCTGGAGGCCGAGACTTCAGAGCACAGGCGCTCCAGGTCATTCACGTCGCCGGAGCTCTCTAGAGCTCCTCGCCTCCATCGGAGCAGAGCATCGGGTGCGGGGCTTCACGGCGAAGCTTTCCCGCACCTCAGGAGCATCAGACGAGGATCACTGCGCTCGCACGAGGCCGGCGAAAGTCGCCGGCGACCAGTTCTTCCAGGGTCCTCGCCGACCGTCAGATCGCCTTCATCGCCCCAGTTATCATCTGAGCCATCCATCCTGGGCGAGGTGTCACCGTCCGATCATCTCTAGGGCCGATCTTGACCATCAGCGCGGAGAGAGAGGCACCAGCTAGCCTTATCCGTCAGATTCGCCACGTGCCCTTCTCTCATCCGTCCGATCCGAGCGAGGCCTTCTTCGCAGACCCACGTTGCAACACTACCGTCTGATCTTCCACGTGGACGCGTTCCAGCCGTCGGATCGACTCGAGGGTTCTCCTTTGGTGGGTGGCGCACCATCTCATCCGTCCAACCTGCCACGCGTCGTCCATCCGACCCTCGACATTAATAAAAGGGGTAATTTGTCTTAGGCCCCCTTTACTCTCTGCATTTAGTTGTTAATCCTGTAAATATTTAGAGTAGTTCTTTTATTTTTGTGAAATTTGCACTGTGGACCTCTATGTTTATCTGAATTGCATTTATACCCCTGCCTGTTGTGGACACGTGCGTCGACATGTGGTTATTTGGTGTATTTGCATCTTTGATCCTACATTTTTGCCCTGTCACGTTTTATATTTTTATTAATAGGATTTGCAATCAGGTCCCTCCAGGCCTGAGTCACGCGCATCGCGCGTGGCCTGGGGGGTAATTTGCACTCCTAGTCCTATACTTTCTAGGGTTGTTGTCCCAGGGGTCCAGAACTTTGCTTTAATTGCAGAAAGGTCCCTATGCACTGTTTCTTTTCTTTATTTTTGAATAAAATATCAAATCACCTCCAAATTCGATGAAAATTTGACACATGGCTCCTGCCATGTTGTAGGATTTTTGAGAATTTTTGAGGACATTTTTGAGTTTATTTGCTATTTTTAAAAATTCAAAAACCATTATTTTTGCTACTGTCTAGAGTTAAAAACCCCAAAAAAATATAAAAACCCCCTCAAAAATTCTATAAAAATTAGGTACTGTTTATTTTGTGTTCTTTTATTTTCTAGCCAATTTTGGCTATTTTTCACTGATTAAAAACCATAAAAACTTAAAAACACCTAAAAACCCATAAAAATTCTATTAAATCATCTAAAAACCCAAAAACAATAATTTTGGTACTCAAATTTTCCTTATTTTATCTAGTATACAGGAAAAATACCTCCAGGCCCTTTTGAGGTTCTTAGATATTTTATCTAGGGACTTTAGGCTTGGCTGGACAGTACCTTGTTTCTTTGCTACTGTTTGATTTTTAGAAAATAAAATATACATCAAAAAATTATCAAAAATTCACCAAAAACACTAAAAAACCAAAAAAAACATAAAAATATTTTTGTTTGAATTTTTGCTTGATTTTTGATGCATTAAATAATTAGCTAAAGTGTGCTTGACTTTGTGTTTCTTTCATTTTCTTCACATATTAAAAATCCAAAAAAAAATAAAAATCATTAAAAATCACTAAAAATATTTTATCTTTATTTTATTTCATTTTTACTACTTCGTAGGCCTTTGGCCAACCCGTGCTCCTCGAGTTCGACCCTGGGTGCTATACCAGGTTAAACATTTAGCAGGACCGCTTGCCTTGCTTGATTGATCTTATTTGTATTTAGTGGTCTGATATTTTTCTTGATTGACTTGACTTGATCGCTTGGGTCGCAACGACCAATTTAGCACCTATACCCTAGCCTTCAGGTCTTCCGGGTCATCAGCTATCTCCTTCAGGGTTTTGTCATGAAGTTTCTCATTCGATCATTGGGAGTCTGTATCGATCATATACTTTCCAAAAACATATATCATACCCAGGTGTTGACCATATACTTTCCAAAAGTATATATCAAACCTACAAATTCAGTCAAGCTTCCAAAGCGAGATGACCTTTCATGGAATTTGATTCTTCCCAATATCTCATGAGTGAGCTCATGTCTTCCGGTTCAGTAATGAACCTGTATTATCCCTTTGAGAGATCGTATTACACATATGCCCTTATATGCACACCTACGCTCCGATTTATAGACCTTGATTAGTTCATCCACCTATTGGTCTGCTGCCAAATGTACATACTCAGACATATAGTAACATATCTGTCTTCGGTCAGAGGATGCGTGCCTATATCGTGACAGCAGATGATATAGGACTTTGGTTATCTCGATCTTGTTAAGTCAACTCTTTGACCTAACTAATCTGACACCTCTGAATCTCTATTCCCATGCAGATGACCTGTATCAAGAGGTCGGTCTGATATCAGCCAAGTGAAACGATTGCCATCACCTACTCAGGTTGGAGATCATCTCTTAACAATCATTTGACGATACTTGATGAGTCCTCAATCTAACTCTTTAGATATTCATCCAAGCACCAGCCTCTATGATTACATAATTGAATCAACAGTTGTATGACCATTAAGATGGTCATGGTACATAACCCTAATTGTACTAAGGGACTTATTATGCAAATTATTTATTCTTCATTTTAGATCAGGGAATGATATTTGCAATAACATTTATTGCATAATGGCTCGCCGTGGGCTCGCATGTCCAACAATCTCCCACTAGCCCAAAGAGCCATTAATGGGCTAATCATTTAAACCCGTACTCATGTGATAATCATAAGCTATTTAGAAAAATAGCTAGGTAAGCTGATCAATCACTCTGTTCCGGAGTGACTATGCCAAGTCCTTTTACGACACTTGCATATCCCCTAGTAACAGTGCTCGCATCAATGCCAAGTCCTTTTACAACACTTGCATATCCCCTAGTAACAGTGCTCGCATCAATACTCAACATTGGCAGTTATAGTGTTCTTTGACACCACATTTCAATAATTATTATAACTAGTATGTCCATAATCCTTATCAGAATACCCTTATTCCTGGAGATCTCTATATCCTAAGGTATCCACAGTTAAGACCTTTTAGATCACTATCTATAAAGTCTTAAGTTCATGAAGATAAGACTTAGAGATCACTATCTCTAAAGTCTTGTCATATTTGAAGATATTGTTATTACTGCAATTAAGTGTTTTATCTCCGTAGTAGGATTAGTAAAAGTTTACTACTCCCACTGCATGGCAGACATTTGTCTTTTGTACACATTTAGCATACACTCGGCTTCTCGTAGTTGATGCATAAGGGAAAGCATTTTTACTTAACTCTTTGAGGTGCTATCCCTTTAGATAGGTCAGTACCGTATCTTAAGGGAAGGAAGACTTTCTTGGAATTTTACAGAAAATGGAACATGTCCAAGGTATACTACTAATGTGACGGTCCCAATTGTTGGACATGCGAGCCCACGGCGAGCCATTATGCAATAAATGTTATTGCGAATATCATTCCCTAATCTGAAATGAAGAATACATAATTTGCATAATAGGTCCCTTAGTACAATTAGGGTTATGTACCATGGCCATCTTGATGATCATACAGCTGTTGACTCAAATATTGAACCATAGAGGCTAGTGCTTGGATGAACATCTAAAGAGTTAGATTGAGGACTCATCAAGCACCATCAAATGATTGTTAAGAGATGATCTCCAGCCTGAGTAGGAGATGGCAGTCCTTTCTCAGTTAGGTTGATATCTGACCGACCTCTTGATGCAAGTCCTCTGCATAGGAATAGAGATTTAGAGGTGTTAGATAAGTTAGGTCAAAGAGTTGACTTAACGAGATCAAGATAACCAAAGTTCTATGTCGTATGTTGTCATGATATAGGCACGCATCCTCTGACCGGAGACAGATGTGTTGCTATATGTCTGAGTATGTACATTTGGTAGACCAATAGGTTGATGACCTAATCAAGGTCTATACACCTGCGCGCTGGTGTGCATATAAGGGCATATGAGTAATATGATCTCTATAAGGGATCCTACAGGTTCATTACTGAACCGGAAGACATGAGCTCACTCATGAGATATTTGGGAAAAACCAAATTCCGTGCACGGTCGTCTCGCTTTGGAAGCTTGACTGAATTTGTAGGTTTGATATATGCTTTTGGAAAGTATATGATCAACACCTGTGTATGATATATGCTTTTGGAAAGCATATGATCGATACCGAATCCCAATGATCAAATGAGAAACTTAATGATAAAACCCCTGAAGTAGACAGTGTAAAATTGATCTTATACTTCATGTTTATTTTGAGTCTTCCAGTATGCAGGATGTACAGGTATTGGGAATACCTGAGGGTGATGTGATCATAAATGGTTGTATAACCATGACGCTTCCATTCCTAGGGAGTGATGAAATGGGTCTGGATTTTAGTGACTTCTCTCAGTAGATAAGTAATATAATCTTAGTCCAAATGTTGGACATTGATTTGAATGTGATTCAGATGCAATGAGAAGATTAGATTTGCAGTCTTGATTTAATCCAGCATCTATGGTAGGCCTGAGATCTGGTTTGAGATGTGATCTCAATATCCAAGTCACTATACGTGGAACAATACAATCGCCCTACCTTATCTCCAAGTATTCGCGGAGAAAACACATTATCCATGAAAGAGTTCAGGATAATTTCATTGTTGATATATGTATCCGAGCATTGAGAAAATGGATAATTAACATTATTGATAAATGTGATTTAATTATCATGAATAATGTGAATTTTATTCATATTATAAAGAGAGTTGTCTTAGATAATTAAGTGTGATTTAATTATCAAAGATATAAACAATGTAAATGTGATTCACATTATCTGGGCACATGAGAAAATAGATCCAAGACCATTAAATATGATTTAGTTATCATGGATATGAATAATGTGGATAGCACTATCCATATTAATCATATATATTATGAATATGATTTATAAACAATTTGTAATTTACATTTGTTAATTAAATGCTGATGTGAATTGGATTCACATTGGACAATTAATTGAAAATGTAATTTACATTTCATTTTGGGTTGTGAATGCGATTCATAAATTTTTAGTGGCATGATTGCAATGTTCACAAAATAAATTGGATTTATTTTTGTGAAATAATTTGCAACAAAAGTTGTTGCAAATATTGGAGAATATCATGAGATAATGCAATCTCATGTAATATGGAAAGGAGGCTCCCTTCCTAATAAGGAGAGGGGACGGCTGCTAAGTCCTTATAGGACTCATAGCTGTCTTCCCCCCTTTATGGAAGGAGGCTTGGCTCCTTCCTATTTCTCCAATGGAGATTGATTTGATATAAATCAAATTATATTTAATATATATTTGATTTTTGTTAAATTAATTGTTGTTGGTTTTCTACCAACAAAATCCTAGCCATTGAAAGAAACACAAATCAATGAGAGCCATTGGATTTGTGTTGCCCATGGATTGAGATCCATGGATCCCAAAATATTATAAATAGAAGGGCACCCCTTTGCTCTTCTCTACACACAAGAGAACATAAGTTTCTCTATCTCTTTCTCTCTCTCTCTCTCTCTCTCTCTCTCTTTTATGTCAGCCCTCTCTTTTCTTCTCTCATGGCCGTCCACCATGGATGCCCTAGAGAAGTTCTCTATCACCGTAGCATCGTCGTTATGCTGCCCGATCGTTTGCTCGTGGATATTCGTCTCCTTTGGTGCGCTTCGCTCGTGAAGAAGACGTCGGATTCGTGTGTCGAGATAAAGAGATCTGCCGCTTGGATCATCAACATGGATTGCAAGAAGCACGCGATTCATCCCCGCGCTCGCAAGCGTCTCCTCCGTCGGATTGTGATGAATCCACATTTCATCATCTTTATTCTATCATTTTGCCTTAAAAATCCTAGTAAATGCGTGTAGATAGGTCTAATTCATGCATTTTAGCATTCATGCATATGTATGTAAATATTATATAAAACGCAATTTTTAAAGCCAAAATTATAGAATAGAGAAAAGAAAAGAAAAAGAATAAAATATTGTAAATATTTTATGACCCAAAACCCAGAGACCTAGGCATCTCGATGCCTAGGTCGACAAGGAATAAAGTAGGGGGAGATAAAGGTCAAAATATAATAGAAATACCTATTCTTTTTAATTCATTCTTTATTCATTTTGGGACCTATTTTTGGCTCCACTTTTTATACATCAAATAAAGAAACTTTGTACATGAAAGTTGTATAGAATTAAACATAGAAAAATACAAAATTAATTTCACTCAAAAATAATGTACAAATAACAAGTTATGGTCTGAATAAAAATCCAGAATCCCAACTTCCCAGACCTGTATCTCACAAATGAAAACTCCAAATGCACCAAACTCACTTTAATTATATATAATTTAAAATAAGCTATTTAATGGCGGTGGTTTCGCATTTGGCGGAGCTACAGTTTGAAAGTTGAGTTTTGGACCCCTATTATATACTTGTACAGATTAAAATATTCATTTTTCTATTTATTCATTATTTTTTATAATTTTATATTTTTATAATTTTGTAAATATTACTTATAATATATATGTACATTAAAATCATAATAAAAACACAAATAAAATACAAAAATAAAATACTTGTAATATAATACATAGGTATTATATCTATAAATATACCTACATAAACTATACTTTTATTTTATTAAGTGTACAAAACACTTAAGAAAAATAAAATAAAAATATATTTAAGTGTCTAAAAATATTCTATAAATTTATAAAATAATAAATAAAAATAAATAAATAAATTACATAAAATAAAAATACAATACTACAATATATAGATAATATACCTATAAAGGATATAAAAGGCAACATGTAAAATAAACCTCTAAAAAATAAATAAAAATTAACATAAAATAATTTATAAAATAATAAATATTTATTATTTAATAACCTAAAATTAATAAATTCAATTACTATTTTTAAATGATTTTTTAATTATTTTCTAGGGGATTTTTCCTGGTTGGTCCACGTGGACCAACCAGGTTGGTCTGATAGTTGACCTCGGTCAACTGTCTGACCTCCTTCCATAGACTTGTCAGAACATCATTTTGTCTCTTTTTCACAAATTTTTCGAGGCGTTTTCTTTCATCAAATCATGTCAACGCCTTCTGCAAATTTGTTGCTCGACTACCCATAATACTCGCGCATGGTCTAGCTTGGTCTGCGGACTCACGATTTGCGTGATATTCTTCGATCTTCACGCCCGACCGTCAACTCTTCAAAAGCCACACCCGACTTCCCTCCGAAGTTTGATCCCTCTTCCACCGTTGAATTCCTAATCCCTTGAGCCCATCAGCCTCCTGGTGACAGCGGGGAGCCGTAGGGCTCGGTTCGAAGGTCATTGGTGTCGAATCGAGGTGTGATCCACCTCACTGCCGGAGCTCCACCACCAAGGTCGACATTGGTCTCTCGGTGAGCGTTTTGCCTCCTTCCTTTTCCATTATGTAGACGTAGCCTTAGGTAGCTTAGATCTGCAACAAGTTTTAATTTCGTCGCTTCTTTCATCGTAAATCCGTAAATCACTTCACGGCGGAGCTCCGCTCCGCCACCGTGTTCCGCCTCATCCACTCGTTGACTCGACTCGCTCCACCTTCATCAACTTGCCCTTCACCTTCTCTCGCCCCGACGCACCTCCATATACCTCGATCTCGCTCAGATCGAGACACCCGAGCTCCTTCTCTGCCGATCGCCGGAGCTCCATGCCCGAGCCACGAATCATCTCCATTTGACCCCAGAACACCCCTAGCTGCATCCCCTTTTTGTTTCGCGACTAACCCTGCAGGTCTAAGCCAAGGAGAAGGCTCCATCAAGCCTCGATACTCCAGGGACGAAGCTCCCAGGTCACCTCCGCCGTCCGATCACTCCACGCCGCCTCAGGGTCGCCTAAGGCCATCACTCGACGTGGATCGCTCCCAGGACCCTTTTGCCCTTGGTCCCGGGCCGGGAGAGGCCGTGTGTCGGTCGGAATCAGCCGTTGAAGTCACCTGGAGCCATGTTCTTCCACCATCCGCGAGGACCGTCCGATCGAGGGTGCCTCCCAGGTGTTACAACCACTGTTGGATCTCGAAGCCCCAGTGCCGTCCGATCGTCAGGGGAGCATCTAATCTCGGCCGCACACGCGAAGCATCATCGCGCGGCGCGGCATCGACACGTGTCAAGTGAATTCATCCCCACTGTCCGCTGGTGCACAAGACTTTAGTATTTTGCATCTTAACCCAAGCCCTTTTTGTATTTAGTTTATAGTACTAAACCTTTCTTCTGCAGTTCAAAAATATTTGTACTAATTGCAACTAGACCCCTTTAACTTTTCATATTTGCACTTCAGTCCTCAGCCACGTCACCTCACGTGACTGGGACACGTGGTTTTTGGGTATTTTGCACTTTTGATCCTGAACTTTTATGTATTTGCATTTATAGCACTATGCGTAGTGATTTAAATATATTTGTGGGTTATTTGCACTCCTTCTGATTTTGTTATTTGCAAATATACCCCTGTGAACAACAGAACACGTTCTTCGCGTGTGTATTTTTGGTGAATTTTGCAATCAGGCTCTTGGATGTTCTGTTATTTGCAAATTTACCCCTGCCAGGTCTTGTATTTTTTGTGCTTTCCCTATTTATTTTGTGCATTTCTAAAGCTCGAAAAATTACCAAAACAATAGTGTCAACTCTTGTTTAGTGGCTTATTCACGCCATATTTTTGCATTTCATTTTTGGTGCATTTTAATATTTATTAAAAATCAGAAACATTCATTTCAGCTACTGTTTGCATTAGAAAATACCAAAAAATATCAAAACACCTCAAAAAATTCCAAAAAAATTACCTAAGATCTATTTTAGTATATTCTAGTGTCAATCCAAAAATCACTAAAAATTTCAAAACCAAAACCTTAAAAATTAGAAAATACCTAAAAACTTCCAAAAAATCTAAAAAATTCTAGAAAAAACAAAAAAACAAAAACCCAAGTCCTATAGGTTCCCTATTTTATTCCCTTTATTTTAAAATTAATTTGGGAAAATTTTGTTACTGTTTGCTATTTTTCATTCCTCTTTTAATTTCAGCTAGCAGCTTTAGTTACTGTTTTCTAGTATTTTGACTTTTAAAAATATCAAAAATAATTAGAAAAATCCCCAAAAATCACAAAAATAGTAGAAAATATAAAAAGCTTAAAAACATTTTATTTCCTAATTTTTGAGCATTTTTCTTTATTTAAATAAATATCCTATCTCCTCTTTTCTTATATAGTATATATATTCCAATAATTACAAATATATATATAATATAAAAAGAAAATATAAAATTTGAAAAATTCAAAATCAAAATACAAAATTAAAATTTAAAAAAAAATAAAAATTAAAAACCCACAAAAATATCCATATTTGCTAAGTAGTCCAATAGACATAGGCCTTGACTTTTTGTCTGTTCACTCTGCACCGTTGTTTCCTGTGTTCGACCCCTACTTGCTTGCCATTGTACATTTTTAGTAGGGAATAATAAATTTTGATCCTTGCTCTTGATTGTTTAATTAATTATGTGGGTTAATTGTTGACGAACGTGAAGGCTTGAGTAGTCGCCCCGGCGATAGTGAGTCTGATTTGTTAGACCACTATTTAGCGGCTCTCGCATTCTCATTTTTCAAGTGGCGCCATTGCCGGGGACAATCGACTTGTAGAGTACACTTGAGTTTGTTTACTTTCTTAGCCATTTTTGACTTGTTTGATTTCATTGTATAATTGTTTTTGAATTGTCTGACCTCTCTTCTTGTTTTCTTGTGAGGGACCACTGACCGAGGAGGATCGCCTAGGGGGATCCTGAGAAGCCTTGGGAGGAGGAGCCGGCTATTCTATCCCAGCTGGCAGGAGAGAGCAGGAGAGCTTGAGAGAGAGAGAGATAGTTAGAGTTTTCCTATTTTTGTGAGAGAGAGTAATTTGATAAATTTGTAATAATACAGGTACCTCGGACACTCAGGACACTCGAGCCTAATTTCAGGTGTTTGTTCACTTGGGGGCTCACCGCGGTTTTTATCGCATTTCTCGCTGTCATTTTCTGGTTTTGTTTTCTTTTTCCTCTCTTTTGTGGAATGAGCCCTTAGATTTTTAGGCTTTGCTTGATCGAGAAGATTAGGTCCAAACACCCTAATAACCTGTGCATGTACCTATAGTACGTTTGGACTTAGTTAAGACTAAACAGTTGATTCATCTTCTTCGATCCGTCGCGCCGTGAGCTCTCCCTGCCAAGCACTTCTCTTGAACTCGATGTGTCGAGAGTAGGAGGGGTGAGCCTAGACTGGACTCTAGGGTTGAGGATTGGTAGTCAACTTGTGGTTCTTCACGTAGCAATTGCCTGCTTAGGACGATTTCCGTGTGCATATCGACATTTAGATTAGATTTAAAATTTCCTATTTTGCATCCTGCATGGAGAGAGCTGGAGGCACTGTAAGTCTTCTTTCTTAGCATTCATCATTTAGGAACAAAGGTGAGATTTCCATCTTGGTGCCAACTTGCACGGTTTTTTCGACTCTTCTCCCTCTGTTTTTGGATCAAATAGGGATCAAGAAAAAAAAGAAAAAATGTTAGGCGCTTGTTTGAATTGACTCAAAGCAAGTGTAACACCAAAAAAAATTAAAAAAGTGACTGCTAAAGAAAACATGACCTAAAAAAAATTGATTAATTGGACTCATTGCCTTGGGGTGAGCAAAGCCCTCATTTGTTTTCAGGTTGCATAGGAAGGTTTCCTTCCCAGTGAGGTGAGCGTCGTCGTAAGGAATAGAGCCCAAAACCCAGTCTGTGGTTGCCTTGTGTATTGCCTAGATTTCTGAACTATTGGCGTTTCTATTGTACGTAGACGAGTAGGGCTTGGTCGCCATTGATGACTCTCTATTGTGTAGAGCATTGACCTTGTCTAATGTATCGAGCATAGGCCACGCCTTCACGGGTGTGTCTGTCTCATCGACTTGCGTCCGAGTAGGTTCTCGCACGCTCACGGGTGATTCCGTTGCGAGCGAGATCCGAAGTATTGGTTTCGCCTATCAGCTTCCTCCCTCTATTTCTTTGGCTGAGTAGGGATCTAGGAAGGGTTACAAGGACCTCAGATAGCGCAGATTACAGGTTACACAGGAGGAGGACAAGTACGGGATACTTTTCCGGCAGTACTCTCGCTCCTATAAGCGTAGCGCTCTAAGGACTCGTGAAAAATATAATTGCCTAAAAATCAAATCTGAAACTTACAAAGATAATTGCTGAACCTTCACGACTTCATGGGTCAAGTTGGTGAATCCATTGCTTTGGGTTTGATTGATTAGTTGAATTAAGGTCAAGATCAAAAACACCGCGCATTTGCGCCATTTTTGCTCTCCTTCTATTTGACCCTTGCTCATTGTGATCCTTCTACTGTTTTACAATCCTTTTATTTCTTGTTTACCCTCGTGCTCTTCATCCATCATCTTTTCCTTTTGACCTTCTCAAGATGTCGTCACACGGATGGTTTAGTCGGGACCTCGCCGACGCCCACATCGATTCTGTGTCGTCAACATCTTCCATAAAGAGGGGTGATCACCAAGAAGTTAGTTCAGATCTTGCGAATTTCTTCTTGGAATCCCCTATTCTCTCTTCTTTCAACATCTGCCTTTCACCAATAAATCCGATGTTCGGGATGGACTCGCAACCCGAATTAGCTCTTCCCCTTCGAATAAATCGGGATTACTCTTGTCCCTGAACCAACCCCTTGTGGATGGAGATCGATTTCATTCAATATCCTATGCTCCGTTCACAATATTCTGGGATTGACCTTAATTCCAGATTCATCTCAACAGTAGATGCTCAGGAAGATACTGATCAGGGTTTACTCCGTCATGCAGATTCTCCACCCTATCACGAGCCAGAAATTCAAGTTCATTCTGAGATGGCAGGTGGAAGAGGAAAGGGACCACAACCCCAAACTGAACCTGAAGTCAATCCGGAGGAAGGGTAGTACACCACGTAGAACGAAGTTAACAGTCAGCTGCTGGCTTCCATTCAAGCCATCCAGCAAAAGTTGACTAATCAAGCCCTGGCCCAGACCACCTTCCAAGATTTGTTGAACGATCTGAGGAGGAGGGCCGACGCAAGAGACGGTCACAGGGAGGATGATCCGAACCAAGAGCCCAATTTTGAAGAAGTCAGAGATGAGTTCTCAGTGGGAGTACCAGAATTTGATGCAGCGGAAGCGGATCCACCGCAGCCGAAGCCTACGCTGAAGGAAACATACAACCTAAGAGCGGGTCGCATCACTGAGTGGATTCAGGTTCCACGTATTCATGCTCACTTCGAGCTGAAGCCACAGTTTCTGTCCCTACTTCCCACATTCCACGGGAATACCACTGAGGAACCATATATCTTTCTCAAAAAGTTTGGCCGCATCTGTGCCACGGCTCACTACCCTGGTATTCCTCTGGGGGTAGTTAAGATGACCGCCTTTCCCTTCAGCCTTCAAGACAAGGCCCTATATTGGGTCGACCATCTTGGGAAGGTCGTCACGACCTGGGAGGAGCTGAAGTCTGCATTTCTCCATAAATTTTATCCTCTCAGGCGATTGAATCAGATGTGTGCTCGTATCTCCAGTTTCTGCCAGCAGCCCCACGAGACTATCCCTGAAGCGTGGGAGAGATTCAAGGATCTCCAGGAGAAATGCCCCCACCATGAATTTCCAAAGACTAGTCTCGTGCAGCATTTCTTTGGTGGGCTATCGCTTGAGAGCCAAAAGCTTGTAGATACCGCTTGCGGCGGTTCGCATTTCAACAAGGACGAGGACGTAGTATGGAACGTCTTCGAGGAAATGGCTGAAGGAGAAGCCACTCAATCCTCGTCCAGAGCATACATGAAGATACCAACCGCCATCAGCAAGCCAGTGAACATGGCTTCTCACACCGAGGACAAGGATGAGAGCTCCAACTTGAGCATCATTGGGAGCCACCTGTCTAAGGTGGATATCATTGAGAAGAGGTCGCAGGACCTCAAAAAATTATCTATCATTGAAAAGAGAACCCATGGCTTGGAAAAGCTCGATCTGATTTCCTAGCAGCTGGAGCAGCTCGTTCGTGCGTTGAATGCCAACATGTGCAACATTGTGTCTACTTCTGCCGAGCCGAATGCTGAGAAGAAGGAGCCTACAATGAAGCAGAACCCTCAGCCGACTCCACCGCAGCCCCAACCTGTTCAGCACGCGTATTACATGCAGGTTCCGGAGCAGCCCCCGCAGCCTCAGACGTAGATGGTTGTATATCAACCTGAGTCCCAGCCAGCCTACTCCGAGTAGTTCTCTCCACCCCCTCCACTGATTCAGGAGATCAATGGTGTATGGAACAATGAAGCACAGCTGACCCGTCCTCAGGGACACTCTCAGGGTCAGAACATGGGCAACATGCCCTATCACTAGCAGCAGCAGGCTGGGAGACCCTTTCAGCCCTCATACCAATACCAACCTCCATCTTACGGTAACACCTGGAGGCAGAATTACCAGCACGGTCCTCAGCAGTCCGGATATCGCGGACAAGGATACCATCAACAACCGGCTGCCCCATACAACCAACAGAACTCACAGTATTCCTCCAACCCTCCTCCTCACCAATTTTCTCATGGTTACCAGTCGCAATCTCAGCCGCCATACCAGCCCTCTAGGCCCCAGCAGGGGGATTCTTCTAAGATTGTGCCGGTTAACCCGGCCCTGGCCTACCTTGAACAATTAATGAAGAACATGGCTGAGATGACCCAGAAGATCGACGACCTGACGGCTGCCAAGACCGTCATACCAGCCCAGGTCGAGGCCAATCCGAATAACTTCCGACGCAAGGAGTAGGTAGCCGGCAGTGTCCAACCCGAATCAGGTGAATTAGATTGTTTTTTATCTAATGTTGTTACTCTCAGGAGCGTTAGGACACTCCAGCCATCAGTGACGGCAAAGGGAAAGCATCTTGCATCTGACGGGGAATCGTCAGTCCAGCCAACACCATGGCCATCTAATATTTTTGAAGGAGCACCAGTAGTCAGAAAATCACAAAAAAATGAAGAAAATAGCAAAACACAAAAAGATAGCAGCAACCTCGGTAGAGATAGGTCAGCATTGGAGACGTCTGCACCTGCTACAGAGCCAGCCACAAGGGATTTTGCACCTGCAGCGAGTCCAATGACAGCACCTGAAGCTATGCCTGCCATTTTTGGTCCACATATTGTAGATGATTCTATTCCTTTTTGCCATCTGCCTGTACACAACAAGATGGACACTATTTTGAATGAAATTGGTGAAGATATTGTAAATATTCCATTTCCAGAAGCAATGAAAAAACACAAAAAAATGAAAACTTTGAAAAATACTTTATCTGATCATGCCATTATAGAAATCTTCCAGAATTTGGTGTTGAATATGCCATTAATGAAAGCTCTTGAGTACATACCAGCTGTAAAGAAAGGATTGAAAGAGGCATGTACAACCAAGCGCAGGCTGCATCCTCACAACTCCAGAAGCAAGGGTGGCAAGTCCGAAAAGCATATCCTCATAATGGCCACTGTTAATGCAATCAGCAACCTCCCGGATAAAAAGCCAGATATGGGATCACTTCTTGTGCGATGTCAGATGTTCAACCAAGAATTTGAACGAACACTTCTCGACAGCGGGTCTTCCGTCAACTTGATGCCAGCTTCGCTACTTACGGAATTCAGGCTAGGACCACTCAAGCCTACAAAGATGATTCTGCAGTTTGCAGACAAATCAGTCAAGCAGCCTAGGGGCCTGTTGGAGGACGTGATAGTCACGGTTCAGGGAAAGCAGTTCCCGACCGATTTTGTGGTACTAGATATGGACGTCCCCGCTCTATTACTCCTTACCCCAATCATACTTGGAAGACCATTCCTACGGATGTCGAACGTAGTAGTGAACTATGGGACATGAGAAATCACTTTTGGTGCTGATAATGAAACAATCAGAGTGGAGACCGTGCCTGAGGGAGCACCAGCCGAACGAACATCTTGCATCATGTGCAAGGGTGATTGAGTATTCTGACGACTGTGACTTTCTAGCAGAAATTCAAGACACCAATTTATTCTTGGATGAAAATGAGATCCATAAACTCCTCTTCCCCGAGGAGGGAGTGGAGACCGCAGTCGAATTTCCCCTCATCGATCAAGATGAGGAACTCGCTGATGTGCTGAATGAGACTACCGTGGAGGTGATGTGCCTTCAAAATCAAGAGCAAATAGTTGAGGAATCTTGTGATGAGGAGGATATCATCGAGACATTCTGTCAAGATTTGAGAGAAGAGGCAGAACAAATTATGGTGGACGCCGAACAGATGAAAGAATCACCACATGCATTAATAGTTGAGGTCACTTCAGAAGCAACTCAGACCCCACCAGAGTTAAAACCCTTGCCCTCCAACATGAAATACGCCTTCCTTGCGGGAGAGCCGAAATGTACCCGGTCATTATCAATGCACACCTGACCGAAGGCCAAGTATCTCGTCTTATGGAGGTTCTTGAACGCAACCGCAAGGTGATAGGCTGATGAACTTCGGATCTTCATGGGATCAATCCGTCACTATGCTCGTATCACATTTTTCTGGAAGAAGATTGCAGGCCCTCTCGAGAACTTCAGAGAAGATTAAATCCTAATCTGTGGGAGGTTGTTATGAAAGAGATCCAGAAGAGGCGTGATGCGGGATTTATTTATCCCATCTCTGACAGCAAATGGGTGAGCCCTCTGCATGTTGTACCAAAGAAATCAGGGATCACCATTGTGAAGAATGACAAAGGAGAGGAGATCGCAACTAGATTACCCACTTCTTGGCGAGTGTGCGTGGACAACAGAAGACTTATCCTTGCTACCAAGAAGGACCACTTTCCTTTAACCTTCATCGACCAGATCTTGGAGAGATTGGTCGCGAAGGAATATTTCTGCTTCTTGGATGGCTACTCTAGATACAATCAAGTTGCTATTGCTCCTGAAGATCAAGAGAAGACCACGTTCACCTGCCCTTTTGGTACATATGCCTTCAGACGGATGTCGTTTGGGCTTTGCAACACCCCATCCACATTTCAAAGGTGTATGCTTGCAGTTTTTGCTGATATGGTGGGCAACTTTCTCGAGGTCTTTATGGACGATTTTTCGGTCTACGGGGATTCATTCGATCAATGCCTGGATTATTTAGACCGATTTTTACGGAGGTGCTACGAAGTCAACCTTGTGCTCTCATGGGAAAACAGCAACTTCATGGTGACCGAAGGAATCGTGCTCAGTCACGTTGTTTCTAAACGTGGTATGGAGGTTGACCCAGCCAAGGTGGATGTGATTTCCAAACTTGAGCCACCTACAACCATCAAACAAGTCAGGTCATTCTTGGGCCCTGTCGGTTTTTACCGACGATTCATCAAAGATTTTAGCAAATTGGCCAGACCGTTGACTGAGTTGCTCGACAAGGAGAATAAATTCATCGTAGATGACCGTGTTCTCCTTGCCTTTAATTAGCTGAAAGAACTCATCACACAGGCCCCTGTCTTACAACCACTGATTTGGACTCAGCCTTTCGAGATAATGACCGACGCGTCAGATTATGCCATTGGTGCTATACTGGGACAGAGGAAATATAATGTACCATTTGCGATTCACTACGCTTGTTGAACGCTCGATGAAGCCCAGCGGAACTACACTATCACTGAAAAGGAGCTGCTAGCAGTAGTTTTTGCCCTGGAAAAGTTCAGATCCTACCTCCTTGGATCCAAAGTAATCATTTACACTGATCATTCGGCCATTTGGTACTTACAACAGAAGAAGGATGCCAAACCACGGCTCATTCGGTAGATCCTTCTCCTCCAAGAATTTGACTTGGAAATTAAACTATCGAGGCTTCCTGAGCCGGAATCTCCTGAGCTGAACTTGCAGCCGATCACTGAGACCTTTCCAGACGAGGCAATTCTATCTGTTACCACACTCCCTTGGTATGCAGACATCGTGAATTATCTGGTGACCAAGAGAATTCCACAGGATTGACCGAAGTTGAAAATAGACAGATTCTTGTCTAAAATTCATTTTTACCAGTGGGAGGATCCGTATTTATTTCGTGAGGGGCAGATTGTATCTGGAGAAGGTGCATTCCCCAGGAGGAAGTTCCCAGTGTCCTCGCCTTATGTCATGACCAAGATTCTGGAGGACATCATTCAGGCAAACGAACGACAGCAAAAGTTCTTCAGAGTGGCCTCTGGTGGCCTTCACTATTCAAAGATGCAGATGATTATGTCAAATGCTGCACTGACTATCAGAAGATGGGCGGAACCATAGGAATGAGAGATACGATGCCTCTGAAATACATTCAGATATCAGACATCTTCGATGCATGGGGCATTGACTTTATGGGCCCATTTCCCAACAGCCAAGGCTATGAATATATTATGCTCGCTGTTGACTATGTAAGTCGCTGGGTGGAGGCTATTCCCGCCCGAACCGCCGATAGTAGGACTGTCTGTCTATTCTTGAGAGATCACATCATAGCACGGTTTGGGATTCCCAAGATTCTCATATCTGACGGGGGTAGTCATTTCATAGACAGAGAGGTGAAGAAAGTGACACAGGAATTCTGCATTGAACATCGTGTTGCTTCACCCTACCACCCGCAGTCCAATGGCTTAGCTGAATGTTCAAACATGGAGATCAAGACAATTCTACAGAAGCTTGTGCGTCCGAATCGCAAGAACTGGTCTCAGCTGCTTGATTTCGTTCTTTGGGCTTATTGAACAACGTACAAGTCACCCTTGGGAATGTCTCCCTACCGCCTTGTGTACGGCAAGCCATGCCATCTGCTCGTGGAACTAATTCACAAATCCTTATGGGCCATCAACATCTGTAATTTGGACTCCAAGCAAGCAGGAAAGAACAGAAAATTGGATCTGAACAGATTATTGGAATTCAGAGATTATGCATATGACAACAGCCTGATGTACAAGGAGAAGGTCAAAACATGGCATGACAAGCATATCCGCCGCAAGTCCTTCGATCCAGGTCAGAAGGTGTGGTTGTTCGATGCGAAATTAAAGATCTTTCCAGGCAAATTGAAGAGTAAATGGACTGGGACGTTCATGGTTAGGCAGGTGCGTGACAATGGAAGTGTATTGATATCCAATCTGACAGCTGACGCACAACCGTTTATAGTCAATGGACAGCTTTTGAAGCCATACCTTGAACATGATACATCCATGGATGTCGTTGACTCGATTCAAGTACTCTACAAGGATGAGCCGGATAGCTCCAAAGAGGCAGAGGAAGGCCAAGCAGAACAAAACATTTTTGAATGACTTATCTTCTTTTCCGTCTCTCTTACCTTATTCTACCGACATGATGTCATCCCTTTCATCACTGCTACACATAGGATGCACTTTATCCTAAGTGTAGGGGGGATGCGCATCCTGAGTTGTTCATATCCACTTTCATCCCTTTCCTTCTTTTCTTCTTTTCCTTTTCTATTCTTTGTATCTATCAAAAAGTTGTCGCCCCTTGAAGACAGTTTTCTATACTTAGGACGTACTTTGTCCTAAGTATAGGGGGTGTGCACCCCGAGTTTCTCCATTCTTTGATCCTCGCCATTGTCTCCTCTTCTTGTCTATACTTAGGTATATCTCACCCTAAGTATAGGGGGAGACAACCGGAGTACGATATGTTCATTCCCACCCTTGACCCACCCTACTTTGTGTACAGTCTGCTATACTTAGGATTATTTGATCCTATGTATAGGGGGGACGGTCAACTTCTCATTCGTTCATTCCTTCATTCGCTCTTTATTCTTTAGATTTTCCTATACTCAGTACGAGTTATGTCTTCTCTTTTCTCTCTGATCTATGAGTACATAGCTCAAGCTAAGTATAGGGGGTCGTATATACTACGTATATACTTTAGCCATAACTCGTACTTTCTTGGCTCATAATTCTTTAAAAATTCATTAAAATCCTTAATAAAAAAGATGTTGATTATTCCTCAAATTCTTTTTGGTATTTACTGATTAATAAGTCAGGTAAAAATGTTTTTTGCAAGATGTTTGAAAAATAGTTTGAAAATCTTTGTGAAAAATCTTTTGAAAACTATTTTGAAAACGTTTTGTTACATGTTTTCAACCTTTGTAAAAATGTGTGGCTTGTAAAATTTGTTTTCTTTGTGTGAAATAAAAATGTTTGAAAAATGATTTGCAAATGGTTTGAAAAGTGGTTGCAAAAATATTTTGAAAAATCTATATATACCATTTGGAAAACCTTTGCAAAATGATTTTCAAATGTGTGTACATGTTTGTAAGATGTTTGTAAAAATTATTTTGGACTATAGTCTTCAAAATTGTTTGAAAAACCTGTGTCAAATAAGTTTTAGGAATACACACATCTCACCTAAAATTCTTTATATATATACGTATAAAATTGATCACTTACCCTTGTAAATTCTTGAAATCCACTTCTTGTATATATAAGAAGCACTCCCGTGTACATATTTTTAACCTAGCTTTTAGCCAAAATCTTTTTGTTTTCAAAAATCCCAAAAACATTTGTAAAATTAACATACCAAAAACATTTGAAAAATCTTTTTGAAAAATACAAAAAAATGCATGTGCATCATCATCTTTTCAAAAATCCATAAAAAGTTCAAAATCTTTGAAAATTGCATCACAAAAATATTTTCTCCATTCTGCATAACATTTGCATGGAATGAGCATTTTTCGGATTGAGTTTGATAGTTGAACTAATCTAAATAAAATCCGAAGATTGGAGATTGATTGGACCTTAAAATCTACCTAATAATAGGAACCTTATAGGAACTGGGTTTGAGTTACTTCAGGTCTAGTTGACTTAATTCTTTGAAGATCACGGACTTAGTTCAATGGATTCTTGACTGCCTAAATAGAGTATTTCGGAGCACACGCACAACTCTTGTTGATAATGACCTAACTTGGACACATGCACCTTTCACATGGCTCAACTCAGTTGGAGTGGTGAGGGGATTGGATTTGCCAATATGAGACGCACACAAGTAGAAACACTTGTCCTCCTCTAGGGAGGGAAGTGCACCCAAACCCGTCCAGTGATGAGGAATTCTAAAGACGGGAGAGTGTGGGTTGCAATAAAGCTTCAAAAGAGGGATAGTCTACTGGCTCAAAAGGAAAAACTCCCTATGTAAATGCTGCTGTGAATAGTATTTCAAAAAAAAGGAAAAAAAATGGTCAGGCCTGTACAAAAATAAAATGCCTGCAAAGTGTGTACAAATGTTGTAAAGCCAATAAGCAAGCTTGAATTCCAAAGGCAAATATGTTAGCCTGCAGCTGGATGACTTGACTACACTGGTCTTGCATCCCAGGATAGGTAGCTACACTGGCTACCGTCCATTCTTCTCTTCATTCCCTCCTCTTGAGCTGGTTCCCACTTGAACTTAGAAGGGAATACCCCGCTCCTCGAGGATGGAGTTATTGGATTGGGGAATCATTGGGTTGTCGTACTGGAGAAGTCAGTTTCTTTATCATTCTAGTTGGGGGGAGCCACCATCACTTACACTGTACGAGTCAGATTCATAGTCGTAAGGGTTTGTGTATGAATTGAAATATTTCTGACCTGGCTATTGAGGAGACTTGGGCAGAGTTTTGGGATTCTCAGAGGCTGTTGAATTTCAAATTCGATTTTCATTAAGGTTCCGCCCGCACTAAAATTGCAAAGGTCCGACCTAAGCTCCAAACTTTGATTTTGTGAAGACAAGTTTGACAATCAAGTTTAGTCCACTTTCTTCATTTTCTTTTCTTTCTTTTTCTTTTCTGCACTTATTGCATAAGTGTTTGCTAGGGACTAGCAAATGTAAAGTATAGGGGGATGATGAATCCACATTTCATCATCTTTATTCTATCATTTTGGCCTTAAAAACGCTAGTAAATGCGTGTAGATAGGTCTAATTCATGCACTTTAGCATTCACGCATATGTATGTAAATATTGTATAAAACGCAATTTTAAAGCAAAAATTATAGAATAAAGAAAAGAAGAGAAAAAGAATAAAATATTGTAAATATTTTATGACCCGAAACCCCAAGACCTAGGCATCTCGATGCCTAGGTCGACAAGGAATAAAGAAGGGGGAGATAAGGGTGAAAATACAGTAGAAATACCTATTCTTTTTAATTCATTCTTTATTCATTTTGGAACCTTTTTTTGGTTCCACTTTTTATACATCAAATAAAGAAACTTTGTACATGAAAGTTGTATAGAATTAAATAAAGAAAAATACAAAATTGATTTCACTCAAAAATAATGTACAGATAAAAAGTTATGGTCTGAATAAAAATCCAGAATCCCAACTTCCCAGACCTGTATCTCACAAATGAAAACTCTAAATGCGCCAAACTCACCTTTAATTGTATATAATTTAATATAAGCTATTTAATGGCGGTAGTTTCGCATTTGGCGGAGCTACGGTTTGAAAGTTGAGTTTTAGATCCCTATTGTATACTTGTATAGATTAAAATATTCATTTTATTATTTATTCATCATTTTTTATAATTTTATATTTTTATAATTTTGTAAATATTACTTATAATATATATGTAGATTAAAATCAGAATAAAAACACAAATAAAATACTTGTAATATAATGCATAGGTATTATACCTATAAATATACCTACATAAACTGTACTTTTATTTTATTAAGTGTACAAAACACTTCAGAAAAATAAAATAAAAATATATTTAAGTGTCTAAAAATATTCTATAAATTTATAAAATAATAAATAAAATAAATAAATAAATTACATAAAATAAAAATAAAATACTAAAATATATAGATAATATACCTATAAAGGGTATAAAAGGCAACTTGTAAAAATATACCTCAAAAAATAAATAAAAATTATCATAAAATAATTTATAAAATAATAAATATTTCTTATTTAAAAACCTAAAATTAATAAATTCAATTACTATTTTTAAATGTTTTTTTAATTATTTTCTAGGGGATTTTTTCTGGTTGGTCCACGTAGACCAACCAGGTTGGTCTGACAGTTGACCTCGGTCAACTGTCTGACCTATTCCCATAGACTTGTCAGAACATCGTTTTGTCTCTTTTTCACGAATTTTTCGAGGCGTTTTCTTTCATCAAATCATGTCAACGCCTTCTGCAAATTTGTTGCTCGACTACCCATAATACTCGCGCATGGTCTAGCTTGGTCTGTGGACTCACGATTCGCGTGATATTCTTCGATCTTCACGCCCCGACCGTCAACTCTTCAAAAGCCACACCCGACTTCCCTTCAAAGTTTGATCCCTCTTCCATCGTTGAATTCCTAATCCCTTGAGCCCATCAGCCTCCTGGTGACAGCGGGGAGCCGTAGGGCTCGGTTCGAAGGTCATCAGTGTCGAATCGAGGTATGATCCACCTCACTGCCGGAGCTCCGCCACCAAGCTCGACCTTGGTCTCCCGGTGAGCATTTCGCCTCCTTCCTTTTGAATTCTGTAGCCGTAGACTTAGGTAGCTTAGATCTGCAACGGGTTTTAATTTCATCGCTTCTTTCACCGTAAATCTGCAAATCACTTCACGGCGGAGCTCCGCTCCGCCACCGTGTTCTACCTAATCCACCCATTGACTCGACTCGCTTCTACCTTCATCAACTTCCCCTTTGCCTTCTCTCACCTTGACGCACCTCCATACACCTCGATCTCACTCAGATCGAGACACCCGAGCTCCTTCTCCGCCGATCGCTGGAGCTCCATGCCTGAGCCACGAATCATCTCCATTTGACCCTAGAACACCCCCAGCTGCATCCCCTTTTTGTTTCACGACTAACCCTGCAGGTCTGAGCCAAGAAGAAGGCTCCATCGAGCCTCGATACTCCAGGGATGAAGCTCCCAGGTCACCTCCGCCGTCCGATCACTCCACACCGCCTCAGGGTCGCTTGAGGCCATCACTCGACGTGGATCGCTCCAAGGACCCTTTTGCCCTTTGTCCTGGGCCGGGAGAGGTCGTGTGTCAGCCGGAATCAGCCATTGAAGTCACCTGGTGCTGTGTTCTTCCACCATCCGCAAGGACCGTCCGATCGAGGGTGCCTCCCAGGTGCTACAACCACCGTTGGATCTCGAAGCCCCAGCGCCGTCCGATCGTCAGGGGAGCATCTAATCTCGGCCGCACACGCGAAGCGTCATCGCGCGGCCCGACGTCGACACGTGTCAAGTGAATTCATCCCCACCGTCCGCTGGCGCGCAAGGCTTGGGTATTTTGCATCTAAACCCAAGCCCTTTTTGTATTTAGTTTATAGTACTAAAACTTTCTTCTGCAATTCAACAATATTTTTAATAATTGTAACTAGACCCCTTTAACTTTTCATATTTGCACTTCAGTCCTCGGCCACGTCACCTCACGTCACTGGGACACGTGGTTTTTGGGTATTTTGCACTTTTGATCCTGAACTTTTATGTATTTGCATTTATAGCCCTGTGCGTAGTGTTTTAAATATATTTATGGGTTATTTGCACTCTTGTCCTGCCGGTTTTTGTTATTTGCAAATATACCCATGTGAACAGCAGAACACATGCTTCGCGCGTGTATTTTTGGTGAAATTTGCAATCAGTCCCTTGGATGTTCTATTATTTGCATATATACCCCTACCAGGACTTGTATTTTAGTGTGCTTTCTCTATTTATTTCGTGCATTTCTAAAGCTCGAAAAATTACCAAAAAATAGTGTCAACTCCTGTTTAGTTTCTTATTTATGTCATATTTTTGCATTTCATTTTTGGTGCATTTTAATATTTATTAAAAATCAGAAACATTCATTTCAGCTACTATTTGCATTAGAAAATACAAAAAAAATATCAAAACACCTCGAAAAAATTCCAAAAAAATCACTTAATGTCTATTTTAGTATATTCTAGTGTAATTCCAAGAATCACTAAAAACTTCAAAACCAAAACCTTAAAAATTAGAAAATGCCTAAAAACTTCCAAAAAATCTATAAAATTCTAGAAAAATCAAAAAAATATAAACCCAGGTCCTGTAGGTTCCCTATTTTATTCCCTTTATTTTAAAATTAATTTGGGAAAATTTTGTTACTATTTGCTATTTTTCATTCCCCTTTTAGTTTCAGCCAACAACTTTAGTCACTGTTTTCTAGTATTTTGACTTTTAAAAATATCAACAATAATTAGAAAAATCCACAAAAATCACAAAAATAGTAGAAAAATATAAAAAGATCGAAAACATTTTATTTCCTAATTTTTGTGTATTTTTCCTTATTTTTATAAATATCTTATCTCCTCTTTTCTTATATAGTATATATATTCCAATATTTACAAAAACAAAAAATATATATATAAATTGTAAAAAGAAAATAAAAAATTTGAAAAATTAAAAATCAAAATACAAATAAAAAATTAAAAAAAATGTAAAAATTAAAAACCCACAAAAATATCCATATTGGCTAAGTAGTCCATTAGACATAGGCCTTGACTTTTTGTCTGTTCACTCTGCACCGCTGTTTCCTGTGTTCAACCCCTACTTGCTTGCTATTGTACATTTTTAGTTGGGAATAATAAATTTTGATCCTTGCTCTTGATTGTTTAATTAATTGTGTGGGTTAATTGTTGGCGAACGTGAAGGCTTGAGTAGTCGCCCCAGCGACAGTGAGTCTGATTTGTTAGACCACTATTTAGCAGCTCTCGCATTCTCATTTTTCAAGCGGCACCATCGAATGTACTTTGGAAGTGACATGTCGATGATGATCGTAATTGTCAAAATAATCCTTATAAAAAGATGTGCTGGCATACATATGTGCTCTCGACATTTAATCATGAATAACATGGTTCTTTGCATCATGCAGAATGGTGGCTCTATAAGAGATGATGTATTCAAATTGTTTGAGTACCTGCCTGAACACATGTTTTAAGAGTTTAGATGGAAGTAGATACGATGAGTGTCATCATTCGACTGTCTATACTCTGACGAACGTGAAGGCTTGAGTAGTCGCCCCAGCGACAGTGAGTCTGATTTGTTAGACCACTATTTAGCAGCTCTCGCATTCTCATTTTTCAGATTGGACTTGAGATAGGAGGTTTCTTCCTTTAGAGACTCGATCGCAACCACGCTTCAAGAGGTAATCCTATTAATTATTTGTGGTTTAGACGAAACGATCCGAGGAGTGTTCTTGGATCATGTGGTTTCGTGGCATGAAATTTTTTTAAAATACCGCTGCATAGAACAACTAGTGCGACTAGTCGTTCCTTGTTGTATTCGATAAGACGCTCACGCTTCCGTGATGCGCTTGAGGATCATCCCATATCCTTCAAGTGGTATCAGAGCCTTAGGTCGGAGGTTTCAGATACGATCCATAAACCTAGGACAGCTTTGGTTCGTTAGGGTTTGCGAAAGTTTTATCGCATTTCATTTTTGCATCTCTGTTTTGTGATTATTTTTGGCCCTTTTAAATTGTTTAAACACGAAAATAAAACTTGTATTTTGTTCCCCAGTAAATAAGGAAACCATAGGATCTGATCTTATGTAATTTGGATTCCGTTTGCTCGAGATATGGTTGTTTTAATGAACATGTGTTCACTGTTGCGGGAACTGTGAATCTTAGCAAGATTAATGAGTTAATTACTATTTTTATCCACCTCGAAATACGTGAAGTATCACTTAGGTTCTGTCCTAAATCAAATTAGCAATCTTTGAAAACTGATTTTGTCTAATTCTGATTTAAATTGATTGAGATATATTAATTTTAGTAAGTAGGGGTCACTGCTGAAATTACAGTCCTAATCAAGAACCATGTGATTATCAATTAGTGAAATTAATTGCTAATTTCATGAAATAATTATGGAAAATATTTAAGAAATATTGAATGATGATTATTTCCTTAATTGACTTGGCCTCAACCAATAAATTGATTAGATTTGATCTAGATCATAAATGGAAACACAATCATCAAACTCTTTGCTTGAATAGGATTGGGAATTTGTCTAGCAAATTTTCTTATAATAATAAAGGTTTTGATTATTACTATATGGTATAATTTCTGTTGAAGAACCGATGATCATCTCAAGTACAAAGTGATTGACTCGGCATTATTTTTTCCCGAGGCGGATATGGTGTCTGGTCGGGGATCGCTGGGGTAGCGGGTCGCACCGGTTGCGGTCCGTCCCACTGCCGCTGGTACTGGCCATGACAGTGGGTAGGGAACGAATGATGCCTGAGAGATCATAATGTATTTTCTAATTATTAAAATTCGAATTAATACGTACTTTGAGATAATACCATATATTCAAGTAAAATCAAGTTTGTTGATTGAATTTGATTGATAATTAATTTAATATGATTAAGTTAATTATATCTAAATTAAAAACACTCTATTATGAATAGATGTGTATTTTCCTTGGAAGAATTAATTATGTGAATATGATTCATGATAATTAATTGAAATTTGAATATGAGGTGGAGGATCACATAAGTGACATTCATGATCTCCCATCAAGGCGAAGGGTTCCGTCGCCAGGGATTGTATGTAGGAGGCGCTTGTCTGAAGTGATAGCTCCTATATGCAAGTGCATCTGGATCGGGCTCTTTGCTTCTCGAAAGAGTAAGGCTGTCTACGTAGTGACCCCAATATCGGATCCTCATATTATTGGGGCGATATTGGATTATGCATAGCGAGTACTATTCCTGATGACGGTTCGTTCAATTAATGACGGGTCAACATCACCTTAGGGGTGGTGGGCCCGGGTGTTAAAGATCGAATTGGGAGATGCAAGTTGGACTTGCAAGGAGGAATGTGTTACCGCTTCTTTTTATCCGAGTTACAGATTCTCATATTATTGGGATGTAACAAAGATAAGGAAGGAGATCCCAGATCTTGCTGAGATATAATGGTAAGTATATCTCTTACATTGAAAGTGATTAAGGTAATGAACTTTCAATGTTGACAAGGCAAGACAACTTTGATATAAAAATTCCTAAATCAAAGTACAATATATATTTAATATATTTATACAAATTTCTTATTTCAGATAATCCTTCATTAAATCCACTCAATATTATACTCAATAATAACCATTAAAATATCATTAATTGGATCCATGATCTAGATATTGTACTTGCAGTTGGACACATATCGTATGTGGTTGCAATGTGCAAGTTTCTTCATAACAATGAGTTACAATTAAATAAACAATAGGACTACTACCCTAGGGTTTGTATGTATCTATAGTCTTGATCTCTCATCGAATGTACTTTGGAAGTGACATGTCGATGATGATCGTAATTGTCAAAATAATCCTTATAAAAAGATGTGCTGGCATACATATGTGCTCTCGACATTTAATCATGAATAACATGGTTCTTTGCATCATGCAGAATGGTGGCTCTATAAGAGATGATGTATTCAAATTGTTTGAGTACCTGCCTGAACCAATGTTTTAAGAGTTTAGATGGATGTAGATACGATGAGTGTCTTCATTCGACTGTCTATACTCTGACGAACGTGAAGGCTTGAGTAGTTGCCCCAGCGACAGTGAGTCTGATTTGTTAGACCACTATTTAGCAGCTCTTGCATTCTCATTTTTCTGATTGGACTTGAGATAGGAGGTTTCTTCCTTTAGAGACTCGATCGCAACCACGCTTCAAGAGGTAATCCTATTAATTATTTGTGGTTTAGACGAAACGATCCGAGGAGTGTTCTTGGATCATGTGGTTTCGTGGCATGAAATTTTTTTAAAATACCGCTGCATAGAACAACTAGTGTGACTAGTCGTTCCTTGTTGTATTCGATAAGACGCTCACGCTTCCGTGATGCTCTTGAGGATCATCCCATATCCTTCAAGTGGTATCAGAGCCTTAGGTCGGAGGTTTCAGATACGATCCATAAACCTAGGACAGCTTTGGTTCGTTAGGGTTTGCGAAAGTTTTATCGCATTTCATTTTTGCATCTCTATTTTGTGATTATTTTTGGCCCTTTTAAATTGTTTAAACACAAAAATAAAACTTGTATTTTGTTTCCCATTAAATAAGGAAACCATAGGATCTGAGCTTATGTAATTTGGATTCCGTTTGCTCGAGATATGGTTGTTTTAATGAACATGTGTTCACTGTTGCGGGAACTGTGAATCTTAGCAAGATTAATGAGTTAATTACTATTTTGATCCACCTCGAAATACGTGAAGTATCACATAGGTTCTGTCCTAAATCAAATTAGCAATCTTTGAAAACTGATTTTGTCTAATTCTGATTTAAATTGATTGAGATATGTTAATTTTAGTAAGTAGGGGTCACTGCTGAAATTACAGTCCTAATCAAGAACCATGTGATTATCAATTAGTGAAATTAATTGCTAATTTCATGAAATAATTATGGAAAATATTTAAGAAATGTTGAATGATGATTATTTCCTTAATTGACTTGGCCTCAACCAATAAATTGATTAGATTTGATCTAGATCATAAATGGAAACACAATCATCAAACTCTTTGCTTGAATAGGATTGGGAATTTGTCTAGCAAATTTTCTTATAATAATAAAGGTTTTGATTATTACTATATGGTATAATTTCTGTTGAATAACCGATGATCATCTAAAGTACAAAGTGATTGACTCGGCATTATTTTTTCCCGAGGCGGATATGGTGTCTGGTCGGGGATCGCTGGGGTAGCGGGTCGCACCGGTTGCGGTCCGTCCCCCTACCGTCGGCACTGGCCATGACAGTGGGTAGGGAACGAATGATGCCTGAGAGATCATAATGTATTTTCTAATTATTAAAATTCGAATTAATACGTACTTTGAGATAATACCATATATTCAAGTAAAATCAAGTTTGTTGATTGAATTTGATTGATAATTAATTTAATATGATTAAGTTAATTATATTAAATTAAAAACACTCTATTATGAATAGATTTGTATTTTCCTTGGAAGAATTAATTATGTGAATATGATTCATGATAATTAATTGAAATTTGAATATGAGGTGGAGAATCACATAAGTGACAATCATGATCTCCCATCAAGGCGAAGGGTTCCGTCTCCAGGGATTGTATGTAGGAGGCGCTTGTCTGAAGTGATAGCTCCTATATGCAAGTGCATCTGGATCGGGCTCTTTGCTTCTCGAAAGAGTAAGGCTGTCTACGTAGTGACCCCAATATCGGATCCTCATATTGTTGGGGCGATATTGGATTGTGCGTAGCGAGTACTATTCCTGATGACGGTTCGTTCAATTAGTGACGGGTCAACATCACCTTAGGGGTGGTGGGCCCGGGTGTTAAAGACCGAATTGGGAGATGCAAGTTGGACTTGCAAGGAGGAATGTGTTCCCGCTTCTTTTTATCCGAGTTACAGATTCTCATATTATTGGGATGTAACAAAGATAAGGAAGGAGATCCCAGATCTTGCTGAGATATAATGGTAAGTATATCTCTTACATTGAAAGTGATTAAGGTAATGAACTTTCAATGTTGACAAGGCAAGACAACTTTGATATAAAAATTCCTAAATCAAAGTACAATATATATTTAATATATTTATACAAATTTCTTATTTCAGATAATCCTTCAGTAAATCCACTCAATATTATACTCAATAATAACCAGTAAAATATCATTAATTGGAACCATGATCTAGATATTGTACTTGCAGTTGGACACATATCGTATGTGGTTGCAATGTGCAAGTTTCTTCATAACAATGAGTTACAATTAAATAAACAATAGGACTACTACCCTAGGGTTTGTATGTATCTATAGTCTTGATCTCTCATCGAATGTACTTTGGAAGTGACATGTCGATGATGATCGTAATTGTCAAAATAATCCTTATAAAAAGATGTGCTGGCATACATATGTGCTCTCGACATTTAATCATGAATAACATGGTTCTTTGCATCATGCAGAATGGTGGCTCTATAAGAGATGATGTATTCAAATTGTTTGAGTACCTACCTGAACCAATGTTTTAAGAGTTTAGATGGATGTAGATACGATGAGTGTCATCATTCGACTGTCTATACTCTGACGAACGTGAAGGATTGAGTAGTCGCCCCAGCGACAGTGAGTCTGATTTGTTAGACCACTATTTAGCAGCTCTCGCATTCTCATTTTTCTAATTGGACTTGAGATAGGAGGTTTCTTCCTTTAGAGACTCGATCGCAACCACGCTTCAAGAGGTAATCCTATTAATTATTTGTGGTTTAGACGAAACGATCCGAGGAGTGTTCTTGGATCATGTGGTTTCGTGGCATGAAATTTTTTTAAAATACCACTGCATAGAACAACTAGTGCGACTAGTCGTTCCTTGTTGTATTCGATAAGACGCTCACGCTTCCGTGATGTGCTTGAGGATCATCCCATATCCTTCAAGTGGTATCAGAGCCTTAGGTCGGAGGTTTCAGATACGATCCATAAACCTAGGACAGCTTTGGTTCGTTAGGGTTTGCGAAAGTTTTATCGCATTTCATTTTTGCATCTCTGTTTTGTGATTATTTTTGGCCCTTTTAAATTGTTTAAACACGAAAATAAAACTTGTATTTTGTTTCCCATTAAATAAGGAAACCATAGGATCTGAGCTTATGTAATTTGGATTCCGTTTGCTCGAGATATGGTTGTTTTAATGAACATGTGTTCACTGTTGCGGGAACTGTGAATCTTAGCAAGATTAATGAGTTAATTACTATTTTGATCCACCTCGAAATACGTGAAGTATCACTTAGGTTCTGTCCTAAATCAAATTAGCAATCTTTGAAAACTGATTTTGTCTAATTCTGATTTAAATTGATTGAGATATGTTAATTTTAGTAAGTAGGGGTCACTGCTGAAATTACACTCCTAATCAAGAACCATGTGATTATCATTTAGTGAAATTAATTGCTAATTTCATGAAATAATTATGGAAAATATTTAAGAAATATTGATTGATGATTATTTCCTTAATTGACTTGGCCTCAACCAATAAATTGATTAGATTTGATCTAGATCATAAATGGAAACACAATCATCAAACTCTTTGCTTGAATAGGAATGGGAATTTGTCTTGCAAATTTTCTTATAATAATAAAGGTTTTGATTATTACTATATGGTATAATTTCTGTTGAATAACCGATGATCATCTCAAGTACAAAGTGATTGACTCGGCATTATTTTTTCCCGAGGCGGATATGGTGTCTGGTCGGGGATCGCTGGGGTAGCGGGTCGCACCGGTTGCGGTCCGTCCCACTACCGTCGGCACTGGCCATGACAGTGGGTAGGGAACGAATGATGCCTGAGAGATCATAATGTATTTTCTAATTATTAAAATTCGAATTAATACGTACTTTGAGATAATACCATATATTCAAGTAAAATCAAGTTTGTTGATTGAATTTGATTGATAATTAATTTAATATGATTAAGTTAATTATATCTAAATTAAAAACACTCTATTATGAATAGATTTGTATTTTCCTTGGAAGAATTAATTATGTGAATATGATTCATGATAATTAATTGAAATTTGAATATGAGGTGGAGAATCACATAAGTGACATTCATGATCTCCCATCAAGGCGAAGGGTTCCGTCTCCAGGGATTGTATGTAGGAGGCGCTTGTCTGAAGTGATAGCTCCTATATGCATGTGCATCTGGATCGGGCTCTTTGCTTCTCGAAAGAGTAAGGCTGTCTACGTAGTGACCCCAATATCGGATCCTCATATTGTTGGGGCGATATTGGATTGTGCGTAGTGAGTACTATTCCTGATGACGGTTCGTTCAATTAATGACGGGTCAACATCACCTTAGGGGTGGTGGGCCCGAGTGTTAAAGACCGAATTGGGAGATGCAAGTTGGACTTGCAAGGAGGAATGTGTTCCCGCTTCTTTTTATCTGAGTTACAGATTCTCATATTATTGGGATGTAACAAAGATAAGGAAGGAGATCCCAGATCTTGCTGAGATATAATGGTAAGTATATCTCTTACATTGAAAGTGATTAAGGTAATGAACTTTCAATGTTGACAAGGCAAGACAACTTTGATATAAAAATTCCTAAATCAAAGTACAATATATATTTAATATATTTATACAAATTTCTTATTTCAGATAATCCTTCATTAAATCCACTCAATATTATACTCAATAATAACCAGTAAAATATCATTAATTGGATCCATGATCTAGATATTGTACTTGCAGTTGGACACATATCGTATGTGGTTGCAATGTGCAAGTTTCTTCATAACAATGAGTTACAATTAAATAAACAATAGGACTACTACCCTAGGGTTTGTATGTATCTATAGTCTTGATCTCTCATCGAATGTACTTTGGAAGTGACATGTCGATGATGATCGTAATTGTCAAAATAATCCTTATAAAAAGATGTGCTGGCATACATATGTGCTCTCGACAATTAATCATGAATACCATGGTTCTTTGCATCATGCAGAATGGGGCTCTATAAGAGATGATGTATTCAAATTGTTTGAGTACCTGCTGAACCAATGTTTTAAGAGTTTAGATGGATGTAGATACGATGAGTGTCATCATTCTACTGTCTATACTCTGATCATTCATGATGCTTCATATTATTCATATTGTATGAACTGAATGAAGCATGTATAAATGTTGAAATGCTCTTATATTGAAATCTTTTGAATTTAACATAAGAGACCATTATCTTAAGCATTGGTTGTTTATAGATGAAGGGAGCACAGTGGAAGCATGGGTCTGACCCATGTGAGAATGAAAGTCAAAGAGTTGACTGTACTTCTGTGACTTCCATATGAAATCCAAAGAGTTGGATACATGCCAATACTGCAATAAGCTGATGTCTTGATAGTATGACTATCAAATCTATCTAGAATCCTTATAGAAGGAATCAGATAGTACATCAAAATAATCTACATATAATCATTGAAATTGACTTACTTTTTTGATAAGATAAAGTCTAACAATTGTATCTCAATCTTCTAAACGACACTTGCAATTGGTTGCATATATGTTAGAAGATTAGAAATTTGATCTTAAAGGTTCAATAGTCATCCACATGGATATTGATGCAATTGTTGCAACAATCTCTATTAGAATGATAGACTTCATAATTTCAGTGGGAGAGACCTTAGTCTTAGAGAATGTCTCTATGACCTAGATTTTAGAATACACTCATTGTTTATTTCTAAATGTTGGAAATAAACGTGAAATCTGTAATACACCTATCATAAAGAGTTATGATGGAGATATTTCAGATAGTAATCTAAAATCTTGTGGACTATATTAAATTAGAAAATTAATGAATGATTCATTAACATTTCTAATACTGAAATTAAACCTTAAAAGATCAATAGGAGAATAAAGATCATTTGATAATGATCTGGCATCAAGCCTTGGACATTTGTCTGTTGATGAGATCAATAGACAAGTAAGAGATGAAACTTTAGAATGTCTAAAATTTCAAAACTGCATACTTGTGAATTTTGTATTCAAAAGTAAAATGTCCAATACACCCTTTCTTTGGGAAATGTGTAAGATGTCAAGGTATTCAAGATCTCATGCATATTGATGTATGTGAATCATCTATGTCAGAATAAACATTATGGATATGTGATATCTATTGATGATTATTTGTGATATGAGATTTATTTTCTTCACTTAGAAAACTTTGAAATGTTTAAAGATTTCACAATTTTGATTTAGAACCAAAGTTTGAAGGAAGATTAAATGATTTTTTTCTAATCTAGGTAGTCAGTACCTATTAGATGAATTCACAGAATGCCTTATAGAGATATGAATGTCATTTTCTATCTCAATCCTCCTAGTAAACCTTAACTCAATAAAGTTGTAGGGAGATACAATTGATCATATGTGACATGATTTGATCAATGATTAATCTTAGCATAATTATCTCTTAGTTTCTAGGTATATATATGTGGTAGAGACTACATTATATATCCTTATAAGGTTGCATGTAATTAAGCTAGAATCTGGCACTGGAGAGTGCTACTTCATTAGAAAGATAAAGGATGGTATTGGATACCTACTTTATGACATTGAGATTCTCAAAGAATCTCATCTCTGAGAAGGTGATTCTTAGAGGATGACTCTCTTAAGAATCAAGATAAAAATGAAGTAAAGGAACTCATTTAATCTTGAGAAGATAATGAGGCTCCTGAAATCGGAAACTAAATAGACAATTAAAGATGAAATCTTAATACCTCTTCAAATAAGTTTGCGGATGGATTCCATGTGTCAGTTGAATCTGACAATGATCTGACTTCATGTGATGATGCTTCTGAAGATCATATCATGGAAAGATGGATGTTAGCAATAAATTCTAAAGTAGACTTCATATACAAATGTTGTATGTGGACCCTCTAGGATCCAACTATATGGGTAAGACCCATTATGGTGCAAATGCATCTTCAAGAGAAAGAGGGAACCTGATGAGAAGGTAGAGACCTTCAAAGCATGGTTCGTAGCCATGAGCTACACATCGAAGAGAAGACATCACTTGCGATGAGACTTGATCTCCAGTGACCTTGCTTTAACCCATCAGAATATTGCTAACTATAGCTGCACAACTTGACTATGACATCTTCATGATGTGAGTCAAGATTGCATTCCTCCATGAATACCTCTCTGAGGATATTCATATGAAGTAGCCCCATGACTTCATGGTTGAGGAAAGAAAGTTGTGCAAGCTAAAGAACTCCATCTTTGGACTCAAATAAGCTTCTTGTAGTTGGAACATAAGATTTGGTGAAATTATAAATGTTATGATTTCAGATAAAATCTTGATGAACCATGTGAAGCTTAGTGGGAGTGCCATTGCGTTCATCATGCTAAATGTAGATATTATTCTAATCATTTGGAACGATATAAGGATAATAATAAGTGTTTTATAATATGGTTTTTCCATACCCCAAGATATGATCTCAAGTATACCTCTTAGATCTTAGTTTTGAAGAAGCAAAAAAAAGAGGGTATTGGGACCGTCACATTAATGGTATACCTTGGACATTTCCATGGAAAATTCCAAGAAAGGATTCTTTCCCTCAAGATATGGTACTGACCTATCTAATGGAATAACACCTCAAAGAGTTGAGGATGTGAATGCTAGAACTGCTTGCACTTGTGCATCAGTTACAAGAAGATGTGTGTATGCTGGATGTGTACAAGGGCCAGATGTCTGCCATGCAGTGGGAGTAGTAAACTATTACTAATCCTAACTATGGAGATAAAACACTTGATTGCAGTAATAGCAATATATTCAAAAGATAATGAAACTTAAAGATAGTGATCCCAAAGTCTTATCTTCAAAAGTTTAAGACCTTGTAAATAGTGATCTGTAAGGGTCTTAACTGATGATACCTTAGGAGATAGAGATTTCCAAGAAGGGTATTCTGATAAAGATTATGGTAATACTGGTTATAGTAATTATTGAGGTGTAGTGTCAAGGACACTATGACTGATATGATTGAGTATTGGTTGCATAAGATGCAACATTCGCATTGGATGCGAACATTGTTACTATGAGATATGCAAGAGCCGTAAAAGGACTTGGCGTAGTCTCTTGGGAACAGAGTGACTGATCAACTTACCTAGCTATTTTCTAAATAGCCTATGATTGTCACATGAGTGTGGGTTTTAATGATTATCCCACTAATGGCTCTTTGGGCTAGTGGGAGATTATTGGACATGTGAGCCCACGGCGAGCCATTGTGAAATAAATATTATTGCGAATATCATTCCCTAATCTCAAATGAAGAATACATAATTTGCATAATAGATCCCTTAGTACAATTAGGGTTATGTACAATGGCCATCTTGATGATCATACAGCTGTTGATTCAAATATTGAATCATAGAGGTTGTGCTTGGATGAACATCTAAAGAGTTGGATTGAGGACTCATCAAGCACCATCAAATAATTGTTAAAAGATGATCTCCGGCCTAAGTAGGAGATGGCAATCCTTTCTTAATTATGTTGATATCTGACCGACGTCTTGATGTATGTCCAGAGGTGTTAGATAAGTTTGGTGAAAGAGTTGACTTAACGAGATCGAGATAACCAAAGTCCTATGTCGTATGTTGTCATGATATAGGCACACATCCTCTGACCGGAGACAGATGTGTTGCTATATGTCTGAGTATGTACATTTGACAGACCAATAGGTTGATGACCTAATAAAGGTCTATACACCGGTGCACTGGTGTGCATATAAGGGCATATGGGTAATATGATCTCTCAAAGAGATCATACAGGTTCATTACTGAACCGGAAGACATGATCTCACTCATGAGATATTTGGGAAAAACCAAATTCCATGCACGATTGTCTCGCTTTGGAAGTTTGACTGAATTTGTAGGTTTTATATATGGTTTTGGAAAGTATATGATCAACACCTGGGTATGATATATGCTTTTGGAAAGCATATGATCGATACCGACTCCCAATGATCAAATGAGAAACTTAATGATAAAACCCCTGAAGTAGACAATGTAAAATTGATCTTATACTTCAGGTTTATTCTGAGTCTTCTAGTGTGTAGGATGTACAAGTATTGGGAATACCTGAGGGTGATGTAATCATAAACGGCTGTATAACCATGATGCTTCCATTCATAGGGAGTGATGAAACGGGTCTGGATTTTAGTGACTCCTTTCAGTAGAGAAGTAGTCTAATCTTAGTCCAAATGTTGGACATTGATTTGAATGTGATTCAGATGCAATGAGAAGATTATATTTGCGGTCTAGATTTAATCAAGCATCTATGGGAGGCCTGAGATCTGGATCTGAGATGTGATCTCAATATCCAAGTCACTATACGTGGAACAATACAATCGCCATGTCCTAATCTCAACGTATTCACGGAGAAAGCACATTATCCTTGAAAGAGTTCAAGATAATTTCATTGTTGATATATGTATCCGATCATTGAGAAAATAGATAATTAAATGTGATTTAATTATCATGAATAATGTGAATTTGATTAATATTATAAAGAGAGTTATATTAGATAATTAATTGTGATTTAATTATCAAAGATATAAAAAATGTGAATGTGATTCACCTTATCCGGGCACATGAGAATAGAGATCCAAGATGATTAAATATGATTTAATTATAATGGATATGAATAATGTGGATAGCACTATCCATATTAATCATATATATTATAAATGTTTTTTATAAAATATAAGAGAGAGCAATTTGTAATTTACATTTGTTAATTAAATGTTGATGTGAATCGGATTCACATTGGACAATTAATTGAAAATGTAATTTACATTTTATTTTGGGTTGTGAATGTGATTCACAAATTTCAATGGCATGATTGCAATGTTCACAAAATAAATTGGATTTATTTTTGTGAAATAATTTGCAACAAAAGTTGTTGCAAATTTTGAAGAAAATCACGATATAATGCAATCTCATGCAATATGGAAAGGTGGCTCCCTTCCTAATAAGGAGAGGGGACGGCTACTAAGTCCTTATAGGACTCATAGCCGTCTTCCCCCCTTTATGGAAGGAGGCTTGCCTCTTTCCTATTTCTCTAATGGAGATTGATTTGATATAAATCAAATTATATTTAATATATATTTGATTTTTATTAAATTAATTGTTGTTGGTTTTTTACCAACAAAATCCTGACCATTGAAAGAAACACAATCAGTTAGAGTCATTGGATTTGTGTTGCCCATGGATTGAGATCCATGGATCCCAAAATATTATAAATAGTAGGGCACCCCATTGCTCTTCTCTGCGCACAAGAGAACATACGTCTCTCTCTCTCTCTTTTAAGTCATCCCTCTCTTTTCTTCTCTCATGGTCGTCCACCATGGATGCCCTAGCGAAGTTCTCTATCGCCGCAGCGTCGTCGTTATGGTGCCCGATCGTTTGCTCGTGGATCTCCGTCTCCTTCGGTACGCCTCGCTCGTGAAGAAGACGTCGGATCTCATGTGTTGAGATCAGGAGATCCGCCGCTTGGATCATCAACATGGATTGCAAGAAGCATGTGATTCATCCCGTGCTCACAAGAGTCTCCTCCGTCGGATCGGAGTTGAGACAGGAGGTCTCTTCGTTTAGAGAATCGATCGCAACCATGCTTAAAGAGGTAATCCTATTACTTGTTTGTGGTTTAGACAAAACGATCCGAGAAGTGTTCTTGGATCATGTGGTTTCGTTGCATGAAAAATTTTTAAAATTCCGTTGCATAGAACAACTAGTGCGACTAGTCGTTCCTCTTCATATTCGATAAGATGCCCACGCTTCCGTGATGCGCTTAAGGATTATCCCATATCCTTCACCAATACCCTCTTTTCTTTGCTTCTGAACATCTTTAGAACTAAGATCTAATATGTATCCTTGAGATCATATCTCAAGGAATGGAATAGCCAGTCTATAAAACACTTATTATTATCCTTATATCATTTCAAATGATTAGGATATCATCTACATTTAGCATGGTGCACACAATGACACTTTCATCAAGCTTCACATGGTTCATTAAGATTATATCTGAAATCATAACATTTATGATTTCGTCAGATTCAATGTTCCAACTACAAGAAGCTTATTTGAGTCCATAGATGGAGTTATTTAGCTTGCACAGCTTGTTTTCTTCAACTATGAAGCCCTGGGGCTACTTCATGTGAATATCCTTAGACAGATATTCGTGGAGGAATGCAATCTTGACTTACATCTTGAAGATGTCAAAGTCAAGTTGTGTAGCTATAGTTAGCAAAAATCTGATGGGTTTAAGCAAGGTTACTGAAGAGAAAGTTTCATTGCAAGCAATGTCTTCTCTTCGGTGTCTATCTTGTGGATACGAACCGTGCTTTGAAGGTCTCTACCTTCTCATCAGGTTCCCTCTTTCTCTTGAAGATCCATTTACACCTTAACGGGTCTTACCGATATAGGTGGATCCTCGAGGGACCATATACAACACCTGTATATGAAGTATACTATAGACTTTATTGCTAAAATATATCTTTCCATATCATGATCTTTAGAAGCTTCATCACATGAAGTTCGATCATTGTCAGATTTCTCTGACACATGGAATCCATCCTCAAACTCATTTGAAGAGGTATTAGTGTTTCATCTTTAATTATCCTTTCAATTTCCGATTTCAAGAGCCTCATTATCTTCTCAATATTAAATGAGTTCCTACACTTCATTTCATCTTGATTCTCAAGAGAATCATACTCTAAGAATCATATCCTTAGAGATGAGATCTTTTAGGAATCTCAAGGTCATAAAGTAGGTATCCAATACCATCCTTTATTTTTCTATTGAAGTAGCACTCTCTTATGCTAGATTCCATCTTACCAGCATGAAATGTTTTTTATTTAAGGATATATATTGTAGTCTCTACTACATATATAGCTTGGAAACTAAGAGGTAATTATGCTAATATTCATCATTGATCAAATCATGTCCCACATGATCATTTGTGTCCCCCTATAACTCTATTGAGATTAGGTGCATTAGGAGGATTAAGATAGGAACGAAAAATTCTTTTCTCCTAAGGCATTCCTTGAATTCATTTAACAGGTACTTTCTATCTAGGTTAGATCAAATTTATTTCATCTTCCTTAAAACTTTAGTTCTAAACCAAAATTGTGAAATCTTTGAACATTTCAAAGCTTTCTAACATGAAGGAAAGAAATCTCATATCACAAACAATCATCAAATGATATCACATATCATTAATGTTCATTATGATATAGATGATCCACATACATCAATATGTATGAGATCTTGAATGCCTTGGCATCTAACACCATTCCCAAAGAAGGGTGCATTGGACATTTTCACTTTTGAATACAATATTCACAAGCATGTAAGATTTGAAATTTCAGACAATCTAAAGTTTCATCTCTTACTAGTCTATTGATCTCATCAATAGACATATGTCCAAGGTTTGATGCTAGATCATTGCCAAATGATCTTCATCCTCCTATTGATCTTATAAGGTTTAATTTTCAGTATTAGAAATGTTAATGAACCATTCATTAATTTTCTAATTTAGTAGAGTCCTCCAGATATCAGAATACTATCTGAAATATATCCATCATAATTCTTTATGATAGGTCTATTCCAGAATTCATGTCTATTTCCAACATTTAGAAATAAACTATAAGTGTTTTCTAAAATCTAGGTAGTAGAGACATTATCTAAGACTAAGGGCTCTCCCACTGAAAATATGAAGTCTATCTATCCAATAGAGATTGTTGCAATAATTGCATCAATATTCATGTAGATGACTATTAAACCTGAAGATCAAATCCCAGTCTTCTAATACATATGCAACCAATTGCAAGTGTTATTAGAAGAATGATATATAATTATTAGACTTCGATCTTATCAAATAAGAAAGTCAATTTCAATGATTATGTGTAGATGTAAATTATTTCGATGCACTATCCGAGTCCTTCTCTAAGGATTCTAGATAGACTTGATAGTCATACTATCAATACATCGACTCATTGCAGTATTGACATTCATCCAACTATTCACTTGTCATATGGAAGTCACAGAAGTACAGTAAACACTTTGACTTTCCTTCTTTCTTGAGTCCGACCCATGCTGCCACTGTGCTCTCTTCATCTATAAACAACCACTGCTTAAGACAAAGGATCTCTTATATTGAATTCAAAAGATTTCAATATAAGAGAAATTCAACATTTATACATGCTTCATTTCATTCATATATTATGAATATTATGAAGCTTCATAAATGACTTGAGTATAGACATTAGAATGATGACACTCATCATATCTACATACATCTTAACTCTTAAAGACTTAGGTTCAGGTAGGTACTCAAACATTTTGAATACATCATCTCTTATAGAGCTACCATTCTGCATGATGCAGTGACACATGTCATTCATGATTAAATGTCAAGAGCACATATGTATGCCAGAACATATTTTTAGATTTTATAAGGATTATTTGACAATCGCGATCATCATCGACATGTCAATTCCAAAGTACATTCGATGAGAGATCAAGACTATAGAGACATACAAACCCTAGATTGTTGTCTTATTGTCTACTTAATTGTCATTCCTCATTATTACGAAGAAACTTGCACATTGCAACCACATGCATTATGTGTTCAACTGCAAGTACAATATCTTGATCATGGATCCAATCCACGATATTTTACTGGTTATTATTGAGTATAGTATTGAGTGGATTTAATGAAGGATTATCTGAAATAAGAAATTTCCATATATATATATATATATATATAGACACACACACACACATTTTACTTTGATTTAGGAATTTTTATATCAAAGTTGTCTTGCCTTGTTAACACTGAAAGTTCATTCCCTTAATCACTTTCAATGTAAGTGATATACTTACCATTATATCTCAAGCAAGATCTGGGATCTACTTTCTTATCTTTGTCATATCCCAATAATATGAGAACCTGTAACTCATATAAAAGAAGCGGGAATATATTCTGCCTTACAAGTCCAACATGCATATCCCAATTTGATCTTTAACATCTAGGCCCACCACCCCTAAGGTAATGTTGACCCGTCATTAATTGAATCATCCGTCAATAGGAATACAACTCGCTATGCGTAATCCAATATCACCCCAATAATATGAGGACCTGATATTGGGGTCACTACGCATACGTCCTTACTCTTTCAAGAAGCAAAGAGCCCAATCCAAATGGATTGTAAAAGAGTTGTCACTTCGGACAGGCATCTCCTACATACAATATCTGACGATGGAACCCTTCGTCTTGACGGGAGACCATGGGTGTCACTTATGTGATCCTCCACCTCTTATTCAAATTTCAATTAATTATCATGAATCATATTCATATAATTAATTCTTCCAAGGGAAATGCAAATCAATTCGTAATAGAGTATTTTTATATGGATATTATTTATTTAATCACATTAAATCAATTATCATTCCAATTCAAATAACAAACTTGATTGTTACTTGAAAAATATGGTATTATCTCAAATTACGTGTTAATTTGAATTTTAATAATTAGAAAAAACACCATGATTTCTACAGCATTATCGAGTCCCTACCCGTTGTCATGGCCAGTACCAGTGGGAGTGGGACAGACCGCACGCGATGCAACCTGCTACCCCAATGCTCCCCGACTAGACACCATATCCACCTTGAGAAAGGATAATGCCAAATCGATCATTGTGTACTTGAGATGTTCATCGGTTTTTTAATCGAAATTATACCATATAGTAATAATCAAAACCATTTTTATTATAAGGAAATTTGCTAGATAAATTCCGAAACTTATTCAGGTAACATGTTTGTTGAAAGTGTATCAAGTAACCAATTGGTGATCTAGATCAAATCTAATCATTCATTGGTTGAGGCAATGCCATTTAAGGGAACAATTATCATTCAAATATTTCCTAAATGTTATCCATAATTATTTCAGGAAATTAACCATTAATTTCACAAGTTTCTTAAATGACTATAACAAGGTTCATGATTAGGATTGCAATTTTTAGCAGTTACCCTCACTTACTAAAATTAGCATATCCCATTCATTTTAAATCCAAATTAAGAAAAATCAGTTTCTAAAGTTTGCTAACTTGATTTAAAACAGAACCTACATGATTAGCACGTGTTTCCAGTTGTTTTAAAATAATAAATAACTCCTTAATTACGTCATCATTCGCCATCCCCGAAACAGTGGATATATGGGCATTAAAAAGATCATAACTTGAGCAAACGGAATCCAAATTATGCAAATTCAAATTCCACCATTTCCTTATTTAATAGGGAACATTATCCAGTGATAGATTCATATTAAACATTTTAAACAGGGTCGAAAGTTATCACAAAAAAGAGTTTTGAAAATTGAATGCAAAAAAAATTCACGAACCCTTACGAGCCAAATCTTCTTAGGTTAATGAATCGTATCCAAAACCCCCATAACCTGGCTCTGATACCACTTGAAGGATATGTGAAGATCCTCAAGCGCATTACTGAAGCATGTGGATCACATCGAATGCGATCGGGAGCGACTAGTTGTACTAGTTGCTCGATGCGGCAGAAATTAAAAAGTTTAATGTGATGTAACCATATGATCCAAGAACCTTTCTCGGATCGTTTCATCTAGACTGCAATAGGTATAAGGTTTACCTCTTGAAGTGTGGTTGCGATCGAGTCTCTAAACGAAGAGACCTCTCGTCTCAAGTCCGATCCGACGGAGGAGACACTTGCAAGTGCGTTGATGAGAAGCGTGCTCCTTGCAATACATGTTGATGATCCAAGCGGCAGATCTCCTGATCTCATCACACGAGATCCAACATCTTCTTCATGAGCGAGGCACACCGAAGGAGATGGAGATCCACGAGTAGATGATCTGGAGCATAACGACGATACTGCAGCGATGACAACTCTCACAAGGGCTCCATGGTGGACGGCCACTATGAGAGAGAGAGAGGCTTGGCGTATGGAAAAAGAGAGAAGGAGAGAGAGCATTCGTTAATTGTAAACGTCTATATCGTGGAGCAATGGGTGCCTCTTCTTATATAGGGTTTTGGGAGTCCATGGATCCTAATCCATGGACAACACACAATCAATGGTTGAGATTGATTTGTGTTTCTTTCAATGGCTAAGATGTTGATGTAAAAAAACAACAACAATTGATTTAATTTGAATTAATTTATATTGATAAATCAACATAATTAATCCCAATATCAATCACTTTGACTAGAGAAGAGATAATGAGGAGATTAACCATATCCCCTAAAAAAGGAGGACGGCTACCAATCATCTCATGAGATCTCATATCTCATGATATCTCATTATCTCCAAGATTTACAACAACTCTTGTTGTACATATTTTACACAAAAAATAATTCACAATTATCTTGTGAAAAATTTCAATCAAGCCATTGAAATTATGTGAATCTCATTCACAACCCAAAATAAAATGTAATTATATTTTCAATAATCATTCAATGTGAATCCAATTCACATTAACAACTAATCCACAAATATAAATCATATTATGCTCTCTCTAATATATTATAAATCACATTTATAATATACCTAATTAATATGGATAGTGCTATCCACATTATTCATATCCACGATAATTAAATCACATTTAATCTTCTTGGATCTCTTTTCTCATGTACCCAAATAATATGAATCACATTCACATTATTCACATCTTTGATAATTAAATCACATTTAATTATCTCAGATAACTCTCCTAATAATATGAATCAAATTCATATTATTCATTATAAATAAATCACATTTAATTTTCCATTTTCTCAATGCTCGTATACATATATCAACGATGATATTATCCATGAACTCATTCAAGGATAATGGACTTTCTCCGCAGATACTTGGAGATAAGGACAAGCGATTGTAATGTTCCACCTATAGTGACTTGGATATTGAGATCACTTCTCAAATCCAGATCTTGCAGACTTCCCATAAATGCTGATTACGTCAAGATCGCACATCTAATCTTCTCATTACATCTGAATCACATTCAGATCAATGTCCAACATTTGGACTGAGATCAGATTACTTCTCTATGAGACGAGTCACTAAAATCCAGACCTGTTTCATCACTTCCTCGGAATGGAAGTGTCTTGGATATACAATCGTTTATGATTACATCACCCTCAGGTATTCATAATACATGTACATCCTGCATACTGGAAGACCCATAATAAACCTAAAGTTTTTAGATCTCTTTTATACTGTCTTCTTCAGGGTTTTATCATGAAGTTTCTCATTTGATCATTGGGAGTCAGTATCGATCATATACTTTCCAAACACATATATCATACCAAGGTGTTGACCATATACTTTCCAAAAGTATATATCAAACCTACAAATTCAGTCGAGCTTCCAAAGAGAGACGACCGTGCACAGAATTTGATTCTTCCCAATATCTCATTCAGTTCAGTAATGAACCTGTATGATCCCTTTGAAAGATTGTTTTAATCATATGCCCTTATATGCACACCAGCGCGCCGGTGTATAGACCTTGATTAGGCCATAAACATATTGATCTGCCAATGTACATACTCAGACATATAGTAACATATCTGTCTCCGGTCAGAGGATGCGTGCCTATATCGTGACAACATACGATATAGGACTTTGGTTATCTCGATCTCAATAAGTCAACTCTTTGACCTAACTAATCTGACACCTCTGAATCTCTATTCTCATGTAGAGGACCTGCATCAAGAGGTCGGTTAGATATCAGACAAGTGAGAAAGGATTGCCATCTCCTACTCAGGCTAGAGACCATCTCTTAACAATCATTTGACGGTACTTGATGAGTCCTCAATCTAACTCTTTATATATTCATCCAAGCACCAGCCTCTATTATTCAATAATTAAATCAATAGCTATATGATCATTAAGATGGCCATGGTACATAACCCTAATTGTACTAAGGGACCTATTATGTAAATTAGTTATTCTTCATTTCATATCAGGGAATGATATTTGAAATAACATTTATAGCATAATGGATCGCCCTGGGCTCGCATGTCCAACCAATGTTTCCTCGTTCTAAGGATCGCTGAATCAAGTTGTGTCATTTTTCAAACCAACCCCTGTACTATACATGTCCTCCTCCTCCATTTGAATTTGGATCTTTCTTGGTCTCCACAAACCCTCAAGTTCCCTCCAAAATAAATCAAGTAAGTTGACAGCTTGCTCCTTGTGAGTTTGTAGCACACAAAGGACATATTTTTGAAGTGTTCCAAGCTCTCCGAACCTCCGAGTCGAGCTTCTGTGCTCCCGACCATCCTTCGAATGGTGAGCCATTTTTTCTTGCTTTTTCCATTCTTAGCTCTAGCAGTAATATAGGTTAGCATTTTATTTCATTTAATTATGTTTTATATTTCCTAAAATCCAAATCAAACTTTGTTGGAGCTTCAAGCTCCGGCCATTGTTTCGCACCGTTCTTGACTTCATTTCAACCATTTGATGGCCTCATCTCCATCCCCTTCACATTCTCTACATCTCCTAGACCTCTGTTCCTCTTGATCAGTCCTAGATCAGGGTATGGGGGCTGCCTCTCTTTTACCGCTCATCAGAGCCCTCTGTCACGTTCCATCTCTGCATTGTTTCCCACATTGAAGCTTATGGATCTCCCATTTTTCTTTGCTTGATCTAACCATGCAGGTATATAGGCTTCATAGCCTCTTTCGAGGAATTTTTGTACCTGGACGAGGCTCCCATGTCCTTTAAGTTTTCGCGCAATTCCAGGATCCCATTGATGGGTCCTGGACCATTCTGATGGTGTCGGTAGGCACGGAGGAGTTTTGAGCCACCTACATGCCTCTCTAGTGGTCGGAGCAACAAGAAATGTCCAATCGAAGCGGCCTCGTTCGATAGTTCATCCTTGTTCTTCCAGGGTAATTCACAGTCGTTCGATCGATGAAGAACGCTAGGTGGAGCAAGTGTCGTTGAATGAAGTAGTGTCAGAGTCGTCTGATCTAAGGGATCTAATCTTAGCCATCCAGCATGAAGCGATATCGTCACACCTTAGTCGTCCGCGTGGCAAGTGGATCATGCATCGTCGTTGATCAACGCCTTAGGGGGTATTTTGCATCCTCTACACCCAGATTTTGTATTTTTTTCAGTCCATAAACATTCATCTGCAGTTCATATATTTTTGTAATATTTGCAATTAGACACCTGCCTTACTTTATTTGCATTTAGGTCCAGTCCACATCACCTCACGTGTGCATACATGTAAGGGGCAAGAAATTTTGCACCTAAACCCCTCCGAGTTTGTGTTATTAGTTGGTCCAAGGATTTTATATTCAGTGTTATATTTTTAGGAAAAAATGCATTTAGGTCCTGTAACTTTTTTAATATTGCAAATATACCCCTGCTTAAATGATTATTATTGAATAACCATGGATTTTTGCATGAATACCCCTGGACTTTTATAAAGTGTTCTGGAATGAATTGTATGCTTATTTAAATAGTATTTAGGTCCCTACATCTATTCAGATCTAACTTTCTGTTCTTCCCAGCCTTCTTCGAATACAAATTGCAAGTATTGATTGCCTATACGGATTTCTGAATGAGTTCCATGGGCAGATAGCATGGCTTGACATATACTAGACGGTAGGAAGACATTCCCAAAGGTGACTTGTATGTTGTTATGTAAGCCCAAAGAATCGAGTCAAGCAACTGAGATCAACTCTTGTGATCCAAGCACTCAAGCTTCTAAAGAATTGTCTTCATCTCCCTGTTTGAGCATTCTGCCAAGCCATTGGATTGTGGGTGGTAGGTTGAAGCTACACGATGTTCAATGCAAAATTCTTGAGTTAGCTTCTTAACCTCTTTATTGATGAAATGTCTACTGCCATCAGATATAAGAATCTTAGGTATCTAAAACCTTAAAATGATACAATTCTTAAGAAAATAAGAAACGGTGTGACTGTCGACGGCTCAGGTTGGGATAGCCTCCACCCAACGACTTACATAATAGACAACGAGAAGAATGTATTCAAATCCATTACTATTCAGAAATGGGCCCATGAAGTCAATGCCCATGCATCAAACACATCTAAAATCTGAATAAATTTCAGGGGCATTGTGTCTCTCAATGCAATTGTTCTGCCCATTTTCTAGCAGTCAGTGTAGTGCTTTGCATAGTCTTTTGCAACTTGAATAAGGTCAGCCACCAAAGGCCGCAATGAAGTACTTTCACTGCCATTTTTATTCCTGAATGGTGTCCTCCAGATTCTTGATCATGGTATTGCGTGAGGGCACTTGCAAATTCCTCCTAAGGAATGCACCTTCTCCAGGTACAATCTGCCCCCCACGAATGAGATATGAATCCTCCCACTGGTAGAAATGGATATCAGATAAGAATTTGTATACTTTTAGTTTCGGCCAACTTTGTGGAGTTCTCTTAGTTACGAGATAGTTCACAATATCAGCATACTAGGGGATCAAGGTGACTGACAGTATGGCTTCGTCTAGAAAAGTCTAGGTGATCGACATCAAGTTCTACTCAGGAGATTCATGAATTAGTAGACTTGAAAGATGATCTGCCACCATATTTATGACTCCAGGCTTGTCTCGAATTTTGAGGTTAAATTCCTGAAGTAAAAGGATCCATCTGATAAGGCATGGTTTTGCATCCTTCTTTTCTTGCAGGTAGTAGATGGCAAAATGCTCCATGTAAACTATGATTTGGATCCAAGGAGACGGGATCCGAACTTTTCCAGGGCAAAAACTACTGTGAGCAGCTCTTTCTCGGTGATAGTGTAATTCTTTTGAGCTTCATCTAATGTTCTACTAGCATAGTGAATAACAAATGGTACATTATCGTTCCTATGTTCCAACATAGCACCGATAGCATAATTTGACACATCTGTCCTCAAATGGTAGTATCCAACTCAATGTCTGTAGGACAGGAGTCTGTGTGATCAAATCTTTCAATTATGAAAAGGCTTGGTGAACATGGTCATCGATGATAAAGTTGTTGGACATGCGAGCCCACGGCGAGAAATTATGCAGTAAATGTTATTGCAATTCACTCCTTAATCTGAAATAAAGAGTACATAACTTGCATAATAGGTCCCTTAGTACAATTAGGGTTATGTACCATGGCCATCTTAATGATCATACAGTTGTTGATTCAATTATTGAATCATAGAGGCTGGTGCTTAGATGAATATCTAATGAGTTAGATTGAGGACTCATCGAGCACCGTCAAATGATTGTAAAGAGATGATCTCCAGCCTGAGTAGGAGATGGCAATCCTATCTCATTTAGGCTGGTATCTAACCGACCTCTTGATGCAGGTCCTCTGCATAGGAATAGAGATTCGGAGGTGTCAGATGAGTTGGGTCAAAGAGTTGACTTAACGAGATCGAGATAACCAAAGTCCTATATCATATGCTGTCATGATATAGGCACGCATCCTCTGACCGGAGACAGATGTGTTACTATATGTTTGAGTATGTACATTTGGCAGACCAATAGGTTGATGACTTAATCAAGGTCTATACACTGGCGCGCGGGTGTGCATATAAGGGCATATGAGTAGTACGATCTCTCAAAGGGATCATACAGGTTCAGTTACTGAACCAGAAGACATGAGCTCACTCATGAAATATTGGGAAGAATCAAATTCCATGCGCATGGTCGTCTCACTTTGGAAGCTTGATTGAATTTGTAGGATTGATATATACTTTTGGAAAGTATATGATCAAGACCTAGGTATGATATATGCTTTTGGAAAGTATATGATCAATACCGACTCCCAATGGTCGAATGAGAAACTTATGATCAATACCGACTGCCAATGGTCGAATGAGAAACTTACTGATAAAACCCTGAAGTAGACAGTATGAAGTTGATCTAATACTTCGGGTTTATTCTAAGTCTTCTAGTATGTGGGATGTACAAGTATTAGGAATACCTGAGGGTGATGTGATCATAAACAATTGTATAACCATGACGCTTCCATTCCTAGGGAGTGATGAAACGGGTTTGGATTTTAGTGACTCCTCTCAGTAAGGTAGTATTCTGATCTTAGTCCAAATGTTGGACATTGATCTGAATGTGATTCAGATTCAATGAGAAGATTAGATTTACGGTCTTGATTTAATCAAGCATCTATGGGAGGCCCGAGATCTGGATTTGATATGTGATCTCAATATCCATGTCACTATACGTGGAACAATACAATCGCCCTGTCCTTATCTCCAAGTATTCGCGGAGAAAGTGCATTATCCTTGAAAGAGTTCATGGATAATTCTATTGTTGATATATGTATCCGAGCATTGAGAAAATGGATAATTAAATGTGATTTAATTATCATGAATAATATGTGTTTGATTCGTATTATAAGCTGAGTTATCTTAGATAATTAAATGTGATTTGATTATCAAAGATGTAAATAATGTGAATGTGATTCATATTATTTGGGCACATGAGAATAAGTTATCCAATATAATTAAATGTGATTTAATTATTATGGATAAGAATAATGTGGATAGTAATATCCAATTATTCATAATATACTATAAATGTGATTTATAATGTATTAGAGAGAGCTAATTATAATTTATATGTGTTGATTAATTATTATGTGTATTGGATATACATTGTGTAATTAATTGACAATGTAAATTATATGTTGTTTTGGGTTGTGAATATGATTCACAATTTTTCAATGGCAAGATTGCAATATTCTCAAATATAATTGTGAATTATTTTTGAAGAATAAAAACCAACAAAAGTTGTTGGAAATAAATAATGGAGAAAATCAAGGAAGCATGCAATCTCATGGATTTCCATGAGATTGCCCCCACATGCATATTCTCTCCTGGTTTGTTGGATTGATTTATATTTGATTTTGTCAATTATATTTTAATCTAAATTTGTTGGTTTTACCAACAACAATCTTGACCATTGGATTGAAATAAATCAATCTCATCCATTGATTTTATATGTCCCATGGATTGAGATCCATGGATCCCAAAACCCTATAAATAGAGAGGCATACTCATGCTCTCTCTTGAACACACAATGCTTGAGAAGCATCTCTCTCTCTCTTCTCTCTACTCAATAGCCCTCTCTCCCTCTCATGTGGCCATCCACCATGGATGACCTAAGAGAGGTTCCCCATCGTTGTGGCATCGTCGTTATGCTGCCCTTTCTTCTGCTCGTGGATCTCCGTCTCCTTCGGTGCGCCTTGCTCGTAAATAAGACGTCGTATCTCGTGTGTCGAGATCGGAAGATCCGCCGCTTGGATCATCAACATGGATTGCAAGAAGCACGCGGTTCATCCCTGCGCTCGCAAGCGTCTCCTCCGTCGGATCGGACTTGAGACAGGAGGTCTCTTCGTTTAGAGACTCGATCACAACCATGCTTCAAGAGGTAATCCTATTACTTGTTTGTGGTTTAGATGAAACGATCCGAGAAGTGTTCTTGGATCATGTGGTTTCGTCGTAAGAAAATTTTTTAATTCCGCTGCATCGAGCAACTAGTGCGACTAGTCGCTCCTCGTCGTATTCGATACGACGCTCACGCTTCCGTGATGCGCTTGAGGATCTAACCATATCCTTCAAAAGTTTGTCTCCTTTCCTAGCAATTCGGTCAGCGGTCGGGAAAGCTTGCTGAAGTCTTTGACCAGACCTGTTTGAGGTTGGTAGGTGGCTCAAGTTTTGCAATTACCTCCACCTTGGTTGGGTCAACTTCCATGCCATGTTTTGATATAACGTAACCTAGCACGATCCCCTTTGTCACCATGAAATTACTCTTCTCCCATCAGAGCACTAGATTCACTTCGTAGTAACTCTAAAGGACTCGGTCTAAATAGTTAAGACATTGATAAAAGGAATCCACGTAGACCAAGAAATCATTCATGAATACCTCCAGAAAACTACCCACCATGTCAACAAATACAACTAGCATACATCGCTAAAATGTAGAGGGGGCGTTGTACAGCTCGAACGACATTCATCAGAAATCATATGTCCCAAATGGACAGGTGAACGCCATTTTCTCTTAGTCTTCAGGCATGACTGCAATTTGTATGTATCCAAAATAGTCGTCTAAGAAGCAAAAGTATTCCTTCACGGCCAGACTCTTTAAAATATGGTCAATGAAGGGCAAAAAAGTGATCCTTCTTTATGGTGAGGTTCAGATGTCTGTAATCCATACAGACTCTCCATGAGGTCGGCAATCTGGTCATAATCTTCTCTCCTTTGTCATTGGTAACAATGGTGATCTCAGACTTCTTGGGCTCTACGTGCAGGGGACTCACCTACTTACTATTGGAGATGGGATATATGAATCTTGCATCACACCATTTCTGAATTTCCTTCATGACAACCTCCTGGAGGTTTGGATTCTGTCTCTTCTAGAATTCACGAGAAGGTCTGTTGTCGTCTTCGAGGTAGATGTGATTCGAGCACATGGATGGATTGATCCCGTGGAGATACGATATCTTCCATCCTATCGCCTTGTGATATCATTCAAGAACCTCCATCAAACGAGATTCTTGGTCTTTGATCATATGGGAATTGATTATGACCGAATACATATTTGGTTATCCTGCAAGGAAGGTGTACTTCATGTTGGAGGGAAAAGGTTTAAGCTCTGGCGAAGTAGGAGCTACTTAATTGGTGACTTCGACAATCACGACAAGTATTGATTTTTTCATCAGTTTAGTGTCCACTTGTGTCTATTCAACGTCTTCACTCAACGATTCATATAAATTTTCAATTATATCCTTATGATTGCATAAATCCTCAATAATCCTCTCTTGGTCTCCAAGACTCATGGGGCCCACACATAGTTCGTCAAGCGCATCAACAAAGATCTCATCATCATTGATAGAGGGGAATTTGACTGCTTTATCCACTTCTTCCTCAGGGAAAAAGGAATTCGTGGACCTCAATGTCATCCAATAATAGATTTGTATACCAAATCTCGCTAGAAAGTTGCAGTCTTCTTGGTAGTAAAGTGCAAGCACACTCATTACAGAGGCAACCTCTGTTGGTTTCGGCTCATGAATGATTTCTATCTTCACTTTGTTAGTGTTGTAGCTGAATGTGATCTCTCTAGTGCCGGTGTTCACTACTGCCTCGGTTGTTCGGAGGAGTAGTTGGCCAAGGATAATGGGGGTGTGAAGCAAAGGTGTGGAGACGTCCATGTCTAGCACAACAAAATCTATAGGGAACGGGATCCCTTGGATTGTGACAATTATGTCTTCCAACATGCCCCTAGGCCGTTTGATGGATTTGTCTGTAAACTACTGAATCATCTTGATGGGTTTAAGCAATCCTATCCTAAATTCTGTGAGTAGCGAAGCTGCCATAAGGTGGACAGAAGACCCACTGTTGAGCAATGTTTGCTCGAACTCCTGATTGGACATGCTACACCTATGAGTGATGCTCCCTTGTCTTTCTTTTTATCCAGGAGATTGCTGATAGCATTGACAGTGGCCATGGTGAGGATATGTTTTTCATTCTTTCCACTCTGGCTTCTAGAATTGTGGGCTGAGGTAGGCCCCTTGTTATACATGCTTCTTTAAGTCATTTCTTTACTGCTGGCATATACTCCATGGATTTTGTCAATAGCATGTTCGAGACCAAGTTTTGAATGATATCCACAATTGAAGGATCAGACAGTGTTTTTCAAAATTTTCAATTTTTGGTCTTTTTCATTGCATCAGGAAATGGAATATCTACAGAATCAGAATCTTTTTCATTCAAAATTTTGTCTGTATCATTGTATATAGGTAGATGGTAAAAATGTGCAAAATCATCTACAAGTGGTGAACCAAAAAATACATGCTCGGATGCGTTGGCTTGCTCTGGATCTGTTGCTTGTGTAGGCTTCTCCAATGTTGGTTGATATCCACTAGGTCTGGTGTTGTTGCTATCTTTTTGTGTTGTTTTATTTTCTTCTTCTTTTTCTTTTTCCGTTGATGGTGCTCCTCCAAAAATTTCTTTGGCTCCTTCTACTGGCTAGGCTGATGACTCACCATCATATACATGATGCTTTCCCTTCGCGGTCGTCGATGATCGAAGTGTCCTACTACTTCCGAGAGTAACAACGTTAGATATAAATAAGTTATTTTCATCTGAATCATTTAGAACACTACGAGCTACGTATTACTTGCATCGGAAACTGTTTGGATTGGCCTCAACCTGGGCTGTAATGATGGTTTTGGCAGTCGTCAGGACATTGATCTTTTGGCTCATTTCAGCCATGTTTTTCATTAACTGCTCTAGAGAAGCAAAAGTCAGGTTTAGTGGCACAACCTCAGAAGAGTCGCCATGATGGGGCCTCTAAATTTAATAAGGTTGGGGAGACTACTACTAGTATCCTTGAGAATACTGGTGAGGAGGGGGACGAGAAGAGTACTTCTATTTTTTCTAAGAGGGGAGTGAATTATGATAATGAGCAGCTGGCTTCTACTGGTGATACTGTGCTTGCCAATAGTCATAATGCTGGTATCCCTGCCCCCAGTTGTTTCCATGCTATGGAAGATCGTACTAGGATTGGTAAGGTTGGAATTTCCTCCCCCTACTACCGTTGGTGGTTTGGTTGGTTGGCCGAGTTCTGACCCTGGAATTGTCCACGAGGACGGGTCAGCTGCTGTTTATTTTTCCACACATCATTCACTTCTTGAATCTACTGTGAGGCCAGAAAGAACTGCTCCTAGTAAACTGGCTGGGGTTCAGGTTGGTACAACACCATCTGAGTCTATGGCTGGGGTGTCTGCTTCTCAGGGGCCTACATGTAGTATACGTGTTGGATGGGCTGATATGGCGGAGGACTCGGCTAAGGAGGTTGTCTCGGTATGTGCTCCTGCTCAAAGGGAGTCTCGGTGGTAGAGGACACCGAGTAGCAGACGTTGATGGTCTTGACAAGCAACTCCAGCTATGGTGTAATTTGATTAAGCTTTTCCAAACCCTGAGTGTGCTTCTCAATCGTAACAAGTTTTTAAAGGTCCGGTGACCTCTTCTCAATGATGTCTACTTTGAACAAGTGGCTTCCGATGATGCTCAAGTTGGATATCTCATCCTTTTCCTCTGAATGAGATGCCATATTGACAGGCTTGTGGCTGGATGGGGGCACCTTCATGTATGTACTTAACAAAGATTTATCAGCCTCTCCTTTTACCATCTCCTTAATGGTTTTCCAAACCACATATTCATCCTTGTTAAAGTGCAAGCCACCATAGGCAGAATTTACTAATCTTTGGCTCTCAAGTGCCAGCCCAACAAAAAATGTTGAACATGACTGGTCTTTGGAATTTCATGGTGGGGACACTTCTCATGCAGATCTCTACATCTTTCCCACGCTTCATAGATAGTTTCATGGGGCAGCCGGATGAAGCTAGAGATGCGGGTGTGCATTTGATTCAAGCAATTGAGAAGGTGAATTTTATGGAGAAATGCAGACTTCAGCTCCTCCCATGTCGTCACTATCTTCCCTAATTGGTTCACCCAATAAAGGGCCTTTTCGTGGAGACTGAAGGGGAAGGCAATCATCTTGACCACCCCTAGAAGAATGTTGGCATAATGAGTTGTTGCACATATGCGACCAAATTATTGTAGGTGGATGTATGGTTCTTCTGATGTATTGCCATGGAAGGATGAGATTAGATACAAGAATTGCGACTTCAACTCAAAATGGACATGGATGGGTGGAATCTGAATCCACTCGGTCACATGGCCTGCCATAGGGTTATAAGTTTGCTTCAGTGTGGGCTTCGGTTATGGTGGTCTTGCCTCTCCTCCTCCATGACAAGGTGGACCCACTGAATAGTTATCTTCTGCATCCTCCATGTTCATCTCCTCTTCTCTATTTGGATTATCCTCTCGTCTGGCATCTCTCTCATCAGTCCTCCTCCTCAGATCATTAAGCATATCCTGAAAGGCAACCTGGGCCAATCCTTGATCCATCAACTGTTGCTGGATTGCTTGAATAGATGCGAGGAGTTGGCTGCTGACGTCATTCTACATTGCATATTACACATCCCCTTGATCTAGATGTGAGGATCATGTTCTTGATCTGCACAGTTGAATAAACCCTGATGAGTCTCTGTCTAAGCACTAAATGGTGAGATGAGTTTGGGATTACGGTCAATCTCAGATGGTTGCAAATGGAGCACATGATATTGACTGAAATCGATCTCTATCCACAAGGGGTTGAATCAAGGACAAGAGTAATCCTTGTTTATTTGGAGAAGAAGCGTTGGTTCGAGTTGCGAGTCCATCCCAAACATCAGATTTATTGGAGAAAGGAAAGTGTTGAAAGAAGAAAGAATTGGGAAGTCCAAGGAGAAGTTCAAGAGGTCCGAACCGATTTCTTGGAGATCGCTCCGCATATTAGAGTGTTAGTGACACTGAATTGATGTTGGTGATGATAGAGTCTCGTATAAACCATTCGTGTGATGACATCCGAGAGGGTCAAAAGGAGATAGATGATTGATGAAGGATACAAGTATGAACAAGGAATAAAAGTCGTATAAAATAGTAGATGGCTCAAAGTGAGCATGGATTGAGAGGAATATGCAAAAGGGAAATGTGACAAAATGGTGCAAAGGCACGATGTTTTTAATCTTGACCTTAACAAAACTAATCAATCAAACTACAATACAATGGAATCACCAACTCGACCCATGAAGCCATGAAGGTTCAACATTTATCTTTATAAGTTTTAGATTGATTTTCAGGTAATTATCTGTGAATGAGTCCTTAAGCGCTAATATTTTAGGAGGAAGAGTATTGCTGAAAAAGTTTCCCATACTTGTCCTCCTCCTTTGTCACCTATATCTTGTAGTTTTTGTGGTCCTTATGTAAGGATATGGATTCCCTACTCATCCAAAGAAATATAAAGAGGAAGCCGATAGTGGCGAAGCAAATAATTCAGGTCAAGTCCACAACAAAATCACATGTGAGCGGTCAAGAGCCTACTAAGATGCAGGATGATGAGACAGATACCCTCGTGAAGGTGTGGCCTAATCTCAAATACTTCATAAACGGTCGGTGTTGTACACAAGCAAGAATCACCATCTTCGACCAAGTCCTACTCACCCACATACGATAGTAGCGCCAATACTTCAGAAATCCAAGCGTACAACAAGGCAGTATTGAGGATGGGTTGTTGGCTCTAATCCTTATGATAGCGCTCCCTCACTGGGAAGGACACCTCCCTCCCTCAATAGTACCTGAAAACAATGAGGGCGTGGATCACCCAATGCAAGGAATCCAATTAATCAATTTTATTTTGGTCAAATTTTTTTACTAGTCCCTTTTTTATTTTTTGTGTTATAACTTGCTTTGAGTAGATTCAATACAAGTGCCTAACGTTTTTGTTTGTTTTCTTTTTTCCAAGGTTATCAAAATTAGAGGGAGAAGGTAGAAATGAAATGCAAGTCGGAAAATGACGATGAATGCTCAGATAGAAGACTCACAGTGATTCCCAACTCTCTCCATGTGGGATGCATGGAAGGAATTTTAAACCTAATATACATGCAAATGCAACGTTGAAATCACCCTAAGAACATTGAGTGATATTAGCATGAAAAACTGAATGTCAAACCCTAGAGTGATCACCCAAAAGTTCAGTCTTGGAGACAGCCTCGGTGCCTGGCACAACGGGTCCAGCAAGTGTTGTATGGTGCCTCTCTCGGCTCGCGATGATTAATCTTAGTTTTAACAATTTAATTTGAGATAAGTCCAATCGAATTGCCATAAGTATGTGGACCTAGTTACATAGCAAGCACATCTAGATTTAAGGGCTCAATCACAGAAACCAAGGTGGAAAATATCTAACACGAGAAACATAGAAAATAAAGGCGAGGAAAATCAGGAAAAATCCATTGAGCCCCCAAGTGAACAAACATTTGGAAATTGGGTCTGAGTGTCCAAAGTCCAAAGTATCTGTATTATTAGTACTCGTATTATTACAATTTACTGAATGCAGAAATAAATTATTATCTCACGAAATTAAAAAAATCTATGCTAAGTCTTTCTCTCTTGCTCTCACCTCTTAGTATGTAGGTAGAAGGACTTGGTCTTCTCGAACCAGGTGCCTCAATCACCTAAGAGGTCATTGTCATCCCAAAGTCCCTCGTAAGATATATAGAAGAGATGGCTATCAACACAATAATCAATAGTATCAAATAAAAGAGGAAATAAAAGGAGAAAATACTGAACTGAAAATGACACAAATCTATCATACGCGTTGATCCCTGGTAACTACGCCATTTGATGACACAGATTTCGCAAGGGTTTAAATAATATCCTCACTGAGTAGTGAAGATAAAATGTCGCTGAGGCGACCATTCACAAAATTTTTGATCAATCAACAATTAACCCACACAAAGTATTGAAAATCAATGCAAGCATCATGAATCAAAATTTATTATACCCAACAATAGAGTGTATAATGAACAAGTATGGTAGGGGTCGGACACAAGAACAACGACAAACAATCAAAATTGTCTAAAAGAAGATAATTAATGATTTTTGGGATTTTTAGAGAATTTTTGAAATTTTGTGGGTTTTTAATTATATATATTTTTACAGATTTTATTTTTTATATTTTTTAATTTCTTTTAATTTTATATTTCTTATTCTTTTTATATTTTCGGATTTTAAACTTCTTTTTCCTTTTAATATATAATATAGGAATATAAATAATTATACATACAGTATAGTTAATGCATTTATAAGTACAAATAAAAATAAACAAAAAAATGTAGAATAAAAATGTTTTGTGTTTTATTTTTTCTACTATTTTTATAATTTTTAAGATATTTATGCTAAATTTTATATATTTATAAAATCTGAAATATCCCAAAACAATGATTAAATAAATAGGCTGAATTGATTTGAGATCTAAAAATAGAAAAAAAGCCTCAAAATTACTCAAAATCAATTGTAAAAAACCAATCTAATATGTATAAAAATATAGCATAGAAATAAATATTTTTAGAATTTTAAATGTTTTCTTACATTTTTTAATGGATTTTGGAGGTTTTTAATTTTTAATCATTTTATTTTCTATTTTTAGGGATTTTTATCTAGAGGCACAAAATACTATAATAAAAAAATATTTTTTCTGAAATTTTTAAATATTGTTTTATATTTTTGGATATTTTAATTAAAATAAGGATAAAATCTTGCTATTTTGATTTTTAATAATTATGAAAAATGGATGAAATGTAAAAATAAAATTATGGTGTGAAAGGATATGCAATCAGACACTTAATCCTATTTTTGCATATTTTTTAGAGCACGAATAATATTTATAAAAATGAAAGAACAAGCATAAAAAGTGTTGAACTAGCAAGGTTAGTTTTATAATTAAAAATAAAGGCATGTGCTACAATGCAAATTACCAAAAAGTTTACAACTAATACTTGAAGTTTAAATACCCAACTGAAGTACACAAATCCACATAGGGGTTACTCGCAAAATACCTATTTCACGTGGGTGGACACGTGAGTTGAGCTGGACTTGACTAAAAAGCAAATATATGAAAGCTTGGGGTCCTTTTAACAATTTTTACAAAAAGTTTTAGACTATTGAAATAAATTATAGGACTGGATAAAAATACAACAAAAGCATGGGTATAAAAGGCAAATTACCCCCTAAAGGTGTGGATCGGACGGTCGCAAGTGCCTCATTTTGACACGCATCATGCTCTCCTTATTGATGATGATTTCCCTAGAGAGACTAGGATTAGATATCAGGTTGAGATCTGACAGTCATGGCTTCATGCATCCAACGATGGTTGCTCACTTGGGCTGTAATGCTTGATCGGACGACTCCAGAAGCTGGTGGAAGAAGATAAAATGAACTCACCTCGGATGAGCTTTGATTTGATGGTGTGTGAGACTCCGGCCATCAGGAAGCCTCCCGATGGTCTCTCCTTTCTCCTGAGCTACAACGAACTCCACGAGCTTCCAAGTTGGCCCAGAGCCCACAGATTGAGCTCTAGAGGACAGAGTCTCTGATGAAGCTGCTAGGGTTGTTCTTTGAAAAAATTGACCCCTTAGATGTGGTCTTTAGAGCGTAGGACCTGCAAGGTTATCTCAGGGATGAAAACACGAAGGATCCTGGAGGTTGTTAGGAAGAAATGTACGAAAGAAGGCAACGGGAAGTATCCTTTGGTGAATGGCAGAGAGGGAGGACGGATGTCTGGATCTGTGCAATATCTAAGTGGATGAAGGTGTGTGGGATGTAGGGGAGTGGAAGGGCAAGATGATGGAGGTGAAAGCAGAGGCATAGGATGCTTGAAGTGATCAGAAATGCGCAGTGGAGTCGAAGCTCCAGCGAGGGCAAATTTTGATTTTATGAAAAATGAAACAAACTAGATGAAATAGAAACCTATCCTATGCAACCGTTAGGCTAAGAAACAAAATGAGCAAGAAAAGATGAGGTTCTACTTGACATGGACCAGTGAGAAGCAAACTCGCGGCGGAGGAGGCGATAGAATCAGATCATATGGAGAAGATATGGAGAATATATGGGTCAGGGAAATTTGGGTTTTGGCTATTAAAAAGTTATATACAATTAAAGTGATTTTGATGCATTTTGAATTCATATGGAGAAGATATGGGTCTGGGAAGTATGGGTTTTGTCTATTTATTCTGAGTGTAAAATGGACATTATGTATTATTTTTGTGTGAAATCAATTTTGTATTTTTCTATGTATTTTTATCTACAATTTTCATGCACAAAGGTTCTTTATTCGAGGTATAAATAATAATGAATGAAATAGATTCCAAAATGCATTATTGAAGAATAAATAATTAGAGTTTTATTATATTTTTGGCCCTTATCTCCCCTAATTTATTCCTTGTCGACCTAGTCATCATGATGCCTAGGTCTTGGGGTTTAGGGTCATAAAATACCTTTGGCATTTTATATCTTTTTCTTTTCTTTTCTTTATTCTTTTATTTTAGGTTTAAACAATGTATTTATATAATATTTATACAATAGATAATGAATGTTAGTTTATGCAAAAAAATGCTATATACATGCATTTAGCTAGGGTGTAAAGGCCAAAATGAAAGAATAAAGGTGATGAAATGGAGATTTATCAGGTTTATGGGGGAGGGGGCTAACAAGATGCGACATATGAAAATGAAGGTCCTCACTAAACAACATCCACTGGAATGGCTCATGGTATTGATCAAAATCTACTATGTAGTCTGGGGATTTGGACATCAGGGGGAGGAAAATAGATCGGCTCGTACGATGGGTGACATAATAAGGGTTATGACTCCATCTCCTGAAGTACCGACATGTGTGGTATAGCAGGATCAAGAAACAAGACGTGCAGAACCGACTCAAGGGTCGGTATTGGGAAATAGAAACACACAACAGTGGTATCATCATCCTCAATATGTATTGCCTTAGAGATGATATCCTAAACTTGGTGTGAAGCTGATGAAATCTCAATAATAGCATCACACAAATTAGATCCATAACCTACAAAGGAAGCACACTCATTCTAGCCTCAAATATGCCCGACACTTTAATGTCAAAGTGACCCGGGAGGGAATGAAGGAGGCAAATGAGACATACGAGAAAAAAATTCTAGATAGGTCTCCAACTGTACGAGGATTGAGGTCAAACCTGATGAGACAAAATTATGGCTCAAGAAGAGAGTCTTCCTGAGCCGGACCATTGAAATAGCGAGAAATAATCTATGGGTAATGTCTTGTGGTCCACACAAAGCGGAACCACTAAATCGCTAGAATGACTACCCGAAGAAAATTTCTAGTTAAATTCAATAATTAACCCACACAATAATAGAAAGCAATCAAGTCAAGGTGTGAATCAAAATTTATTATACCATACGATGAATGTGTATAGTGGACAAGATAGTAGGGGTCAAACATATGGAGACAAGTCGGCATAGCAATATTAATATTTATAAAAAAATAATAAATAAATAATAACGTATATTTGTACGATATTCACTTAATTATGTACTTAATGTTTTGTGGCTTTTAATTTTATAAAATAATTCGCTTTTTTAATAAATATATCTCTTTTTTTAATTTTTAATTTTGTGATTTTTGGTATCTTTTTCCATGTATAATATATGTGATATATAATATAGAATATGTAATAAATAGAAAAAGGAAAAATACCTAAAGAACAATGTTTTTATATTTTATTAAAGGATTTAAATATTTATAATGAATTTATAATAGTTAATAGTATTAATTAATTATATATAACTATATAAAGGTACAAAATATGTGATAAGGAATAATAAATATAAATCTGGCTATAAATAGTCAAAAATTATAAAATAAAATGTTTTTTGTGGTTTTTATATTTTTCTGCTATTTTTGTGATTTAAGGGTATTTTGCTAATTGTTAGCTATTTTTAAAATCTGAAACATACAAAACCACAGACTTAATAAATATGCCAAATTGTTTTGAGATTTTCAAATACTAAATATATTCAAATTTTCTAAAAATTAATTTTCTTATGAAGAAAATAATATACATAAATATATAAAGTAGACATATATTTTTTGGGGGTTTTTAACAATATTTTGCAAATTTTCAGGGTTAGCAAGGATTTGCTAATTTTGGGGTTCTTTTTAATAATTTTTGTAATTTTTGATCTCGAGTTATAAAAAACTATAATAAAATGCTAAGTAATTTTTTAAATTATTTAATTATGATTTTATATTTTCGTATTTCTATGGCAAATAGGGGTTGTACGTGCTCTTTTTACTTTTAAATATTTTAAAATGCAGATGAAATGCAAAATAAAACACACCATGAATAAGAAAGTCATCTGACACGTACATATATTTTTTTCATGATTTTTGGAGCATGGTTGATATTTATATAAAATAAATAAACATGCACTAAAATTAATAGGCTAGTAGGGGTATTTTTGCAAATAAAAATAAATGTAAGGTATTATAGTAAATTACCCAAAAATTTTGTACTGAAACACAAATTTTAATATTAAACATCAATATCAAAACCCACAAGGGAACAAGCATAAAATATCTAGCTTATGTCCGGTACCACATGCGCTAAGCAGGCACTGGTTACTTGCAATTACAAATAGTTACAGGGGTGGAATTCCAAATTTCCCAAAAGGTTTTGAAAATTATAAAATATTTATAGAAGTATTTATACATTATAAAATGGTGGAGGGGTTTAGTGCAATTATACCCACTTACTCCCACTGATAGGGCCGTCGAGCTTCTGCCACATGGATGATCGGTCACACGGGGATGCGTACCACTTCGCCTTTACTGGATGGCCCAGATTAAATCTGGGTTGCGTGGATGATCTGATGGATCTGAGCTATGGAGGAAGATCACGCAAGAACCATTCATCTCCCTCACTTCAATTGATGAATTCTCCATACTCTGGCGTGTTGGACGTGCGAGCCCACGATGAGCCATTATACAATAAATGTTATTGCGAATATTATTCCCTGATCTTAAATGAAGAATAACTAATTAGCATAATAGGTCCCTTAGTACAATTAGGGTTATGTATGATGGCCATCTTGATGATCATACAACTGTTGATTCAGTTATTGAATCATAAAGGCTGGTGCTTGGATGAATATCTAAAGAGTTAGATTGAGGACTCATCAAGCATCATCAAATAATTATTAAGAGATGATCTCCAGCCTGAGTAGGAGATGGTAATCCTTTCTCACATGGATGATATCTGATTGACCTCTTGATGTAGGTCCTCTGCATAGGAATAGAGATTCGGAGGTGTCCGACTAGTTAGGTAAAAGGGTTGACTTAACGAGATCGAGATAACCAAAGTTCTATATTGAATACTGTCACGAGATAGGCACGCATCCTCTGACCGGAGACAGATGTATTTCTATATGTCTGAGTATGTACATTTGGAAGACCAATAGGTTGATGACCTAACCAAGGTCTATACACCGGCGAGCTAGTGTGCATATAAGGGCATATGAGTAATACGATCTCTCAAAGGGATCATACAGGTTCACTTTTGAAGCGAAAGACATGAGCTCACTAATGAGGTATTGGGACCGATCAAATTCCATGCATGGTCATCGTGCTTTAGAAGCATGACACGAATTTGAAGGTATGATATATGCTTTTGGAAAGCATATGATCAATACCAAATCCCAATGACCATGATTGAGAAACTTGTTGATGAAACCCTGAAGATGACAATGTAAAATAGATCTATATCTTCGGGTTGACCACAGGTTTTCCATTATGCAGGATGTACAGGTATTAGGAATACCTGAGGGTGGTGTGATCAATAATCGATTGTATAACCATGACGCTTCCATTCCGAGGGAGTGATGGAACATGTCTGGATAGTGACTCCTCTCAGTAGAGAAGCAATCTAATCTTGGCCCAAGAGTTGGACATTTATCTGAATGAGATTCAGATGCAATGAGAAGATTAGATTTGCGGCCTTGATTAAATCAAGCATCTCTGGGAGGTCCGTGAGATCTGGATTTGAGATGTGATCTCAATATCTAAGTCACTATACGTGGAACAATACAATCACCCTATCCTTATCTCCAAGTATCTGCGGAGAAAGCGCATTATTCTTGAAAGAGTTCAAGAATAATTCCAAAGGTTGAATTATATCTGAGCATTGAGAAATGGATAATTAAATGTGATTTAAGTATCATGAATAATGTGAATTCGATTCGCATTATCTGAATTCATGAGAATGAGTATCAAATGTAATTAAATTCGATTTAATTAATGTGGATATGGATAATGTAGATAGCACTATCCAATTATCCATGTATATTATAAATATGATTTATAATATACATTAGAGAGAGACTTGTGTGATTTATATTTGTTGATTAATTGTTAATGTGAATGCGATTAATTAATTGAAAATATAATTACATTTAGATTTGGGTTGTGAATGAGATTCACAATTTTTCAATGGCTTGATTGATATTTTCCAAAAGATAATTTGGAGTTATTTTTTGAGAAATTTTTTTTCGACAAGAGTTATAGGAGATATCAAGAGATAATGAGATCTCGTGATATATTAGGAGATTGACCAAGTCCAATCTAATAATAGAGAGGACAGCTACAAATCTCCATGAGGAGAGGAGTAGCCGTCCCCCCTTATTTAGGAGTGGACCATAGTCTTCTCATTATCCTATCTCTAGTCAAATGTGATTTAATTTGAGATTAATTATATGAATTCATCAATATTAATTAATTTAGATTAAATTACTTGTTTTTGTGTTTTACCAACAACATCGTAGCCATTGAAAGGAACACAAATCAATCTCATCCGTTGATTGTGTGTTGTCCATGGATTGGTATCCATGGACTCCCAAAAACCTATATAAGAAGAGGCATGCCTTCCTCTTCGATGAACACACCGACTTGAAGAAGTCTCTCTACTCTCTCTCTCTCTCTCTCTTCTCATTCTCTTGTGCCTCCTTCTTCTCTCTTGGGTGGCCGTCCACCCTACCCTAGAAGGAAGAAGGCCCTCGTCGTCGCCTTGCATTGCTTCGACGACTCTCGATACTCCATCTTCTTTGGTGCTTCTCACTCGTGAAGAAGACATATGATCTCATGTGATGAGATCAGGAGTTCCCTTGAGTGGACAACTACTTAGATTGCGAGATCACCGCGACTCATCCCCGCGCTCGCAAGCGTCTCCTCTGAAGGTCGGACTTGAGACAGGAGGCTTCTTCTCTTAGAAGCTCGATCGCAACCACGCTACAACAGGTATTCCTATATCTACTATGTGGTTAGATGAAACGATTCATAAATGGTTTATGGATAATGCGGTTTCGTCATTTAAATTTTTAAAATTCCGCTGCACCGAGCAACTAGTATGACTAGTCGATCTTGATCGTATACTATACGATCATCATGCTTCTGTGATGTGCACAAGGATCCTCCCATATCCTTTAAGTGGTATCAGAGCCAAGTTTACGGAGGTTTTGGGTATGATCCATGAACCTACGAAAATTTGGGCTCGTTTGGGTTCATGAAGATTTTAGCATTTCAATTTTCGCAGCCATGTCTTGTAATAATCTTTACGCCCTGTTTAAAATGTTTAAACATTATTTTATCACTTAAATAATGTTTCCCATTAAATAAGGAAAATGTGGAATTTGAGTTTGCTTAATTTGGATTTTATTTGCTCAAGATATGATCGTTTTATTGACCATATGTCCATTGTTTCTGGGATGGCGATTAGAGACGTAATAAAGATGTTAATTACGATTTTAAAACACCTGTAAATACGTATTTATCACATGGTTTATGTTTTAAAGAAAGTTATCAATCTCTGGAAATTGATTTTGCTTAATTTGGATTTAAAATGAATGAGATATGCTAATTTTTGTTAGTGAGGGTCACTGCTGGAAATTGCATGTTTATCTTGAAACCTCGTGATTGTCATTTAAAAATTTGTGAAATTAATTGTTAATTTCTTGGAATAATTGTGGATAATATTTGGGAAATATTAGAACTATAATTATTCTCTTAAATGACATTACCTCAACCAATGAATGATAAGATTAGATCTAGATCACCAATTGGTTATTTGATACACTTTCAGCAAGTTACATGAATAGGATTTGGGAATTTATTTAGCAAATTTCCTTATAATCATAATGGTTTTGATTATTACTATATGGTATAATTTCAGTTGAAAGACCGATGATAACCTCAAATACAAAATGATTGGCTCGGCATTATTTTTTCCCGAGGCGGATATGTGTCTAGTCGGGGAGCATTGGGGTAGCAGGTTACACCATGTGTGGTCTGTCCCACTCCCGCTGGTACTGGCCATGACAGCGGGTAGGGAATGAATGATGCCTGAGAGATCATGATGTAATTTTCTAATTATTAAACTTTGAATTAATACGTATTTGATATAATAGCATATTTCAAGTAACAATAAAAATGTTTGTTGAATTTTTATTGGATCATTAATTTAATATGATTAGATTAATTAGAATCCAATTAAAATTAAAATACTCTATTATGAATAGAGTTGTTATTTCCCTTGATAGAATTAATCATAATGAATATGATTCATAATGATTAATTCGAATTTGAATATGAGGTGGAGGATCATATAAGTGACATCCAGGGTCTCCCGTCAGGGCGAAGGGTTTACGTCGCCAGGGATAGTATGTAGGAGACACATGTTCGTAGTGACAGTTCCTGCATACAAGCACATCTGGATCGGGCTCTTTTCTTCTCGAAAGAGTAAGGCTGTATGCGTAGTGATACCAATATCGAGTCCTCATATTATTGGGATGATATTGGATTGCGCATAGTGAGTTCTAATCAAGTTGACGGATGGTTCAATTAACAACGGGTCAACATCACCTTAGGGGTGGTGGGCCCGGGTGTTAAAGACCGAATCGGGAATGCAAGTTGGACTTGCAAGGCGGAATGAGTTCCCGCTTCTTTTTATCCGAGTTGCAAGTTCTCATAGTATCGAGGTGTAACAAAGATAAGGAAGGAGATCCCAGATCTTGCTTGAGATATAATGGTAAGTATATCTCTTACATTGAAAGTGATTAAGGGAATGAACTTTCAATGTTGACAAGGCAAGACAACTTTGATATAAAAATTCCTAAATCAAAGTAAAATGTGTATATATATTTATATATATTTATGCAAATTTTTTTATTTCAGATAATCCTCATTAAACCCGCTCAGTACTATACTCAATAATAACCAGTAAAATATTAAGGATTGGATCCATGACCAAGATATTGTACTTGCAGTTGAACACATAATGTATGTGGTTGCAATGTGCAAGTATCCTCATAATAATAAGGAATGACAATTAAATAGACAATAGGTCTACAACCCTAGGGATTGTATGTCTCTATAGTCTTGATCTCTCATTGAATGTACTTTGGAAGTGACATGTCGATAATAATCACAATTGTCAAATAATCCTTATAAAATTCTAAGAAGTTGTTCTGGCATACATATGTGCTCTTGACATTTAATCATGAATGATATGGTTCACTACATTATGCATAATGGTGGCTCTATAAGAGATGATGTATTCAAAATGTTTGAATACCTACCTGAACCTAAGTCTTTAAGAGTTAAGATGTATGTAGATATGATGAGTGTCATCATCCTACTATCTATACTATAGTCATTCATGAAGCTTCATAACATTCATATTGTATGAATTAAATGAAGCATGTGTAAATGTCAAAATACTCTTATATTGAAATTTTTGAATTCAACATAAGAGATCCTTTGTCTTAGCAATGGTTGTTTAAATGAAAGGAGCACAGTGGAAGCATGGGTCGGACCCAGGTTAGAAGGAAAGTCAAAGAGTTAACTGCACTTCTATGGTTTCGACACACATATGACATCCAAAGACTTGGATGAATGCCAATACTGCAATGAGCTGATGTGTTGATAGTATGACTATCAAATCTATCTAGAACACTTTGAGAAGGACTCGGATAATGCATCAAAATAATCTACATTTAAAAATTGAAATTGACTTCCTTATAAGATAACATGAAAGTTTAATAGTTGTACCTCATTCTTCTAATGACACTTGCAATGGTTGCATATGTTTTAGAAGACTAGAGAAATTTGATCTTAAGGTTTAACAATCATCCACATGGGTATTGATGCAATTGTTGTAACAATCTCTATTGGATATTTTGACTCCATATTTTCAGTGGGAGATCCCTTAGTCTTAGAGAATGTCTCTACTACCTAGATATTAGAAAACACTCATAGTTTATTTCTAAATGTTGGAAATAGACATGAATTCTGGAATACACCCATCATAAAGAGTTATGATGGATATATTTCAGATAGTATTATGATATCTGGAGGACTCTACTAAATTAGAAAAATTAATGAATGGCTCATTAATGTTTCTTAATACTGAAAATTAAACCGTATAAGATTGATAGGAGGATGGAGATCATTTGATAATGATCTAGCATCGAGTCTTGGACATCTGTCTGTTGATAAGATCAATGGACTAATAAGAGATGAAACTTTAGATTGTTTGAAATTTGAAATCTTACGTGTTTATGAATATTGTATTCAAAGTAAAATGTCCAATATACCCTTCTATGAGAATGGTGTAAGATGTCAAGGTATTCAGGATCTCGTACATATTGATGTATGTGGATCATCTGTATCATAATAAACATCGATGATATGTGATATCATTGATGATTAATTGTGATATGAGATTTCTTCCCTTCACCTTAGAAAGCTTTGAAATGTTCAAAGATTTCACAATTTTTATTAGAACCAAAGTTTGAAGGAAGATGAAATGAATTTGATCTAATCAGGGTAGCTTGTACCTATTAGATTAATTCATGGAATACCTTATAGAGATATGAATATCATTCCTATCTCACTCCTCCTAATATACCTAAACTCGAGAGACTTGTAGGGAGATACAATTGGATCATGTTTGACATGATTTGATCAATGATGAATATTAGCATAATTACCTCTTAGTTTCAAAGGTATATATGTGGTAGAGACTACAGTATATATCCTTATAAGGTTCCATGCTAGTAAGTTGGAATCTAGGACCAGAGAGTGCTACTTCATTAGGAAATAAAGGATTGTACTGGATACCTACTCCATACCCTTGAGATTCTTAAAAGAATTCATCTCTAAGGATATGAGTCTTAGAAGATGAGACACTTGAGAATCAAGATGAAAATAAAGTGAAGGAACTCATTTAATATTGAGAAAGATAATGAGGCTCTTAAACTAAAAGGATAATTAAAGATGAAACACTAATACCTCTTCAAATGACTTTCAGGATGGATTTCATGTGTCGGAGAAATCTGACAATGATCGAACTTCATGTGATGAAGCTTCTGAAGATCATGTCATGGAAAGATGGATGTTAGCAATCAAGTCTAAAGTAGACTTCATATACAAGTGTTATATATGGACCCTCGAGGATCCACACCTATGGGTAAGACCCATTAAGGTGTAAATGGATCTTCAAGAGAAAGTGGGAACCTGATGAGAAGGTAGGGACCTTCAAAAGCACGGCTCATAGCCATGAGCTACACACTGAATAGAAGACATCGCTTGCAATGAGACTTTCTCTCCAGTGACCTTGCTTTAAACCATTAGAATATTGCTAACTATAGCTACACAACTTGACTTTGACATCTTCAAGATGTGAGTCAAGATTGCATTCCTCTATGAATACCTCTACGAGGATATTCACATGAAGTAGCCCTCGGGCATCATGGTTTAGGAAAGAAAGTTGTGCAAACTAAAGAAACTCCATCTATGGACTCGAATAAGCTTCTTGTAGTTGGAACATATGATTTGATGAAATTATAAATGTTATGATTTCAGATAGAATCTTGATGTACCATGTGAAGCTTAGTGGGAGTGTCATCGTGTTCATCGTGCTATATGTAGATGATACCCTAATCATTTGGAATGATACAAGGATAATAATAAGTGTTTTATAGACTAGCTATTCCATACCTTGAGATATGATCTCAAGGATACCTCTTAGATCTTAGTTCCGAAGATGTTCAGAAGCAAAGAGAAGAGGGCATGGGGACCACCACATTTGAAGTACACCTTGGACATCTTACATTTTCTGGAAGATTCCAAGAAAGGCTTCCTTCCCTTAAGATATGGTACTGACCTATCTAAAGGGATAGCACCTCAAAGAGTTGAGGAAGTGAATGCTAAAACTGCTTGCCTTTGTGCATCAGTTATGAGAAGCAGACTGTATGCTACATGTGTATAAATATCAGATGTCTGTCATGCAGTGGGAGTAGTAAATGTTACTAATCCTACTAAGGAGATAAAACACTTGATTGTAGTAATAACAATATCTTCAAAGATGAAGAGATTTTTTGAGATAGTGATCTCATAGTCTTATCTTCAAGAACTTAAGACTTTATAGATAGTGGTCTAAAAGGTCTTAATTGTGGATGCCTTAGGAGATAGAGATCTCTAGGAAAAGGGGTATTCTGATAAGGATTATGAAAATATTGGTTATAATAATTATTAAGATGTAGTGTCAAGGACACTATAACTGACAAGATTGAGTATTGGATGCATAAGATGCAACGTTCGCATTGGATGCGAGCACTATTACTAGGGGATATGCAAGTGCCGTAAAAGGACTTAGCGTAGTCTCTCGAGAACAGAGTGACTGATTAGCTTACCTAGCTATTTACCTAAATAGCCTATGATTATCACTTGAGGGAGGTTTTAAATGATTAGCCCATTAATGGCTCTTTGGGCAAGTGGGAGATTTTTGGACATGCGAGCCCACGACGAGCCATTATGCAATAAATGTTATTGCAAATATCATTCCTTAATCTGAAATGAAGACTAACTAATTTACAGAATAGGTCATTTAGTACAATTAGGGTTATGTACCATGGACATCTTGATGATCATACAGCTATTGATTCAATTACTGAATCATAGATGATGGTGCTTTGATGAATATCTAAAGAATTAGATTGAGGACTCATCAAGCACCGTCAAATGATTATTAAGAGATGATCTCCAGCCTGAGTAGGAGATGGCAATCCTTTCTCACTTGTCTGATATCGGACCAACCTCTAGATGCAGGTCCTCAGGATAGGAATAGAGATTCGGAGGTGCCAGATTAGTTAGGTCAAAGTGTTGACTTAATGAGATCGAGATAACCAAAGTTCTATATTGTATACTGTCACGATATAGGCACGCATCCTCTGACCGGAGACAGATGTATAGCTATATGTATGAGTATGTATATTTGGCAGACCAATTGGTTGATGACCTAACCAAGGTCTATACACCGGTGAGCTGGTGTGCATATAAGGGCATATGTGTAATATGATCTCTAAAAGGGATAATACAGGTTCACTTCTGAACCAGAAGACATGAGCTCAATCATGAGGTATTGGGACCGATCAAATTCCATGCATGGTCGTCGTGCTTTAGAAGCATGACACGAATTTGAAGGTATGATATATGATTTTGGAAAGCATATGATCAATACCAAATACCAATGACCAAGATTGAGAAACTTGTTAATGAAACCCTGAAGATGACAGTGTAAAATTGATCTATATCTTCGGGTTGATCACAGGTTTTCGAGTATGCAGGGTGTCCATGTATTAGGAATACCTGAGGGTGATGTGATCAATAATCGATCGTATAACCATGACGCTTTCATTCCGAGCGAGTGATGAAACAGTTTTGGATTTTAGTGACTCCTCTTAGTAGAGAAGCAATCTAATCTTGGCCTAAGTATTGGACATTGATCTGAATGAGATTCAGATGCAATGAGATGATTAGATTTGCGGCCTTGATTAAATCAAGCATCTCTGGGAGGTCCATGAGATCTGAATTTGAGATGTGATCTCAATATCCACGTCATTATACATGGAACAATACAACCGCCCTGTCCTTATCTCCAAGTATCTGCGGAGAAAGTGCATTATTCTTGAAAGTGTTCAAGAATAATTCCAAAGGTTGAATTACTTCTGAGCATTGAGAAATGGATAATTAAATGTGTTTTAATTATGATGAATAATGTGAATTCGAATCACATTATCTGAATGCATGAGAATGAGTATCAAATGTAATAAAATGTGATTTAATTAATGTGGATATGGATAATGTGGATAGCACTATCCAATTATCCATGTATATTGTAAATAAGATTTATAATATACATTAGAGAGAGACTTGTGTGATTTATATTTGTTGATTAATTGTTAATGTGAATGGGATTCACAATGAATAATTAATTGAAAATATAATTACATTTAGTTTTGGGTTGTAAATGAGATTCACAATTTTTCAATGGCTTGATTGGTATTTTCCAAAAGATAATTTGGAATTTTTTTTAGAAAATTATTATTGACAAGAGTTATAAGAGATATCAAGAGATAATGAGATCGTGTGATATATTAGGAGATTGACCAAGTCCAATCTAACAATATTGAGGACGGCTACGAATCTCCATGAGGAGAGGAGTAGCCGTCCCCCCTTATTTTGGATTGGACCATGCTATTGTCATTATCCTATGTAGTCAAATATGATTTAATTTGAGATTAATTATATTGATTCATCAGTTTTAAGTAATTTAGATTAAATCACTTGTTGTTGTGTTTTATCAACAACATCCTAGCTGTTGAAAGGAACACAAATCAATCTCATCCGTTGATTGTATGTTGTCCATGGATTGGGATCCATGGACTCCCAAAAGCCTATATAAGAAGAGGCATGCCTTGCTTTTCGACGAACACACCGACTTGACGAAGTCTCTCTAGTCTCTCTCTCTCTCATTCTCTCGTGCCTCCTTCTTCTTCTCTCTTGGCTAGCCGTCCACCCTACCCTAGAAGGAAGAAGGCCCTCATCGTCGCCTTGCATTGCTTCGGCGACTCTCGGTACTCCATCTTCTTTGGTGCTTCTCACTCGCGAAGAAGACATACTATCTCGTGTGACGAGATCAGGAGTTCCCTTGCTCGGACAACTACTTGGATTGCGAGATCACAACGACTCATCCTCGCGCTCGCAAGTGTCTCCTCCGAAGGTCAGACTTGAGACAGGAGGCTTCTTTTCTTATAAGCTCGATCACAACCATGATACAACATGTATTCTTATATATACTATGTGGTTAGACGAAACAATTCATAAATGTTTTATGGATCATGTGATTTCGTCATTTAAAATTTTTAAAATTTCGCTGCACCGAGCAACTAGTATGACTAGTCGCTCTTGATGGTATACGATACGATCATCATGCTTCCGTGATGTGCTTAAGGATCCTCCTGTATCCTTCAAGTGGTATCAGAGCCAAGTTTTCGAAGGTTTTGGATATGATAAATGAATCTACGAAAATTTAGGCTCGTTTGGGTTCGTGAAGATTTTAGCATTTCATTTTTCGCAACCCTGTCTTGTGATAATTTTTCGGCCCTATTTAAAATGTTTAAACATGAATTTATCAGATAATGTTCCCCATTAAATAAGGAAAATGTGGAATTTGAGTTAACGTAATTTGGATTCCGTTTGCTCAAGAGATGATTGTTTTATTGACCATATGTCCACTCTTTCGGGGATGGCGATTAGAGACGTAATTAAGATGTTAATTACGGTTTTAAAATGCCTGAAAATGCGTGTTTATCACATGGTTTCTGTTTTAAATCAAGTTATTAATCTCTGAAAATTGATTTTGCTTATTTTGGATTTAAATTGAATGAGATATGCTAATTTTAGTTAGTGAGGGTCACTGATGGAAATTGCATGTTTATCTTGAAACATCGTGATTGTCATTTAAAAAATTTGTGAAATTAATAGTTAATTTCTTGGAATAATTGTGGATAATATTTGGGAAATAATAGAACCATAATTATTCCCTTAAATGACATTGCCCCAACCAATGAATGATTAGATTAGATATAGATCACCAATTGGTTACTTGATACACTTTCAACAAACTTGTTACTTGAATGGGATTTACGAATTTATTTAGAAATTTTACTTATAATCAAAATGGTTTGATTATTACTATATGGTATAATCTCGGTTGAAAGACCGATGATCATCTCAAATACAAAATGATTGGCACGGCATTATTTTTTGCTGAGGCGGATATGGTGTCTAGTCGGGGAGCGTTAGGGTAGCCGGTTGCACCATGTGTGGTCTGTCCCACTCGTGCTGGTACTGGCCATGACAGCGGGTAGGGAACGAATGATTCCTGAGAGATCATGATGTATTTTTCTACTTATTAAAATTTGAATTAATACGTATTTGAGATAATACCATATTTCAAGTAACAATTAAAATGTTTTTTGAATATTAATTGGATCATTAATTTAATATGATTAGATTAATTAGAATCCAATTAAATTTAAAATACTCTATTATGAATAGAGTTGTTAATTCCCATGGAAGAATTAATCATAATGAATATGATTCATAATGATTAATTAGAATTTGAATATGAGGTGGAGGATCACATAAGTGACATCCATGGTCTCCCGTCAAGGCAAAGGGTTTCCGTCGTCAGGAATTGTATGTGGTTGCAATGTACAAGTTTCCTCATAATAATGAGGAATGCCAATTAAATAGACAATAGGTCTACAAACCTAGGGTTTGTATATCTCTATAGTCTTGATCTCTCATCGAATGTACTTTGGAAGTGACATGTAGATGATGATCGCAATTGTCAAATAATCCTTATAAAATTCTAAGAAGATGTTCTGGCATACATATGTGCTCTTGACATTTAATCATGAATGATATGGTTCACTACATTATGCAGAATGGTGGCTCTATAAGAGACGATGTATTCAAAATGTTTGAATACCTACCTGAACCTAAGTCTTTAAGAGTTAAGATGTATGTAGATATGATGAGTTTCATCATCCTACTATCTATACTCTAGTCATTCATGAAGCTTCATAATATTCATATTGTATGAATTAAATGAAGCATGTATAAATGTCAAAATACTCTTATATTAAAATTTTTAAATTCAACATAAGAGATCCTTTGTCTTAGAAATGGTTGTTTAAATTAAAGGAGCACAGTGGAAGCATGGGTCGGACCCTGGTTAGAAGGAAAGTCAAAGAGTTGACTGCACTTCTATGGTTTCCACACACATATGACATCCAAAGACTTGGATGAATGTCAATACTGCAATGAGTTGATGTCTTGATAGTATGACTTTCAAATATATCTAAAATCCTTTGAGAAGGACTCGGATAGTACATCGAAATAATCTACATTTAATCATTGAAATTGACTTTCTTATAAGATAAGATTAAAGTCTAATAATTGTATCTCATTCTTCTAATGACACTTGCAATGGTTGCATATGTTTTAGAAGACTAGAGAAATTCGATCTTAAGGTTTAATAATCATCCACATGGGTATTGCTGCAATTGTTGTAACAATCTCTACTGGATATTTTGACTCCATATTTTCAGTGGGAGAGCCCTTAGTCTTAGAAAATGTCTCTACTACATAGATATTAGAAAACACTCATAGTTTATTTCTATATGTTGGAAATAGACATGAATAATGGAATAGACCTATCATAAAGAGTTATGATGGATATATTTCAGATCGTATTCTGATATCTGGAGGACTCTACTAAATTAGAAAAACTAATGAATGATTAATGTTCTTTAATACTGAAAATTAAACCTTATAAGATCGATCGGAGGATGGAGATCATTAGATAATGATCTAGCATCGAGTCTTGGACATATGTCTATTGATAAGATCAATGGACTAATAAGAGATGAAACTTTAGATTGTATGAAATTTCAAATCTTACATGCTTATGAATATTGTATTCAAAGTAAAAATGTCCAATATACCCTTCTATGAGAATGATGTATGATGTCAAGGTATTCATGATCTCATACTATTGATGTATGTGGATCATCTGTATCATAATAAACATCGATGATATGTGATATCATTAATGATTAATTGTGATATGAGATTTCTTCCCTTCACGTTAGAAAGCTTTGAAATGTTCTACAATTTCATAGTTTTTTATTAGAACCAAAGTTTGAAGGAACATGAAATGAATTTGATATAATCAAGGTAGCTTGTACCTATTAGATGAATTCATGGAATACTTTATGGAGATATGAATGTCATTCCTATCTCGCTCCTCCAAATATACCTAAACTCGAGAGAGTTATAGGGAGATACAATTGGATCATGTTTGACATGATTTGATCAATGATGATTATTAGCATAATTACCTCTTAGTTTCGAAGGTATATATGTGGTAGAGACTACAATATATATCCTTATAAGGTTCGATGCCAGTAAGCTGGAATCTAGCACCAAAGAGTGCTACTTCATTAGGAAATAAAGGATACTACTGTATACCAACTCTATAACCTTTAGATTCTTAAAAGAATTCATCTCTAAGGGTATGATTTCTTAGAAGATGAGACTCTTAAGAATCACGATGAAACTGAAGTGAAGGAACTCATTTAATCTTGAGAAAGATAAAGAGGATCTTAAACTAAAAGGACAATTAAAGATGAACACTAATACCTCTTCAAATGAGTTTAAGGATGGATTCCTTGTGTCGTAGAAATCTGACAATGATCGAACTTCATGTGATGAAGCTTCTGAAGATCATGTCATGGAAAGATGGATGTTAGCAATCTAGTCTAAAGTAGACTTCATATACAAGTGTTGTAATATGGACCCTCGAGGATCCACCTATATGGGTAAGACCCGTTAAGGTGTAAATGGATCTTAAAGAGAAAGAGGGAACCTGATGAGAAGGTAGGGACCTTCAAAAGCACGACTCGTAGCCATGAGCTACACACTGAATAGAAGACATCGCTTGCGATGAGATTTGCTCTCCAGTGACCTTGCCTAAACCCATCAGAATATTGCTAACTATATCTACACAACTTGACTTTGACATCTTTGAGATGTGAGTCAAGATTGCATTCCTCTATGAATACCTCTATGAGGATATTCACATGAAGTAGCCCTTGGGCCTCATGGTTTAGGAAAGCAAGTTGTGCAAACTAAAGAAACTCCATCTATGGACTCAAATAAGCTTCTTGTAGTTGGAACATAAGATTTGATGAAATTATAAATGTTATGATTTCATATAGAATCTTGATGTACCATGTGAGCTTAGTGGGAGTGTCATTGTGTTCATCGTGCTATATGTAGATGATACCCTAATCATTTGGAATGATACAAGGATAATAATAAGTGTTTTATAGACTGTCTATTCCATACCTTGAGATATGATCTTAAGGATACCTCTTAGATCTTAGTTCTTAAGATGTTCAGAAGCAAAGAGAAGAGAGTATGGGGACCGCCACATTAGAAGTACACCTTGGACATGTTCCATTTTCTGGAAGATTCCAAGAAAGGCTTCCTTCCCTTAAGATATGGTACTTACCTATCTAAAGGGATAGCACCTCAAAGAGTTGAGGAAGTGAATGCTAAAACTACTTGCCCTTGTGCATCAGTTATGAGAAGCCGGCTGTATGCTACATGTGTACAAAAGTTAGATGTCTGCCATGCAGTGGGAGTAGTAAATGTTACTAATCCTACTAAGGAGATAAAATACTTGATTGCAGTAATAACAAAATCTTCAAAGATGAAGAGACTTTTTTGAGATTGTGATCTCAGAGTCTTATCTTCAAGAACTTAAGACTTTATAGATAGTAATCTAAAAGGTCTTAATTGTGGATACCTTAGGAGATGGAGATCTCCAGGAATAAGGGTATTTTGATAAGGATTATGAAAATACTGGTTATAATAATTTTTTAAGCTGTAGTGTCAAGGACACTATAACTGACAAGATTGAGTATTGGTTGCATAAGATGCAACATTCGCATTGGATGCGAGCACTGTTACTAGGGGATATGAAAGTGTCGTAAAAGGACTTATCAGCTTACCTAGCTATTTTCCTAAATAGCCTATGATTGTCACATGAGGGAGGGTTTAAATGATTAGCCCATTAATGGCTCTTTGGGCTAGTGGGAGATTGTTGGACATGCGAGCCCACATCGAGCCATTATGCAATAAATGTTATTGGGAATATCATTCCCTGATCTGAAGTGAAGAAGAACTAATTTTCATATAAGGTCCCTTAGTACAATTAGGGTTATGTACCATGGCCATCTTGATGATCATACATCTGTTGCTTCAATTATTGAATCATAGAGGTTGGTGCTTGGATGAATATCTAAAGAGTTAGATTGAGGACTCATCAAGCACCGTTAAATGATTATTATGAGATGATCTCCAGTCTGAGTAGGAGATGGCAATCCTTTGTCACTGGGCTGATATCTGACCGACCTCTTGATGTAGGTCCTCTGCATAGGAATAGAGATTCAGAGGTACCAGATTAGTTAGGTCAAAGGGTTGACTTAACGAGATCGAGATAACCAAAGTCCTATATCGAACACTGTCACGATATAGGCACGCATCCTCTGACTTGAGACAGATGTATTGCTATATGTTCGAGTATGTACATTTGGCAGACCAATAGGTTGATTACCTAACCAAGGTCTATACACCGACGAGCTGGTGTGCATATAAGGGCATATGAGTAATACGATCTCTCAAAGGGAACATACAGGTTCACTTCTGAACCGGAAGACATGACCTCACTCATGAGGTATTGGGACCGATCAAATTCCATGCATGGTCATCGTGCTTTAGAAGAATGACACGAATTTGAAGGTATGATATTTGCTTTCGGAAAGCATATGATCAATACCAAATCCCAATGATCAAGATTGAGAAACTTGTTGATGAAACCCTGAAGATGATAATGTATAATTGATCTGTATCTTCGGGTTGATCACAGGTATTCCAGTATGCAGAATGTACAGGTATTAGGAATACGTGAGGGTGATGTGATAAATAATCGATTGTATAACCATGACGCTTCCATTCCAAGGGAGTGATGAAACAGATCTGGATTTTAGTGACTCCTCTTAGTAGTGAACCAATCTGATCTTGGACCAAGTGTTGGACATTGATCTAAATGATATTTAGATGCAATGAGAAGATTAGATTTGTAGCCTTGATTAAATCAAGCATCTCTGGGAGGTCCGTGAGATCTGGATTTGAGATGTGATCTCAATATCCAAGTCACTATACGTGGAATAATACTATCGCCCTGTCGTTATCTCCAAGTATCTGCAGAGAAAGCACAATATTCTTGAAAGAGTTCAAGAATAATTCCAAAGGTTGAATTATATCTGAGCATTGAGAAATGGATAATTAAATGTGATTTAATTATCATGAATAATGTGAATTCGATTCACATTATCTGAATGCATGAGAATGAGTATCCATTGTAATTAAATGTGATTTAGTTAATGTGGATATGGATAATGTGGATAGCATTATCCAATTGTCCATGTATATTGTAAATAAGATTTATAATATATATTAGAGAGAGACTTGTGTGATTTATATTTGTTGATTAATTGTTAATGTGAATGGGATTCACATTGAATAATTAATTGAAAATATAATTACATTTAGTTTTGGGTTGTGAATGAGATTCACAATTTTTCAATAGCTTGATTGATATTTTCTAAAAGATAATTTGGAATTATTTTTTGAGAAAATTATTTTCGACAAGAGTTATAGGAGATATCACAAGATAATAAGATCTCGTGATATATTAGGAGATTGATTAAGTCCAATCTAACAATAGAGAGGACGGCTACAAATTTCCATGAGGAGAGGAGTAGCCGTTCCCCCTTATTTAGGTGTGGACCATGGTCTTCTCATTCTCCTATCTCTAGTCAAATGTGATTTAATTTGAGATTAATTATATTGATTCATCAATATTAATTAATTTAGATTAAATCACTTGTTGTTGTGTTTTACCAACAACATCCTAGCCGTTGAAAGGAACACAAATCAATCTCATCTGTTGATTGTGTGTTGTCCATGGATTGGAATCCATGGACTCCCAAAAGCCTATATAAGAAGAGGCATGTCTTGCGCTTTGATGAACACACCGACTTGACGAAGTCCCTCTACTCTCTCTCTCTCTCATTCTCTCTTGCCTCCTTCTTCTTCTCTCTTGGGTGCCATCCACCCTACCCTCGAAGGAAGAAGGCCCTCATCGTCGCCTTGCATTGCTTCGACGAGTCTCGGTGCCCCATCTTCTTTGGTGCTTCTCGTTCACAAAGAAGACATACGATCTTGTGTGACGAGATCAGGAGTTCCCTTGCTTGGACAACTACTTGGTTTGTGAGATCATCGCAACTCATCCCCGTGCTCGCAAGCGTCTCCTCCGAAGGTCGGACTTGAGGCTGGAGGCTTATTCTCTTAGAAGCTCGATCGCAACCACTCTACAACAGGTATTCCTATATCTACTATGTGGTTAGATGAAATGATTCATAAATGGTTTCATATATCTACTATGTGGTTTCGTTGGAAAACTTTGGGACCTTCACAAAAAAGAAGCACTGGATCGAGGGCATCGTCCTCGACCGGATATTGAAGCTTGGAGCAAAGGGGAGCTAAACGACAGAAGAGCTCAGGTGTAGCGGATGAGGAGGAGCTCACCTCTTCAGATCTAAGCGAGATATGGGTTGGAAATATGGAGGTTTTGCATAGAAAATGAAGGGGAAGGAATGGCAGCAATGATGGGTTGAGAAACGGGTCAAGTCACGATGGATCAGACCTAAAGCTCAAGCTCGAGATCAACAGTGATCTAGAGATTACTCTAATCCTAAGCACTACTAACTGAAATTAAAATGTAGAAATTAAAATACGAAATAAAACTAACCTAAAGATATAAAGAACTAGCCTCGATCTTTTCCAAAAACCAGAGAGGCAGAACTTCTAGTGGACTTGGCTGGAGATGACTGAATCGACATTCGGAAGCACCTCTCCTCGTTGTAGAAGGTGACTTCCAACTCCTGTCATGATCCTCGAGCTTGAAGGTCTGGTATGAGGGGTTAAAGGTACTTCAGGAGTGATCAAACCTTGAAAAGGTGGATGGGAGAACTTTATAAAGTGGTGAAGCAACAATTTCGAGGCGGCGTTGCATGAGATGGAGCGACGGTAGGTGGAAGGAGATTGGTCGGTGAGGTTGGCTGAGGTACGAGGCATGGGAGGGTGGTTGGCTCGAGGTGTAGAGGGTGTGAGATATGGAGTGAAAAAATTGAGATGGAAGCCCGCTCGTGAGTTCTGACAAGGAGGCGGGGGTGGGACAGTACAGTTGACCCGCGGTCAATTAAAGACAAGCCCTTCTTGGTCCACATGGTCCAACCAGGAAAAAGAAAAATCAAAATGTTTAGTAAATTCATTTATAAATATAAAATGAATTAATTGACTTTAGTTTATAAAATAAAAAATATTTATAATTTTTGTATTATTTTATACATATTGTTATTTATGTTTTTGAGGTATTTTATTACAAGTTACTAATTACATGTATATTAGTAGGTAAATATGCCTATATATGGGTAATCGATTTTTAATTTACGTTATATATTTTATTAGTGATTACAAATATTTTATATATTTTAAATTTATTTAATTACACATTTAGGTATTTTTTATACGTTAATGAGTTTATTGGTTCACTTCATTAATTATGTGCATGTTCTTTATAGGTATATATTGGTATATTATCCATATATTAAAGGGATTAATTTTATTAAATTTTATTTCAATGGTTTTAATTTATTTTAATTATGGATATGGGTTTCAAATATTTAATTATAATTCTATAAAAATATAAGAATTTGCAAAATACAAAGAACAAATTTATCGAACATAATATACAAGTATATTGCACAATATGGGCCCAAAATATAAATTTTGCATCTTAGCTCCAAATTACATGAAAACATTAAATAGGTTATTAAAAGTTATATATAATTAAAGTTGATTTTGGTCCATTTTGATGTAGTATGGAGAAGATACAGTTCTGTGAAGTTTTTTATTTTGGCTTTTTATTTTGTGTGGCCTAGGCACATTGTGCATTATTTTTCTATGAACTCAATTTTGTAATGTTCTTTGTATTTGTATCTACAATATTCATATACAAGGATTTACTATTTGAGGTGTAAAAATAATTAAATAAAATAGGTCCTAAAAAGTAATATTTAAGTAATTAAATTAGGGTTTTGTACATGATTTTCTATGTATTTTCTATATAGTTTCTCTGTCCTATCTTCCCTAATTTATTCCTTGTCGACCAAGTCATCATGATGACTGGGTCTCGGGGTTTAGGATCACTCAACACCTATGGTGTCTCATTTCCTTTAATTTTCTTCCTTTATTCTTTTATTTTAGAATTAAATACCATAAATAGCCAATATTTCATATAGTATTTTGTATAATTTATCATGTGTTTATTTTGATAAATTAATGATATATACATGCATTTAGCTAGGGATTTATGGCTAAAATGAAAGAATAAAGGTGATGAAATAGAGATTCATCACCCCCTTATACTCGCCTTTGATAGTCCTTAGCAAACACTTATTCTTATAAGTGCATAAAAGAAAATAAAGAAAAATAAAGAACTTGAGTTGATTTTAGATTTCCAACTTGTCTTCATAATACCAAAGTTTGGAGCTCACTCAGACCTTTGTATTTTAGTTTGGTTGGAACTTTGTTGGGAACTGGAATTGAAACTCAAACCTCTGAGAATCACAAAACTCTACCGTAGTCTCCTCAAAATCCAGGTCAGTATAGGTCGATGTCATACGCAGTCCCTTATGAATATGAGTCTATCTTGTACAATGTGTGATATACAACTCCTCTCGGCTGAAGCGGTAAAAGTCAAGCTTCTCCAACATGGTGACCCTAATTCCCCAATCCAATAACTCTTTCCTTGAGAAGAGAGGTATTTCCTTCTATGTTCAAGTACAATAAACTCAAGAAGAGGAGGTGGAGAAGAGAATGGATAGTAGCCAATGTAGCTACCTATCCTGGGATGCTTGGTTAGTGTAACCGAGTCATCCGACTGCAGGCTCGCATATATCTTTGTCTTTGAATCTCAAGCTTTCTTATCGAATAAATACATGATTCGACGGGAATTGATTTTCTTGGATTTTTTCCCGTCTAGTTTTTGGAGTTTTTGATTTTGCATATTTTGGTATACTATATACAACATCATTTACATAAGGACGTTTTCCTCTCGAGCCAGAAGACTACCCTCTTTTGAAGCATTATTGCAACCCACAACATTCCATCATTTGACCTCATGGCTACTGATTGGGTTTGGGTACAATGGCCACGGAATTGTGACTTGTGATGTTTCCACTGGTTAGTGACTCATGTCGACAAATACAACCCTCTACCACTTCAACTGAGTTGAGCAGCGTGTAAGGTGCATGTGTGCAAGTTAGGTCACTATCGACAAGAGTCATGCATGTGTTCCAAATTATTCTACTTAGGAAATCAAGACAATATCGAACTAAGTCTCATGGTCTTAAAGAATTAAGTCTAGAAGACCTGAAGCGTCTCAATTCCCATTCCCTTAAGGTTCCTATGATTAAGCAGATTAAGGTCCAATCAAGCTCCAATCTCTAGATTTATTTAGTCTTGTTCAAGTGTCATTATCAATCCAAAATATGTGAATGCTATGCACAATTCAGAAAATATTTTTGTGAAATCATTTTCTAATTTTGAACTTTTTATGGTTTTTGAAAAAAAGTTTTGCAAATTTTTATGCAAATTTTTATGGGTTTTAGATTTGTGAATTTTTAGTGATTTTTGAAAAGCAAAAGAGTTTTAGAAAATAATTATATGCAGATATTTACATGGGAGTGCAATTGTTATTTACAAAAACTTAGGTAAAGAATTTACACAAGGTATTTATAAGTTTTCTGTACATGAGTTGTAAAGAATTTTTAATTGTCCGTATATGTAGATGATTCTCAAAATAATTTGAAATATTTCCTCAAAAATTTTGAAAACTTTATTTTTAAAAATAATTTGACAAATAATTTTTAAAAACATTTACAAAAATTTTGAAAACCATTTTTGCAAATATATTTTAAAAAATATGTATAAACTTTTCAAAGTATTTTTGCAATCATTTTTCAAATTATTTGTAAATAGATTTTCAAAATATTTTATTAAAATAAAAGACAGAAATTTTTACAAACCAAAACATTTTTACGAAGGTTGAAAACATTTTACAAAATAGTTTTCAAATAATTTTACAAAATATTTTTCAAAGAGATTTTCCAATCATTTTCAACATAATTTACATAAAATTTTTAATCGATTTATTTACCGTAATTACAAAAAAAAATATTTTTGTATTAATTTTTATTACTTATCCATATTATTGAAGATATGCAAGTACGAGTTATGGATAAAATATATTCAACGTATATATGACCCCCCATACTTAACGTGAGTTACGTCATAAATTTAAGAGAAAAAGAAGACATAAATCATGCTAAATATAAGAAAGTCTATACTATAATGACTGATAAATAACATGAAGAAGTCCATCCCCCCATACTTAGGATTAATTAATCTAAAGTATAGCAGAATGTATTCAACATGTAGGGAGGGTCTAGGGCGTGAATGAATAGATCATCGGATCGACATGTCTCCCTTCTACTTAGGGTAAAATATCCCTAAGTATAGACAAAAAATCAAAAGTTGAGGAGGCAAGAGAGTGATCAAAGAATGAATAACCCGAGGGCGCTCACCACCTCTCCCATACTTAGGACAAAGCATATCCTAAGTATATCACAGATGAATGGGGTGAGGGCAACACAGAAGAAAGAATTTGAAGAATGAAAATGAAAAGAAGAAAAGAAAAAAATAGATTAACTACTCAAAAATATTTTTGAGTGCCTTATCTGATTTCATTGATGTTGCAGCTTCAAGGTCATCATTGTAGACCACCTGAACCACGGACAGAAACATATCATGTTCAAGATAGAGCATCAGTAACTATTTGTTGATCACAAATGGTTGTGCGTCAGCTGACAGATCGGATATGATGATACTTCCATTGTCACATACATGCTTTACTATGAAAGGCTTGGTCCATTTACTCTTCAACTTTCCTGGGAATAATTTGAGATTTGCATCGAACAACCAAACCTTCTTATCAGGTTCGAAAGTCTTGTGAGAGATATGCTTGTCATGCCACTTTTTGACCTTCTACTTGTACATTAGCCTGTTGTCATATTCATAGTTGCAGAATCTAAGAAGCCGGTTCAGATCCAGCTTTCTGTTCTTTCCAGTATTTTTGGAATCCAAATTGCATATATTAATTGCTTATAAAGATTTATGAATGAGTTTCACATATAAATGGCATGGCTTGTTGTACACCAGGCAGTAGGGAGACATTCCTAATGGTGACTTATATGCGATCTAATAGGATCAAAGAACAAAGTCAAGGAGTTGCGACCAGTTCTCCCTCTCAGGATGCACAAGTTTTTGCAGAATTGTCTTAATCTCCCTATTCAAACATTCAGCCATGCCATTGGATCGTGGGTGGTATGGAGAGGTGACATGATGTTCAATGCAAAATTCCCGTGTCAGCTTCTTCACCTCTCTGTTGATGAAATGTCTACTCCCATCACATATCATAATTTTTGGGATGCTAACCTTTCAATGATGTGTTCCTTCAAAAACCAGCAGCCGATGCGATTATCAACAGCTCGGTTTGGGATAACTTCCACCAATGGCTGATGTAATTGACAGTAAGCATAATATACTTATAACCTTGACTGTTGGGGAAAGAGCCCATGAAGTCAATGCCGCATGCATAAAAAATGTCTTAGATCTAGATGTACTTAAGGGACATTGTATCTCTCATTCATATTGTACCACCCATCTTCTGATAGTCAGTGAAGCATTTGATAAAGTCTTTTCTATCTTTAAATAAATTGTCCACCAGAGGTCGTATGTAGAACTTTTGCTACAGTAGGCTTCCTAGAGTTGTTTCCTCCTGATTCTTGACCATGGCATTGTTTGAGGACACTTGGACTTCTTCTTGAAGAATGAATCTCCTCCAGATGCAATCTTCTCCCTCACAAAAGAGATAAGAATCCTCCCATTGATATAAATGAATACTTGACAAGAATTTGTCAATTTTCAGCTTCATCTAATCTAGTGGAGTTCTCTTGGACACAAGATAATTCACAATAGCGGCAAACTAGGGGAGCGAGGTGACTGATAGAATAGCTTCATCTAGGAAAGTCTATGTAATTGGAAATAAGTTCTCCTCAGGAGCTTCTGACTCTGGCCATCTTGACAAATCATCTGCCATCACATTTTTTACTCCAAGTTTATCATAGATTTTACGATCAAATTCCTGAAGTAGAAGGATCCATCCGATGAGTCTTGGTTAAGCATCCTTCTTGTCTTGCAAGTAATTGATGGAAGAATGGTCTATATATACAATCACTTTCAATCCAAGGAGATGGGATCTAAATTTCTTGAGAGCGAAGATGACTACTAGCAACTCTTTTTCAGTGACAATGTAGTTTTTCTGGGCTTCCTCTATAGTTTTGCTTGCATAGTGAATTGCAAATGGTAAATTGTCTCTTTGTTATCCTTGAACCACTCTAATGGCATAATCAGGAGCATTTGTCATGATCTCAAACGGGAGAGACCAATCTGGCATTGAAGGACATGGGTTGGATGATCACTTCTTTCAACTGATTGATGGCCTGGAGGACTCTGTCATCAACAATATAATTGGCCTCCTTGCCTAGAATCTCAGTCGATAGTTGGGCAATTTTGTTGAAATCTTTGATGAATCATCGATAGAAATTGGCATGCCTCAAGAATGACCGGACTTGCTTCAAATTTGTAGTTGGCTCGAGTTTTGAAATGGTATCCATCTTCACAGTATCTACATCCATGCCACGTTTTGATATGACACGGCCTAGCACGATCCCCTTGGTTGCCATGAAATGACTCTTCTCCCACGAGAGCACTAGGTTTACTTTACAACATCTCTTCAGCACTCGGTCCAGGTAAGATAGGCATTATCAAACTATTGTCATAGATTGAGAAATCATCCATGACGACCTCAAGAAAACTTCCAACTATATATGCGAACACTGCCAACATGCATCGATGAAATATCGTTGGAGCATTACACAAACCAAACGGCATTCTGCAGAAGGCGTAAGTCTCAAATGGACAGGTGAAGGTTGTTTTTTTGATATTCAGGGACAATTGCAACCTTATTATACCTAGATTATTCGTCGAAGAAACATAAAATATTCCTTCATGGATAGTGTTTTGACTATTTAGTCGATGAAGGTAAGCGGGAAATGGTCCTTCTTGATTGCTAAATTCAGTTCTTTGTAATCCACACTGATGCATCATGATGCTGGAACTCTGGTTGCAATCTGCTCTCTTTTGTCATTCTTCACCATGACGATCCCTAATTTCTTGGGAACAACATGTAATGGACTCACCCATTTCGAGTCAGAGATAAGATATATGAATCTCGCATCACACCATTTCGTAATTTCATTCATCACAACCTCCCAGAGATTCGGATTTAATCTGTGCTGGAACTCTCGAGATGGCTTGTTGTCTTCTTTAAGTTATATGTGATGTGATCACAATGAGAAGTTGATCCCACGGAGATCGGAAATCTTCCAGCCTATTGCCTTGCAGTTTCTTTATAGAACCTCGAGCAGATGAGATTCTCGTTCCTGTGTCAGGTGGGAATTGATGATCATGGGGAACATTTTCTGCGCACTCGTAAGGAAGATATATTTCATGTTTTGTTGAAAGTGGCTTAAGCTCAGGCAGGGTCTGATTCAGTTCTGTGGTGACCTCAACTATGGTGTAGGGGTCTGGTGTCGGATTTTTTAACTGTACTGTGTCTACCATTAGCACTATTAACTCTACATTCAAGACTGCACAAAATTCTTCAATTATTGAATTTTGTTCACAGAATTTTCAATGATTTCCTCTTGATCTACGATGTACAGGTGGCCAAAGATGTCTTCTTCAGGAAACTCAGCAAAAATCTCATCATCAAGGACATCTGGGAACTCGACCGTGTTGTCCACTTTTTCCACAGACGGGGTCTGATTTAGTTCTGTGGTGACCTCAACTATGGTGTAGGGGTCTGGTGTTGGATTTTTTAACTGTACTGTGTCTACCATTAGCACTACTAGCTCTACATTCAAGACTGCACAAAATTCTTCAATTATTGAATTTTGTTCACAGAAATTTTCAATGATTTCCTCTTGATCTACGATGTACAGGTGGCCAAAGATGTCTTCTTCAGGAAACTCAGCAAAAATCTCATCATCAAGGACATCTGGGAACTCGACCGTGTTGTCCACTTTTTCCTCTGTGGAGAGGAATTCGTGGGTTTCGTATCATCCATAAATAAATTTACAATGTGGATTTTAGCAAAAGTCACAATCTTCTATTTGTTGTTCTACCGGCTCACTCTCATCTGATGTAGACTCAATCGATTTTGGTACTTGGTGTGAAACCTCCAAAATTGGATCTGAGTTAAATTGCAAAATATGTATCTATCTAGTATCCAAAAAATTCTTTTCTATAATTCATCATGTGGTGCTCGTCTATATCTTTCCAATGCTTTCCAACGAGTCCAAGAATGTCAAAATCTGAGTTTAGAGCCCGAGTTACGACTATTTTAGCAAGTCAGGGTACATACCAAATCTGGATCTGAATGAAGATACGGATATGAATTTTGACCCAAATAAATAACCCCAAAATCAACCCTCCTCTCCCAATCCGCCCAAATTTAAATCAACCCCATTTCATCCTCCCCTCCCCTTGCCCGAAGCACCGCTGGAGCAAGCTGGAGCACTTCGAATCGACGATTCAAGACTGCCTCCACTTAGAGAAGGACGGGGTCATCCTCACGGACGGTTTCACCTCGCGATCGGGACACCGATCGTGCCATTCTTCGTGAGTGAAGTTACCGAGGAAATCAAGTTTTTTAAGGTATGATGTTTCTCTACTCATTACTGCGGGTTTCCACGTGATTTTTTATATAGTAGGCTTGAGGCATCCTTAGAGCCTTAGGGGTCCATTGTATTTAGGTGTATCGGGATGAAGCACCTCAGTGCCTTCTAACTTCATGCTAGAACTACCTGAACCGAGAGTTTCGATCAGATTGGATAGTGTTTAAAGTGAGATAGGAATCAAGTTTGGAACTGTGTACAAGATGTAACCACAAAGGTAGAAAGGGTGTTGTTGAATCTTTATTTGTTTGAGAATTCAAACTCATCCTGCACAAATCTCTGGTTTATCTTAGTTTTGATTTCATGTCATGGGATCCAAAGCTATAATTATTCATATGCGACCTGGAAGTTTTCTAAGGCATTCTGTGGAGAACTAAGTGACACCAAGAATCCAGAAATCATTTCATATAGCAAGGGGAAGTGGGTTTAACATGACAAGATTCTTCTCTATCTCCACTCGTTTCTATGAGATGGTTGTTCTCTTGGATCAATAATTAATGCTGCTCCAAAGTAATGTTGCAAGATATATAGATTTGAAGTTGTCCACGCAACTAGTTGTACATGACATGCATGTAGATTTTCCAGGAACGTGTGCTTGTTTCCTCTCGAGATCTGCTAATGCCTGCAAACAAATGTTTTGAATCAGAATTTGACTTTCTTTGAACATGACCATGGGATTTATTAATGCTGTCGGATATTAGAGGATGCAATGGGAATAATTATTCACCGAATATTGCTGAAGAGAACCTTGTTAAAATTGATTTGCTAGTCCAATTTAAGATGCTAGACGGGGATATAAGTGATTTGGATGTTAATTTCACTAACTTAGTGGTTTGGATCATTCATCATCTCCATGACATGACATGTCCTTGATGGAATTGAGCATTCAAATATTAATTTCAATATAGGTCAACCCATTTTCCGCAAGATGTTCCAGAACTTCCCTACTGCTTGTACTTCTGCATTGTATAGACTAATTGACGTGCCATGGAACATCCTAGCATATAGCTATTATAATAAACCTAGGTGTTCATCTGATAAGGCTACAAATATGCTAATGAAATTCCTTGAAGGAAATTTCTATTTAGATGCTTTACATATAATATCTCGGTAAGTTATTACTGATTTTCAAAGATTTTGTTAAGAAGGTGACATCGAGTATTTTGCCATTTGTTGTAGTCTATTGACATTTAGATGGGTACATAGTGCCATGATGTGCGCTCCTAAATATCAAATGATACATTACATTGTAACTATGTGACGCCATAAACTTATTGTCAGGTATAATGGATAATTAGATTTATTGCCCCTTACACTGTTTGAAGTTTTTTGGCAGAACAGGGAGATGGACTCGAGCCATCTAATATACTATGAATGAAGGTCATTCCTCTCAGTTAGGGATTATGTTGCATGCTCGTGTGATCATCATTTCAGATTAAGGGTTTAATATGCTTGAGGCAAAGTTATAAAGTTTGACATATAAGCAAGGAAGGACTAAATTAACTTTTGCATCTATAGTATACTAAGATGATGTAATCAGTGCAAGATAAAGGTAATCTGTGTTGCATTCAAGGTAACTATTATCATATGGGTAGGATTTCATGATGAACATGTAGTTGAATTTAGGTGCCGCCAAGGGAGAGGCATGCACCCTTGGGGCCCAGGGTAGAAGCCTAGAGAACTGCGATCTCAACCGCTACTATGTAGCTGCAATGGTTGGAGGACATGCTACTTGGCACATCGAGGAGTCACCACGCCGTGTTCAGCCTCAGCACTTGCATGCCTCTAGCCCAGTGCTTCAAGTGCGGGCCAAGTAGACATGTTTGGTGGTCTAGTGTTTCGCTTGCCACTTAGAGTTAACACTCATCTAGGGGCCAATGTCTGCCACATTGGTCAGTATTCTAAGTGGGAGCGCTAAGAGGGGAGTTCTAGGAAAATGTGATTTAATGAAGTGGGTAATAAAATACAAACATCCTGCGCATAAGGAGGATGTGGGTTATTCGCGATGACTTGCAGGTTGAAAATCACTTTTGGAATCAGAGTTATAATCTTATAAGTAAAGCTAAGTGGACGTGTTGGGAACTTAGTTAGGATGCATTGTACCCCACCGCATTCCTACGGAAGCACCCCAACCTTAAGGCCTTAGTCTTACCTTAGAGTCATAGTGTGAGGTTTCACCTAGACCAAGACCACAGAATATCCATCGAAGCTTGGTTGATCCATATCAAATAATAATGAAAAATAATTATCTCTTTTTGAGGATGATTTACCCATCTATTTTCTATTGCACACTGTTAATTATATCTTGCATGTTGTATATTTTTTCATATCGTATTGAGCAGCCTTGCCCATAGCATACCTTTGTGTGGATCCGTAGGTTCTCGGGAGAAGGTGCAATAGTGAGCGGCACTTGTTTACTTGGAACTACTTCTCTTTTGTGCAGCTACACGACTTTATTTTTTGTGGTACAGTACTTGTTGTAGCCTTTACTGCTTTACTTTTGTTGTAGCATTTTTGGAAGACATGAGATGTATAATGTATGTATGGGCATACTTTTTTATACATACATATATATTTGTGGACATGGATGGAAATGAAATGTAATGATGGATATGTTATGAATGAAAAGTAAAATTTAATTTCTAGTCTTTCATGTTATTTTTCTCCTTCTTTATATTATTGTGTATTTCGAATGTGGAATGTATGTCCATGGAATCGGTTTGCCGAGTACCTGGATCCTAGGGGGATGGACGCCACACTTAGATCGTCTCAATAGTCACCTTGTCGCTGCTTGAGCGAAAGGTGATTTGCCGGTACCATAGTCCACCACTACTTCAGTTGTTCGAAGGAACGACCGTCCAAGGATTATCAGGGTGTGCAAAAGAGGAGCTAAGGTGTCCATGTCAAGCACTATGATGTCCACAGGGAATTACATTCCCTGAATGGTGATGATGACATCCCAAAATTCCTCAGAGCCGTTTGATTGAGGTGTTTGTGAATTGCAAATCATTCTTGTGGACTTGAGCAATATCAACCCAAATTCTTTGAGTAGTGAAGTAGGCATCAGGTTGATTGGAGATCCGATATTAAGGAGTGATCGATCAAACTCTTGATCGAACATCTGGCATTTAACTAGAAGAGTTCTCATGCCTTTCTTTTTGGTCAAGAGATTGCTAATTGCATTCACAATGGCTGCAGTCAGAATATGCTTCACATTTGTTTCATGCGCTCGACACGCCTATCTCTTTGAAGTACATGCTTCTTTTAGCCCTTCTTGATGTTAGGAATATACTTGATAGCTTTGAGCAGTGGCATTTCAAGAACAAGATTCTGAATAATTTCAACCACATCAGGGTCGAACAAGGCAATTTTTAAATTTCTTTTTTTTGGATTTTCTAATGGAAATGGAATATTTACAGACCTAAAAGGAGAAATATTGTTCTTATTTACATCAAAAGCAGTGCCCACATCAGGGTTGTACAATTGGATGATAGAAATAAACATGGTCATCCAAGAAAGGCGGGCACCCAAAAACTACAGGCGGGGCTCCATCGCATGCCATCAGGGTGGTTGCACCTGCGGTCGCCTTGTTGATTGGCGTGGTAGTGCTCCGTCTGCTGCTGCTTTCTTTTTGGGAATTTTGATTTTGCGAATTTTTGATGTTTTATTTCTAGCGCTTCTCCTATGTCTTCTTCTTCCTCACACAACCCGGATGCTAGATCGGCTAATGCAGAAGAGGATGATTTGCCAAATGAAGCTTTATTCTTCCCTTTCATGGTAGCAGTCGGTCGCAAGGTCCTACCGATCCTGAGAGTGACAACATTAGATAAAAAAAACAAATCATGCACATCTGACTATGTTAGATCGGAGGGAACATCACAGAATACCTACTCTTTCTTCCTAAAGTTATTGGGGTTAGCCTCCAACTGTGCTGGAATGGGAGTTTTGGTGGCGATGAGGTCAACAAGCTTTTGGCTCATTTCAACAAGGATTTTCACCAGCTGAGCCAAGCAATCCAAGGAGGGTTTCATAAGAGCAACCTCGGATGTTTCAACGTGCTGGCCATACTGACTGGGAATGACGCAGAGGCTATGAGTAAGAATACAAATTATAGTATTGAGGAGAAGGGCAGTGTTGTTGATAGTGTTGAGGTTGGTTCTGATAATGAACAAGCGACTACTACTAGTTCTGCTCGTATTGGCAGTACTGCAACTGTTGATACTGATTTTGTCTCCAATTTCCATGGTACTATAAAGATTGTTGCTGCTGAAGTTGGCTATTCTGGATAAACCTCCCTCCTTGTTGTTGAGGGAATGGCCAGTTGCTTGTAGACTGGCCCTCCTATTGTCTGTCAAGACGGTCCATTTGTGTATCATTGCTCCATACACCAATCACCTCTTGAATGATAGATAGAGTTGGGAAACACATATCTAGAATATGTTGGGGCTCAGGCTTGTAGACAACCAGCTGCTACTACGGCTGCTAAGATGATGTGGGTTCGGGGGACTACACGTAGTACACGTGCTGAACTGTTGGCTGTGTTGGAATCTTCTAAGGAGGTTGAGGCGATGATGGCTCCTTCTCTCAGTAGAAGTCGAAACCAATGCATAAACTGACTAGCATGAGTTAATTGTAATCACCAACAGCTCCAGATGCTTGGTGAATTGACCTAATTTATCCAGATGTTTCATCCTCTGTTTGATCACAAAAAGTTTTTCCAGGTTCTCTGATTATTTCTCGATAATATCCACCTTGGATAGGTGGCTCCCTATGATGCTCAAGTTGGAGCTCTCATCCCTGTCCGGCTCGTGAGATGCTGCCATATGAACTGGATTTTGAAGATTATGGGTCTGGCACTGATATGCACAGTACAAAGATAAGGTAGCCTCTCCTTCAACCATTTCCTCGAAGATCTACTAGATGGCGTACTCACCCTTATTGAAATGTGAGTCGCCACACACGACATCTCTGCCCGATCTCCCCTAGTGTATTCCTTGTCGACCAAGTCGTCATAAAGATTGGGTCTTGGGGTTTAGGGTCAATCAACACCTATGGTGTCTCATTTCTTTTTCTTTTTTTCCTTTTTTCTTTTATTTTATAATTAAATATCTTAAATAACGAGTATTTTATAAAGTATTTTGTACAATTTATCAGGTGTTTATTATGAAAAATTAATGAAATATACATGCATTTAGCTAGGGATATAAGGCCAAACCGAAAGAATAATGGTGATAAAATGGATATTCATCAACCATGGATGCAGACTTTTTAGTGATATGTATGGAAATGAGCCATAAGATCCGACTGGAGATAGAGATAACCCATGATCACAATGCAGATGATGCTAAACAAGAAAGTGAACTCACAAAATGAAAAGAAGAAAAGAATCGAAGAATGATAATGTGAAATAAGAATGAACACACTTAGATCCAAAGTCAACAATTAAAATACAAAGCAAACTCCAATTCACCAACTCGAAACAGTGAAGACCTTAAGAGATCGATCAATTATCTTTTCAAATTTAGAGTTAGGTGAATTTCAAGAAGATTTTCAAACTCAGAAGTGCAGTATCCTAGAGTGGTTGTGTTTCAGTTTGTGTAGCACACCTACTAGATCACCGAGACCACTTCGTCTACGGTCGGAGGCAAGTTCTTGCAGCAAGTAACAGGTCCCAAGGGTCGACCCAAGCACTTAGGGCACATATCTAAGGACGGGGTTCTAGTCCTTAATTGTTTGTGCCTTGATTAGTCTGAATACATCCTGTGTACATTCAGGGAGTTTCTCTTCCCAAGAAAATGAATCCAATTATGTTTGATGTTAAGATCAAGTATTATTAACAGTCCCGATTTTATTTTGGTTATCACTTTTTTTAGATATTTTCATGCATGATGCCTAATGAGGTTTTAATTCCTTTAGAATACAATGGTGATCAAAATTATAGGAAGATCTCAAAAAATCAATGCAAGTGAGAATCAATGATGTATGATCAATCAGAAGATGCTCACCTTGCTTCCCAACTTTGTTCATGCAGGATGTAAACAAATAGAAATCGATGCTATATGCTGATTCAAGTCGATGAAATTGCCCTAGTATAGGAGTTGTTGTTAGAACAAAGAACATATGCTAACTACTAAAAAATGAACCCAAATACCCGCTTTTGGATTCTCTTCGGCATCCGCCACAACAGATCATGCTCGCATTGTACAGAGTCTCGCTCGGTGCTCGAATCCAAATCCAAGCAATCAACAATTAATTAAGTCCAAGCGTAAGAGCTATAGGTACATGCAATAATTTGGGTTGTAAACCTTATACTATCGAGAAAGCAAGTCCTAATGCTAAGGCTCAATCACAAAAAATAAAGGTGAAAAATTCAAAAGATGGAAAATAAAATAAAACAAAGAGCGGGAAAATTGCAAAAAAACTAACGAGGCCTCCAAGTAAACAATCACTTGGGCAATAGACATCAGGGTGTCATAGTGTCTTGAGAGTTCAAATTTTACAAGTTATAGGTCTCTCTCTCTCTCTTACTTTAATTATAAAATAAAATCAAATGATAAAATGGCACTGTTCTCAAAATATTTCTCAGTTTCTCTTGGTGCTCTCTCATGTCGGGTTATGCTGAAAAGTCGACTCCGCTTCACATGGGTACATAGGACTCCTAAGAGCACATCCATCTATCCACGGTCCCTCGCAAAAAGGTCAATTAAAGAGGTTGTCAGAACATCTCAAGATAAAATAAAAAATAAATAAATAAATAATGATAAAATAGACAAGAAGGAAGACACGCAATCTATGCGATGTTGCTCTCTAGAAACTGCGCCATTTGTTGACAAGAACACCGTCAATCTATGCAATGTTGCTATGCATATCATCTATGATTTTTGCCGGTTTGACGTTCTACACCAAGCAAGAACACCGTCAATGTTGTGACCGAACAAGAATCGCTGAATGAAACAACAATTAACCCACAGACAGAGATAATGAATGCAATGCAATTGTGGTGTTAAAATTTATTATAACTCTACAAAGTGTGTGTATAGATGTAAGTATGTAGTGTGTCGAACTCAGGTAGCAAACATGATAGATTGGGCAATTAAATCCAAAATTGTCCTTCTTCTTATCTTTTTATTTTATTTTTATGGGTTTTTAATTATAGAATTTTTTGTAGAGTTTTTTATTTAAATTTTTTATGTTGTTTTTTATTTTATAATTTTTATTCTATTTTTATATTTTCAATTTTAGTTTCCTTTTTAACATATATATGTTATATATATACGTATATATAGATAATATGTATAATATAATAGATATATATGATATATATATATATATATGTATATAATATAAAAATAAGCAAAATACCCTAAATTACAGTCCTTTTTATTTTTAAGGGTTTTTAAATATTTTGGGAATTTTTATAAAATTGTTACTAATAATATAAGTATATATAGCAACATATATGATATGTTCGTTTATATTTATAGATATAGCTATAAACACTCAAAATTAATATAATAAAATATTTTTCTTTTTTTATTTTTCTCTATTTTGTTAATATTCGTATAATTTTTGCTACTTTTTGTATTTCTAATTGAATAAAAATGTCAAAATAGTGATTGTGGTTAATATGTCGAATTGTTTTTGTATCTAAAAATAGATAAATGCCTTTAATATTTCCAAATCTTTTTTTAATATATAGTAGGTAACAAAAAATTTCAGAAGCAAAAATAAATATTTTTTGGGTTTTTCAAGAATTTATAAAAAAAATTATAAGGATTTTGAAGATTTTTAATTTTTAGTGTTTTTTCTTTATTATTTTTAATGATTTTTTATTTGCAATTACAAGATACAATACTAAATAATAACTATTTTCTGGAAATTTTAGAAATGATTATACAATTTTTTTTGTATTATTAAAGGAAACTTGAAATAAATGCTCTATTTTTTAATTTTAATAAATAGAGAAATAAAGAGAAATACCTCAACAAAAATATGTGTGGTAGAATAAAATTTGACATTCAATCTGATTTTTCTAGAATTTTTATAGCATAATTGACAGTAAATAAAAATAAAGTTAACAAAAGAAAATGCAATTCTAGTAGGGACCTTTTTGCAATTTCCAAGAAATATTTCTTGTTTTCTGAAGTCCCTAAAGAAATCTAGGGTCAATCATTTAAAATGCCCCGAATATTCTATAAAAAACACTAGTAGGGGTATTTTTGCAAATATAAAAAAACATAAGGTACACTATGAAAATTTCACCAAAATATGAGACTAGATATTAATTTTTTCGACTAAAATGAAATAAAATGACCTAGAGGGGTCCCTTGCAAAATTCCCACTGCCTCATGTGTATGTGCACATGAGGTGACGTGACGAGGGACCTATGTGCAAAATAAAAAAATTGAAGGGTCTAATTTCAAATTTTAGAAAACTTGTATAATTATACAAGAAAGTTTCTAAACTAAAAATAAAATACAAAATGGTAGGGGTATGTTGCAAAATTAGCCCCACGTGTTGGATCAGACGATGGATAAGTATTCACTTGGATCCAATTTTGTATAAGAGAAGTCTCAACCCTAGGTTTTTTTTCTACACGGGCAAGTTGAAGCAACAAAATCTCGCTCTCTCTCTCTCTCTCTTATACACATCCAAACTTTGTCTCTCTCAATCCTTAGTGGATGTCCACTCTAGGGTATTATTGAGAGAACTTTACCGTCATCACATTGTCATTGTGTTGTCGGATCGGCTACTTGTGGATCTCTGTCTTCTTCAATGCCATGTGCTCATGAAGAAGACTACGGATTTGGTGAGAAGAATGTGGCACCTTCCGATCGCTTGATATTGCTTCACGAATGAGCGGCTAGATTAGATCCCTACTGGAGATCTAACGATGGTTGACTTGCTCAATCCAACAACTATGATCAAAACTAGAGGGGAAAGATGATCTGACGGTTGTTGCTCTTTCTGAAGAGCAAGAAATAATATCTTTAAGTGTGAGATATGATCTATGCTTCCTCCCACCTTCGTGCTTCTCCGACATTGCTCCAATGTTCAACTTGTTCCTCTTGCTAGTCTACAGCTGCTCAATGCTTCAAAAAGGCGGATTTGGGTCATGGTGGCGCTCTCTAGCGAAGGGTGGCAGAGGAGAGCTGATCTCCAATCTCATGGCAGATCAGGGTGGATGAAGTGATGAAATACCAGAGAATATCCGAGGGACTGTCTTGTGGTCCTCATAAGGCGGGACCAATAGTCACTTTGATGACATCCCGCGAAGTTCTCCAATAATTTTAACAATCAACCCACACAATAATAAAGAAATCGAGACAAGTGTTAATGAAACATTCTTATATCCTTACAAACAAGTACGTATATAGCGACAAGCATAGTAGGGTGTCGAACACATGGAATAAGAGATGTAGTAGGTATATTATCTATAAATAAACAATATAAAAGTGTATGTATGTATAAGTATGCACAATATCAATGAATGTGTTGTGGATTTTAATTCAAGTATATTTTATTTTTAAATTATAATAATTTTTTAATTTTCTGATTTTAATTGATTTTTTATATATAATAAGTAATAATATATATGAGTGTATACGAATATAAGGTAACATATGTATAATATAAGTAGAATATACATAATAAGTACCCAAAAATCATAAAAATATCCCAAGAATTGTCCATTTTATTTTTTAAGGTGTTAAAATATTTATAAGGTATTTATAATAATTAATAATGATATTAACTATATATAATAATATATGGGTATATACAGGGTAATTTAATTATAAATATAGATAAAAATACCAATTTTTTTTAAAAAAAATATATTTGTGTTTTAAAAATATTTCCTATTTTTTTGAATTTTTAGGCAATTTTTACAAATTATTTTGCATAAAAGATCCAAAATAGGGACTTCTTAATAAGCCGAATCGATTTGAGATATAAAATAATAAAAGGGTTCAATATTTCTCAAAACTAATTTTAATACATGCTAGAAAGTGTAAAAATATATGATATAGAAACTAATATTTTGGGGATTTTTTAGAATATTATATATTGTTTAGGGTTAGCAAGGGTTTGCTAATTTTTGAGGTTTCTTTTGAGATTTTTTTTGTGATTTTTGATTTGGAGTTGTAAAATAAGCTAATAAACATTAGTTTTTTTTGAATTTTTAGAATAGGTTATAAATTTTTTTGTAATTTCTAAGTAAAACATGGAATAAATAGCTCTTTTATTTTTAATAAATAATAAATGCAAGAAAATGGCGAATAAAATATGTAATGCGAAGAAGCAACAAATCACACACTTACACCTATTTTCCAATTTTTTTAGAGAACAAGAGATATTAATAAAAAGGAAATCACAAATAAAAATAAATCAAGATGGTAGGGTATATTTGCAAATAAAATAATTTCCAAGGGATCACGTGCAAAATAACCACAAAGTTTACACTACAACATGTTTGATGGATACTAAAAAATAAATACAAGACATGGAGCGGTATGCCTTCAAAATGTCTAGTCACATGGGAGCCCACAAGAGGTGATTCACACTGAACTATAGTGTAAAAAAATTACTCAGGGAATACATGCAAAATGCCAATAAAGTTTTCAACTAAATTCAATATTTACAGCACCTTTTACAAAATACCAACATGTAGAGGGATATAGTTGCAATTTTTAACACTTATGACATTTCATCCAAACATTGCAGACGAAAATGTGGCTGATCCTACAATGCCTCATTTGTACCCCTTCAAATAAGATGAATGACCCAGGTTAGAACTGGGATGTGTTCTTTATTGGACGATCGATGAAAGGGGAGGAAGAACACCTGATGAACTCATGTCTGATGAACTTTGATCATGTGATTCTCATTGCTTCGACGTCTTCCTCTCGATCCAATGGGCTCAGTAGCTTCCTAGCACTCCTCTGCATGCAGTGGTGGTCACCGGCAGGGATGAGGAAAGACTGAGGAGCTCTGACATCTCCAAACGTCCTGTAGCTGGTCCAAGTCTTCATTGAGTTTCCATATGGGTTATAGAGGCTCGTGACCTGCACCAAAAGCATCCCTGATTGGAGGGTTATCCCCTCGACCGAAGGGTAAAGCAAATAGAAGTCGAAGATGGAATAGAGATAAGGCTTCAGTGAAGGGCAGTGGAGGGAGCCTTGATTCCCGTATCCACGTTGGATCTGGGGGGCAGATGGAGGAATCGATGGAGAAGGCAGAGGGGAGTCGAGTGGAGTGGAAATTGATGTGATCGAACGGTCGGATTATGATGAATTGGTCTGGAGCTCAAGCTCCAAGCAATTAGGGATATTTGATTTTAAGGCTAAAGGATTGATTGAACCTAAAATTGAAGCGTGGGAAATGAAATAGAACTAAAGATATGCCTGGGAACAGAAGACAAGTTTTCGACTTGATCTAAATCGAGGAGGTTGAACCAGCCAACGGAGCTCTTTTGGCGATGGAACGGATCACCCACTCCGACCACTCCTCCTCACTGCAAATCCGTTCTTTAGCCTGTTGTCACCAAGGCTAAGAGAACCGGAGGACTTGAGGGGCTAAGAGCAACCGATGGGGGGTCAAAATTGGAGGCGGAGCTGCAAGAACTTGTTTATAGGCTCCAAAAAGGGGAACTTCGATTGATGATATAGATAGAATCGAGGAAGATCGATCACACCTGAAGATCTAGCAAAAATCTAGGAGATTAGAATCTCAGAAGATGCTCAAAGCGCGAGACATTTTGATCATTAGATCGAGCAGGAAAAAAGGAGGAATTCAGGGGTCTGACATTCCGATGCTAGAGGAAGAAAGAAAGGGACAGTTGACCCCAAATCAAAGCGAAAAGGTTTCTGGTACGTTCATGTGGACCAACCAGAAAATTCCCTAGAGGAAATTCTTAGAAATTCAAGAATAGATAATAAACGAAGTATTTAAATTTTTATTAAAACATGAAAAGTGTTTATAATATAATAGTATATTATATATATATATATTTACAAGGTTTTTATTATGAATTAATTTTTACATGTAAAATATAGGTATGAATACCTATTGTTTATAATTTTGTTTTTTATCTTATATAGTTTATTATTTTATACTTATATTTTATATATTTTTTGTTTATTTAAATACACCTGTAGATATTTTTGTTGTATTTTACTGAATTTATATGTACACTTAATTTATTATATACATATATAATATAGGTAAATATAGTATATTTTACTTGTGTATTGTAATGTATGTTTTATTTTGATTTTCTTTTAATGGTTTTAAAACTAAGAAGACCACAAAATAGAATAATCAGTCAAAAAGCCAAATAGCGATCTCGTTATTTTATTTAACCTGGTATAGCGACCAGGGTCGAACTCAAGGAGCACGGGTTGGCCTAAGACCTACAAAGTAGTTGAAAAATCAAAAATAAAAGGAGAAAATGTTTTTGGTGGATTTTATGGGTTTCTATTTTTTTTTTATTTTTAATTATGAAGAAAATATAAAGGAAAGTCAAAAAGGGCACACTCAACAATTTATTTAACAACACAAAAAGAGTCAGAAAATTGCAATAAAAATATTTTTGGGTTTATATATTTTTAAGTGTTTTTATTAATTTTCTCAGATTTTTATAATTTTTAATGGATTTTATAACAATGAAATAAGGCAAAAATTGGAAATCAATTTGCAGCCAGATTTGAAAGACTATTCAAAAATATGAAATAGCCTCTAAAAATCTGGAGACAATTTTTATGAAAAACTACAAATAAAAACTAAGCTATAGGAAAAGAAATCGCAATTTTTTGAATTTTGTAGAATGTTTAATGATTTTTATAAGGTTTGTAGGGTTTTTCAAATATTAGCGGTTTTATAAGTCCAAAACAGATGAAATTTGGATAGCAACAAGAAGATACAAAAACAAACACACCACAATTTTTTAACTTTTTTGAGGTTTTTAATATTTTTAGTTGATTTTGTAATTCAAACAATAGCAAAAATGAAGGTTTTTGAATTTTTAAAAATAGAAAATAGCAACAAAAATGTCCCAAAAATAGTGAAATTTTTACACAGTGGCAAAGGCCACGTGTCCAAATTCCACAATTTTTGGAGTTGATTTGCTAATTTATTTAACTGATAAGGAAGGCACAGCACACAGGGACCTAAGTGAAAGAAAAACAAGTTCTGAGGGCTTAAATAAAACACGTGTGAAAACTGTAGGGGGCACAATGCTAATTTTACATTAAGTTCAGCACATGCTATAATCAATCACGCACAGGGGCATATATGCAATATATGGAAACTAACTTTCATTTCATAACATTCAGAAAACCCAGCCCAATACATGCAAAAGCCCAAAATATCACGTGTCGAAGCACGTGCACCACATACAGAGGGACTAAACTACAAATACTCAAAAGTCTAAGGTTCACAGTGCAATTATTCCAAAATAAAAACAACTACAACTAATAATTACTGGATTAAACTATAAACGCTAAATTGAGAAGGGCTTAAGTGATATTTACCCCTTTATTTAAGATCAAACGGCTCGCAAGGGGTCCTCTTCAGATCCGACGGTGGAGGACGGTTGTACCCCTTCGGCGATGAACGTCCTGGATGAGCTCCTCAGAAGATCGGACGCCTGTTAGACCTCCAGAGATGAATGGATGTGATAGACCTGGAGCGAGGGACTCAATCGAACGACTATGGAGGATCCTCGAAGAACTAAACGCCGACGAAAATCATCCAGCCACTATGCACGCTAGGGACCTCCTCCGATGCTGTTGAGATGGGTGAATCGAAGATGAAGGTCGTCCGCAGCGATTGGTATGCTCCGATTGGGCCGGGAGGACCTGGAGGGTCCCCGGCGACGAAGAGTAGCTGGAGCACATGTGCTTTGATATTAGGACCTCCAGATGAGGTCCTTAGACCTTCGAACCTGCACAGAAAGGAAGAGGGGTCGAGGGCAAACTGCCTCGACCCAGTTATGGGTGAAGTGGGAGAATGGATGGGGCGAAGCGTAGGTCTCCGGTGAACGGCGGAGGAGGAGATCCGATGTTCCGGGGCGAACCGGGGGGGGAGTGAGGGGGTGGATGGGTGAAGAAGGTGCGGAGGAGTCTCGTGAAGATGTAGGCATGGTCGGGAGGCGAAATGGGTAGTCGGAGCGACGTGGGCGGTCTGATGGTCGGAAAACGTGAAGTCGGAATCTAAGCTCAGCTAAGGGTTAACGAGTCTACCTGGTGATCCGAAGCGTCTGTGGTGGAGGTCCTGGTCCTCCTGGGATCCTCACCTCAATGGAGCGATGCCTCCAGAGGCTCGAGCTCACCGTTGGCGGGAGCGCGGCGACGGGTATCGCCGGATCTGGGGCTACCGGCCTTGGTCCTCGCTACAATCGATCCCTCTCTCTTGCTGTCACTCAAGGAGGAGGAAGGGAGGTCCTGGGAACCAAAGGGGATGGCCAAAGATGCAGGAAATTACGGCTCCCGGCGAGGCTTTATACAGGCAGGGGTCCGAGAAGTTGGGAGTCGGGTGCGCAAACCGAGGCTCGGACCCCTAAGAAGAAGATCGGGTGTGGATCATGGATTGTTCGTCGATAGTCGGAGCCCAGGGATTGGGCAAATGGGAGGTGGATCACGTCAATAAAATGCGAAGAAATCGAGTCGAAATGAGGTTCGCGAAGGATGTAGTCGGGGGGGGGGGGGGGGTCAACACTCCACTGTGGACCACTCAAAAAATTCCAAACCCAAAATTTTTGTAAATTCATTTTAAAATAGTAAATGATTTTATTTAAAAATATTTACAACATGAAAAATGTTTATTATTTTTCAAATTATTTTTTAATGATTTTTATTTATTATTTTTTTTGAAAAATAAATTAACATACATACATAATAAATTATTATATACCGGTATAAATACCTAGGTATTTTACATTTTTTATTTTTATTATTTTATTTTTGTAAAATTATCCCAATTTTATATTTTATTTATTTACAACATAAAATTTAGGATATAAAATAATTTTTATTTGATTTTTATTATTTATTTACAAGGATAAAATAAATAGGTGAATGTACATATATACATGGTATATACAAGGTTGAGAGAGAGAATTTATTTTCTTTTTATTTTTATTTTTCTAATTTTTCTTTTATTTTTAGAAATATATACAGAGTGTGAGAAACACAAAAATATTTTTATTTTATGAAAATAAAATATATACACTAAGAGTAAATATATGTACAATGATGAATGGCCCTATCTCTCTCTACTTGTTTTATTTTGCGGTCAGGCTAATGGTTGGTCCTCCCTTGGGTTCAGGTCACTCAATATTTATTCTAAATATTTCCCTCTTTTTCTTTATTTCTTTATTCTTTTTTTGCACAAAAACATGCTAATTATTGCTATTTACACAAAGCATGCAATTTGACAATTTATTGTATTTACAAACATATACATGGTGTCTTGCAAATATTTTTAGCTAAAATAAAAGAATAAAGAGTGATGAATGAGGATTCATCTCCCCCCATAATTTACTTTTGCTAGTCCCTTAGCAAACACTTATTTGAAAAAGGAAGTGAAAAGAAAAAGAAAAAGAAAAAGAGGGGAAAGATGAATAAATGCTGATTATTAAACTTGTCTTCATTAAATTGAAGTATGGAGCTTAGTCAGATCTTTGGATTATTAATGTGTCGGAACCTTATTTGGACTTAGGTTTGAAACTCAACAGCCTCTAAGTTCCACTAATCTATAGTCAAGACTCCTCAACAATCCAGATCAGAACAAGTCTACATATACAAACCCTAAAGACCATGAATCTTTTCTGGTACTGTGTAAGTGAGGTATAGCTCTCCACCTCAGAAATAGCAAAGTGGCAACCCTCCCCGACAAGGTAACTCTAAGACCCTAGTCTGGAAGCTCTTTCCTCGAGGAGCGAGGTATTCCCTTCTAAGTTCAAGTTCAACCGACTCAAGAAGAGGAGGAAGAAGAGAATGGACCATGGCCAGTGTAGCCATGTATCCTTGGGAGCTCAACCAGTGTAGCTAAGTCTCCATGCTACAAGCTTCATAATATGGAACATGGATAACAAGCTTTGCTTATTGCACTATATAAACTCCGGTGGGATTATCATTTTCTCTCAGACACACCACTTTTTTGGAGTTCTTTTCTTTTTGCATTTTTTTGATGTGCATATTTACAACATATCTACAAGGTGCAGCATATGTACATAAGGAGTTTTTCCTCTTGAGCTAGTAGACTATCCCTCTTTTGAAGCTTTATTGCTACCAACAACTCCTGTCGTTAGACCTCACGGCTACCAGACCAAGTTGAGATGCACTTCCTTCTCTAGAAGAAGAAGATAGGTTCTGCCTAGAAGTACTACCCTCATATGCTACCCCAAGTCAAAGAAGACTGCCTCCTCACCACCTCATCCATGGAGAGCTCGGTGTAAAGTGTCGATCAAAGTAAAGATATTGTCTGTAAGAGTCATGTGTGTGTTGTTAAGTGCTCCACTTAGGCTCATCGAGATGACATATGATCATAGCCTAATGGACTGAAAGCATTAAGTCACCATGGACCTGAAAAGTCTCAACCCTAAGCCCTATAAGGTTCCTCTTAGAATTAGGCGGATTAAGATCTTACTCCATTTTACAATTTAATTTCAGGCTAGTTTAAATGTCAACTATGATTCGGAAAAACTGTATAAATATTTACAAAGATGCAATTTTTACAAAATTTTTACAAATGTGCAAAATTTTTTAAAATATTTTGAAAACATGGATGTATGCATGAATGCAAGTTTTGCAAAATATTTACACAAATTTACGCAAGATTTTTGCAAACTTTTTGTTTCTCAAAACATTTTACAAAAAAATTGTACTATATACATAATTTTGATATCAAATATTTATAAACTATTCACACAAAAGATTTTTACAAACATTTTTACAAAAATAATTTTGTACATAGCTATGTATGTGCAATAAAAGAATTTTATTTACAAGAAACATTTTAATTTTTATGGATTTTAAGGGTTTTAGCCATTTTATTTTTTAACACACTCACACAAAGTACGAGTTATGGCTAAACTATATATGAAATATATACGACACCCCCTATACTTAGGGTAAAATATCCCTAAGTATAGGCAACAAAACAAAGGTAGAAATGAACCAAAAGGAACTCAAAAGTCTCACACCCCCTATACTTAGGGTAAAGTACACCCTAGGTATAGCATAATCAAATATGGAAATGGGGTGTTAGACTGAAGAATAGTGTGATACAGACAACTGGATCTATACAAGTCGGAGGAACATTGATAATCAGGCGTGTAATGCAATAGATGTGACTCAAGAGACCACATCTCACGTAAAATGAATCAGGGCAACGTCAATGACCAGCGGCTCATGATCTAGATATGGTTTGAGTCGCTGCCCGTTAACACGAAAGGTACTCTCAGAAGACAACTCAGATATATCAATACTCCCATTGTCATGTACCTTTCGGACCAGATAGGGTCCCTTACATTTGCTCTGTAGCTTCCCTGGAAATAATCTCAACCTAGCATCGAACAAACATACTCGCAGTCCTGGCTCAAACTGCTTGTGGATGATATGAGAATCATGCCAGCCCTTCACTCTCTCCTTGTACTGAAGGCTGCTCGAAAAGGTTACACCATGTAGCTCCTCCAGGGCTGCTTACTCTGCCCTCCTCTGATCTCCTACACTCACTGGATCCATAAGAATATCTGTGGCTGCCTGATAACCAGGGAAATCGAGGGTCGTACAGTTTCACAAGGCGAAACCACAGTCGGTGTATTGACCACTCAAAAATCCCTAATTAGTCAACAATGAACCCACAATATGTAAGTGAAGCAATGAAAGGCAAGTGTGGAGTCAAATTTATTATTAACTCTACATAAAAAGGTGTATAGGTGTAAGAACGTAGAGGTCGAACTCAAGGAGCACACAAGATAGATCAAGCAAGTGCAAAAATGTGATTGTGATTAATGTGTCTACAAGCATGCAATGTTTTTGTGGGTTTTTAATTTTTAATTTTTTTAACTTTTAATTTTATATTTTTGTATTTTGATTTTTAATTTTCTGATTTTATATTTTCTTTTTATATTTTATATTTTCCTTTATTTTCTTTTTCAATAATAGAATATATATACAATATAAGAGAGAGAGAGAAATAGAGTATTTATAAAAATAGGTAAAAATGCTCAAAAATTAGAAAATAAAATATTTTTGGTCTTTTTATAATTTTCTACTATTTTGTGATTTTTGGGTATTTTTTAGAATATTTTTAGTATTTTTAAAAGTCAAAATAAAAGAAAACAGTGGGTTAAGCTACTGGCTGAATTTAAAATAGGAATGAAAAATAACAAACAGTAACAAAATTTTCCCAAATTAATTTTAAAATAAAGACAATAAAATAGGGAAACTACAGGACCCGAGTTTGCATTTTTAGGGTTTTTTTATAGAATTTTTTAGATTTTTATGAAGTTTTTAGGTATTTTCTAATTTTTAAGGTTTTTGTTTTGAAATTTTTAATGATTTTTTATTGACACTAGAATATACTCAAATAGACCTTAGGTATTTTTTTGGAATTTTTCAATGAGTTTTAATATTTTTTGGGTATTTTCTAATGCAAACAGTAGCTGAAATGCATGTTTTTGATTTTTAATAAATAATAAAATGCAATAAAAATCAAATCCAAAAATATGGCGTGAATGAGCAAGCACACAGGAGCTTAAGTTATTTTTTATGGAATTTTTGGGATTTTAGAAATGCATGAATTAAATACTAGAAGCATAAGGTAAAATCATTCTGCCAGGGGTATTTTTGTAATATGCAAAACATCCATGGGTTAGAATGTAAAATTTCCACAAAATATATAACTGGAATATAAAACTTCTGAACAAAATCTAAATACCAAAACCCGTGAGCCCTTCCCCGCAAAATTACCAAGAACACGTGCCAGAGCACGCGCTCCAGTCATGGGTATTTTTGTAATAACACGAAAGTTAGAGGGCTAAAATGCAAAAATTCCAGAATATTATAACTAAAACTCAAAGTCCTGGCACTAAAAATAAATACACCAAAAACCCAGGGGGTAAACCTGCAAAATTACCAAGTCACGTGCGCGACGCACGTGACCTGGCAGGGGTCTCAATATAATATTACAAACTACTGGGGGTTTTACTACAAAAGTTACAAAACAATAAGGCAGCAAATGAAAGTTTATAAACTATTTAATAAATAAACGAAATTGCGGGGGTTTGGTTGCAAAATACCCCTGCAGGTGCTGATGGACGGCTGATGTTGAGCAACTTAAGACACATGGCGTGTCCACGTCGCACGATACCCCTTTGCATCAATGTCTGAGATTAGAAGCTGCAATGATGATCCAACGGTGCGAGGGGCTTCAGATCGAACGGTAGCTGCTTCGCCTGGGTCGGGCCTTCGATCCAACGGCTGGAAGATGACAACGAAGAACGATCAAGAACTCGCGGCGAGCGAGCTTCCCCGACCCTGTATGCCCTCCTCCCTCCCCTCTTCGAGCTCCAAAATGGCCGGGCTGGCTCCTGCGAGCTTCTTCTAAGTGCTGGTGAAGACAAATTGGCAGGAAGACCACCGTAGGCACGCCACGACGTCGGGGACGGTGGCGGCCCTAGGATGCTCTGGCCAGCGACAAAACCTCCTCCCAGGTGCTTGTAAAGCTCCAAGACCTGCAAGAAACGTTAAGGAGGGCGATGGTAAAATGCCTCGCCCCTCCTAGTTGCGGTAGAAGGCGGAAAACAACGAGGGAGAAACTCACCGGAGCTAACTCCGATGAGGTGACGGCGAAGGCGATTGGAACGATATCGGTCGAAGATGAAAGTGGGATTAGATTCCTAAGGCTACTGGGAACAAAAACAAGAAAAAAAAGAAGAAAAATGACCTCAAGGGTTGTGTGCCTGAAGTGAACCTCGACGGCCTGGTGGCCGGAGATGGGGGTTGGAATCCGGCCTTCAGCCTCGCATCACCTCGACGGGGGGTTTGGGACGACTCCCCTGTCACCGGAGGTCCACTATACCCACTCCCGAAGGTTTGAAGCTTCACCAAGGCGGTTCAAAGAGGAAGGGGGACGACAGGGGTACTTTTGAATAGATGGTCGACGAGCGAGAAGAACGAGGCACCACAGGTGCGTCGATGATCCGCACCCTAAGGTAAACCTTGGGTGTGAATCCTTGATGCAAGGGCTACAAAAGTCGTGAAGTGTGTATCATGAAATGACGCAAGGGGTGACCTCGAAAGAAGGGTGAAGAGAAGTCAAAAGTCATTCTGACACAGTTACAGGGAGGAGGTCAGACAGTTGACCGCGGTCAACTGTCAGACCAACCTGGTTGGTCCACGTGGACCAACCAGGAAAAATCCATTGTAAAATCAATTAAAAATGGATAACTATTTTATGAATTTTCGAATATAAAATAAAAAATGTTCATTATTTTATAGTGTATTTTATTATGATTTTTAATTATTTTTATGAGGTATAATTTTATAAGTTGCCTTTTATAGCCTTTATAGGTATTTTATCTATATATTTTATTCTTTTATTTTAAATTTGTATTTTTAATTCATTTATTTTTATTTATTATTTTATAAATTTGTAGAATATTTTTTTATATACTTAAAAATATTTTTATTTTATTTTTCTGAAGTGTTTAGTGTACTTAATAAAATAAAAGTATGTATTATATAGGTATGTACATAGGTCTTATTCCTATGTATTATAAATATACAAGTATTTTATTTTGATTTTTCTTGAGGTTTTTATTCTGATTTTAATGTACATAATTATTATAAATAATATTTACAAAATTATAGAAATATGAAAATATAAAAATAATGAATAAATAATAAATTGAATATTTTAATCTGTACAAGTATACAATAGGGGTCCAAAACTCAACTTTCAAACCGTAGCTCCGTCAAATGCGAAACCACTGCCATTAAATAGCTTATTTTAATCTATATACAATTATAGGTGAGTTCGATGCATTTGGAGTTTTTATTTGTGAGATACAGGTCTGGGAAGTTGGGATTCTAGATTTTTATTCAGACCATAACTTTTTATCTGTATATTATTTTTGAATGAAATCAATTTTGTATTTTTATTTATTAAATTATATACAACTTTCATGTACAAAGATTCTATATTTGAGGTATAAAAAGTGGAACCAAAAATAGGTCCCAAAATAAATAAAGAATGAATAAAATAAAAGGGAATTTTATTGTATTCTGGCCCTTATCTCCCCCTACTTTATTCCTTGTCGACCTATTTATCAAGATGCCTAGGTCTCGGGGTTTCGGGTCATAAAATATTTACATTATTTTATTCTTTTCTTTTGTTTATTCTATAATTTTGGCTTTAGTTACAGTAATTTATACACTATTTACATGCAAATGCATGAATGCTAAGATGCTGGATTTAATGCTATTTACACGCATTTACTAGGGTTTTTGAGGCCAAAATGATAGAATAAAGATGATGAAATGTGGATTCATCATCCCCCTATACTTTACCTTTTCTAGTCCCTAGCAAACACTTATGCAATAAGTGCATTAAAGAAAAACTAAGAAAAGAAAAAGAAGAAAGTGGATTAACTTTAATTATCAAACTTGTATTCACAAAATCAAAGTTTGGAGCTTAAGTCGGACCTTTGGAATTTTAGTGCAGGTAAAACCTTAATAAAAACCGAATTTGAAATCCAACAGTCTCTGAGAATCCCAATACTCTGTTCAAGTCTCCTCAATAGCTAGGTCAGAAATATCTCAACTCATACACAAACCCTTATGACTATGAATCTGACTCGTACAGTGTAAGTGATGGTAGCTCTCCCCAACTAGAATGACAAAGAAACCGACTTCTCCAGCATGGCAACCCAATGATTCCCTAGTCCAATTACTCCATCCTCGAGGAGCAGGGTATTCCCTTCTAAGTTCAAGTGGCAACCAACTCAAGAGGAGGGGTGAAGAGAAGAATGGACGGTAGCGAGTGTAGCTACCTATCCTAGGATGCAAGACCAGTGTAGTCAAGTCATCCAGCTGCAGGCTCATATATTTGACTTTGGAACTCAAGCTTGCTTATTGACTTTACAACATTTGTACATACTTTGCAGGCATTTTTATTTTTGTACAGGCTTGACCATTTTTTTTGTGAATACTATATATAGCAACATTTACATAAGGAGTTTTTCCTCTTGAGCCAGTAGACTATCCCTCTTTTGAAGCTTTATTGCAACCCACACTCTCCTGTCTTTAGACTTCCTCATCACTGGATCGGTTGGGGTGCACTTCCCTCCCTAGAGGAGGACAAGTGTTTTCACTTGTGTGCGTCTCATACCGGCAAATCCAACCCTCTCACCACTCCAACTGAGTTGAGCCATGTGAAAGGTGCAGATGTCCAAGTTAGGTCATTATCAACAAGAGTCGTGTGTGTGCTCCGAAATACTGTACTTGGGTAGTCAAGAATCCATTGAACCAAGTCTTGTGATCCTCAAAGAATTAAGTCAACTAGACTTGAAGTACCTCAATTCCAGCTCCTATAAGGTTCCTGCTATTAGGTAGATTTTAAGGTCCAATCAAGCTCCAATCTCCGGATTTTACTTAGACTTGTTCAACCATCAAACTCAATCCGAAAAATGCTAATGCTATGCAGATGATATGTAGAATGCAGAAAATATTTTTGTGATGCAATTTTCAAAGATTTTTGAACTTTTTATGGATTTTTGAAAAGGTGATGATGATGCATATGCATTTTTTGTATTTTTCAAAAAGATTTTTCAAATGTTTTTGGTATTTTAATTTTGCAAATGTTATTGGATTTTTAAAAAAACAAAAAAAAACTTTTTGGCTAAAAGCTAGGTTAAAATATTTACACGGGAGTTCTTCTTATATATACAAGAAGTGGATTTTAAGAATTTACAGGGTAAGTGATCAATTTTATAAATATAGATATATAATGGATTTTGGTGAGATGTATGTATTCCTCAAACTTATTTGAAAAGGTTTTTCAAACAATTTTGAAAACTCTAGTCCAAAATAATTTTTACAAACATTTTTACAAACATGTACACACATTTGAAAATCATTTTGCAAAGGTTTTCAAACAGTATAGATAGATTTTTCAAAATATTTTTGCAACCATTTTTCAAACACTTTGCAAATCATTTTTCAAACATTTTATTTCACACAAAAAAAATAAAATTTTTACAAACCACATATTTTTACAAAGGTTGAAAACATGTAACAAAACGTTTTCAAAATAGTTTTCAATAGATTTTCACAAAGATTTTCAAACTATTTTTCAAACATTCTGCAAAAAATATTTTCACCTGATTTATTAATCAGTAAATACACAAAGAATTTGAGGAATAATCAACATCTTTTATTAAGGATTTTAAAGAATTTTAAAGAATTATTAGCCATATTATTAGGGAAATACAAAAGTACGAGTTATGGATAAAGTATATACGTAGTATATACGACCCCCCTATACTTAGCTTGAGCTATGTCCTCATAGATCGGAGAGAAAAGAGAAGACATAACTCGTACTAAGTATAGAAAAATCTAAAGAATAAATGAAGGAACCAATGAGAAGTTGACCGTCCCCCCTATACTTGGGATCAAATAATCCTAAGTATAGCAGACTGTACACAACACAGGGAGGGTCAAGGGTGGGAATGAACAGATCGTACTCGGGTTGTCTCCCCCTATACTTAGGGTAAGATATCCCTAAGTATAGACAAGAAGAAGAGACAATGGAGAGGATAAAAAAGAATAGCATAACTCGGGGTGCACACCCCCCCTATACTTAGGACAAAGTACGTCCTAAGTATAGAAAACTGTCAACAAGGGGCGACGCCTTTTGGATACAAAAAGAAGATAGAAAAGGAAAAGAAGAAAAGAAGAAAAGAAGAAAAGAAATGAAAATGGAAGAGAGATAGATCGTGAGAATGTACACACCACTCCCCCTATACTTAGGGTAAAAGAAGCCCTAAGTATAGGAAACAACATGAGTGATGACACTGTACGACGAATGAACACTCGGCTCGGCCACCCCCCTATACTTAGGACAAAGTATGTCCTAAGTAAGGTGTGGATGAGCAATACGGGAGAGACAGAGGGAAACAAATGAATATACAACGGAGATGAATGTATACAGGGTCAAGAAGGTGGAAATCAAACCTTCTTGCGGGACCGTTGAGGGATAGATCTAGTGTGGTGCAAGTCGACATCGGGGTCCACAGTGGACGGAAGCCGATCAGGGTCAACACGGTGAAGGCCCTCAGTGGAGTCGAATCGAAAAGGAACGAACTGGTCAATGGAAGTAGTATGGCTAGGTTTGCCCTTGGTGGTCCTATGGTGCGAAGGCGCAGACGGACGGGTGGAAGAAGTGTGATCAGGTCTGGCCTTGGAGGTCTCGCTGATATCAAAGTGGAATGGGACAAACTCATCATCCTCGGAAGAAGTGTAATCGGAGTCGTCCTGCGAGGTGTCGTCCAGGTCGAAATCAAAAGGCACGAAATCATCTGTGGAAGTATCCGAAGTCTGTTCGTCCTCAAGAGTTTCACCTGAATCATTGTCTTCATCAAAATCATCGAATCTCTCAAAATAATGGGCAGCATCATAACCGACCTCAATCATCATCACTTTAGAGTGACCAGGAACAGACGTATCAGTGGATGTAGTCAAACTATGTCCGTCCTGTCTAGTCTTGGTATCTGCACGCCGCTCTATGGGATCAATCACGTAAATTCCTTGGATTTCATCAACACATTTCCACACACCAGAAGGAGGAACTGCAAGGTCTATGCTTTTCAAGTTCCTCCCCTTTCGAGGGATTCCTCGGGTCTCATCAGGTTTTGCTAAGCAAACATCTCTAATATCATCAGATCGGTCACAGGCCTCGGAGCCAGCTAGAATCGGTGAAGGTGCGTCAGGTGCAGGTCTTTGGTCAACTGTGGGTGTGGTGATCGACGCTTCGCTTTCGTCAACAAGACGGAAGCAAATCTCTCCTGATCCATAGTCAATAACGACCCTCGCAGAGGCGAGGAATGGTCGTCCCAGGATGATTGGAGATGGCTCCCCTGTGGAGGTCTCCATGGGCAACACAACAAAATCAACATGGTAGCTCGTGCCCAGAATCGAAATGGCAGCATTTTTAAGGATACCCTTCGGCCTCTTGATAGATCCATTAGCAAACTGAACGATCATCCTGGTTTACTTTAGAGGCCCTAAGTGAAGAGACTGTACCAGCGAGAAGGGTAATATGTTAATAGATGCACCGTCGTCCAGGAGAGTATGATCACAAGTATAGTCAGAGATGGAGCAAGTGATGAATGGGGTAGATGTGTTCTTCTTTCTAGGAATGGGACGGTGTGTGATGGCATGGGCAGTGGCCATGGTCAGAATATGACGCTCAGATCTGCTCCTCTGCTTTCTCTTCTTGGGAAGAGGAGCAGATAATTGTTTCATGGCCTGCTGAAGTGGGGCACGGATAATCTCATGAATGGTGGCCACCACTTCGGGTTCAGATAGCATTTTTTGAATTTTTGGACTTCCTCCATACAAGGGAGGAAGCCGGAATCAACATATATACGAGGCATGCCAAGAGCAGTCTGTACAGCGGCATCCTTGGGGTCAGAGGTGGGACAGTGTGTGAAAGGATGTGTGGGTGAATGATCTGGCAAATGGAGCTTCTCCTCACGGTCTGAATCAATCAAGTGTCTCTCAAACTCTTTTTGGATTTTTAAATTTTTCTCATTTTTTTGTGTTTTGAGCGATTGCAATCTCCCATGATCTCCCACAAGGAATTTCGTATCTGCGATGAATGGAGCGTCAATCTATTTTTTCCTCAAGATAGCCATATCATCATTCATCAAATCAAGGCGCTCTATCATTCGGTTCAATATATCACTCATAGAGATCGAGGGAGGTGACTCCAACAGGTCAGACTCGGGTGGATGTGAAGGTGGAGGTGGATAATATACAAGTGGAGGTGGAGATGGGTGTGGATAGAAAATCCGAGGTCTGATGCTGTGGCTGAGACGGGTATGTACAAAAATCAGAAAAAATAGGAGGAGGGTCCTCCTGATAAAAGGGAGGTGGACCTGCTGGAGTGAACGAGGGATCCGCAAAGTCCGGATAAAATGTGCTCCAAGGGTCCATTTTGAAAGCAAAAGGAAATGATTTGGGAGAGCACGACAGTCAAGGCAAGAGAGTAAAGAAGAATGCGCAAGTGCGCAGAAGCGATCTAGGACACACACAAAATAATCACAAGAAAAAATGATTAGTAAAAATGCACGGGCCTAACGAGGAGTCAATTCCTTTAAGCACCTAGGTAGTCAAAATCAGAGGGAGAGTTGGAAAAGCAATGCAAGCAGCAAATCAATGATGTATGCTAAAGGGAAATGCTCACCTTGCTTCCAACACTCTGCATGTAAAGATGCTCAGCAGAATTGAAACCTATCTATATGCAAATGCAAAGCCGATGAAATCGCCCTAAGTTTCAGAAATTGCTATTATCGTGAAGCACCACAAGTCGGTCACCGATCTTCAATCCAAGAGTCCGGTCTAGGCTCACCCCTCCTCCTCTCGACAAATCGAGTTCAGGAGCAGCGCTTGGCAGGGTGGGCTCACGCGCGACA